>JAWHQI010000133.1:3517500-4717500 GCA_033032865.1 Dactylorhiza incarnata | reverse complement strand
TTAATTCCCTGCAATAACTACCTAAAACTCCTACGAACCTGTCCACTCTTATGAAGTAACTGCCAAACCACCCACTAAAGAACAATTCCTACTGTTTTCCTCTTCCTCCAGCCCACCCAAATACCCTCTCAGAGCCCCCCACGCGCGGCAACAAAATTCCCTTCCATATATGATTTCCTGCGATTCCTCCTGTTAGAATTGCATGCCTAGCCTCCCAGTCCAGTAATTTCATGCACCCAACCACGGTTCTTTGAACCAAGCCAGCAACTTCACGCCTGCCATCCACTAACTACCAACATAAATTCACCTAGAACCTAGAACAAGAACACAAATCCTTGTTCCTGCAACTACAGGCTTCTCCAAACAGCCAATTCCCACCACTCAAACAACTGGTTATCTCCCTGGATTTCAGAAATAGTGCATAATTACATAAAATTTGCTGCCCAAATCCGGAATCAACCTCATCTTACCTTCCAGATTCCTATTATTTGTGTAACTTCTAGTACGAAGTCTTTATTACTCCTTGTTGAATATTTTGTGAACAATCATGCTATTTTAGATATTAATTTATATTTGTTCGTCCAACACATGTTCTATTTGCGGGATATATTCTCCTAATATTTCATTGAAGCACTTTACCTTTAAATTTAATTAGATCTTGCTTGTGTTTCTAACGTCTAATCTCTAGTGTGAATGTTTGTGAACTCTACTAAAAATTTCAGAATTTATTGTAATCAATTGTAGGACAATTGTACGTGCATCACATGGATTCACTACATTATCACACTAACACTTATTCAGGAGGATTTCCCTAGGGCACAATTACACCACATACTTTTAGAGCCGTCCTGCGTGACACTTGTCTATTTTATCTACTCAACTGTAACTTAAAAGTTAATCTCGTCTATATGCTTATTCTTTTGCATAACAAGTTCAAAAATACTTACACCAATCACATCTAAGTATAGTTTATCTTCTAATAATAATGATATAAAATTGTTAAGTTACACACCCAATTGTTGTTCTACTATTTAAGCCATCCATCTATATACATATTGTTTTCGTAATTATAATTTCACATTTATAATAAAAGATGTCTCACTAATTAAAACTGTCATCTAAAAAGAAACACTTAAATAGATGATGTGAAAGCTTAAATTATAAAGCGGAAAAAACTGGCCAATGAGAAATATACCGGCCAATACTTCTAAGCTCTCTATCTATTAAATATCATCACTATTTTTCTACCATTTTCACTTATTTGAACAACTAGATCGTCTAAAAGCCCTAAAAAGACTAATATAAGGAGAAAATGATCAAAAAGGTCCCATAACTATTTAAGATCAATGTTATCAATGTTTAAAGCACAAGACAAAACGCAAAAGGTTTTTTTCTTTCAAGTATGAAATGCAAATAAAGGACGTTCTGCGGTTAACTGAAGCACACATCTACAATTTTATGGGCATCAGAAACTTCAATACTTAGAAAATAATACAAGGTATAAGAAAAAATGAACTCTATAGCACATAAAATTATCTGGAGGTTTATTACATATACAATTAAATATTTCAAAGAGCAATGTAATATGGTAAGGAAATACAATTTTAATTTGAACAATCATTTATTGGATTTGAGAAATAATACACAGTTAAGTATGGGGTATTCCATCTGTCCAATTTACTTTTGCTTAGGGGTATTTGCATTTCATTTTTATTTGTTGTGGGTATTTACAGACTTATGAAAAAAAATGGCAAGCAACAATTTGAGAACTTCTAGTTTCGTCCTTGTGAAAACGAACAATGTCTATTTTATCTCTTGTTATCCAAGTACTACAATACCACTCTATATCTACAAAGACAGGGTTACGACAATTCTCCGCAGGAGATAAGAGGCAAGCGTGACAGTTTGGCGTACACATCAGTCGGATTAGGAAGAGGACCAGAGGTGATGAAGAGGTTGTTTGTTTTTATGTGTAGTATCTCGATCTGTTGAGCATTATTTGGCGTGATTCATGAGATGATTCAGGAATCTCTAGTTATATCCACCTTGAGATCCCACATCTTAGAAGGAAGACAATGGCTCCATGGATCATCAAAGGCATTATTCACTATAAAGAGAGCTTATTTGCTTCACACCTCTCTCCTTAGGTTGAATACTGTTACAATATTGCATATCATGCGGTCTTACACACCACACCATTCAAAGTCGTGCTCGGTGTGAGAATTAAATAATTATTATTCCAAAATATCTAACTATTACATAGGAACTCACTTCTTTAGATAGAGTAGAGAGGAGAAATATACACATGGAGATGTGAGACTTAATACAACAAAGATGAAAATATATAATGGGCTCCCTTTTGGGATTTTCACAAGATGAAAATATATAAAGACTTAATACATCAAGTTGGAGTATATATATCGATCATTCTCAGCTTGACACAAATATCCGAAAAAGATTAAGAAATCGGTTAATATGTTTATCTGAAGTAACAAACATAATACATATTCTCTTATTGATAACTTCCTCTCTACTAAAGTGACAATCAACTTCTATATGTTTTGTTATTTCATAGAACACTGGAATTTTGGATATGTAGATGACAACTTTATTATCACAAAATATTGGTGGAGAATAATTGTAAGTTTCATCAAAAAAGTTTAGAATTGTTCTTAACCACTTTAATTCATAAGTAGTCAGAGTCATACTTTTGTATTCAGCTTCTGCACTTGACCTGAACATCACTATTTAATTCTTGCTTCTCCAAGTGACAATTTCCACTGACATGCATGTAGTATCCAGAAGGATTTTCGATCTCTTTTATCATTTACATAGCTTGCATCAGAATATGCTTCCATGTATAAATGATTGTTTCTTCGAAATAATAGTCTTTTGCCCGAAGATCTTTTGATATATTCTAATATTTTTAATGCTGCTTCAAAATGACTCTGTGGGAATTTGCATAAACTGATTGACTTCTCCAACAACATAAGAAATGTCAGGTATGATTATGATAAGATAAATGAGTTTATCGACCAGATCTCAGTAATGAGTAATATCTTGTGGAAAAGTGGATGTCTCATCCCAAAGTCTATCAATGCCCATAGACATAGGATTCCAAGCAGGCTTTGTACCAGGGAAACCTGTTTCTTTGAGTAGATCTAGGACATACTTTCATTAGGAGAAAACTATGGTGTTATTGTGTCTCGCAATTTTGATCTAAGAAGTATCTGAGAGGAGTCATATCTTTTGTAACAAAATGTACCCGAAGATGTTTCTTTGTTATCTCTATTCCAAAAGAATCATCTCTGGTAAGAACTTCAACTATATAGACAATAAGAATAACCAGTTCTTGGTCGATCTTCCATATAAAGAGAAAGTGATTGATATTGCTTCAGGAAAAACCAATGATAGAAACAATGCCGCTGAATTTGTCAAACCATGCTCAAAGTGCTTTGTTTAAGATCATAGATGGCCTTCTGTAGCTTACATAATTGAGACTTCATCTAAACAACATAACAAGGAGGTTGTTCCATATAGAATTATTCGTGCAAGTCATCATATAGAAAGACATTTATGATATCAAGCTGAGACATTTATAAAATCTGGTTGACAATAACGAAGAAGAGAACCTAGATAGTACTGATGTGGGCAATCAGAGAGGTGTCAAATAAATCAACACCATATGTCTGGGTGAACCCCTTGACAACCAGACAAGTCTTGATCTCACAGTGTCGTCATGGAGAAACTTGATGACAACAACCTCTTCTGCAATCTGCAACCGCGAGCGACTTCCTGCGATCTTCTTCTTTTGCAACCACGAGCGATTTCCTGCGACAACAAGCAACTTATTCTACAATTTGCAGCAGAGAGAAGCAACTTACTAAGAATTACGGCATCGAAGCGATCTACGACATCCCTGTCTGTGATCTACGACATTAGAGCGACAATTTCACTATGAGCACTCAGCGGGAAACTTCTCTACGATCCATCTGTGAGCTCTCTGTCTAGTATATGCGACCTCTCTGCGAGCTCATATCATCTCCTACGTTGAGCTCCGCTCTTAGGAAATGCCTTCATCTGCAATATCACGCCAACTTCAGAGCGCTCTTACTCATCTCTCTTAGCTCTCGGGCTCCTCCGCTCTCACTAAGCTCATCTCATTAAGCTATATCGACACCACCGCTCACTCTTGCTCCTAACTCCATAATTTCCAATGCCTCTGGAAATCTAGGGCCGATTTCCAAGTCGACTGGACCTAATTATCCTGACTGGAGAGCCTCTTTCACCTTCCTTCTATGCTTTTAAAGCAAAAGATATCATCTCACTAATGCTTCTCTTGAAATCGTGTCTTCCACTGTGATGCACCGACGAGCATGAAGAGATAAATTGCGTCTTCGAAGTTTAATGTTGAAATTTAAAAAAATAGTAAGAATAAAATACTATTAAAAAACTTCCTAATGATGAAAATGATTAAGTGACAATGCCAAAGGTCGAAGTTTTGACGAATAAAAAATTTTATGTTTTTATTGCTTTATTTTATTTTCAAGGCATTCATAAATTTGAGGATTTAATTAGCATATTCATAATTTTGATTTATTTGGTGTAAAGGGAATTTAATTATTAATACACAAATATATATACATATATATACACTTATATATATACATGCAAATACAGGTACATAATATATATGATATATAAAGCAAAAAAGGTTTCATTTGGCTTAAAGAACAAGATGACCGACTATTTTGACTGAGGGTTGACTTAGTGGGATTGGCTAATTACAATAGTGCCCTTGTCCTTTAATAAGTGGGTTAATTAGACCCGTTGGATTGAGATTGGCCAGGTGGATTGAAGGGGTGTGTCAGAATTGGCTTTATTAAAGGGTTTTATATTTCTTTTCCCGTGCTCGAATTCATATCGAGAACCATCTATCCCGAGCCTCGTCATTCCCTACTGTTGCGTGCTGCGCGTTGCACGTCCGCTCGATTGTCGTCGATGATTGTGAGTTCTCGTGAAATTGTGGGCTTAAATTCACGGTATCTGTTACGCCAGGCGTCATTACCAGATTCTCCGAAGATTACTGTGCACGTCGACCAAAGGAGAAGGCGGAGGAAGACCGGGCTGAACCATCCGGTTCAGCCCGCCAATATTAAATAAGGAGCAATGAGGCTGAACCGTGCCGGTTCAGCCCCTATGGGGGCCGGCCGGGCCTAGGGGTTGGGTGGGAGCATAAATACCCAACCCCTCCTCCTTGGTTCATTATGAAATCTATTATCAAGGTATTCCCTCTCTTCTCCCTCAAACCCTAACCCTAATCTCTAGTTCCTCTCTAGTTTCCTCTAGTTATTCCCTTTCTCAAGCTAGTTCATAACATTTGGTATCAGAGGATCTTTCCCCCAACCATGGTGACACACACCGAAGCCGAGAATGCGCGCTTGGCCACCATCGAAGAAAACTACGTAGGGTTGGCGGATTTGGTGGCAGTGATCGAAGAACAAGTGAAAACGTCTCAAAAAAATCTGGAGGAACGCTTGGATGGGCGCCTGGAAGAGTTGAAAACACTGTTGGTGCAATCGTTAAAAGGAAAAACTGTGCCAAGCAGCGATTCGGAGGCGGAGGCATCTCACGCGGCGCTACCATCCATGAACGGGGCCCCAGGAGGAACGAGTGTGCCCCACCTGTATGGATTCGGACCCGATCCAGGCCGCAGGGAACGCGCGTGGACGGGATCGACCCTAGCGGCGTCGGGATCGACTCAAATCGCGGGAGACGCACCGTATGGGCAAGGGGGAGGCTTCACCGGGTTAGAGGGGACTGGCTATGGCCGGCCAGGTGGCGACTGGCTGGCGCAGCAGCCGCCGGCGCGGCCGGCTACGCAGCAGCCAGCACCGGCTGCCGCGCCAGGATGCGGCCCTGGCGGGCTTCCAGCAGAGCAGGCACGGGCCTTTGCCGGCCCGTGGCGAGGTCAGGAGGCGCCAGTGGGTCTTTTCCGGCCACCCAGGACCATGGGTGCTCCGATCGGAGGAGGAGCGGGGCTATTGCCGGCACCACCAATGTTTGGAGAAGAAATTGGGGTTCGAAATGGAGAACCGTGGAATGAACGACCCTCGTGGCAGGGTTTTCACGGAGGACAGCAAATGGGAGGCGGCCATGGGGGAGTTCACTATCCGGAAGCGTGGGGTCGACAAAATCAGCCCGCAGAACAAAGGCAAGGAGGGCACGGGGGGGGGGGGGGGGGGGGGGGGGGGGCGGGGGCAAATCCCCGACCTTACATGCAACCCAAGCGAACGCGCATGAATTTTCCAAAGTTCAAGGGGGCGATGCTCTGAAATGGGTGCAAAAGGCGGAACTGTTTTTTACTTATCAAGAAATTCCCGCAGATCAGTGGGTACAACTCGCGGCCTTCCATCTGGAAGACGACGCATACCAGTGGACACAGTGGTTCATACGGGAATATGGATATGCTCCATGGGCATATTTTGTGGAGGGATTCTCGGCCCGTTTTGGACCCTTGGAGTACGAGGATGTGGAGGCGACGTTACAAAAACTCCGTCAGAAAGGCACCGTGATGGAGTACTGTACAGAGTTTGAGAAGCTGTCCAATCGGGTCAGTTGGGAGGAAAAGACCCTCCTCAGTTGCTTCATATCAGGGTTGCGGGATGAATTGCGGGATGAGGTCCACGCCTATATGCCACGAAGTCTGAGCCATGTCATCAGTTTGGCAAGGATACAGGAGGAGAAATTCAACCGGCAGAGGACCCGTACAGCGGTGAGAGCTCCTACGGTTGTACACCCTCCTCGGGGGGCTTCCCCGGCCGAGGGCCGTCCGACAGTGACAAAACTGACGTGGCAGGAACTTCAGACTAGGAAGGAGAAAGGGCTATGCTTCAACTGTGATGAGAAGTACACCCGAGGGCACGCATGCCAAAAGGTCCAGGTATTCATGCTGCAGGAGGAAGCGGAAGATGTTCCTCGCACTGAAGAGGAGGGGGAGTTGGTTATTGAAGACTTTGGAGTATCCATCCAGGCCCTGGAGGGGGGTACCCCATCTCCGACCTTACACCTAGCCGGGAGGATCGGCAGGGAGACGACGACGATCTTGATGGACAACGAGAGCACTCACAACTTCATCCAACCCGGTGTAGCCCAGAAGACGGGGTGTGACATAGATCGCAGCGTAGCTTTCCACGTCAGGGTAGCGGATGGACATACAATGTAGTGCGAGGGAGTGATGAAGGGGGTGGAGCTCCAGATACAGGGTTACACTGGACATATTGATATTTACTTACTGCCAATCTGGGGTTCTGACATGGTGTTGGGCGTACCGTGGCTGCGGCAACTTCGGCGGGTGACTTTTGATTGGGACCAGATGGCTATGGAGTTCAGCCAGCACGGGAAGGGGTATTGCTTGGAAGGCCTCAAGTCGTCTCAGGTAAAGGAGATCTCACTCCGCATCGTGGAACGACTAGGGGCACCGGATAGTACGATGACCATCGTTACGGCGAGTAGAGCAGAGCCTACGGCTCCAACAGAGGTCTCGTCTCAGATGCAAGCCAGAGACGACTTGCTCTAGGAGCCGCACGCTCTCCGCCTCCAGCTTTAGGACAAGCTGGTCCTTGATGGGGGAGGGAATGTTACGCCAGGCGTCATTACCAGATTCTCCGAAGATTACTGTGCACGTCGACCAAAGGAGAACGCGGAGGAAGACCGGGCTGAACCATCTGGTTCAGCCCGCCAATATTAAATAAGGAGCAATGAGGCTGAACCGCGCCGGTTCAGCCCCTATGGGGGCCGGCCGGCCCTAGGGGTTGGGTGGGAGCATAAATACCCAACCCCTCCTCCTTGGTTCATTATGAAATCTATTATCAAGGTATTCCCTCTCTTCTCCCTCAAACCCTAAC
Source organism: Dactylorhiza incarnata (assembly GCA_033032865.1). Classification (NCBI taxonomy): domain Eukaryota; kingdom Viridiplantae; phylum Streptophyta; class Magnoliopsida; order Asparagales; family Orchidaceae; genus Dactylorhiza; species Dactylorhiza incarnata. The sequence continues at coordinate 4,709,593 of JAWHQI010000133.1, read as the reverse complement.
CCTAATCTCTAGTTCCTCTCTAGTTTCCTCTAGTTCTTCCCTTTCTCTAGCTAGTTCATAACAGTATCACTTCTATCTTCACTCCTTTTCATTTCAATATGATTGGAAGCTTCGACGGCTGCATTCCATGGATGATATAAAATCCTAATGTTGCAAAAAAACATAAATCTCTCGATTTTTCTTCTTCTCCTCAATCTATGTAAGAACTGGAGCTTATTATGGTCGTCTGTAGGGAACCTGGATAAAAGAAAAAGAATGAATGAACCTGAAGGGAGCTATTACTTAAAATTTACTCTTAGGTTCACGAGATTTTATTAATCTATTTTGTCGTCTTGAATTTAATAATTGATGTTCGACTTCTTTTTGCTTAATTTTCTACCAATTATGATTCCCATCCTCCTAATGATGTTATAACAATCTTCCCCTCGTGAAGGCAATTCATACGATATAAGAAATGAATTAGAATAAATGAAATTCAACGTGGGAAATGTTATTTCCAGGCTATTTGAGTCTTGATTGAGAATAAGTCATGTTTGAGATGGCTTCATGTGCAAGACGGGACATAGACTCGGGATGGATAAAGGAAAAGAGAAAGCTACAGTGACTTCTTACTTCTTTAAATTACGTTCTACAATTTTAATGATTTACATTTCTATAATATTTGTAGTTATGATTAATTAAAGAATATGTTTTCTTGATATGCATTTGAGTATGAATTCCGTGTTAGTTATTGATGTATATTATTGTATAATTTCTTTATGCATTTATGATTAAGTGTGATTAAAAGTCACTGAAAATTGGAATCTCTAAATGATATTATTCATTATGCTCGGACAATGTAAGTCGTCCGTAGGGAACCTAAATAAAAGAAAAAAAAGGAATGAATGAACCTGAAGGGAGCTATTAATTAAAATTTACTCTTAAAGAATAAATATGAAATAATGACAAACAAAAAAGTTTTAAATGATGAATGATGCATCGATGCATAAGGACACTATTAATAGTTAACCCAGGAGAGGAGGGCGTGAGTTTCTTCCCACCATGAAGAATTCGATTCAGATGTCCAGACCGAACTCTATGCTAGATGATAACCCTAGATTGAAAAGAATGTGAACGTGCTAGAAAAGCAAGTAATGAGCCCATGAATGAATGAAGCGGTAAGGAAACAACAAACTGAAGTGTCACAGACATCATACATGTCTCTATGTTGAGTAGAAAGTAAGGGTCCTACTATGCACAAATGAGCTAGAGAATGAATATCATATTCATACACTCTACTCCTAGTAGTGGACTACCATATTCTAAGCTATTGCGCTCATAGCAAGCAACCAACAATCATTGCACTCATGACGACACCAAATTAAGGCATGCAAACATGGATCATACTAGTAATTCCTACAATATATGATCCAATCAAAAGACTAAAGCACACTGGCGTTCTTTCGCTATGTAAACGTCGTGTCATACCTACAAGTCCTTTTCATGTCGAACTACAAAGTTGCGGGTGCAGTGAAGTACACCCATATAACAATGGTCTCTTCATTCGGTGCCCGTTCTCAACGTAGGAACTATTGTCCTTAGGCTAATCACCAGCCCTATCACATACACATTGCACTCATGACACTGAAAACATAGGGTCTACAAACCCCGAAAACACACCTGAGCAATTTTTAACACTTACAAGGAATATAGGTAGAAGAAAAATATAGATATTTAAGTTTTTTAGCAACATTAAGGTTTCCATTATCCACGAAATGCAACCATCGAAGCTTCCAACCATAAAAAAATGAAAAGGAGTGAAGATAGAAGTGATACCATAAATTTTTAAGTCGACAATCTCACGAGAACTCATGGTCTCCAACATCAATCGAGAGGACACGCAACAACAGGGAACGTTGAGGCTCAGGATAGAAGGTTCTTGATATGAGGTCGAGCAAGGACAATAAAATATAATACCCTTTAATAAAGCCAATTTAATAGGTCTAATTGAGCCACTCATTAAAGACCAAGGGCATTATAGTCTTTTAATGGTAGCAATGATGTCATTTGTTATTTTACTATTTCATATAATGTTTTTTGCTACAAACCATTGTTTTTTCTTGTAAGTGGTTAGATAATGTAAGAATTACTTAGTCTATTGACTAACCCCGTGGATAATTAAATTATTTTAGGGGAAGGACGAAGCAATGGTCGACATCAATCGTAAGCAGGTAGAAGAGAAGAAGTGGATCCAGATGGAGAAGAGGTATCATCTTTGGGTGGAGGTGATCACAACAGTATTTGAAGTGCTCAACACTCATGGGGAGAAATGCAACGACCGAACTGCAAGAATGAAGACTTTCACTTTTTTTAAAGTAGATATGTGTTGATATGTATGTTAGATGTTGACTAGTTTACTGTAGCAGACGACACATCTATTTTTGTGCCCTCATTGTGTTTATATTTAGAGCATTTTCCATCTAAAGTTTTGAACTCTAAAGTAATGAAATGAAAAGTTCTATTTTGTACCACATTTCTCTTTTGGTACTTTGTCATATAATGAATGCTTCTATTTATGATGCATGTCGAACGTTCACATCTTCCTCCTCTGATGATGCATGAAATGTATATGTTCAATTGTGGCGGTTGTCGTAAAGGGGTCCGTTATACCACCTATGCTGATTGGGATGTCAGTGATGCTTTTGTTCGCACGTGACTTGCAAACAATCATTTTGATGATTGTTTATCTATCATCCGTCATAATGACACTGTGAAGAGGACGAGGGATCATCTTGCAGCCTTTTACTCCAAGGGTGCAAAAACCTCACGCATCTACATCATCTAATCTGATCTCTTCGCCCAGCCAACACACTCTCCTGATATTGCGTATCAGGAACTTTAGTCTCTCAGCGCAGAACTTCTCTGGTATTGACCTTTCTTTGCTAACCTTGCTCTCCGTGAAAATATTTTCAAGAACTCCTTGTGTCTGCTATCTTCTACGCCTTCCAGACTCCTACGAGATGATATGTCAACAGATCATGGGAGAACCTGACACTTCCACCCTGGTTGCTACTACTTGCATCTTTACTGTTATAAACCTTCTGCACCGATCTCCGGTAGTAGTATCCTTTCCACCCTCCAAAAATTAAGCTCATGCGGCTAGTCGTGGGTTCACCGTGACAAAAGGGGCTAGGCCTTAGCCAGTGTTCTTTTAGTTACAACTTTATGTTTTACTCTTTAATTTCCATTTTATGTTATGTGCAATTTACTTTTCCTTAAGAGGGTATTTGCGTACATCCATTTTTATTTGTAGTGGGTATTTAAAGACTTGATGAAATGAAAAGGTTAAGTCCTAATATGGAGACCTCCTTTCATTCTCATGGTATCGACAACTCCTTCCACTCATTGATCTCGATGAGGAGAGCCCCCGTAAGTGGAAGTCAGAGCTTGGCTCCAAATCCGCCATTTGGAACCATAAAGTATTGAAAGTAAGAAGAAATTTTAATTCTCCACCCTTTGATCACACTATAAATCAGATCGGTGGCGCAACACTGATATTTTTGGCATAGCTAATATATTTGAACAAAAAATTTTCTATGCTCAAAGGACAAAAGGAATAGAATAACTGAATAAAAAGATGATCCTACGCCAGGAGTATGCTTTGGTTTTTTCTGTGCTCATTGCCAGATTAAAAATGCACCTACAGCTTCACTCCCACCATTGAACTGTCAAAACAATTGCCTGAATGCCTCAACATCGTTGACTAACAATATCTGGCAGATGATGAATACCAGAGTTTTTAAACTCGCTCATAAAACTTTGAAAGAAATATGAAGTAGTTTTATCCAATCTACATAATAAATTAATCCAATCTAGCCTGCTCTAAAAAATAATTATTGCCCTAGAAAATAGAAATAACAGATATTTACTACCATAAATTAATAAGTTAATTGATAATTAGATGCCCCTGAGAAGGATCTCCAAAATCCATCGAAAGTGGTGATTTCATTCACGTGAACATAAGATCAACATTTTGTAGGTCATTTTTCTATCTACAACAAGAAATCAACTGTGCCCTTAGAGATAATGGTGGAAAAGACAGATAATTGAGGAAAATTGCATATTACTATACCTCCATAAGGTGGTCAGAAGGAAAGGGCCAGTGACCCTGAAAAATAAATAAACCAAGGCATGAGCATATACACAAGATTTAAGTTCAAAAAGAAAAATATTTTAATCATCTTCCAGTTTTATAAGACAAAAATCGTTAGAATTTATATAAACACAGCTTATAACCAAAGCTCATGAGAACCTGAGTGGATCCAGTGTCATGGTTCTCAACGAATGTGACAGATCTTGAAGGCCACCAGCCCAACACACCAGGTGGCTTCCCCTGAGGATCTCTCAAACGCCATAGCTCTCCCTTCACTGCTTCCTATTTCAGAAAAAGTAATTAGGTAGCATACAATTAATTGTAGGAAAGCTAAGCAAGTTTGTTTCATATGAAAGTTATACTACCTGAAGAATACCCTTCGTTGTGAAATCAAATGCAGCACAACTTCCCCCCGTGCTATCAATCCAATTTATGATCCTTTGTCTGTGGCTATCTATAATTTCAAACATAAAATTTAAGAAAGAAAATAATCCTTAGAAACCAACAAGAAATGATATCAAGGATACTGAAATTGAAATAACTGACACCCAGCGCTTTAGCTTAATATAGCAACTTTAAGTGGTGCAAAACCATTCACTTGGTACTAGAAGTTAACCCTTTTGGGTTTACAACGAAAGCTGGAAACTAATTGCCTAGAAGCATCAATAAATTCAGTTCTGGCGAAAGAGAGGTTTAAAAAGTGGAGAGCTCGAGTGTTCAGTGGGCTCCAATTTACTGTGATGTCACATTCTTAAGCACTAGCGGATGAATTTTCCCATTGCTTGCCCTTAAGATGCTGTCCACCCTCTCACATGCTAGATATTGTTAAGCAAGCAGTGCGACGCTCATGCTGCAGGTGAGTCATGAACGCATTCGTAAGACTCTATTATGGCAGGACATGGCATGGCACGCCACAATCATTTTTCATCTAGCATTTATTTATTTCAGCACACTTTTGTTATTTCTTTAATGTCACATTTATTCTGGTTCATACTGGTCTAGACTATGCGCTACAGTTTATTGTTGGATCCGGGTTGATTTGAGACCAAGTATGTTGAAAATTAATCAAGGATTTGGCATTCCGAGGTGTTAGGGCCCCTTTTCTTTCCACCACCGCCACCCTCCTTGTTTTGCGGCTACGGTAGCCCTAGGATGTTGTATATCCCTGTGTGTTCCAGCGGTCAGCCCTAAAAGATTGCTCTTCTGCACACATCCCAGTGGGCAGACGCAAACAACAGTAGCCCATTTGCTGTTCCGGCATGCCGCATAAGCTTGTGTGTGGGCTTTCCTGTGCGCCCAGCAATCTTCACCAGCCCTTCCAGGCTCAGCCCCCTTTCGCCGCCCCTCCTCACTGAAATCCACCAATGCCTCACTCCAGGAAATCGCGACAAGGATCCAATATCAAGTTCATCATAGGACAACCGAGGGGTTCTATGGGAAGCTATCACCCAAGCACCCAACTCCATCTTCCTCCGTTGCATCCTGACCAGTGACACAATCCCTCTCACATCCTGTGATAACTTGGTTTGCGACCATGACATGCCTATCGACCCTATAGAGTTGATGTTTGAGAGGATGCACCAGTTGATGATGGATCAACTGGCAGCTTCCGAAAGTCGGTAACATGCGACCTTGGCCGGCCACTCGGCTTGCATGGAGAGCCTCCTTCCTCATTAGCACAATGTTTTAAATGTCCTTCGATATGTCCGACATGTGGGTTTTGAGTATAAAACGACATTTAAAAAAAATGTCCTTTTGTAAAATATATACCGACATATCCAATTTTTTCCGATTATCGGCCGACACAACTTTTAAAACATCATCGACAATTTCATTTTATGTTATATTAACAATATATATGCTCAAATTATCCCTTTCATAAGTGTTTATTCTTACAGTCATGTTTGTATAATCATTTTATAATATACATTTGTTTGTTACTATTAAACAAAATAATAAAACATTCTACAAGTTATTAGTTAATAATTTTTTGCTTTTGATACAACATTGGTAAGCACGGAAAGACTTATAATTAATTAAGGGCAAGTAACTTTTAAATCTTCTTTACTTTCTATAAAATTTATTATTATCTCAATAAAATTATAGTATAATGTTAAATATATTTCACAATTTTAACTATTTGTACTTATCTTGATTGCTTATTAACAGTAGTCTTAAAGTGCTATTAATATTTTATTTACTCTTCTACTTTATTTTTTGATATACATGACAATCTTTGTCTACTTTTATGTTAATTTTTACTTTTAGAACAAATAACTATACTTAATATATATACGAGTGACAGAGCCCTACGGCCAACCACGACAGAGTGAAGTGAGAGAAAGATTAATTGTATTGTATTAGGGCCCATAACGGGGCAATATAAAGGAAATACAAAGGTCCTCCATCTCAAACAGGCGAGGTGGGACAAATACGTAAGCACACATAAAATAATAGACTATAATAACCCAATATAATAAACCCAAAACTCCCCCTTAAGCTGGTGCAAAGATATCAAGCAAGCCCAGCTTGCCATAGGTAGAAAGAAGGCGGGAAGGCCCAACGGCCTTGGTAAAGACATCAGCAATCTGTTCTGCAGAAGGAACATAGGAGGCTGCAAGAGTCCCCGAACGGATGTGCTCCCTGAGAAAATGGATATCCACCTCAATATGCTTGGTCCTCTCGTGCAGGACAGAGTCAGATGCAAGCAAGTGAGCAGACTGGTTGTCACAAACCAGTGTCGAGGAACTAGGAGGAAAGCCAAGCTCGGTCAAGAGAGTACGCATCCAGAGGAGCTCGGTGGCGCCATGGGCCATAGCCCTGTACTCAGTCTCAGCAGAGGAGCGAGACACAACACTCTGCTTCTTGCTCTTCCAGGAAATAAGATTGCCACCATAGAAAGTGCACATCCCCGAAGTAGAACGTCGGTCAGTGAGGGAGCCAGCATAATCAGAATCCGTGTAGCAGGTAAGATCGGAGGATGGCGATGAACGGTAGAAGAGCCCGAGGCCAGGCGATCCCTTCAAGTAGTGAAGGATCCGAAAAACAACATCGAGGTAAGAAGTTCGGGGAGCATGCATGAACTGACTGACCATACTCACAACAAAGCTAATGTCGAGTCGAGTATTGGTCAAGTAGATAAGTCTTCCAACAAGTCGTTGGTACCTGCCGGTATCAGGGAGAGGTTCGCCAGATTCGGCGTGTAAGCGGTGTTTCGGGTCCATAGGAGTAGACACTAGAGAGCACCCAAGAAGGCCAGTATCACTCAAAAGGTCAAGAGTATACTTCCGATGAGACAAAGAGATCCTCTGGTGAGATCTGACAACCTCAATCCCAAGGAAGTACTTCAGAGGCCCCAAATCTTTGACCTCAAAAGCCTTTTGAAGTACCTCCTTGATCTGAATTATCCCTGAGCTGTCGTCACCGGTAAGAATGATGTCATCCACATAGACGAGGATAATCACCCTACGACCATCCACAGCAGTCTGAACAAAGCACGTATGATCGGCATGACATCTGGTGAAACCACTCTGAAGCACAACAACATCGAACCGCTCAAACCACGCTCGAGGGGACTGCTTCAGCCCATACAATGACTTCTGCAAGAGGCAGACACGGCCCAAATACTTCCCCCGAAGCCTGTATCCGGGTGGCGGATCCATATAAATCTCTTCAACGAGGTCGCCATTGAGGAAGGCGTTCTTCACGTCCAGCTGATGAAGAGGCCACCTGTAGTAGGCAGCGAGGGAAATAAGGAGACGAACAGTGGAGAGCTTGGCCGTAGGAGCAAAGGTCACCTCGTAATCCTCTGGAGTCTGGGTGAAACCTTTGGCAACAAGGCGAGCCTTGTAGCGATCCAAAGACCCGTCTGCATTATACTTGACGGTGTAGACCCAACGACAACCAACAGTCTTCTTGCCGGTGGGAAGAGGAACTAACCGCCAGGTACTAGTCTGCTATAAAGCGGACATCTCAACCTCCATGGCTGCCACCCACTCGGGGTGCTGGAATGCCTCAGTCATCGAACTCGGAATCCGGATCTGGTCAGTGGCGGTGATGAAAGCCCTCTAACCCTGTGAAAGGCGTTGGTAGGACACAAAACTTTCCACGGGATGGTCAGTAACACAAGAACGCTTACCCTTGCGAATTGCAATAGGTAAGTTAGAAGAGGAAGGAACATCACCTGCCTGAGGAAGTGGCACCGGGACCGGTGAGCTGGGCTCGGTCAGTGGATCCCGAAAGATAGGGTGGACATGTGAAGGCCCACGGGGGCCACGGGTATATGTCTGTAGCGGAACGGAGTCGTGCAAGGAGGCAAGGGGAACCGGGGCTGGTAGGGGTGGAGGTGAGGAAGCAGCATGAGTAGGAGAGTCACAATAGAAAGGGACATCCTCGAAGAACGTAACATCCATGGTATGGAAGGTCCTGCGAGAAGAGGGATCAAAACACCGATATCCTTTGGAAGAGGAGAAATATCCCAAAAATAAGCAACGGATTGCTTTGTCATCCAGTTTAGTCTGAGTCGGACTACGATCCTGGACAAAGCACACACACCCGAATACTCGAAGAGGAACGGGAAACAACGGGCGGCTGGAAGATAGGAGACTTAGAGGAATACGACCCGCTAGAGGCTGGCAAGGCAGACGGTTGACCAAGAAGGTCCCTGTAAGAAGGGCAGCACTCCAAAAAGACTTGGGGACATGAGACCCACGGAGAAGGCAATGGGTCACATTTAGGAGATGGCGGTTCTTGCGTTCCACCACTCCATTCTGTTCCGGAGTATAGGGACAGGAGAATTGGTGAAGGGTTCCTTGGCTAGCAAGGAAAGTAGTAAACGAGGAAGAGGTGCATTCTCCCCCATTATCCGAGCGGAGAATTCGAATACGTGAAGAAAACTGAGTACTAACCATATGAGAGAACTGAGTATATAGGTCAAACACTTCAGATTTAGTACGCATAAGATAAACCCAACAGCAGCGAGTAAAATCATCTATAAAGGAAACAAAATAACGAAAACCATCATAAGATACAACCGGGGCAGGGCCCCAAACATCTGAGTGAACAATATCAAAAGGTGCAGAAGTACGGGAAAAAGATACGGGATAAGAAGTGCGTGTGTGTTTGCTCAGTTGACACACATCAAACTGAAAAGAGTGCTCAAATAAGACACTCGGAAAAAGAGAGGACACAATTTTAGGGCTAACATGACCCAGCCGGGCATGCCAAAGAGCAGGTGTGGTAGTAGCAGCAGCGGCACTGGACGGTGAGGAGAGACATGGCGATGATGGTTAAGAAGGTGGAAGATCCAGCTGGTAAAGCCCGTCACGTTCACTAAGCGGCTTGAGATCAGAAAGCTCCTGGAATCTCCCAGAGAGAAAAGTAAAGTAGTCATGCACAGAACGATCCCCCTGCCGAGGAGTCGAAATCTCCTGGAAGACAGAGTAAATCCGCGTATCAACACGTGTGTCACGTCCATAAGTGCGAGTCAGGGCAGCCCAAAGAGACGACACAGAATCGAAACGCATAAACTGCTCGTAATACGGGGCTCCATGGAGCATTGGAGCCACCCAAGAATCTTGTAGTTTTCCGTTTTCCACTGACGGAGAGCTTTTTCCTCGGTAGGCTTGGGAACCCCATTAGGTTCAAGCCAATCAAGCTTGTCATGTCCGACGAGATGAACACGCACGGAGTTGGACCAAGCAATAAAATTCTTCTCATTAAGAAGAGTTGTAGTGATACGCCTAGCAAAGCCATCAGTCGAGGAATCTATAGAATGGGGAAACCCAAAGAGATAGGGGAGGGAAAAAAGGCTCCAAAGGAGAGAAAGAACCGGGGAAACCCTCAAACAGAAGGAGTGCCCATCCGAAGAACGCGAAGGACCGTAGATCAAAGATCTAGGTCATGAAAAAGAACGGAAGAAAGAAGGAGAAACACCAACCAAAATGGCGGTAGAGACCAGATCTGGTCGGCGATGGAGGGCGGCTGAAGAGAAGAAGCAGGAGGCCCTGACATCTGCCGAAGATAGGGCGACACCGTGCGAGAGCGGAAGCGGGAGAGGGAACCCCTGGGTTCGGCGGGATCGGGGAAGACCGCCGCTGGGCAAGACTGGATCGGGGAAGACCGCCGCTGGGCTAGGCGGGATCGGGAGTGACTCCCGCTGGACCCGGGATCGTGCGATAGTTTCGCTGGGTTAGGTGGAGATACGGGATCGGGCGATGCTCTGATACCAAGTGAAGTGAGAGAAAGATTAATTGTATTGTATTAGGGCCCATAACGGGGCAATATAAAGGAAATACAAAGGTCCTCCATCTCAAACAGGCGAGGTGGGACAAATACGTAAGCACGCATAAAATAATAGACTATAATAACCCAATATAATAAACCCAATAGACAGTACCCCGACTATATAGTACCCGATTGTGATAGTATCCCGATCATGACAGGCACGGGGCTCCGCCCCAATCAATAAATTAATGCAGTTTAAAATAAACACACTATTAATTAATTAATGCGGAAAACAGTTATACATCATTTTTCGGATTTTGTTAAATAAAATCTTATCATTACTCATATATTATTAATCATTCATCGTTACTTTTATAAATTAAATTAATTTGTTTATATCATTACTTTTCAAATCAACATTAATGTTGGCATGCCTAATGATAGTCTACCATAGTAGGTATAAGAGCTCTACTAAATTTTTTTTCAATTTTATTAATTTTTATCATTATTTTTAATTTGAGAATATGATGTAATTACTTAAATGGGCATTGTATTAATTTTAAAAAGATTATAATATATGTTAAGTCAGTAGATGAAAACAATAAGGCTATATTTGGCAATTTTGAATGTTTCACCAAAGGCAACTTTTCCTTTTTAATATAGTAAATATATATACACACACACACATGCACGCACACATTTAATATTTTAAAATATCTCTGACATGTCTCCGACACCCAACATTATAAAGTTCAATCCGACGTGTCGTCGACATCCGATATTTACAACCTTGCTTCAACATGGCAGCGGTGGTATTCGCCACGACCGGAAAAACAACAACTTTCATGGAGAATCTCCCTCCCCACGGCCACATGTTGGGCTTTCACGGAGGGCGTTACGAGAATAATGCCCTGCTAGCAGACACCGTCCATGGATTAGATTTCATTGGCCTCCTATCATTTGTTGGGGGCTGCACATATGTGATTCCCGTGCTTTGATAGGGAGAAGCCCTATATGGCATGGAACGACTTCAAGCAGTGCAACCATATGTACTTTGGACCACTGATGAGGAGTAATTTCCTTGGAAGAGTTGATGATAAAGGACGGGCGTCACACCTGCCTACCACCCTGCATCCTGGCGTCGCACCAACCCAGAGGGCCCACCTTGGCGTCGCACCAAGGCGTCTTTAATCAGGTCCGCGGCTCGTACACCCCAACCCATCCCCGGCCCCACCACAAGGCCGATAGGTTGTTGAGGTTGGGGCTTGATCCCCCGACCTCCTTGATAAAGAGCTCTCAGGCAAGCTCTCATCACCAACTGACCCGCCTCAACAACCTATCGGCCCTGTGGTGGGGCCAGGGATGGGTTGGGGTGTATGGGCTGCGGACCTGATTAAAGACGCCTTGGTGCGACGACAAGGTGGCCCCCCTGGGCTGGTGCGACGCCAAGCTGCAGGGTGGCAGGCGGGTGTGATGCCCGTCCAGCATCAGTTGAGCTCTCTCAAGAACATCGAGGTCGTAGATGTATGTGTTGAAGAAAATTCAGACTTTATTGATGTATGTGCTGAACTTTGATCCGATTAATAGGTCTCCATTTTCATTGCAGGGTTAGAGGAGCACCTTCGTTTGGATGAATATTCAATGTGTCTTGCTGTTGGATGAATATTCCTTCAACAACCTTAACTTCAAATTTAGTCAATGTTGACTTACCATTATTCCAAATAAAACAAATGCACCCAAATACCCTAAAGTGTGCAATGTTTGGTGTTCTTTTAATAATTCATAAGAAGTTTTCTATGTAATTTGTTGATCAAGGATCCGTTCAATACATGGCAAGCAATATATACATCCTCTGTCCAAAAGTACAGAAGTACACTGGCTTCATTGAAGATCTATGTTTATTTCTTCTTATCATGTCATTTACATATACGCTTCATCTTATCGCATAACTTTCTGTATCTTCCTTATGTTTAATACTAACATTTTTTTGATTTTACAAGCAATTAAAATGGTAAGCTCTCACTTAGTCATTATAGTTGAATTCAAGTCTATTTTATATTTTACCCGCTAAGGATATTTCTGTCCTCCTATGTATCTTTGCCCCTTACTCTATATATATGAGTATAGGGTTTGTGTAATACAATTAATCAAGTTCTTTTCTCCTCAACTTGGTATCAGAGCAAGACCTAATCCCGCCGCTCTTTTTTTCCATCCCGTTGCGCCGCTCTCCGCTCTTCCTCCGATCGCTGTCCCGCTTCTGTTTTGCCGTCTTCTTCAATGGTGCACTGCGGTGCAACAGGCGACGGAGCCGCACGCTGAAGGAGCCAGCCGCCCCTCCCCATGATGCGTCGTTCTCTCCATCGTCCTCTCTCATTTCCTCTTCGCATCCACTGACTGCCGTGCGGTCCCGTCTTCGTCGATCGGCCTCTACGCTCTGCCGTCTCCTTCGTTGATCGCTCGGCCTCTACCTCTGCCGTCTCCGACGTGCTCGGCGCCTTCGTCGATTGCTCTCTGCTCCAGTCTCCTTCGACGATCGATCCTTCGACGAACGATCCTTCGACGATCGATCCTTCGACGATCGTGCTGACTGCTGGCCTTCTTCGACGAACGATCCTTTTTTTTCCGTCGATGGACCTGGTCTTCTTCGACGAACTGATGCCCTTGTCTCGTCGAAGCACCGGCTCCTCCTTCTTCTACTGTTTCTGTTTTGTTGACAGCCTGGCTACTCCTTGTTTGTCGTGAGCTGCTGCCCCTGTTCTTTCTCATGGCTGATCTGTCTGATGCCAGTGATTCTCCTTCACCAAGTGTGGTGACCCCCCGTATGAGCGACCCTCAACGTTCCTCTGGTCATTCTGGGTCCCTAAAGATCACCACTGTTCCCTTGGATGGGACAAATTATTTGGAATGGTCTCGTGCTGCTCTGCATGTCATCCGTAGTCATCAACTGTTTGGATATATCGATGGGACGAAGATGGCACCTTCTAAGGCTGACCCCACCTGGCCACGGTGGGACTCTGAAAATTCCCTGGTGGTCTCCTGGCTCCTTCACTCTGTCTCCCAAGGTGTACAGGAGTTATATGTTGATGGACTCCGCCTACGAGATCTGGACTCGGGCAGAGGAGACGTATTCTCAGATTGGCAGTTCCTCTCAGACTTATGAGCTGACACGATGTATGCTAGAGCTTTGTCAGGGGACCTTGACGGTTTCCTCCTACTTCTCCGAGTTCGAGCGTATAGCACAGGAATTGGATTACTTCGATCAGTTTACCCCTGCTTGTACTGTCGATGCAGTCCAATTACAGAAACGAGACGAACGATTTCGTCTACATGTGTTTCTGATGGGATTGAGCATGGACCTAGACATGGTTCGCACGAATATTCTTCACCGCTCTCCCCTACCTTCCCTTCGAGAGGCGTTTAGCATGGTTCTTGGTGACGAAGATCGCCGCAGGTCCTTCAGCACTGCTTCTCCACCAGATCGTTCTGCCCTGACCAGTGTTGGTCGTGGTAGCTCCAACAATACAAGTGGGGTTCCGACCTGTGATCATTGTGGTCGCCGGGGACATACTCGGGACGGTTGCTTCAAACTTCATCCTCATCTTATTCCACCGGGATACGAACGCGGTCGTGGTCCAGGCCGTGGTCGTGGTCCGGGTCGAGGGGGATCTCGCCAGACTGGTTATCGTCCTCATGATGCTGCTTACTCCACTGAGGTGCATGATGACCATCAGGGTTCGTTCCCAGGACATTTCACCACGTCGGAATTGGATGCTCTCCGTCGTCTTCTGCACTCTCAGTCTGACTCTTCCCAGAGCGGTACCTCTACTTCTTTTGCTACAGCTGTTATGCCCCGTGCCAATGCTGCTGCCACTTCTCAGTCTGAGTGGATTATTGACTCCGGAGCCACCGATCACATGACTTGCTCCTCCTCAGATTTTTCCTCTTACACTCCCTTGTCAGGTAGGGATAAGGTGATTTCTGCTAATGGTACTTTGTCTCCCATTGCTGGGAAAGGAACCATTTCATGTTCCCCCTCTTTATCTCTTCCGTCTGTTTTACATATCCCTTCCTTTCCTCGAAATCTGCTGCCTATTAGCAATCTTACTAAGTCTCTTAACTGCTCGGTAACTTTCTTTCCTGATTCTTGTGTTTTTCAGGAACTGGGTACGAAGCGGACCATTGGCAGTGGTAGAAACCGTGGCGGCCTGTACTATCTGGATGCTTCCCTAGCCGTCTCTAGCTCTCTCTTCCTCTGCTGCTACTGCTGCGGATGCTCGACGCTGGCACTTGCGTCTTGGACATCCTTCTCCTGTTTATCTCTCAAAATTGTTTCCTGCTTTATCGCACATTGTTAAAACTTTAAAATGTGATGTTTGTGATATGTCTAAACATGTTCGACACTCTTTGTCTCATGTTTCTTCTCCTAGTGCTACTCCTTTTGCTATTATACATTCGGATGTTTGGGGACATTCCCTTGTTGTTTCCTTAAGTGGCTATCGTTGGTTTGTTACCTTTATAGATTGTTTTTCTCGCACTGCATGAGTTTACCTTTTAAAGAGAAAAAATGAGGTGTTTACGGTTTTTCAAACCTTTCATAAAATGGTTCAAAATCAGTTCGATGCTACTATTCGTGTTCTTCGCAGTGATAATGGGGGGGGGGGGGGATATGATGATCGTGGAGCGTTTGGATCGTATCTCACGAGTCATGGGATTATCCACCAGACTACGTGTGTCTACACCTCCACCCAAAATGGTGTGGCAGAACGAAAAAACCGTCATCTCCTTGATGTTGCCCGATGCCTTCTCCATACCATGCATCTCCCGAAATCATATTAGGGTGATGCTATCCTAACGGCCACTCATCTTATCAATCGTCTTCCCTCACGGGTTCTCGATTTTTCTACCCCTCTCGCCCGTCTCTCTATGACCTCCACTGTCATGCTGCTCATCTGCCTCCTCGTATTTTCGGGTGTGTTTGTTTTGTTCACGTCCATCAACCTCAGCGTGACAAACTTGACCCTCGGGCCCTTCGTTGTGTCTTCCTCGGTTATTCTGCTACCACTAAGGGGTATCGGTGCTACCATCCCCCTTCCAGACGGGTCTTCTGTACCGTGGACGTGACGTTCCGTGAGGAGGAATCCTACTATGTGGACTCGCCTCACTCTGTTCGTCAGGGGGAGACTGAGGTCACCGACTCGGTTCCCCTACCTCTAATTCCTTCTACACCTATCATTCCTCCTACACCTACCACTCCTTCTACACCTATCATTCCTCCTACACCTACCACTCCTTCTACACCTATCATTCCTCCTACACCTACCACTCCTTCCACTTCTCCTTTACCTACATTGTTTTCCACGGCATAGCAACATCTGCCCCTTATCTCCCCTCTTCCTCATATATATCGTCGTCGACAAACAGGTGAACAGTCCTCCGCGGTTCCATTGTTGCCGGTGTCGCCTTCGGACTCAGATTCTGATGCTGACCTGCATGTTCCCCTTGCTATGCTACGAGGTAAGGCTGGGTGTACCGATCACCCTATTTCTAATCATGTTGTGTATGGTCATCTTTCACAGCCCCATCAGGGTTTTATATCCTCCTTGTCCATGACCACTATCCCGATGACGTGGCAGGAAGCCGTTGGTATTCCAGTATGGGCTCATGCTATGAAGGAGGAAATGTCCACCTTGGAGAAAAATCACACATGGGACATCTCCTCTCTTCCTCCTCGAAAGAAAGTCGTTGGTTCTAGATGGGTGTTCTCTGTTAAACAAAATCAGGATGGCAAAGTTGAGCGGCACAAAGCTCGCTTGGTGGGTCGCGGTTACACTTAGACTCAGGGAGTCGACTATTAGGAGACCTTTGCTCCTGTTGCGAAAATGGACACCGTTCGTGTTATCTTGTCTTGTGCTGCATACTTGGGATGGGATCTACATCAACTGGATGTCAAAAATGCCTTCCTGCATGGTGACCTCGATGAAGAGGTTTACATGACCTTTCCCCTGGATTTGTGAAGAAGGGGCAAGAAAGCCTTGTCTGTCGACTAAGGAAGTCCCTATATGGGTTGAAGCAGTCCCCCAGAGCTTGGTTTGGCAGGTTTCACAAGGCCATGGTCAAGTTTGGTTATCAACAGGGACATTCTGATCATACCCTGTTTGTCAGGAAAAATGAGGGGAAGATTGTCGTCCTTATTGTTTATGTGGATGACATTGTGATCACTGGGGATGACTCTGATGAAGTCTCGAAGCTGAAAGCCCTCCTGTCTGCAGAGTTTGAAGTAAAGGACCTGGGAAAACTCCGTTATTTTCTGGGAATTGAAGTGACTCGCTCTGATCAGGGTATCTTCATCTCGCAACGATAGTATGTGTTAGATCTGTTAACTGAGACTGGGATGCTTGGGTGTGCTCCTGCTAACACACCTATGGAGGAAAAAAATAGGATCGATGAGGACATTGATGGAGACCGCACGGATGCTGCAAGTTACCAGAGATTGGTGGGCAGACTGTTATACCTTTCACACACTCGTCCTGACATCACCTATGCTGTTGGAATCCTGAGCAGGTATATGCATGCCCCCAGAATCAGACATCAGGATGCTGCACACCGTGTCCTTCGTTACTTAAAGAAGGCTCCGGGTCGGGGTCTGATGTTTTCAAAGAACAATCATTTAAAGATTGATGTCTTTACCGATGCCGATTGGGCTGGATGTCATGATGACAGAAGGAGTGAATGAGGTGATTCAACTAAAAGATCTTGTCATATGATCAGAGGCTCCAAAGTTAATAATCCAGGGAGTATGTGACCTCCTCACTGGTAGGATGGAAGCCTGACGTTGTGCAGTAATACCTTATATATGCTCCATATGGGGCCTTCCAATAGTGTGTCTCAAGTCTGATAACTCTCTAACCACTCTCATGTCTGACAATAAGGTTTTTTTTATTGTCCAAGGTACCATACAAAGTTGTTTGACGTCTAATATACCTTCTATCAGTATCTCTCATCCATCCTATTGGAACTAAGTTGGGGTGCACGTCTCAACTTTATCTTACTCTTATCCTCGTGTTTTTTTGGACTCCGAAGGACTATGATTGTTGGAGTTTTTTGTTATGAATTTCCTAAGTTAAGCGACATGAGTGGATTTATCATATCGTCGCCGAATAAGGAACAAGATACCCTCTGAAATTTAAGCTCAGCGGGAAAGACATAAAACAGCTCAACAAACTTTCTTTACACGACTACTTTCATGTAGTCCTTAGTAAAATGGAAATCAGAATAGTCATCAATGCCTGCACACTGATGGATCAATTTACTATAGTATCCCTCAAAGTCACCCATATAAGACATGGAAGTCTGCTCAGTTTGAATTTGATAAATTCTAGCGAGATTTTCCTCCTTTGAATAGATCCTCTCACCAAGTCTCACATCTCTTGCACTCGGACAAAATAAGGCTGGCTCGTAATATTGGGACACACACAATGATATAATTAGAATCCCATAAAGTAATATGATCCATTCAATTTAAAAATAAATAATGTCTTAGTAAGAGTATAAAAAATTTATAATCTTAATACATAAAAAATTTCTTACATACCATTTAGACAAAAATATAAATCATATTAGCAAGAAAGTTATACAAATAAAGAAACGAAAATTTCCACTTATTGAAAAGCAAAGACAGAGCGACCAATAAGAAAGAAATTGTATGTATTACCGTCTCCAAACAACGGATGTTCGGAGACAAGGAAAAACCATGCGATGACAGCAAGTTACTCCAGAGAAAAGGGCATATATCATCTGTTAAAATGCAAACTATTACTCTCTCACCGGGTGGTGAGTGTATCCAAGGAGGTGACTTATTGCTTAAAAGGTTCCGGTCCTGAAGAAATCGACAAGGAAGAAAAACCCTAAGGTTTGCTCTCTCTCGCTCTCAACATGGTATCAGAGGGGAGCTTCTTCCCGTTGACCTGAAGGCTCGACGTGCGTTCCTCCTGTCATCTCCGCATGCGTGCGTTCTCGTCGACCTGTAGGGCCGTCGATTGTCGGCGCGTGATCATCTTCAGCCGCTGTCGTGCTCTATCGTCTCCTTCTCCAGCAGATCTGCAAGTCAAGTCACAGGCTGTCGTGCTCTGTCGTCTCCTTCTCCAGCAGATCTGATCGTCTTCAGCCGCTGTCGTGCTCTGTCGTCGTTCTGAAGGTTCGTCTCTTCCGCTGCTGTCGTGGCCGTCTCCATCCCTGCCGCTGCTTCCAGCTGCTGTCGTGACCGTCTCCGTCCCTGCCGCCGCTTCCAGCTGCTGTCGTGGTCCCTGTTTGCGTTCCCACTGCCGTCTCCATCAGAAGTAGACGTCAATCTAGACCTAAAGGTCCGTCTCAGCCGCTGTCGTGGCCGTGTCCGTCTCTGCCGCTGCTTCTAACAACTGGTGTTGATTTCTGTCTGCTTCCCTTTTGCTGAAAACTTGAAAAGTGCAAGTGCCTCTGAAGGGGCCATTAACCAACCCAAACACTACAGTGGAGGGAGCTCTAACATGGACATCAATCAAGGGGTCACTCACATCAAGCTCAATGGGAGAAACTACCTCATATGGGCTCAATCTATGTGAATATTCATTGGGAGTCGTCGAAGACTTGGGTTTATCACCGGATCCAAGACGGCCCCAAGCAAGACTGATCCTCTATATGAGGAATGGGAAGGTGAGAATCTCACTGTGATAAATTGGCTTGTCAATTCTATGAAACCCAAGATTGCAAGTCACTTCCTGTTCTGTCAAACTGCAAAAGAAATGTGGGAGTTAATCGAGAGAAATTACTCAAAAAAGGACTTGACTTATAATATATCAACTCCAGACTGAGCAGATTCACATGGCAGAGATGAGTGATTTCGAGGAATATTATAGCAAATTGACCCATAAGTGGGCAGAACTTGATCAATATTCTGTTATCCAGACTGTAGAAGATTACAAGATGGAACTTCTGCAACAGAGGGTGTTCGAAATGCTTTCTGATCTTCCTCCTGTACTCGAATTTCAGAGAGTTCAGATGCTGGGAAGAGATTCTGTGCCTGATCTGGAAACAGTGGGTCACTATATTCGAGGGGAGACAAACCGCATAAACTCCACTCATTCAGATGTTCATATTGGCCATGAGAAATCTGCCCTCGTCGCTGAGCAAAAGAGGTGACAGTCAAGAAATATGAGACAAGATGATAAGAGTCGAATGAAGTGTCCTCACTGTGGAAAGAAAGGACATGGGAAAGAGAAATGTTGGGATCTTCATCCTCACTTGGTTCCTTCAGGGTGGACCCGTGCTTCTGATGGGAAATATGTGAGACCTCAAACAACTATGTATAGCAACTTGGAGAATACAGGTTATCTCCTGGAAGAAAATGAGAATTTGACGAGGGAACTCAAGGCTCTGAAAGTCAATACTGCTGGAAGAACTGTTTCTGGAAGACCTTTTTCTGGTGATTTGGCGGGCACTGCTGCCCATGTTCACACTACTTCCGTGTCCTCAAAAGGACCCTCTCCTCCTTGGATCATTGACTCAGGGGCCTCCGACTATATGACTGGGTCTTCTTTGGGGATTTCTTCAATTTCTCCTGCATCTGGCAGTGTGAAACTCGCTGATGGATCCTCGGCTTCTGTGACTGGTAAAAGGGTTATTCATCTATCTCCCTCTGTTTCTCTCAAATCTGTGGTTATTGTTCCTTCATTTCCTACAAATTTGTTATCTGTGAGCAGTTTAACCAAACAACTCAACTGTTCTATTATCTTTTTCTCTTCTCATTGTGTTTTTCAGGATCTGGCGAGTGGGAAGACGATTGGTACTGGACATGAGTCAGGTGGTGTGTATGTCATGGACAACCGTCAAGCTTTTGGTGGACAGTTGCCAACCAATCATGATCAGTTGATGATGTGGCACAAGAGATTTAAGCATGCTAGTGTGAAGACACTAAAGGCTATCTTTCCGCATTTTATTGATGTTAAAAAAACTACTCTTAATTGTCAGTTTTGTGAACTAGCTAAGCACTGTAGAACCATCTATGCTCCTAGCCGAAGTCGAAGTGTGAAATGTTTTGATTTGATACATTTTGATGTCTGGACATCTCCTGTTTGCTCTGTGAATGGATTCCAATATTTTATCTCTTTTATTGATGATCATTCTCACTTTACTTGGGTATATCTTATGAAAAGGAAAAATGAGGTTTCAAAAAATTTTCAATTATTTTATCATCATGTGCTGACCCAGTTTGAAACTAAAATTAAAATCTTTAGAAGTGATAATGGAGGTGAATATACAAGTATCTTCAGAGATTCTTGGGAGACCATGACATTACTTTCCAAACTTCTTGTCCGAGGGCCCCTCAACAGAATGGGATTGCCGAGAGAAAAAATAAGCATATCATGTTGACTTCTCGCTGCCTATTGCAAGAGATGCACGTCCCTAAGGGGCTATGGGATGAAGGTGTTCTCACATCTGTTTATCTAATTAATCAGATGGTCACTGACACTATAGAAGAAAAGTATCCTCTACAACTTCTTTGCCAGATATGCCTCTATTCAATCTTCCTCCTAAAATATTTGGATGTGTTGCCTGTCCACTTTGTGTGTCCTCATATCGATAAACTAGGTCCTCAAGCGACAAAATGTATCTTTGTAGGATATGCTGCAAACCAAAAAGGTATAAGTGTTATTCTCCTACTCTCTGAAGAAAGTTTATATCAAAAGATACCACCTTCGAAAACACTCCTTATTACTCTGATGAGGGCAAAACTGTTACTATTCAGGAAAAGAGTAAAAAGGAGAGTGATATGATCCCTCCCTTACCTGTGCTAGTTGATGTGATTGCTCCTGGCCATATGGATATTCCGGTCAGGAAGGAAGGACCCACCAATGACCTTCGGGTGTACAGAAGGAGGAAGGATCTTCAAGTCTACAAAAGAAGACTAAACAAAAATATTGGATAAGAATGTCACACTCATGCTCCACCACCCACCACCACTCCGTCAGACCAAGAACCAACACCACTCAGGAGACCACTCCAGCTCTTCAAATTCATACTGGTCATACCAGATACCCTATTGATAAGTATGTTGGGTATCACTCTATCTCTCACTCCTTGAAAGCTTATCTTGCTTCTGTTTCCTCTATTTCTATTCCTAACAGTTTTTTAGAAACTAGCTTGAACCCTCATTGGCTGAAAGCTATGGAGGAGGAGAGGGATGCCCTCCAACGTCAAAAGACTTGGGAAATTGTTCCTATCCCTCACGGACGTCACCCCGTTGGATGCAAATGGATATATACTACTAAATTTCTACATGATGGAACTTTTGATAGATATAAAGCGAGACTGGTGGCGAAAGGCTTTACTCAGATTGAGGGAGTTGATTTTCAAGAGGCATTTGCTCCTATTGCTAAACTGAACTATGTTAGAATCTTGTTGTCAATTGCAGTTCATAAGTCCTGGACTCTGCACCAACTCGATGTAAAAAATATCTTCCTCCACAGTGAATTGGAGGAAGAAATATATATGACGCCTCCTCCTGGCATGGATGCTCCTAACAGATATGGGTGTCGCCTCAAGAAAGCCTTGTATCGTCTCAAACAGTGGCCTCGTACCTGGTTTGCTAAGCTAAGTAACAAACTCTTGGAGTTAAACTTCACTCGTTGTACCTCTGACCACTCGGACTTTGTCTACAGAAAAGGGGAATGCACCAATATTCTCATAGTTTATGTGGATGATATCATAATTACTGAAAATGATGATTGACACATCACTCAAGTGAAAAGAAAATTGACGTCTGCCTTTGAAATCAAGGATTTGGGCCTCCTTCGATACTTTCTCGGAATTGAGATTGCATGACCCGCCGGGAAGATTATGATCTCTCAGCGTAAATATGACTTAGACCTTCTCAGTGAAGTTGGATATTTGGGAGTCAAACTTGTGGATAGTCCAGTGGATCCTAATTATGATATTCACAAGGAGACTTCTCCAGATCTTGAGAGAAAGTTAGAATTTCAACGTATTGTGGGAAAGTTGATTTATCTGACAATCACCCGACCTGATATCTCCTTTGTCGTTAGCCTGGTCAGTCAATTCATGCACAGTCCTAAAGTTCATCATCATCAAGTTGTTCTTCGAATCCTCAAATACTTATTAAAGGAACCCGACAAAGGTATTCTATTTCATGACCATGGCCACCTTAAGGTCCATGGATACTGCGATGCCGATTGGGCAGGTTCTTCACTTGACAGAAGGTCTACGAGTGGTTACTCTATCTTTGTTGGTGGCAACCTCATTTCCTGGAGAAGTAAAAAACAAAATGTCGTTGCTCGTTCCTCCACTGAAGCAGAGTATCGTGTCATTGCTGTCACTACCTGTGGACTCATCTGGATTAAATCTATCTTGGGAGAAATGGGCTTCCCTGTTCTTGAAGCCATGCATCTTCACTGTGATAATTAAGCTGCGATTCATATTGCCAACAATCCGGTCTTCCATGAGAGGACAAAACACATTGAGATTGATTGCCACTTTGTGCGGGACAAAATCCAGGACCAGTCTATTATGATGGTGTTTGTGCCTTCTGAAGATCAACTTGCAGACATGTTCACCAAAGTTGTTTCTGGCAAATCCCCTCATTCATACTCCCTCGGGCTTGAGATGCTGGATGCTCATGGTATTAGCTTGAGGAGGGGGGGGGGGGGGGGGGGGTTAAAATGCAAACTAAAACTCTCTCACCGGGAGGTGAATGTATCCAAGGAGGTGACTATTTGCTTAAATTCCGTTCCTGAAGAAATCGACAAGGAAGAAAAAACCTAAGGTTTGCTCTCTCTCTCTCTCAACATCATCTGTTTTTTTCCTTAACTTATACTAGTAGTTCCAATCCATTGAAATTGAAGTGCAACATTTACAAGGCAATTAACATGTCAATGTGAACAGAAGAGGCACTTGGAAAGTATATTGCGTGCTTCTGGAATTGAGGCTTCATTTTAATTTGTTCTGATAAGAAAGGCAATAATTACATCAGAATAAAAGCATCCACTTATCGATAGTCATTACCTTGATTGTAATCCAACTGATTAGAAGAGTTGTAGCTGCAGCTATCCCAATATTCCCCTACTGAAAATATTGGCTTTGACTGCTCTACATACATTTTCACAAACTTTGCATCATAGCTGAAATTTTGTAGTGGAAGAAATGGTAAATGCATATATTAACCTTATAATCCTACAAATCAGGAAAATTCTATCAGTGAACTTACCCTTTGGCATAATCAAAGCGAAAATCCTGAAATCCAACGGTTTCCTGAAGCCATATGAGCCATTTGATTATATCTTTTTGTACAAAAGGTTGTGTATGGTCAATGTTTGGAACTCCAGGAAACTTACAACCTGTACTTTGATTTCCCTGTAAATATTGCATAAAATTAGGGATTGGGAGATTTAAGTGAGGTAGGTTGAGGATAGGGGCGTCTTAAATCAAGCATACAATATACAAGCTACTTTTAAGGCTATGTTTATGACTAACAGGATACCCCGAAGAGACTTACCTAGGAAGAGAAAAGGAAGAAGAGAGAGGACCAGTACCACTATGGTTAAAAATATTTGTAAGCATTGGGGAGGTAGTAGAGGAGCTTGTAAAGTGGTGTCGGCATCCGCGGTGCTCGCGTGTCGGAGGACTGATTAGGCGATCTGATAGCTTTCTTGTATATTGTATAGTTGAATACTGTGTAGTAGTTTTCATGTCTATGCGTATGTGCCTTGTATAGAAACCTGATGTATCATTAAGCTGCTAATGAATATAAAGTTTTTAATATGTGCATATTTGGTACTCATTATGTTTATATTTTGTGTTGAACTATAATTTGAAAACTCTGCTCAAGACGTTGACTTTAAATTGTGGTGGTTTGCAAATCGTCACATTCTAGCCCTATGGAGTGATTGCTGCCTAAAATTGCAAAATTTAAGGATACAAAGCTACATTAATGCTCATTATTATATGTAAAGTTGTATCACTATGCAATGAAATTTGATCTCCGTGAGATATGAAACACAGATTACAGCTTCACGAGAAAACTACATGTTGTTAACAATAAGATATAAGCTGATGATTTGTTGTTCAGTAGGTAATTGCCATATCTTTTGTGATGGAGATCAATGAGACTTTTGGAGCATGAGTAGGCCCGTTCAGGGCTGATTTGTCATTGTCATATTTGACATCACCTAATGGATAATCTGAGTTCGCAGTCACGTTTAGAGCGCCGTTAGCACATTTTTTAGGTATTTATGTTTTATTTTTAGATTTTTGTTTGAAAGATCGGACTATTAGAGTCTGTGATCAAGAACCTATCAAGAGATTGGTCATACTGTCAACGTAATATGAAGTTATAGGGTCATACATTAAGAACGTACGAAAATTTGACTACTGATCATGATGGTTTGATTTATATTAGATAATAAAAACCAAATCCATAATATATATTTAAATGGTAATTAATTAATTGAGAATTACTAATTTCAGTTTTGAACCAAAATAACAACTTCCCAAGTGTCATAATGTCCTCTCAGAAAGATTTTCGAAATCCTCTCTGACATAAAAGGGATATTTTTGGAAACTACTAATTAATATTATTCTTTGTTTTGACTGAAAGTGAGAGAGCCATCAGTTTTGGTCTTTTGTAAAAAGGAGAAGAATCTTTGTAGAAACGAAACTAATATTTCATTGCAAAGACGAGCGAGATCATCTTCTATTTGTGAAACCGTTGGACAAACTGCGTGGTATTTTATGTGTACATGTGAGTACTTGTAGAGACGTAGATTTCGTTCTACGTTTTGGTTCTTAAAATCATTTGTTCTTCACGAAAATTGATTTTATCGTAGGTATATCCCTCCCTTTCTTGATATATCCCTCCTTTTCTTGATTTGTTATCTTTCGCATGGAACATTTTTAGGGTTTTCAATTTTACGCTAAGCATTTAATGTCACGAAAATCCTACATGCACAACCATGATCACGCTATAATACCTTGGAGTCAACACCTAAGGTTGCTACGTGAATTTAGAACAGTGTTTTTGGCACAACTTTAGCTTAATTTATTCTATGTTTTGCTCCAACATATGGTATTTCTATGATATTACATATATTTCTGTATTTCTAATGCAGGAGCTACTTAGGAACTGAAGGGCACAAAATCGATACACTTCGGGAAATATTCAGAGAAAATCATACATCCTACACAAGGTGCATGATTGTACGCTCTATTGAGCATGATCATACGTGCCCCTGAGTATCCTTATAGATTTTTGCAAGTTTTCAATGTTATTGCTTTTATGCCATGCACATTCGTGCGTCCCTTTGAGCACAATCGTGCGGGATTTATTCGTGATTTCATGGGAAATGGCTCTCCTTTTGATTACGCGCTCCTTCGATCACGATCACACACGAATAAATTTAATTATTCAGCGAAATCAAGTTAGGGTCCAGTTTAGAATTTTGTCGTAGATTTGGGAAAGCCTCTTCCCAAAATCTAGCAATCTTCTCGCGGTGCCTGCTCCGAGAAATCCTAGGTGCCGACTCCAAGGTATTATCCTCACAATTTTCTTATATTTTCTGCTTGTCACCCCTTCCCCTAGCCTTATCTCCAGTGCCCACCCACCATACCAGCATCCAACATCAGTTCTCCTCCTCAAAACAAACACCACTCCTTCCACAACCACAATACCAATCAATTAGCCATCCCTTATCCCATTTCCTGCAACCAGCCTATCCATACAACCCCTCATTCACTACAGTCTACTCCATACAGTCACCTCCCTTACTCCTAGACCAATTTCCAGTAGGATTGTGTTAGAAATTAGGAACACTTGCATAATAATCAAGAGTAACACTTGCATAATAATCAAGAGTAACACTCGTATATACAGGAGTAGGGAAATACACGAGAAAGGGGCAAAAGAGTAAAAAAGAAAATACACAAAATAGCACGAAATAGCACCCAATTCTAAACTCTCCCTCAAGTTGGGTGTATAATATCTATCATGCCTAACATGCCCATAATTTTTTCCAAATGGGCTTAGACTAAATCCCTTAGTGAGTCTAAACTCTCCCTCAAGTTGGATGTATAATATCTATTGTTGAGAACGATATGATTCATGTTAATCAACTAAAGAGAGGCCTCCTTTATATATAGGAGGGAACCCTAAGGGTACAAACGGAAAAACAACATAAAAGGATAAAACCACACAAATCTAACACTCCCCCTCAAGTTGGGCGTGTGATGTCTTTCATGCCCAACTTGCATATAAGCCCATCAAAGGCTCGAGAGCTTAATCCTTTTGTGAGAACATCCGCAAGCTGTTGTCCAGACGAGACAAACAAAGTGGTCACAACACCCCTCTCAATGTTCTCTTTGATGAAGTGGCGATCAACCTCAACATGTTTCGTGCGATCGTGTTGGACAGGGTTGTGAGCAATACTGATAGCAGCTTTACTGTCACAGTAGAGTTTCATAGGATCATTATGTTTCATTCCAAGATCATTCAGGAGAGATCGGATCCAGAGGCCTTCGCAGATTCCATGTGCCATCGAACGAAATTCCGCCTCAGCACTTGATCTGGCCACCACATGTTGTTTCTTACTTCGCCAGGTGACCAAGTTTCCTCCAACAAACGAGCAATATCCAGATGTAGACCTTCGATCATCAGCAGATCCTGCCCAGTCAGCATCGGTGTATACTTCCACATTTAATTCTTTGTTCGGAGAGAACAGAATACCTTTCCCTGGAGAGGATTTGAGATAGCGGAGAATCCTGTGGGCAGCTTCCAAGTGCCTGGCTTTGGGAGAATGCATAAACCGGCTTATGACGCCAACAGCATATGTGATATCAGGACGAGTATGGGCTAAATAAATGAGACGCCCAACCAATCGTTGAAAACTAGCAATATCCACCAGTGGAGAGCCATCATCTCTTCCTAGCCCATGGTTGGCTTCAATAGGGGTGTCAGCAGGGCGACATCCGCTCATTCCAGATGACTGAAGCAAATCCAAGATGTACTTCCTTTGGGAGATGAATATCCCATGCTTAGAACGAGCAACTTCAATCCCCAAGAAGTATCGGAGATCACCAAGGTCCTTCACATCGAACTCCTTTGTCAGCCTTTGTTTGAGCTTTGCAATTTCTATGATGTCATCACCTGTTATAACAA
Organism: Dactylorhiza incarnata; assembly: GCA_033032865.1. NCBI lineage: Eukaryota > Viridiplantae > Streptophyta > Magnoliopsida > Asparagales > Orchidaceae > Dactylorhiza > Dactylorhiza incarnata. Next base: position 4,682,039 of record JAWHQI010000133.1, on the reverse strand, counting down.
TATCATCAACATAGACGATGAGGGCAGTGACTCTACCCTGTATGTGCTTTATGAACAGAGTGTGGTCAGCATGGCTTTGGGAGTATCCAAAACCCACCATAGCCTTATGGAATCGACCAAACCAGGCCCGGGGAGACTGTTTCAAGCCATACAATGCCTTTTTTAGCCTGCACACTTTACCTTCAGAATCTCTTGGGGTAAACCCCGGTGGTAAGGACATATACACCTCTTCCTTTAACTCTCCATGCAGAAAGGCATTCTTTACATCCAGCTGGGACAGAGTCCACCCTCTGCAGGCGGCACATGAAAGGAGCACACGTATGGAGTTCATCTTTGCTACGGGCGCAAAGGTTTCTTGGTAATCAATGCCCATAGTTTGAGTATAACCTCTGGCAACTAACCGAGCCTTATACCGTTCAACTATCCCTTGGGGGTTTTGCTTGGCCGAAAACACCCACTTACATCCCACCACAGTCTTTCCTGGAGGGAGAGTTGATAGGTCCCAAGTGTGGTTCTTTTCAAGGGCTAACATCTCCTCATGCATGGCACCTCTCCACTTAGGATGCTCAATGGCTTCCTGCCAGGTGGAGGGAATCGAGATGGCGGATAGGGAGGCAACAAAGCTTCTGTGTAGGGAGGTTAGCAAGGCATATGAAACAAAATTAGACATCGGATGTTGGGTGGAAGAAAGATTACCTTGAGTCCCTGTCAACGTATCAGGTGATGGAGCTGGTAAGCTAAGCACGGGAGCTGGTCTCCTGTTTCGACGAGTGTACACTTGGAGGGGAGGAGAAGGTAGAGTCGAGGAGGTAGCAGTAACGGTGGGTGGTGAAGGTATAGGTGAGGGAGGAGGAATAGGTAATGGAATAGTAGAAATACGTGAACTCTCTTCCATGGAAGACTCCCCCTGAAGAGAGGGCCCGTAGTATGACTCGGACTCCCGAAAGATGACATCCATAGTGACGAAAGTCCGTTTGGAAGGTGGGTGAAAACATTTATACCCTTTCTGGGTAGGCGAGTACCCAATAAAGACACACCTGAGAGAACGAGAGTCAAGCTTGGATTTCGGATGCACGTAGACAAAACAGGCACATCCAAAGATCCGAGGAGACAGATGAGAAGGGGAAAGATGGAGGGCATTGAGAGGGGATTTGTCCCCAAGGACACGAGTAGGTAGGCGGTTAATAAGATAGGCGGCAGTCAAAACAGCATCACCCCAGTAAAACTTGGGAAGGTGTCGCTGGAGAAGAAGGCACCGAGCGACCTCAAGAAGGTGGCGATTCTTGCGTTCAGCAACCCCATTTTGAGAAGGAGTGTAAGCACACGAAGTCTGATGTATAATCCCCCGATCACTGAGGAAGCGTTCAAATTCGGAATCGATGTATTCACGGCCATTGTCGCTACGCAAGACCTTAATGGTCGCAGTAAATTGAGTGGTTATCATATTATGAAAACGTTGAAAGAGAGGAAACACTTCATTTTTCCTTTTCATCAAGTAGACCCAAGTGCATCGGGAGAAGCAATCAATAAATGTGACAAACCAGTGCGAGCCAGATAGCGAGGCAACAGAACATGGGCCCCAAACATCAGTGTGAATCACAGAAAAAGGAGTATCACTAGAAGGGGAAAACCGGTTAAAAGAAGCACGGTGTTGTTTACTAAGAGTGCAGACATCACAGGTAAACAAATTTAAAGGTACGACAGACATAGTAGGAAATAAAACACGCATAGTAGATGGAGAGGGATGTCCTAGCCGACAGTGCCAGGAGTCCAAGCTAGAGGGCCGAGCAGCATGGAGAGCACGAGCAGGAGGAGGGGGGCTAGAGGGATCGAACAGGTAGAGGCCATCGCGCAGTTTACCAGATCCAATCACCGTCCCCGTCTTCAGGTCCTGAAAGATGCAAAAAGAGGGGAAAAAGGTCACAGAACAGTTTAAGGAGTTAGTAATGTGACTGATAGAAAGTAAATTGCGAGTAAAAGTAGGAACGTGAAGAACGGAAGAGAGGGTGAGACTGGAGCACGCCACAGATCCTTTCCCAGCAATAGGGGTGAAGGACCCATCTGCAATGCACACTTTGTCACAACCCGACAAGGGAGAGTAGGACAAGAAACCAGTAGCAGAACCTGTCATATGATCAGTGGCTCCAGAATCAATAATCCACTGAGTGGGAGGACGAGCAGCAGCGGAGTGGGCCTCAGGAGGTCCCTGTTGAGCATATGCGGAGGAAGCAGAGCTAGAAGACTCAGACGAATGTCCCAGCATAAAGCGACGGAAGGCCTGAACCTCATCAGCTGAAAGAGAGGGCGCAGAGTCAACCACAACAGGTCCACTGAGAGGGGCAAGGTCATCCACAGTATTTGATAGGTAAGCAGTACGGGAGGGAGGTGGTCGAGACGGAGGACGACCAAAGCCCCTACCACCACGCGGGCTTGGGCCGCCGCGGGGTGCGGGGAATCCATGAAGCTTGAAGCAGGTGTCCCGAGTATGGCGGCCCTTCCCGCAGTAATCACAGATCAGGTGATCTTTGTCGACAGGCCTGGGCTTGGAATCACGAGAGGAACGACCTCCAGAGCTGAACCGAGCAGCTAGAGCAGATCCCTCAATAAGAGTGTCGGGAAGAAGCGTCTGTCGGCGATCATACTCGTGTTGAACAAGACTGTACACCTCAGGCAGACTTGGAAGAGGAGAGCGGCCAAGCAGTTGAACACTAATCTGATCAAAGTCACGATGAAGGCCATGAAGGAACTCAAAGATCCTGTTGCGCTCTTCCCTTGCACGAACCATAGCCTCATCCACCGGAGATTCAAATGTAAGAGGATCGAAGTGATCATATTCTTGATACAGTTGGGTGAACTCCAAGTAGTAAGCGGCAGGAGGACGGTCGCCTTGCCGCAAGAGAAATATCCGACGACGTAACTGGAAGACCTGGGCAGCATTCCCTCGACAAGAGTAAGTAACCTCAGCCCGTTTCCAGATGTCGACAGCGGTGTCCAAGAACAGGTAATTGCGAGAAATCGACTCCAGCATAGAGTTGAGGAGCCAGGACATTACCAAGGAGTTCTCCGACTCCCATTGAGGCCACTCAGTAGAGGAAGGTGCAGGAGCCGTAACGGCACCACTAACATAGCCAAACAGGCGGCGACTCTTAAGAGCCAAAGTAATAGATCGAGCCCACGGAAGATAGTTCTTGCCGTCCAACTTAATGGTAGTAATCTGGGGAGTCCCATGATCATGGGTGGCCCGAAAAGGACCAGTAGTAGGCACAGGATTGGAGGCAGCACTTCCATCGGAGGAAGGATTCGGAGAGCCCATACTATCCGGCATAGACGGAGGGAGAACGCTGCAGATCAGCAAAAAAGGGAAATCTCACTCATATAAAGAGGAGAGAAGAGCAAAAAACCCACTAGAGAAGGATGGAAAACGCCGGATACGTCATACAGGAGATCCGGCGTCACAGGAAACTGAGAAACGTCATGAAGAGGAGGTCTACGGCCGCTGCCGGGCCGGGCGGAGAGAAGAAGAGAGGGAGACGGGAGGGGCTGCTGTCGAGGAAGGGAGGGATCCGACGAGGACGAGCTTCTGTCGAGAAGCTGTCGAGGACGAGGGGCGAGCTTCTGTCGAGGACGAGGGGCGAGCTGCTGTCGAGGACGAGGGGCGAGCTGCTGTCGGAGAGCTGGCGAGAGGCGAGCGCCGCGCGAGCGGAAGAGGGGCGAGCGCCTCGCGAGCGGAAGAGGGGCGAGCGCCGCGCGAGACGGAAGAGCGGGCTGAGCGGGATTAGGGCACGCCGTCCAGCTCTGATACCATGTTGAGAACGATATGATTCATGTTAATCAACTAAAGAGAGGCCTCCTTTATATATAGGAGGGAACCCTAAGGGTACAAACGGAAAAACAACATAAAAGGATAAAACCACACAAATCTAACATCTATCATGCCTAACTTGCCCATAATTTTTTCCAAATGGGCTTAGACTAAATCCCTTAGTGAGAACATCAACCAGTTGTTAGTCGGAAGGGGCAAACAGTGTACTCACGACTCCTCTTACTATATTCTCTTTTAAATGTTTGTCCACTTCAACATGCTTGAAGCGGTCATGTTGAACGAGATTGTGTGCAATGCTGATAGATGTCTTGTTGTCGTAGTAAAGTCTGATAGGTGCCTTGTTTTCAATGCCAAGGTCATTCATAATGGAGCGAATCTATAGACCTTCACAAATTGCACGAGTCATAGCTCTAAATTCTGCTTCGGCACTCGATTTTGGAAACCACATATTTTTTTCTTCTCCAAGTTACCAGATTCCCGCCAACCAGAGAACAATATCCAGAGGTGGACCTTCGACCATCAACAAATCTAGCGCAGTCTACATTTGTGTAAGTTTCAATTGTTAATTCTTTACTTTGTGAGAATAAGATATCTCTTTCTGGTGAGGACTTAAGGTATCGTAGGATTTAGTGGGCAACATCCAAGTGGAGAGACTTTGGAGAATGCATGTATTGGCTAATAACTCCAACCGCATACTACAGATCCGGATGAGTATGGGACAAATAAATAATCTCCCCACCGTCCGCTCGAATCTGATGATGTCTACAACAACTTCTCTGTCTTCCCTTCGAGGTTGGCTTCAATAGGGGTGTCAATGGGTTTGCACCCACTCATCCCAAATGTCTCCCCCTGAAGTGAGGTCCCATAATAAGCCTCTGATTCCCGAAAAGTGATGTCCATGGTAACAAAGGTCTTCTTGGTCACAGGATGAAAGCATTTATAACAATTTTGCGTCGGATACCCAATAAAGACGCACTTCAGGGCGCTGGAGTTGAGCTTGGATATATGATGCACAAGAACGAAGCATGCACACCCAAAGACACGAAGGTGAATTTGAGTGTGAGTAACTTGGAAAGTATCGAGGGGGGTTTTATGTCCAAGGACATGGTTAGGCATGGATTAATGAGATAGGTAGTTGTGAGAATCACATTCTCCCAATAATATTTAGTGAGGTGCATCGTAAGTAAGAGGCACCTTGCTACGTCAAGGAGATGACAATTTTTGCACATCTACCCCATTCAGAGAGGCAGAATGGACTCAAGAGGTTTGATGGATAATGCTCGGGTCGCTAAGTTATCACTCAAACTAAGAGTCAATGTACTCACGACCATTGTCACTACATAATAATTTAATAGTTGTGCTGAGTAGCTATAATTTTTTGGAAATGAAGAAAATGAGGAAACACTTCATTTTTGTTTTTCATCAAGTAAACTCAGGTGCAACGAGAAAAATATATATATGAAAGTACCAAACCAAGAATAACCAGAGATAGAGGCACAAGGGCTCTAAATATCAGAATGAATAATAAAGACGTAGTACTAAGTGGGATGGTTAAACGAAGTACGTCTTTACTAAGTTCACAAACATCACAGTTAAAAGTTTCAAACAACTTGGACATAGTAGGAAAAAGAAATTTCATAGCAGAGATAGAAGGATGTCCTAGGTGGCAATGCCAAGAATCCAAAACAGAGACTGATCCGCATGAAGAGCTTGCGGGGGTGAAGTAGAGCTGGAGGGGTCAAACACGTAGAGACCTTCGCACAGTCTACCAAAGCCAATCATCGTCTCCGTCTTCAAATCCTGAAAGATATAAGAATTGGGAAAAACCTGACAGAGAAATTCATAGAGTTGGTTAAGTAACTAATAGAGAAAATGCTGCGAGTAAACTTAGGAACATGAAGAACAGAAGAGTAAGTGAGGAACAAGGTATGGATCCTTCTCCAGTAATAAGGAAAATGATTTATCTGCAATGCTCATTTTGTCTCTACCACAAAGGTCAGTAAGACACTGAAAGTTCAGAATAGACTCTAAATACTTCTCTAAGATGGGGTAAGGGAGGGGGAGGGTGAATATGTCATTTGTTGTTAGTGCAGAGATAGAATCAGATAAACAAACACAGAAACAACACAAGAAAATAAAGCATCCAGATGAAAATTCTCAGTCAACGATCTGTAATCGGCCTTCTTAGTTTTCAGAAATACTTTCTTTAAACTTGAGTCAGTGGTTGACAATCATTGAGCGAGACCAACGAACGCTGGTCAACGATCGGTGATCGTTGGACAATCTCTTCAATTCTTCTATCGGTGAGCGTCTGGATCACTGGTCAACGAACAACGGTCAACTGAGCTAACTTCTTCAGTTTTCAATCTATGAGCTTACTGGTCGTCAGTCAGTGGTCAATGATGGGTGATCATTGAGCATATATTGAGATCAACGAACTGTGACCGTAACGGTTGTTGGTCAACGAACGTTGATTGCAGAGTTTCTTTAGGAGATCTTTTCTTTAGTTTAGCTTTCATTTCATGAGGCCTTCTTAAAGCAATTAAAATTACATCCTCACCTAACATTTTAAAGAATTACATATCATTAACCAATAGCTTTGTCTCATTAAATTAATAGGAATTTTTCCCAACAATATCTCCCTATTTAATGAAAATAAAGCTTTACAAAGGTTGATGAGAAAAAAAAAAGAAAACTTGCTCCACAACTATGCATTCATATAACCAAGTCCTATTAGGGTAACTCTCCCTAAGTAATAGACCACGTTTCACATAAAATAAATACATTGAATTGTTCACAACATAAAGCATTCATTTACCGATCAAGGAATACAACATAAATTTCATACGACATCAAGAAGAAGATCCTGCAAACTTGAAATCATTACGTAAATATGTCATCAGTCACAAGAGTACGAAAACTTTTTGCACAAATGATTTTTTTTTCCTAATTACAGATATCTTAACAGAAAGATATGCATTCTTCTTTCTCTTGTATTCTCCTTTGACCTCAGAGGCTTTGGCCAGCTACGAAGCACGGATACTTAAAAAGGCCTCGCGTATCGACTCGAACACATTTCGGATAAGGGAAACGCTCAGAAACGCGTTTCCGAAACTCCAGGAAACGCATATTTTAATTTAATTAAAAAATAAAAGGGGAATCGCGTATCCCGCCTTGCGGGATACGCGATTCCTGTTCGCTCCGCCTTTTTATTTCCCTAAGTTTAGTCCGCCTTTTATTCCCGTGCGTTGCCCGCTCCGCTCCGCCTTTCATCTCCTTTACTCCCGTATGGTTCTCCGCTACTGCTCTATGTTTAGTCCGCCTTTTATTCCCGTGCGTTGTCCGCTCCGCTCCGCCTTTTATCTCCTCTACTCCCGTCTGGTTCTCCGCTACTGCTCGCGCGTCCGCTGCTCCCGTCTGCTCATCGTCGTCTTCTCATCGCTGTAAGAGCTCTTCTTCTTCTTCTTCTTCTCATCCCTCTAGGAATATGAATCTGAACATTATGCCCGAACATCCCTCTAGGATCTGAACATTACATTAAGCCAGAACATCCCTCTAGGATCTGAACATTATGCCAAATTATGAACAGTCAGCTAGATTATGCCAGATTACGATCATTCTGTTATTTTGTATGAAGGTCATCATTACATATTATGTTAAGAGTTTGTTTGTTAACATTACATCTTATTGATTTTAGTGATTGAGATGATACCTTAGTTTATGATTGGAATTTTTTTATATTGATTATTACTTATATTAAAATAATAATAAAAAATTCAAAAACGTTTCCCGTATCCGTATTTTTTTAAAAATCACGTTTCCCGTATCCGTTTCGTATCGTATCCCGTATCCCGTTTCCGTCCCCGTGCAACATAGTTGGCCAGAGCAGCTTCATATTTTGCTAGGGACTTGAAGAGATTTGTCTTGGAAGGAACCTTGTGATTTACTCTCACAAGTAGCTCTTTCAATTCATCTTCACGGAAAATTCTCCTTCAGAATCTGACATCTGGGAAGGGTTGAGATCAGCTTGAATATGGTCCCACTTCTTTGGAGATAGAGAAGGAGTCTCATGTTTGGCAGAGAATGAAACTGCAGGAGGAGCAAGAGTTGAGGCAGGACCTCTGGACCTTGGACTTTTGGAGTGGAATTGAGGAATGGAGGAAGAGGCATACTTCTGCAGGTACTTGTCTTTGGCAGCAACCTTCTCAGTCTCAAGGGTTTTCTCTTGCATTTTTAGGGCTAGGATCTCCTCACCTCTAGCTTTCCTTTCAGCATCAAGCTTCATCTGCTCTCACAAGTGCCTATCAAATTCCCTGAACTTTTTCTCTTGTTTATATTTTTTCTTCTCATGGGAAGTCTGGCCTAGCCAGGGTCTTTTTCTATCCCTTACCACAAGAGGTATTTTCAGCTTTGTTAAAGACAGGAGGAAATTGTGGATTGCTCCAAGTCTTTCCTAGTCTCAAGACTTGACTTGGGGGGATCAGCTGACTTGGGTGGTTAGCTTTCTGAAAGGTGGTGATGGTTTCTTCTGGAGTGATGACATGTATTTCCCGAGCTAGAGCCTGAGTAGAGGGGGGCTTGCTCTTCAAAGGACAATGACTCTTTCTCTGTCTCTTCTTGAGGGATCTGAGCCTTGGGTGCTCTTCTTGTGGGGTTTCAGGAGCCTCCCCCTCATTCCTTGACATCATGAAATAAGTCACTAAGGTTGAGGGAGGAGGAGGATCAGGAAGAGACTCTTTTAGAGGGGCAGAAGAAGGGCTTCATGGAAGACTTCCTCTTGGGCTGGGGTTACATCAGTTGGGACATCATCAGCTAGAGGTTCTTGGGAATCAGCTGGGGGCTCTTCTGCGGGAAGGAGCTCTGAGAGCAGTCCTTAAATTACGGTATCCACAGAGGGATCAGGAGGCAGCTCTTTGGCAGGATAAGGTGCAAGAGATGCAATGGGAGATTGAATAGGGGATGAATGGGAGATGGAGTTGGATCCTGGACAGATGGACTCTCCCCCTGAGATAGAACACTCCCCCAGAGTAATATATTTGTCCCCTGAGAGGTGGGATTCTCCTGGATATTAGCATCTCTCTCACCAAGAGAAATAGAATCCACCTGGATAAAAACTCTTTCATCCTCCTGGACTGTAGTTCTCTCTCCCTGAGAAATTGGATCCTCCTGGAACTGGACAGAAGCTCTCTCCCCCTTTTGTAGGAGATCCATGATCACCTGCAAATCCTTCCTAATGTCCAAGTTGGATTGGAGGATAATAGCAACTTGGGTCTCAAGAGAAAGGATCCTGGTGGTGATGAATTGTTGGAATGAATTGTCTGAAGTGGAGGTGGATGGAGTAGTACTGGGAGTTGGAGGAGGTGGTGTTGGTAGAGGAAATGAGTGAGTATTGGAGATGAAGGGGGTAATTGTGTAAATGATGAAGGTGGAGAAGTGAACGAGGGATAAGCTGGAGAAGATCGGGGTGATGGAATTAGAATCTCAAAAGGTTGGACAACCACAGGAGGTGTAGAATCCTGGGATGAGAATTTGGCCGATTTGAGGCAGAGGAAAAGGGAAGATTCTTCCTGACAGCAGAAGACTTAGGGATGATCTTCTGTCATAGTTACAAGGTTCTAAGAGATAAAACCTTGCCATTATTCATGGTTATGCCATGAGAGGAGATGGTAGAGGGATGAGCGGTGAAAAGATAAATAAAAAGGCTCATACCAAAGCTCTTCTCCTTAATCCTTTCTGAAAGGAGAGCAAATAAGGTCCCATACTCCCATCCCAATCAATCTTCTTCTTCAAGAGCATAGTTGTCATCAACTTCATTAATTCCTTGTTAATGGGGTCATAAGCAGATCTTTTGCTCATTAAGTCTTTGTCTATGATGTCGGCTAGTAAATTAAACTCGGGAGAAAAATGCATCGTGCATAGGTTGTTAGGCTTGTCTCTTGCATATCTCATCTTTAGGCCTTCAGCAATATCCTCATCTTTAACGATCTCAAATTCATCTTCATCAGAGCCCAACTGGAAAGTCATTCTTAGGGAGGATGGAGTAACTATGATCTCCACCTCAAATATGGTGCACAAGATGTAAGACCCGAAATCGATCGTGTATAAATGTTGTATTATATTTTGAAATATAAAAAATAATATTCCCCAATGATGAAAAAGAGCGAGATTCAGTGCCGATTCGACGTCGCATATTTAAATTTTTAAGTTCGAGCTTTTTCAAAGTTTTTGCAACGTTCGTTTTGTTTTGTTATTTTTATTTGCTTTAATTTATGTTGGTGGTGGCTCATGAGATTATTATGTAACTGGTTCGACTGATTTGATTGTGGTTGGGTGAGTCCTGTAGCTAATTTGGGTTCATTTGATTAAGTGATAGGCTGGTTTGGGTTGGCCAGTTGATAATTAAGCTTATGGGTTAATTAATATGCTTTATGTGAGGCGGTGGATTAGGCATCTGTTATATCCTCTCCCGCTGGCTCTCTCTCTCTCTCTACATTTTATTCCCACCGCCTAGAGTTCGGCGGGCTGAGAAAAGCTAGGGATGGCTGCACTCCTCCTTCCTAAGCCACGATCCCTCTCCTCCTTGGTCTTCGGTGCTGGGAGAAATTGAGAAGCATGTTGTTGTCTTCTTCATGCATCCTTGCTAACTGGGTTGGTCTTGTGCTTGGCCGACTGTTTGGGCTTCGACCCTTGCACTGTAAGCACTTCTTCTTCTTATTCTCCTCACCCTTCTCCTTCCTAATTGCTGAAGTTTAGCTGTTGGAACTATGATCTGAAATTAGGGTTTTTGTTTTGCCTGTTGAGTTGTTGAATTGATTTCTTTTGGTGAGCTCTTGGTTGTTGGGTTGTTGATTTGATTTCTTTTGGCTATGCTATTCCTCTTGGCTGTTGGAATTTTGATTGATTGCTCTTGGCTGCTACCTTGTTTCCTTGGGTTGCTGGCTGCTATATTGATTAATTGTTGGCCGGCTGTTTCCCTTGGGCTTCCTTTAGTGTTGTTGTGGGCTCTTGTCATAAGCTATTGGCTGCTCCTGTTAGCTGCCATTAGAAGCTCTTATTAGCTATCTTGGTGACTGTTTTTGGGTGGGCTTTTCCTTGGAATTGGACTGTTAGTGGCAGCCCTTGGTGCTGCTGTTGGCAGCCCTTGGTGTTGCTGTTAGCAGCCCTGATTATGTTGCCCTTTTGTTAGCTTGTATTGGATGTCTTTTAATGGTGTTTTAGCTACCATTTAGGCTGTTATTTGGGCTGCCTTTGTTAGCTATTGTGGGATACCTTCTTTGGTTCTTATTGGCCACAAAAGTGGCTGATTTTTGAAGTGCGCGTGACTGAATTCTGAGTTACGTAGCACCTAAAATCTGATTTTTACGCGTTCTTTTCGAGTCACCAAGCTTGTCCTTCCCTAGGCAACTCCTAGAGGTCGTAGTTGTGGCCGTATTAGGAGTCCGTTCGTAACTATTTAACGACGCAACCTTAAAGTAAATGATTTACTTGATACTGCAGAGGATGACGTCTGACGATAGACACGACGAGAACCCTATGAAGGACAAGGGCAAAGGAAAAGTTGCGGTGAGTTCTTACTGCTTTGATTACGAATACATTTGAATATTTTGACTTATGAACATGTAGAATTACTTTACTCTGAGCTATTTCTCTGCATAGACACTGAAAATGAATTGCATTGAATTAAAGAAATTCGAAGATTTGAAATCACTGAAATTATGAAATCGCTAAAAGGCTAAACATGGATTAGCAAGCGATAAAATCTCTGAGGGAAAATTAATATAATTATTTCCTATATTTTAAGAATTGAATATGAAATGAATAAGAAATTGAGAGTGCGTCAACGCATCGAAACACTAAAGGTCAACTTTGTAGGGGGTAAAGCTTCGGACTCCTACACCTAGCAGGGGGTAAATCTCTACGGAAATTGATACTGAAATGTCCAATCAAGGAGGCGTGGAAGCTTGTTGCGGTGTTGAGCGCCCTAGAGAGGACATTGATTCGATGGGCCCAGATGTTTAATTTTAGAATGACCTTCAGTATTTCGAAAGAATGAAAAGTAATATGAAAATCGTGAATTGAACATGAAAATGAACAAGAATGAGACATAGGTAAGAAAATTAATAACAGAAATAATTTGTTTCTGTTGTACTAGCTCATTGTACCTGTTTACTTTATTTCCTGCTCTACTATACATGTTCATACAGAAAAATATAACTGCATATTGCTGTTGACTCTTCGTGTTTGCCTGTAGTGCGATCGAAGAGGTAAGGAACACACTTAGTTTTCTAAACTAACTGGTTGTTAATCTTATTTTTAGGATCAGACCGACGGCGTGCTAGGCCCCGCTAGGAGGATACCTGCGGAGGCAGAAAGGAAACAGAGGGAAGACGTGGTTCGAGCTCGGGTTAGAGTTTATTTCAGTTTGTTGTAGATTTCATCTCAGTATGTATGCATATATGTCGTAGTATGTACTTCAGTTGTTTTGGTTTTCCCTGTATTCTGGACATGATGTATATTAATGAAATGAATAAAAAGTATTTTTATGTCTTCTACTGGTACCACTTTTGTGATCCGCTTAGCTGCATTATTTAATTGTGCAAAACCTGCTCAGAAGAAAGAAAAATTTAAATTGTGGCGGACTTCGGGCCGTTACATAACAGGGTGCCCTCACAACTTTGGGCAAAGGAATATAGTTGCAACAACTATGGAACAAACACCTTTGTTCTCTCTTGCAGAACGAATTCTAATCCATCTCTCTTGATGAATTCCATAACAGACTCGAACTTGGCTTCAGCAGAAGAAAAGAAATTCAAATCAATCTTGAATCCGTAGTTGATATTCTCTATTTCAAAGAAATCAAATACAACAACACTCAAGCCTTTATCCCACCATAGTGGGGTCGGCTATATGGATCCTTTGTCTCCATTGCGCCCTATCTTTAATCATAGCCTCATTAATACCTAAGTACATCATATCTTTCCTTATAGTTTCATTCCAAGTCTTTTTTGGTCTACCCCTCCCCCGTTTAACATGTCTAAGGACTAAACTCTCACAACGCCTAACAGGTGCCTCTAATGGTCTCCTATGTACATGTCCGAACCATCTTAAACGAGCTTCTCGCATCTTCTCTATAATTGGCGCCACTCCTGTCTTATCCCTGATACATTCATTCCTAATTTTATCCAGTCTCGTGTGACCACACATCCACCTAAGCATTCTCATCTCCGCAACTCCCATTTTTTGCTCATGTACACCATTCACTGCCCAACACTCAGAACCGTAGAGCATTACTGGCCTAATTGCAGTACGGTAAAACTTGTCTTTAAGTTTTAATGGTACTTTACGATCACATAAGATCCCAGTCGCGCCTCTCCACTTCAACCAACCTGCTTGGATTCTATGTATCACATCTTTATCTGCACCTCCATCTTTTTGAATTATCGATCCCAGATATTTAAAGCACTCACTGCGGGAAATAGCTTGGTCACCCAATTTAATGACGGAGTCCTCCGACCTTCTTGCACTACTAAATTTAAGCTCTACACACTCAATTTTATCTTGCTCCACCTAAAACCCTTCTTTTCTAAAGTGTCTCGCCAAGATTCAAGTTTCGCGTTTACACTCTCGCGCGTCTCATCGACCGATACAATATCATCTGCAAATAATAAACACCAAGGTAGTGCTTGTTGGATATGTCTGGTGAGCTCATCAAAGATAAGGGTACAGAGATAAGGGCTTAAAGCTGAGACCCTTGATGTAAGACAACGGCGATAGGGAATTCCTGTGTTAATCCTCCAGATGTCCTCACCCTGGTCACTGAATTTGTATACATATCTTTGATAATGTCAATGTATGATACATTTACACCTTTAATTCTAAGACTCTCCACAAGACCTCTCTTGGAACCCTATCACAAGCCTTCTCCAGATCGATAAACAATATATGCAAATCTTTTTGTCTTTCCCGATAGTTGTCAATGTGTCTCCTCAAGAGATGTATAGCTTCCATGGTTGACCTCCCTGGCATGAATCCAAATTGATTCTCTGAGATGTTAGTCTCTCGTCTAACTCTTCTCTTTATTATGCGTTCCCATAGTTTTATAGTATGCCTCATTAATTTAATTCCCTACTGCATCTCTCCTGTTTCGTCGATCTCGACGATATCTGTCTTGACGATATCTGTCTCGACGATATCGTCGATCCTGTGGTATCTTGTCTCGTCAATCTCGACGATATCCAACCTCCTGGTGTAATCGTTCCCTGTCTGGATTCGTCTCTTCTGCAGGCTTCTTTGCAGCTTTCGTTGCATCTTTTCTGCTCCAAGCAGTTGTATCCCTTCGTCCCTCGCTTGCAAGCGTTGTCCGTTGACCTCCCAGGCTTTTCGGGAAGCAGTTTTTTGGAGTTCGCCGTCATCATATCTTAATGGATGACAAACTGAAGGGTGTGAATGTCCCTGAAGAGGCCGCTGATTTCCCTAGACACTATAACGGACGAAGTTCCAATATGGCCTTCAATCAAGGTGTGACTCACATTAAACTGAATGGGAGAAATTATCTCCTATGGGCTCCGGCTATGCGGATATTCATTGGGAGTCGTCGAAGACTTGGGTTTATCACTGGATCCAAACGGCTCCAAGCAAGACTGACCCCTTATACGAAGAATGGGAAGGTGAGAATCTTACTGTGATTAATTGGCTTGTCAACTCTATGGATCCCAAGATTGCGAGTCAATTTCTCTTTTGTCAAACGACTAAAGAAATGTGGGATCAAATTGAACGGAATTACTCCAAAAAAAAAGAATTGACAAGAATATATCAACTCCAAACTAAACAGATACACATGACAAGGATGAATGACTTTGAGGAATATTATAGCAAACTGGCTCACAAGTGGGCAGAAATTGATCAATACTCTGTTATCCAAACCATTGAAGATTACAAGACTGAACTTATGCAATGAAGGGTGTTTGAAATATTTTCTGATCATCCTTCAGAGCTTGAATTCCAAAGGGTTCAGATGTTGGGGAGAGATTCTGTACCTGATTTAGAGACTGTTGCACACTATATTCGAGGGGAGGCGAGTCGTATAAACTCTCTTCGTACAGATGTTCATATTGGTCATGATAGATATGCTCTTGTTGTTGAACAGAAGAAGTGACATTCCAGAAATACAAGACAAGAAGATAAAAGCAAGATGAAGTGTCCTCACTGTGGGAAGAAAGGACATGGAAAAGAGAAGTGCTGGGACTTGCATCCCAACTTGGTCCCTCCAGGTTGGATTTGTGGTACTGATGGGAAGTATGTGAGATCCCAAACTGCTATGTATAGCAATTTGGAGAACACTGATCATCTTCTAGCAGAAAATGAAAGTTTGACTAAAGAACTCAATGCTTTGAAAGCTAGTGTTGCGAAACCTCTTACTACAAACTTATTCGGTACTGCTGCTCATGTTCAAACTACCTTTTTATCTACTATAGAGCCATATTCTCCTTGGATAATTGACTCGGGAGCCTCGGACCATATGACAAGATCTTCTAAGGGTATTACTTTTATCTCTCCCGCATCTGGCAGTGTTAGACTTGCTGATGGTTCGTCTGCATCGGTGACTGATAAAGGGATTATTCAACTCTCTCCCTCTATTTCCCTCAAGTCTATTGTTGTTGTTCCTTCATTTCCTACAAACCTGCTTTCTGTGAGCAGTTTAACCAAACAACTTAATTGTGCTATCCAGGATCTGGCGAGTGGGAAGACGATTGGTGGTGGACATGAGTCAGGTGGTGTTTATGTTATGGACACTGGTGTTGCTTTTAGTGCTCATAAGTTGATGAGTACTTTTTGTACTCATCTTTTAGTATTATTTTAATATAGTTTTAAATTAAATTTATATAATTTATATGTATTTTCTTATTTAATCTGTTCCTTTTTAATTTCTTCAACTAATTTAAGCTTATTTTATGTTTTGCAGATTTTCTGGGCACTTTGAGTAAAAATCCAAAGTACACGCCCAAGGTCACGGGCGTGACCAAGGGCGTGACAGTCAAAGATGTGTTCCAGACCCAATTCCGCCACCAGGGAGCGTTCCGTGAAGAATTCGCCAAGTACACACCCCAAGTCACGGGCGTGACCAAGGGCGTGACCCAGTGTCACGGCCGCGACTCGCCACAGCATCCAGAGCACGCCGGCCACGTCATTTAAAGTTACACGCCCCAGGTCACGGGCGTGACCTAGGGCGTGACATCAGGTCACGGGCGTGACTCGCCCCGCGCTTCTTCCCGCCAGAGTTTCCCGCCAGCAGCACTATTTCAAGATTACACGCCCCAGGTCACGGGCGTGACCTAGGGCGTGACACGGCCGAAACACTCTCAATTACTCCAGAAGGCCCCCTCTCCGCTGCTGCTTCGATCACGCCCCTTACACGCCCTTGGTCACGGGCGTGACCAAGGGCGTGTAACCTCAACTTTTCAGCTATAAAAAGCCAGCTTCAGCAGATGTACAAGGACGAATGGTGGGAGTTCAATTCTCCATTTCTTGTTTTATTTTCTTGTTTTAGTAGTCTTGTAGTTATTCTTTTATTTCAATAGTTGTAATTTTCAATTTCTAGCTTGTATTTCTTTTCAATTGCAATTAATAAAATAGTTCTATTCTCTTATTTCTCCTCCCCTCTTCATGTGTTCTTTTACCTTCTTTAATTCCTCTATCTCCATGAGTACTTAGATTTCTTTTAGTACTCGATCGAGATGATCCGAGGAAAAATAATTATCATGAAGTAATTTAGAACATCATTTTCTCTTCTTGGAAATACTTTCGATTTATCCTTGATTTTAATGAAATGAGATTATATTTTCGATATATAATTCTCGTTTTTGTTTTCGTTCTTTAGTTAGCCGAACAAGCCCGTAAGACGAATCGATCATTCAAGGATAAAGAGAGTTGAATGCAACCCTTTAGTAAGGATGACATAAATCTCCCGGATTGGAGTCAAATCCAATAGAGGGGTTCATTACGATAAAGCAAGTATTAGGTTCAATTATAGAACGAGAGTTCGGTTGATCCACCTAATCTTAGTTGGGCGTATCCTCGAGAGAGGTGCGTTCATAATTCGGGAACCTCCACGGTCAAAGCAAATTTCCTAAGAGATCTAGATTTTCTTGTTTCTTCTATCCTTTTATTCCAAGGTGATTCAAAGATCGAGTGCCAGCCCTTTTTACTCGTCGTTTTAATCTTGTTTTTATTTTCCTTTGCAAAATCACTCCCAAGTTCTATTTGATAAAATAATAGAGATTTTCTTTAAATAAGAGTACTCAACCGCCCCGAGTCTAATACGACCTTGTTTTAACAACCTATACTACATTCGATACGGTACACTTGCCGTTGTCGTTTGCAAGCATAGTTTTGCCCCCATCAAGTTTTTGGCGCCGTTGCCGGGGATATTTGTTGATATTTTGAAAAGAGTGAATTTTATTAATTTTATCATTTTTTTTATTTTATAAAAAAAAAAATTTCTTATTTTTTATTTCAATTCCATTCATTTAAAATCCGTTTGTTTTTCAAAAAAAATATGTTTTGGCTATCCGGCACGCTTGAGAATGCTAATAATGTCTTAGAACTTTCTGCTTCTATTAACGCGCTTCAAGATAAAATATATGATTTAGAAGCCGCGGTTAGGATAAATAATGTTATTAGGGAACATTCTTCGCAAAATTCTCAAAATTTTAATAAAGAAAATAGTTTTCATAACAATTATCAAAATAATTTTTCCTATGAAAGTAATTTTTGTGAAAATAATTTTTCAAATTTCTACGAGAATAATTTTCCTAACGCTAATAATTCTAATTTTCAAAATTCTCAAAATTTTAATAATGAAAATAATTTTTATTCTAATTATGGAAATAATTTTTCTCAAAATAATTTCTATGATTCTTATGAAAATAATTTTTCTAACTCTTATGAGAATTCTAGCTATAATTTAAATTCTCAAAATTTTTCTTATGAAAATATTTTTAATTTTAATAAAGGTAATTCTCATGAATCTTATGAAAATAATTTTCATAATTTTATTCTAATAATTTTCATGAGGAAAATAATTATTATAAGAAAAATACTTTTTATAATCCAGATAACGCTGGTGATTCTTTTTCACTCACCGACGTGGATTATTCATGGTGGGCAGGCCACCCGGATAGTCTTCGCGGCAATGAAGAAATTTCATCTCCTAAAAATTTTGTTTCCCTAATTTCTCCTCTCTCCCAGATTTTAGAAAATTCGTTAAGTCAAGATTTTTCGCATTTTCATGATAATTCGCTAACGCCACCTATTTTTGAAAATGAAATAAATGAAAATGGTGATTCTACGCGTTTTGACATAACGATTATTTTAGGGGAGAAAACCTATATTTTAAACGAACAATCGGATTTTAATCTTTTTCTTTCACAAGTGACTCCTCGTGAAATTGTTTCTGACCCCTTTGCTTTTGATTCTTCAATTCCTAATGATTTTCATATAGAGGATGAGCCGTCGCAACTAAACGTCATCGTGGACCCATTTGCCGCTCATCTACAAAAATTCAAATCACCTCAGGTATGGATAGGTGATTCGAATTTACACTCTCAACCTAAAAGCAATAAGGAGAATCAAATAGCAAGTGGAGGAGTCGACGGGCAACGGATCACATCCAAATTCCCGCAACGCATATTCAGGGAGTTGCCCGTGCACCTTAAATTCTATTTTCCTTTTAGCTAACACTAACCGTCTAGCTTAAAGACGGGAAAAATAAAGCGCTCTTGGGAGGCATCCCTTGCTCATCTTTAATTTCTTATATTCTTCTTTTACAAGTTTTTCTTTCAAGTATTCTTCATACTTAGTTTTAAACATTGGGGACAATGTTTAATTTTAAGTATGGGGGTGTAGCTTAGCTTTTCTTGTATTTTTTATTTGAAAAAAAAAAAATATATATATATATAACTTATAAAAATCTAATTTCTTGGAAAGGGCGCTTTGGGCTTGAATTCTCATCACAGCTCCTAGTACCTTGCGAACCCTTCACCGGGTAGCCCTTGGGAAGTCCAAGAAATAATAAAAAAATAATAAATACGCCTAGCCTTGTTGTTTTTAATATTCCAGAAATTTAGTTTGAGGTACGATTATAAGAATTCCTACATTTTTAATTTAGCTAATTATTTAATTTGATCAGAATTTGTTAAATCTAAATTTGAAGTAATTTAATTTTAAGAAACACTTTATGTTTTTAATTCGATTAGAGAGTTAAATTAGCACTACTTCTCCGTTTAATTTTAAATAACTTCACTTTGTGGTAAATTGGCTAAACATCTTTAGATTTTTTTTTGTTATATTCACTTTTAACTTTAAGATCTTAGGAAATCTCATTCCACTAAAAAGTTGCTCTCAAAATAGTTTAATTTATAAACTAGAAGTATTTCTCCCCCCTCACCCTTTGTTGGCAAATAAAAAAAAAAGTAGAAAAAGATCATATGTCATGGAAATAAGAGGATAAAATTCATTATTTCCTAAAACATATGCACCCAAAATCATTTAAAAGATTATATGTCATGATGTAAGAGGATAAAATTCATTACATCTAAAACATATACATTTTGGGTTTGTGATTGAAGAGAATTGTTAAAAGATTATATGGCATGAAAAATAAGAGGATAAAATTCATTATTTTCCTAAACATATACAATTTCGTATTCAAATGAGGTGAGAGGATAAAATTCATCACATCTATTCAAGAACTCTTCATTTGCCATTTCGTTCAAACCCATCCCTAGCCAATTTCATTGTTTCTAGTCCTAAACTAAATTATTGAGAGAGCAGTATTTTAATAGGTGTCTTTTCCTTAAGCTTCTTTTATGTTAGAGTGTCTATAATTTCAATCTAATTTTGTTTGAAAATTTCTATAATTTTGATTGCTAAATAGTTATCTTGAGAAGTAGTTAGCTAAACAAATTTCTCTTTTTAAATTATCAACATAACTTATGACTTAATTCTTGAATTCCTAAAATTTGCCTTTAACTTATTCATGGTTTAATAAAATTTTAGTTAATTAGAAAAATTATCGATGTCTTGTAATTCTTTCCTCACTCTTTTGCTCTGGAATAGCAAAAACTCAAGTATGGGGGTGTTTGATGAGTACTTTTTGTACTCATCTTTTAGTATTATTTTAATATAGTTTTAAATTGAATTTATATAATTTATATGTATTTTCTTATTTAATTTGTTCCTTTTTAATTTCTTCAACTAATTTAAGCTTATTTTATGTTTTGCAGATTTTCTGGGCACTTTGAGTAAAAATCCAAAGTACACGCCCAAGGTCACGGGCGTGACCAAGGGCGTGACAGTCAAAGATGTGTTCCAGACCCAATTCCGCCACCAGGGAGCGTTCCGTGAAGAATTCGCCAAGTACACGCCCCAAGTCACGGGCGTGACCAAGGGCGTGACACAGTGTCACGGTCGCGACTCGCCACAGGATCCAGAGCACGCCTGCCGCGTCATTTAAAGTTACACGCCCCAGGTCACGGGCGTGACCTAGGGCGTGACATCAGGTCACGGGTGTGACTCGCCCCGCGCTTCTTCCCGCCAGAGTTTCCCGCCAGCAGCACTATTTCAAGATTACACGCCCCAGGTCACGGGCGTGACCTAGGGCGTGACACGGCCGAAACGCTCGCAATTACTCCAGAAGGCGCCCTCTTCGCTGCTGCTTCGATCACGCCCCTTACACGCCCTTGGTCACAGGCGTGACCAAGGGCGTGTAACCTCAACTTTTCAGCTATAAAAAGCCAGCTTCAGCAGATGTTCAAGGACGAATGGTGGGAGTTCAATTCTCCATTTCTTGTTTTATTTTCATGTTTTAGTAGTCTTGTAGTTGTTCTTTTATTTCAATAGTTGTAATTTTCAATTTCTAGCTTGTATTTCTTTTCAATTGCAATTAATAAAATAGTTCTATTTTCTTATTTCTCCTCCCCTCTTCATATGTTCTTTTACCTTCTTTAATTCCTCTATCTCCATGAGTACTTAGATTTCTTTTAGTACTCGATCGAGATGATCCGAGGAAAAATAATTATCATGAAGTAATTTAGAACATCTTTTTCTCTTCTTGGAAATACTTTCGATTTATCCTTGATTTTAATGAAATGAGATTATATTTTCGATATATAATTCTCGTTTTTGTTTTCGTTCTTTAGTTAGCCGAACAAGCTCGTAAGACGAATCGATCATTCAAGGATAAAGAGAGTTGAATGCAACCCTTTAGTAAGGATGACATAAATCTCCCGGATTAGAGTCAAATCCAATAGAGGGGTTCATTACGATAAAGCAAGTATTAGGTTCAATTATAGAACGAGAGTTCGGTTGATCCACCTAATCTTAATTGGGCGTATCCTCGAGAGAGGTGCGTTCATAATTCGGGAACCTCCACGGTCAAAGCAAATTTCCTAAGAGATCTAGATTTTCTTGTTTCTTCTATCCTTTTATTCCAAGGTGATTCAAAGATCGAGTGCCAGCCCTTTTTACTCGTCGTTTTAATCTTGTTTTTATTTTCCTTTGCAAAATCACTCCCAAGCTCTATTTGATAAAATAATAGAGATTTTCTTGAAGTAAGAGTACTCAACCGCCCCGAGTCTAATACGACCTTGTTTTAACAACCTATACTACATTCGATACGGTACACTTGCCGTTGTCGTTTGCAAGCATAGTTTTGCCCCATCAGAAGTCTTCAAGTGCTGATCGATTGATGCTGTGGCACAAGAGATTTGGACATGCTAGCTTGAAGACCTTGAAGTCTATTTTCCCGAGTTTTTTTGATGTTACTAAATCTAGTATTAACTGTCAATCTTGTGAACTTGGAAAACATTGTATAACTACATATGCTCCTAGTAGTAGTCAGAGTGTGACCTATTTTGACTTGATACATTCTGATGTTTGGACATCTCCTGTCTGTTCTGTGAATGAATTTCAGTATTTTGTTTCTTTCATTGATGATTACTCACGCTTTACTTGAGTTTACCTTATGAAAAGGAAAAATGAAGTTCATGAAATATTTCGGCTATTTTATCACTATGTGCAGACTCAGTTTGATGCTAAGGTTAAAATACTTAGGAGTGATAATGGAGGAGAATATACAGGTGGGGAACTTCAAAGGTTCTTGGGAGATCATGACATAATTTTCCAAACTTCCTGTCCTGGGACCCCTCAGCAAAATGGTGTAGCTGAAAGGAAGAACCATCACATCCTTGAAACTACTCGTTGCTTATTACAGGAGATACACGTCCCTAAGGGGCTGTGGGATGAAGGTGTTCTCATGTCTGTCTATCTAATTAATCGGATGACCTCTGATATTTTGGGAGGAAAGTATCCCCTAAAACTCCTTTGTCCAACCCTCCCTCTATTTAACCTTCCTCCTAAGATTTTTTGATGTGTTGTTTTTATTCATATTGTGGGACCCATAAAGATAAATTAGGCCCACAAGCCATAAAATGCATTTTTGTTGGATATGTCGCTAATCAAAAGGGGTATAAGTGCTACTCACCCTCTTTTCGTAGAAAGTTCATATCTAAAGATGTTACCTTCTTCGAGCACACACCATATTACTCAGACAAAGGCAAAACTGTTACATATCAAGAGAAATCTAAAGAGGAGAGTGATATGGTGCCGCCTCTCCTGCTCTTGTAGATGTTCTTCCTCCTAGTAGCTTGAATACTCCGGTTGGAAAGGCTGTTCCCACCAAGGATCTTCGCATCTATAAAAGAAGGGAGGACCTTCAAGTTTACCAGAGAAGGTCAAGCAGAACTGATGGGCAAGAATATCATACTCATGCTACACCAGCCGCCACCACTCCGCCAGATCCAAACACTGAGACTACATCTCCTCTCCAACTCCATAGTGCTCATACCAGATATCCTATTGATAAATATGTTAAGTATCACTCTATCTCCCCTTCACTAAAATCTTATCTTGCTTCAGTTTCCTCTATTTCTATTCCTAACAATTTTTGAAAAGCTAGTTTGAATCTCCACTGGATGACGGCTATGAAGGAGGAGATGGATGCTCTCCAACATCAAAAGACTTGGGAAATTGTCCCTATTCAGCATGGGCGTCATGTTGTCGGGTGCAAATGGATATATACTATTAAATATATTCAAGACGGCACTCTTGATAGATACAAAGCAAGATTGGTTGCTAAAGGCTTTACTGAGGTTGATGAAATTGACTTCCAATAGACGTTTGTCCCCGTTGCTAAACTGAATTCTGTTAGAATCTTGCTATTTATTACGACCCACAAGTCTAGGCTCCTGTACCAGTTTGATGCAAAAAATATTTTTCTCCGCGGTGAATTGAAGGAGGAAATCTACATGCGGGCATGGATGTTCCTAAAGGACATAAGTGTCGCCTTAAGAAGGCCTTGTATGGCCTTAAACAATCACACCGGGCTTGGTTTACTAAGGTAAGTGATAAATTCCTGAGTTTAGATTTTTCCTGTTGTACTTCAGATCACTCAGTCTTTCTCTACAGGACGGAAAAAATTATCATTCTTCTTATTGTATATGTGGATGACATCATTATCACAGGAACTGATGATCAACACATTACCCTTGTAAAGAGTGAACTGGCTTCTGCTTTTGAAATTAAAGATTTTGGTCTTCTTCGGTGTTTTTTTGGAATTGAGATCGTTCGATCTGCCGAAAGAATTATGATTTCCCAGCGCAAATATGCTTTAGATCTTCTCAGCGAAATTGGATACTTAGGAGTTAAACCTATGGATAGCCCCGTTGATCCTAATTACGATATTCATAAGGAAAATTCACCAGAACTTAAGAAAAAGTTAAAATTTCAACACATTGTGGGAAAATTGATCTATCTGACTATTACCAGACCTGTTATCTCCTTTGTTGTTGGTTTGGTTAGCCAATTCATACATTGTCCTAAAGTTCATCACTACCAGGTTGTACTTTAGATACTTAAATACTTACAAGGATCCAGGAAAAGGGATCATCTATCAAGACTATGGCCATCTTAAGGTTCACGGGTACTGTGATGCGGATTGGGCTGGTTCCTCCTCTGACAGAAGATCTACAAGTGAGTACTCAATCTTTGTGGGTGACAATCTTGTCTCCTGGAAGAGTAAGAAACAAAATGTGGTTGCTCGTTCCTCTACTGAAGCAGAATATCGTGATATTGCTCGTTCCTCTACTGAAGCAGAATATCGTGATATTGTCGTCACTACATGTGAATTGATTTGGGTGAAATCTATTCTGGGAGAAATGGGCTTTCCTGTTCTAGAGGTCATATCCTTACACTGTGATAATCAAACTGCTATTCATATTGCCAACAACCCCGTATTCCATGAAAGGACGAAACACATTGAAAATGATTGCCACTTTGTGCGGGACAAAATTCAGGATCAAACCATTACTACTGTGTTTGTGTCATCTGGTGATCAACTGACCGATATGTTCACCAAGGCTGTTTCTGGTAAATCTCTCCAAACATACTCTCTCAGGCTCGGAATGATGGATGCTTTATGGTGTCAGTTTGAGGGGGGTGTTAAAAGGCAAGCTATCACAGGCTCACCGTGTGGTGAATGTATCTCAAGCGGTGGCTGAAGGAGAATAAATAGGGTTTCCATACCCGAAATTGAGCAGAACAGAAGAAACCTAAAGGAGCGTTCTCTTTTAATAATGTATACTTATCATTCAGTAAGCAATTTAGGAATAAGAATAAGCATGCATAATTTTTCAAGATTTCAAGACAAAGACTCGACATATTTTAAATTCTTATATTTCATGTTGTCTAGCATTCTAAGCTGATGAATGAGATACGTTAATTTCAACTCAACCAAAGGTTTTGTGAGAATGTTAACAATTTACTTCTCAGTATGAATAAATTACATTGAGATGTTGTCTTTTTTCCACATAATCTCTAATGAAGTGATGTTTTATTTTAATGTGCTTTGTTCTAGTATTTAGCAGAGGATTGGATGAAATAAAATAGAACTAGTCTTATCACAATAGATGAGGATTCTGGTTAGACCATAATCATAGTCCTGCATTTGGTTTTTGTTGACATTTTGTGTTTTGTTTATTAGTTGACCTTTTCCTTATTGTCCTCCTTACCCAAGTATAATGGGGTGTATGTCCCCATTTCTAATTAATGAGATTATTACGAGTTTCCTCATGGTATCAGAGCCTTATAGCGTAATCTCTCTCGCGCTCGCCGACCATTCCGCATCCCGCTTCCGCCATCACTCTCGCATCCCGCTCTGGTACCTTTCTCGCGCCACGCTCGCCTCCTTCCGCTGTATTCACATTTCCGCGTTCATCCAGAGTCCCGACCTTTTCCTCCACTTCCGCAGCCCGCAACAGTTTCTTCTGTTCCTCCTCCAGCAAGCTCTCCTTCCGCCAGTCCAAGCTGAGAAGGGGATATGTTCTGGGTACTACGTCGACGTCTGCCCAGGATTCCCTTGATTGGTTGCAGTGAATCTGAAAATTCCATGGTTATGTCCTGGCTGACTAACTCCATGGTGGACTCCATTGTTCGAAATTACATGTTCTTAGATATTGCTGCAGATATTTGTAAGAGGGTTGAGGTCACATACTCCTGCAGGGGGAATGCAGACAAGATCTTTCAGCTACGTCGGAGGTACGTCATGGTGATCACCATCCGTCAGTCTACTACCTGGAGTTCACTCAGTTTTATCAAGAGTACGATCACTTCGACTCTCACACTCTGGTGTCCCCGGAGGATGAGATCCTTGTTCGGGCTCCGAAAGAAAGGAATCGAGTTTTTGTGTTCCTTCATGGTCTGCATTTGGACTTCGATCAGATCAGTATTCAGATCCTTGGGCGCTCTCCTCTGCCTTCTCTTCCCGAGATTTATAGTCTTGTTCAGCAAAAATTTGATAGGCGACGGATGTGGAATCCTGATATTGCTCTTGAAGCTTCTTCCCTGGCTGCTCAGTTTGGTAGTAGAGCTCCTTGTGACGTAAGGTCCAAGTCTACTAACAAAGATCATTTGATATGTGATTACTGCAGGAAATCTCGTCATACTAGGGACACTTGTTTTCGTCTACATGGCTTTCCTATCCCGCGAGGTGGTTCTGCACTGAGAGGAGGTCGTGGTTATGGTTGTTCTCCAGGTCGCTCAACTCAGTCTCGGTCTGCTCATCTCTCAGATGTCTCAGAGGAGATCTTGTCGTTCTCTGCCACTCCTGCTCCTCTGACTCTATATGCTGATTAGATCCATATGTTTTGTCGCTTGATGCAAGGACAGTCTTCTGAGACATTCGCTTCCTCGTCCTCATTCGCTTCTTCGTCCTCTCGTCCATCTACCCACTGGATTATTGATTCTGGAGCTACGGATCATATGACCGACTCTTCTACAGGTTTTGTATTTTACCTTCCCTTGTCTGGTAGGGACAAGGTGAAAACTGCAGATGTCTCCTTCTCTCCAATTGCTGGGAAAGGATTCATCTCCTGCTCCTCTCTCACCCTTTCCTATGTTCTCATGTACCCAAGTTTACTCGCAATTTTCTCTCCATTAGTTATTTGACCAATTCTATGAACTGCTCTGTGACCTTTTTTCCTTCGTCTTGTGTTTTTCAGGACCTGAAGACGGGAACAGTGTTTGGCTCTCGTAGTCTGTTGGATGGCCTCTACATGTTTGACTCCTCCCACCCTACTTCTCCCCCTCAGGCTCTCCATGTTGATCAGTCGGCCACTTTGAAGTCCTAGCATTGTCGTCTTGGACATCCCTCTATCTTGTATATGAAACATTTATTTGATATTATGTCATCTGTATTAGTAGATAATTTTCATTGTGATGCTTGTGAACTTGGAAAACACCATCGTTTCCTTTAATCACGTTTCTTCTTCTAGTTCTGCATGATTTCATATTATTCATAGTGATGTTTGGGAGCCTTGTCCTGTTGCTTCTATTCTGGATGCTTCTGGTTTGTAAATTCAATTAACTATTTTTCCCGAACATCATGGGTTTACCTAATGAAAGCAAAAAATGAAGTTTTTTCTTTGTTTCAGTAGTTTCACATCATGATTTCTACGCAATTCAACATCACTATCAAAATTCTTCGTACTGATAATGGTCGTGAGTACCTTGACTCCCAATTCGAACAATATCTTGCAAAGCATGACATTATCCACCAGACATCTTGTGTTGACTCACCTGCTCAAAATGGTGTGGTCGAAAGCATGAATCGACACCTTTTGGAGGTGGCCCGGTGCCTCCTCCAAATGCACCTTCCAAAATACTATTGGGGAGATGTCGTCCTCACTGCAGCCTATCTTATTAATCGTATGCCCTCACGTGTTCTAGGGTATAAAACACCCCTTAACACCCTTCACGTTCCACCTACCAATCTGCAACCTCGTGTCTTTGGATGCGCGTGCTTTGTTCATGCCCATCAGAAAACTAAACATGATGCTCAAGCTCACAAGTGTGTCTTCATAGGATATTCTCCTACGCAAAAGGGTTATAAATGTTTTGACCCGATCCACAAGAAAGTTTTTGTACCCTTGGATGCCATTTTTCATGAATCTCAAAGCTATTATGGGCCCTCGCTTCAGGGGGGGATCTCTCCTATGTTGGAAGTGAGCTCCTTAATTCCTGTTGATTCTCTCTCCACTACTCCACTACCCATTCCTCCATTATACCAGTTTACTCCTTCTTCTGTTGCTCATATGCCAACTCATGTTGCTCATATTGGCAAATTCTATGTTCCTCCTGTCACGACCCGTCTCGACAAGAGTCAGAGTGTGCTTCGGGGCGGGCCGTGATGCCACAGGCATGGGCGGAAAGAAATCCATGTCTGCTAAGGCGGAGACAGAAATACTACAAATAGATTTAAAAGAGTTACTTTTGGAGTAAAAACAAGTTGATTTATTGTGGAAGCTTTAAAACATGATAATTTGAAATAGGTGCACATGCATTTTAGTAAAAGCTCATGATACAAGTTTTGAAACATATTTTTATGCAGTGAACATCGCAAATGAATGAACATGCAAAACATGCCAAATTCTAGTACATATAATATTTAGTCTAGCAGTTGTCCATGAAACAAGAGAAAATGGCTGATCGTAATTACCACATAACAGAAATATCTGACAGTAAAAGAAATGAAACAAAGACGCAAAATCTGAAACTTGACGTAGATCGGCCTCAGAGAGCAGGCGGCGCAGGCACGAACACTAAGGCAAATCCAAACAGAAGGAAAAGCCTCAGAACATTGAAATACACAAGAACCAGCAAAATAAAATACGAGCAGGAGAAACAGAATATTTGTGTACCGCTTTTCATGAAGCAGAGCTAACAAGACAGGCAAGCAAGTGAGACAAGCAGAAATATCTAGAATTATTAGACTACTCCGAAGTATAGCATAAACATTCTTGCAACGACATAAGCTGTAATCGTTGAAATGCGTAGGTGTTTATAGTGGGTGCGCATGGTTCACACTCAAGTCCAAGTGTAAGGCTTACTAGAATAAGAGTATTTCTTGCTTACCGTGACCATGCAAACAAGACGATGCACCACCTACACCCTAGTTTCCAAGATTTGCTTATGACACTCGGGACCTAAGTGATTCAGAAATTTAAGCTCGTTATGACCGGTCCTTTGTTCCCATTAGGGATTCAAGAGGGAACCCAAGTCAAGGAGTTGCGTCAGTTACACCCTAGCTTTCAATGTTAACTTACATCATCAACGACTTAGGGCAAGATTTCGTGGATTCTAGCATATCAAGACATGTAACCAAGATACTGATTCAGATATACAAGAGTATATTTTATAAATGTGAAACGAGAGGAATAAAGTTATAAAACGTTATTTAACCAAGTCTTGGAACTAGAGACATAAGAAACAAGGTTCGATGACTCAGAGAACTCGATAGAGAGTTTTGAAACATGCGGATTCAAGTATTCACGAGTAATAAGATTACTATAGATCATTATCTAGGATATCCAGTATTCTTTTAGCTTACGTCATTTTCAAGACACGAATATCTTCTAAGTAACCATGTGTACGAGCCGAATATTTTATATCAAGCACAATTCACCTAGTTGTCAGCAAGAATATTAGCATTTATCATTATAATAATTAATGCCCATAGTTAAAAAGAACTATTAGTCTTCCAATTATTCACCAACCGAGACAAAATTCATATAATTGAATATTCAAGTAACCATCATTCATTAACTTGTCTTCCAGTTATCCAAAAATCATCATTTACATTCACAACTCGTTGGTATTCCAATCGCGTGAACCTCAAACTAATAACAAGTCTATTTAGGGATCCGATGTCTAAATTTATTCGACGAAACACGCATTCAAGGGTGAATTCATATAAACAAAAGAACAGACAAGGCAATTAAGTTCAATGTTTGCAAGAGAGGGTGATCTCTACTTGCCTTAAATGAGGCTGAATCTGACGGTGACGGCTAATCGCGGAAGCAAAAGCAGACATCACATTTGAACCTGATCGAGCACAATGAAAGCGATGCAGCATAAATTATTACGCGAACACATGCTTTCTACGACGCGGAATTTTAAATAATGAGGGTTAAGCAGATTTTACCTCCCTCAAAAGTGAGGGGAGAAGAGATTCCACGCGGAGACGGAGACTTGGCGGTGCTTGGGTGACGGAAAGCCTAAATCGGAGAGGGCCTTGGAGAGATCCCGCCAATTAGGGCGACGAACGACGCCGGGCAGCACGAATACCTAAGGATTTGGCGATTAGGACGAGCACAAAATCTGAATGCAAAAAAATTGGAACGCAAAAGTCCCAAATAATTAAGACAATTTCTGAAATAAGGGAGAAAAAGAGGAGTTTTACCCTAAGGAACTCAGATCCGGGCTCGAGGAGGACAGGGAAGGTAACCCTAGATTTTTCCCTCCCGAAATCAACGGCCAAACGACGAGGGGGGGGGGGGGGGGGGCAGGAGGGGGCGCGCAGGAGACGGGGCTAGAGCGGGAGACGCGTACGGGAGACCGAGCGGCTTGCGACTTAACCTAGTGTCGAAAGAATTATATCGGGGGGGCTGGGCTGCGGTTAACCAAAAATAAAGGAAATGAAATAATAATTTGAAATTATTATTATTGTTATCATTTCTAAATTAGGGTTGTTACATTCTCCCCTACTTAGGAAGTTTCGTCCTGAAACTTTCTGAGGATTCTCCGAATGGGGGAACTTATGACGAAGATTCAGATGTCATTCTTTTTCAAACAAGATTTGCAGGTCAAGACATGGAAGCTAACTATGAACATGATGAAGCAGAAAGGAAATCAAACGCTGAGACTTACCAAATAAGATCAAGAGAAAAATTTGCGGATACTTGCTTCGCATATTAGATTCAAGTTCTCGAGAGAATTATTCAGACTTTTCATGCATTCAAAACACAGTTATCATAAGGATGATTTTTCTTTCGAAACTTGCGTACTTGATACTTTACGATCTTAACGGGTATGGCCAGACACGAGGGATTGGATTCGGGGAACACAGGAATTGCGTCACTTAGCTCGAAATTGAGAGATAAGACTCAAGAATTCGGGAGCGAAAAATATTTGCACGAAGAGGTAACTTACTTGCGATGCTGACGCTTAAGAGCTATCTAGAAGGAGATACTGGAGAATCATATGAGATCGATAGACAAGCAGAACAGGAAGCACTGATTACGAATACCGGAGATTTGAAACTAGAGATTCTAACACATTTCTTACTGTCAGGTACATAAATTATGTAATAATTACAACATTTTCATTGGACAACTCTAGGTAATGATCATGCAAGTGCAACCATGAGATCGTGTGCGATGTCAAGTAAATAGTAAAACCATGCGTGTTCAATCATTATTGTTGTTCTTGGCTTCACACTTGTGCAATGATTTATGATATGAATGCAATGAATGGATACACATGCCATGTTAAGCGCCCATATCACTTAACATGTCATGCATATTAAGACTCTAATGCCAACGCACTTGAAAATATTAAACTGCCCATAACCATTTAATATTCGCAAGCGGTGTATATCCTAGTGGAATTCATATGCACAAAAATGTTAAGTTTGTCCATACTCCCTTAACATTCGTGTGCATACTACTCATGCTTATGAGTGAGTGTGTGCGTGTTTCAGCCGCGAACAACACATAATGACAAGGTGCGTGAAGAAATGATGCATGCATAAATATTTCTAAAATAAGATTCAAAATATTTGATAATTGTAAAATACTTTATCTTTAGAGCATAACCTCCCTCTGATACCAACTGTCACGACCCGTCTCGACAAGGGTCAGAGCGCACTTCGGGCGGGCCGTGATGCCACAGGCATGAGCGAACAGGAAACCATGCCTGCTAAGGCGAAAACAGAAATACTACAATATATATGAATTTATTGCTTTGAAAGAATTTAGTGTATTTTATAAATATGCGGAAGCCGAAATGAAAGGTTAATGCGCATGCATTTATAATAAAATCTAATGTTGCACACAATGCTGAAACGGTGATCAGGCAATAAGCCACAATAGTAAAATGTCATAAGCAAAATGAACTGATACAACAAAACACCCTAGGAGTTGTCCACAATACAAGAGAAAATGGCTGACAATAACTAATACATGAAAAGTAAATCCAACAGTAATTGAAACAAAATACATAGAACCTGCTGACACAGTAATCAAAATAAAACCTCCAAGCAAAACTGCAGCTGAACGAAGAAAACTCAGGGAGCAGACGCTGCTGGAGGCGGCTCCTTTGTAGGAGAAGCCTTGCTGCCGGAGGGAGGAGAGGGGAGGGCTTCCTGGAGGAAGAGGCTGCTGCCGGGAGGAGAGGTTGTTGCCGGCTCCTTGGAGGTCACGGCCAGAGTAGGCGACGGCCAAGGCAGGAGGAGAAACAGCAGGAGGCGGCGCTGGCAGGAGAAGGAGTGGGAGGCAGCGTCGGCAGGGGGAACAGAAGCAGCAGACAGCGGCAGCGTTGCGCGTGGGAGACATGAGCGAGAGCGGGATCGGGAGCGGCTTGCGGGATCGGGATTGAAATCCCTGAACCGGGGGGGGGGGGGGGGGGCTCGGCTGGGGAATTAAAAGGGGAGTTGGGGTGCGGATAGATAAAATAAACCATTTCCCTTCCTTAATTTAAAATATGGGGTGCGGCTAGAAGAATAGGAGAGAAATACGGGTTGTTACACCTCCCTTGCAGGTTTGCTCTCGACGTCTTAAGGGAACAAACACACGAACCCCTCTTAGAATCCTAGAGCACCCATGGTGTCTAAGGGAAGGTACTCAGCACCCATTATCGCAGTTTATCTCTTATTCTTCTCTAACGGCTTCCCATAGAGCCTTTGTCTCCTCTGTCTGCTAATTCCACTCCTACATCGTGCCAGGAAACTCTTTCTGACTACAAATAGAAGGAGACTATGCTTGAAGAAATGCATGCTCTAGACAAAAATCACACGTGGGACCTGGTTCATCTGCCTCAAGGCAAGACTGTCGTTGGATGTAAGTGGGTGTTTTCTGTCAAACAAAACACTCATGGTGTCGTGGAGAGAGATACAAGGCAAGGGTACACACATACAACATGGATTAATTATCAGGAGACTTTTGCTCTGGTTGCAAAGATGAATTCTATAAGGGTTCTTCTATCATGAGTTGCATGTAAGGGATGTAATCTCAACCAACTAGATGTGAAGAATCTGTTCCTTCATGGGGATCTGGAAGAGGAAGTTACACGTCTCTACCTCCTGGCCTCTCCCATGAAGGATCTGAAGTAAAGGTCTGCAAGATAAGGCTTTATATGGCCTGAAATAATCTCCTAGAACTTGGTTTGAGAGATTTCACAAGGCCATGATAAGTATCAGATACTCTCAGAGCAATGTAGATCATACTCTCTTCATTAAACACAGGGATGGAAAGTTGACAACTCTGATAGTATATGCTGACGACATTATTATAACAGAAGATGATCAGGATGAGGTGCATGCCCTAAAAGAGAGGCTGACGAGAGAATTTGAAGTTAAGGACTTTGGTAACCTAAGTACTTCTTGGGCATTGAGGTTGCGAGGTCCAAATATGAAATCTTCATATCGCAAAGGAAATATATTCTTGACCTTCTTGAAGCATCAGGAATGAGTGGGTGTAGACCCGCTGACACCACTATTGAAGCTAACCACAGGCTTGGAAGTGATGATGATGAAAATATTAAAAACATCCCCAGCTTTCAGAGGCTAGTGGGTAAACTTATCTACTTGTCACAAACTCGTCCATATATCTCCTATGTAATTGGAGTGGTCAGCCAATACAAGCATTTTCCGAAGACTCGTCATCTTGATGTCTCGCATTGTATTCTCAGATACATCAAGTCCTCACCAGGGAGGGGCATTCTATTCTCACCAAATGATGAGATGGCTATTAAAGTTTACATGGATGCAGACTGGGCTGGATCGATTGATGATCAACGGTCCACCTCTAGATATTGTACATTGGTTGGTGGAAATTTAGTTACCTGGAGGAGCAAAAAACATGTGGTTGTTAGGTCCAGTGCTGAGGCGGAGTTTAAGGCTATGGCTCATGGGATCTGTGAAGGGATATGAATCCTAACTATCATGAAAGATCATGGTCTTAGAAAAAGGAACCAATTAGATGATACTGTGATAACAAGACGGACATCATTATTGCTCACAACCTAGTGTAACACGATCGTACTAAACATATTGAGATCGACAGACACTTCATCAAAGAACACATAGTGAGAGACATTGTGGTTACTCCGTTTGTGCCATCTGAACAACAATTAGCCGACCATGAATGTATTATGTACAAGTGTCTTTGGGACGATCATTGGCAAGTTGGGCATGGTTGACATCACACACCCAACTTGAGCGGGGTGTTGATATTTTGTGTTTTATTTATTATTTGAACTTTTCCTTATTGTCCTCCTTACCCATATATACTGGGGCGTATGTCCTGATTTCTAACTAATGAGATTATTACGAGTTTCCTCAGTTTTTGATCTACAGTACTTGTGCACAAAAACTTCTAGGAGTTATGTACTCAGTTTCAGCAATGGAGGTGGAGGCAGTGCTTCGCTTTTTACTGCCCCATGATACCAACCTTGAGCCAAGTAGCTGACAAGTTCCATATGTGTTATCCCTATCAATTTTACAACCTGCATAGTTTGCATCTGAATAACATGTTAATGCACATCTTGACTCTCTAGGATATCATAGCCCAAGTCCTGGAGTGTCTTTCAAGTACCTGAAGATTCTCTTTACCTGAGTGAGATGAGATTCCTTAGGTAAGACTTGAAACCTTGCACATGCACAAGTAGAGAATAGAATATATGACGCACTTGTTGTTAGATAAAAGAGTGATCCAATGATACCCATATAGAGTTTAGAATCTATAGCTTTATCATTCTAATCATTATTAATAACATCATTAGTTCTCATGGAGTCTTAAGAGGGGAAGCAGTCACCATTTCAAATTTCTTTAGGATTTTCCTACTGTATTTGGACTGGCTAATGAAGATGTCTTCATCAGACTGCTTTACCTGAAGATCTAGGAAGAAGTTTAATTCTCTCATGTTGTTCATTTTAAATTTATTTTGCAATATATTAGAAAATCTAGTGCAGAACTTATCATTTGAGTTTCCAAAAATTATGTCATCATAAATTTGAACTACAGGAGCTTGTTCTGATTCTTCCTAGTAAATAGTCATATTCACATGTCCCCTGATGAAATGGTTCTCTAAGAGAGAAGTGAATAAGGTCTGATACCAAACTCTAGGTGCTTTCTTGAGACCATATAGGGCTTTGTCTAGCTTATAACCATAAGAGGAGTAGGATGAAGAGATAAAACTTAGGGGTTGTGCTACATACACTTCCTCTTATAATTTTCCATTTAGGAAAACAATCTTCACACCCATTTGGTATACCATGATACCATGGTGTACGCATAGGCTAAAAAAAGTTATATGGATTCAAGTCTAGTCATAGGAGTAAATGTTTGATCATAGTCAATTGCTTCCTCTTGCTTATAACCTTGAGCCACAATTCTAACATTGTTCTTTATAACTATTAACTACATCATTTAAGTCAAGTTTATTCTTATAGACTCATTTGGTACCAATCACATGATGATGTTTTGGCATCTCCACTAGCTTTCATACATGTTGTCTTTCAAATTGCTCAAGCTCCTCTTGCATAGCAATGATCCATTGGGGATCACCATTTACTGCTTTAAATGTCTTGGGTTCGACCTGTGAAATGAAGCTACATAATAACATTTCATTGGGAATACATACTCTTGCCTTGACTGGGTCCTGCAGGTTTCCAATTGCTTGATGCAGAGGATGGTCCTTGATGTATTTGTAGTCTCTTGGCAGTTGTGTTGGGAGATTCTCTTGAGTTCTTTCTTTAGCAACTTCTACAACATCTTCAGCCTCAACAATTTCTTCAACTTTTAATGTTATGGTTTCTTCTACAACAACTTCATGAGGTGTTATCATAATATCCTCTATTGCCACTTGAATTGTTGTTTAGTCATCACCACTTTCTTCCTTTGCTGGGGAGCTATCATGAGTAGCTTGACCTTCAACTTCCTATCCTAAAAAAATTCTCTATCTGCAAAACTAAGAGGAATTTTTCTCCACATAGAGAATGTTAGACTCATTAAAGGTAACTTGAATAGATTCTTTTATACAGTGTTTTCTTATTATAACATTTAGATGTCTTAGCAGTAGAGGAATATCTAATGAATATCCCTTCATTAGTTTTTGACTTCAAATTTAGTCAGAGGTGACTTACCATTGTTCAAAATAAAAAAAGACTCATCCAAATACCCTAAGGTGTGCAATGTTTGGAGTCTTTCTTTTAAAAGTACATAAGGAGTCTTCCTGTATAATTTATTAATTAATGACATGTTCAAAACATGGCAAGTAGTGTTTACAGCTTTTGCCCAAAAGTACATAAGTACTTTATTTTTAGCTAGTACAGTCATATTTGTCTCTATGCAAAAACTTGATAGGTAAACTTTAAGATAAATTATTTTCTCCAAATTCTACAAACTATAGGCAAGAACACCCATCATTCATAGCATAGGATATTTATAAATAAATATCAAGTGTCGTATTCCACGGGTCTGTTGAGTACTTCTACTCACGCAAATTAGTATTATTCTATCGGTAATAAAATAGAGGTTTTAAGAAATGATAAAAGAGAGGAAACATTTGATCGAGAATCCTTCTTAAGTAAAATATTTCGTAAACATCATAAATTGATTTGGATAAACTTGACTTTGGAGGTTCCCAAAATATGGTAGAGTCTCTCGAGAGAACTACCACCTAACCTTAGGTTGATCGATTAAGACCCCTCGGCCAGTCGAAACCCCTAAGCTTGCTTTATGCGGTGAGCCCCACTATTGGCTTTGACTCCAATCCGGAAGATTTGTGTCACCCTCTCTCGAGGAATGCATACAACTCTTTCTACCGATGAGCGATCTACACGTATTCACGGATCTCTCGATCAACTAAAATACGGATCCAACTTGATTATCATACCCTAGAAATATGAAATCAAATCATTGCAAATCAACGATAAATCATAGTTTTCCAAAACTAAACTATGAAGAAAAATACAATAAAATGCAGAAAATCTAATCTAAAAATGAACCAATCTAAGCATGGATCAGATGTCAATCACTTTGGCAGCAGCTGACTTTTATAGGCAGGAAAATGGAGAGTCACGCCCTTGGTCACGCCCGTGACCGAGGGCGTGTACGGTGCGTAAATGCGACTTGAAAGCCCGGGAACGTTGGGGAAGAGAAACCGCTAAAAATCAATTGCACGGCGGGTCACGGCCCGGGTCACGCCCGTGACCTAAGGCGTGTCTTGACCGAGTCTGGAAACGGCGAGAAACGGCGCGATCTGGAGTTAATTTGACAGTTGCGGGAGAGGTCACGCCCTCGGTCGCGCCCATGACCGAGGGCGTGTAATATTAAACTGAGCTGGCGGCGTGATCTGGCAGCTGGAAGAAGGATGGGCTGAGTCATGACCGTGACTTGGAGTCACGCCCTTGGTCATGGCCGTGACCGAGGGCGTGTAATACTAAATTGGGCTGGCGGCATGATCTGGCAGCTGGAAGACGGCTGAGCTGAGTCATGGTCGTGACTTGGAGTCACGCCCCTTGGTCATGGCCGTGACCGAGGGTGTGTAATACTAAACTGGGCTAGCAGTATGATCTGGCAGCTGGAAGACGACTGGGTTGAGTCATGGTCGTGACTTGGAGCCACGCCCTTGGTCATGTCCGTGACTGGGTCATGGTCGTAACTGGGTCATGGTCGTGACTGGTCATGGTCGTGACTGGGTCATGCCCGTGACCTGGGGCGTGTAATATTAATCTGCCATGGTAAAGGCCTTTCGGTAGCTTAAAGCGAGACATGGTCGTTACACTAGTCACGGCCTAGGTCATGCCCGTGACCAAGGGCGTGTACTGAAGATTTTTGCAGATTTGTTCCATTCTTTCCCCTGAACACGGCTGTGAGCTTGAATTTGTTATTAGCAGTCTCAGATTACCTGAAAACATAAAACAAAGTGAATTAGACATATATTAAACTAAAACTATACAAAAACTAATTAAT
The DNA here is from genome assembly GCA_033032865.1 of Dactylorhiza incarnata. Classification (NCBI taxonomy): domain Eukaryota; kingdom Viridiplantae; phylum Streptophyta; class Magnoliopsida; order Asparagales; family Orchidaceae; genus Dactylorhiza; species Dactylorhiza incarnata. The sequence continues at coordinate 4,644,572 of JAWHQI010000133.1, read as the reverse complement.
TACTAAAATATTATATAAAAATTACTATAAATAATGCACTATCAAATACCCATACTTAATCTTTTGTTATTCCAGAACAAAATTAATTTATAAGTATGAGAAGAATTTATAGGATATTTCCAAAAAAAATTACTACTAATTATGTACTCCAAATTTTATAAGACTCATATCAAAATAAGTTAAGAAATTAAAATTCAGATTTATTAGAAATAATTTATAATTCATAAATTGAAATGAGTGGAATAAATAGTAGTTTTGACATTCTCAAACTAAATCTTCATAAACAAAATTGCATTGAATTAAGTAAAATAATCCAAGATTAAAATTATAGAAACTTTAAACATCATGAGAAACTTTTAGCAAACTACAAAATATTAACTATGCTCTCTCAAAAATATCTTGGATATGCCAATAAACTTGGCTAGTTGGGGTAAAATTGGCATTGAAGAACTTACTTTGTATATAGAAAATGATGAATTTTATCCTCTCATTTCCATCTTTTTTAAATTACTTCTTTTTATATCCCAAATGTATATGTTTAGGAGTGATGAATTTTATCCTCATCTCCATGTCATATAATCTTTTATAAATTTGGGTGCATATGTTTATAAATGATGAATTTTATCCTCTCATTCCATGACATATGATCTTTTCAAAAAAAATTTATGCCAAATAAAGGGTTAAACAAAAAGGTAGGGGAGGGGCTAGGGTTTAAAGGCTACAAAAATTCAAAAAATATATTTTAAGAGCATAGAAAATAATTTGAGCAATCTTTAAGAAACCATGAGTTAAAGTTAATTTAAGTAAAATCTAAAGATATTTATTACAATATTTACAAAATTGAATTATGATATTTTAAGAAGAGATAATAAAATTAAGAAATATTCTAAACAAATCAAGATAATGAAAAACCCATTAAATCAAATTCATCTAAAAATTAACGTTATCATATTTTGAAGAGAAATATAAGATTAAAAATTCATAAAGAGAAAACTCCTTAAAAAGCCTACAACTCATAATTAAAATTAATTTTGCATAAATGAAGTTTAGAGAAATTTAATATTACAAAATTTATTGTATTAGATTTCTTTTGGATTTTTTTAATATTAAAACAATTTTTTTTAATATTCTTGAACTTCCCAAGGGCTACCCAATGACGGGCTCACGAGGTACTAGCCAATTTTGTGGGATGAAAGCCCAACACGGCCCTTTCGCAAGAAATTAGTGTTTTCTAATTTTCTATTTTTTGGTATTTTAAATTGCATAAAGAGAAAATAACACACAAAGACATAAAAATTTAAAATAAAATTTTTTTTAATTTTGTAAATTTTTTATAACAAAATTGAAAATAAAGAAAGAAAAACAAGTTTTGATGATTTTAGAAAAAGATTTTCTAATTTTTTTGGATTTTTAATAAAAATAGAAAAAACGAGAATACACCATCATACTTAAAGATAAACATTGTCCCCAATGTTTATAAGCCTAGTAGGAGGGAAAAGTAAATAAAATGCTGAAAAGTAAAGATAAGCAAGGGGTGCTTCCTAAGAACGCTTTGTTTACCGTCTTTTAGCTAGACGTTAAGGGTTAGCTAAAAGGAAATTTAAATTGAAGATGCACAGACAACTCCCTTAATTCACGCTGAGGTGAATATGCCGAAATCTGGTGCCCGACGACTCCTCCGTTATAGTCTTGATTCTTTCGTTGTCCGTTAGCTTGAAATTGAGAATCCAAATTACCCATACATACCTCAGGTACTTTAGATTGTTGGAGATGAGTGGCAAATGGATCAGTGAAGACGTATGGTTGCAACGCTCATCCTCTACATGAAAATTGATAGAATAAAAAGAATCAAGATTAAGCGAGTCAGAAAATTTTTCACAAGGAGTTTCTGTGAAAATTCATGATTAAGCAGCGGTTATTCATTATCTAAAATAAAATTTTTATCTGAAAAATCAATACCAAGGGGAGTAAATTCATGGGACATAATTTCTTCATAAATTATAATTTTATGAGAAAAAAGAGAAAGGGGGGCGAAGAAGAAGAAAAATTTTCGTGTTCTAATTCACCCGGTGTCTGTATGATCTTGTGAAATTCTTGGTACAATTATTCTTCTTGATCTTGAGAATAGTCATTTAAATTTGGAGAAAAAGTCGGAAAAATTTCAAGATCAGAAGAAGAACAAATTTGTGGAAAAGGTGAGGAATGCAAATATGATAGAAGAAATTTTCTTCTTCGCACTGAAAACTATCCAGGTGACCTTGCCATTATGAATAATCAACATCAGAGCAAGAAGGAAATTCACTCGAATCATTATTTAAGGAAAAATTATTTTCATTATAAAAATTATTATTTTCATTATAAAAATTATTATTTTCATTATAAAAATTATTATTTTCATTATAAAAATTATTATTTTCATTATAAAAATTATTATTTTCATTATAAAAATTATTATTTTCATTATAAAAATTATATTGATTTTCATTAGAAAAATTTTGAAATGAAAAATAACATTCCTCACTAGAATGATGACCCCCACAAAAAGGAAAAATAATTTGGCGCATTCGTACGGCTTCTAAAAGAATGACTTTATTTTGAAGTTCTGCAACTTTTGCGGCCAATTGCGATAACATCATTTTTTGAAGAAAGAAAAATTTACAACCGTCACTTAATAAAATGAAATTGAAAAATAAAGCAAAAAGAGAAATGGTGGCGGAGAAAGAGAGTGATAAAAGTAATAAAATTCACAATTTCAAAATATCAACAAAAATATGTCCCCGGCAACGGTGTCAAAAACTTGATAGGTAAAGTTTAAGATAAATTATTTTCTCCAAATTCTACAAACTATAGGCAAGAGCACCCATCATTCACAGCATAGTATATTTATAAATAAATATCAAGTGTCGTATTCCACGGGTCTGTTGAGTACTTCTACTCACGCAAATTAGTATTATTCTATTGGTAATAAAATAGAGGTTTTAAGAAATGATAAAAGAGAGGAAACATTTAATCGAGAATCCTTCTTAAGTAAAATATTTCGTAAACATCATAAATTGATTTGAACAAAATTGACCGTTGAGGTTCCCAAAATATGGTAGAGCCTCTCTCGAGAGAACTACCACCTAACCTTAGGTTGATCGATTAAGACCCTCGGCTAGTCGAAACCCTTAAGCTTGCTTTATGCGGTGAGCCCCACTATTGACTTTGACTCCAATCTGGAAGATTTGTGTCACCCTCTCTCGAGGAATGCATACAACTCTTTCTACCGATGAGCGATCTACACGTATTCACGGATCTCTCGATCAACTAAAATACGGATCCAACTTGATTATCATACCCTAGAAATATGAAATCAAATCATTGCAAATCAACGATAAACCATAGTTTTCCAAAACCAAACTATGAAGAACAAATTACAAAATAGCACTACTTAAGAATTCATCCGATCAAATGTTATAAAATTAGCTAAACATGATTAAAGGAAAGATGATTTTATAACTATGAAAGGAGAATTATAATTGCTGGAAATGGAAATCTAAACTACGAATTGAAATTACAAAGCATAGAGTAAATTGCATAAAAAGAAAAATACAATAAAATGCAGAAAATCTAATCTAAAAATGAACCAATCTAAGCATGGATCGGATGTCAATCACTTTGGCAGCAGCTGGCTTTTATAGGCATGAAAATAGAGAGTCACGCCCTTGGTCACGCCCGTGACCGAGGGCGTGAACGGTGCGTAAATGCGACTTGAAACCCGGGAATGTTGGGGAAGAGAAACCGCCAAAACTCAATTGCACGGCGGGTCATGGCCTGGGTCACGCCTATGACCTAGGGCGTGTCTTGACCGTGTCTGGAAACGGCGGGAAACGGCGCGATCTGGAGTTAATTTGGCAGTTGCGGGAGAGGTCACGCCCTCGGTCACGCGCATGACCGAGGGCGTGTAACATTAAACTGAGCTGGCGGCATGATCTGGCAGCTGGAAGAAGGATGGGCTGAGTCATGGTCGTGACTTGGAGTCACGCCCTTGGTCATGGCCGTGACCGAGGGCGTGTAATACTAAATTGGGCTGGCGGCATGATCTGGTAGCTGGAAGACGGCTGAGCTGAGTCATGGCCGTGACTGGTAGTCACGCCCTTGGTCATGGCCGTGACCGAGGGCATGTAATACTAAACTGGGCTGGCGGCATGATCTGGCAGCTGGAAGACGACTGGGCTGAGTCATGGCCGTGACTTGGAGCCACGCCCTTGGTCATGGTCGTGACTAGGTCATGGCCGTGACTGGGTCATGGCTGTGATTGGGTCATGGCCATGACTGGGTCATGCTCGTGACTGGGTCATGCCCGTGACTGGGTCATGCCCGTGACCTGGGGCGTGTAATATTAATCTGTCGTGGTAAAGGCCTTTCGGTAGCTTAAAGCGAGACATGGCCGTGACACTAGTTACAGCCTAGGTCATGCCCGTGACCAAGGGCGTGTACTGAAGATTTTTGCAGATTTGTTTCATTCTTTCCCCTGAACACGGCTGTGAGCTTGAATTTGTTATTAGTAGCCTCAGATTACCTGAAAACACAAAACAAAGTGAATTAGACATATATTAAACTAAAACTATATAAAAACTAATTAATTACTACTAAAATATTATATAAAAATTAATATAAATAATGCACTATCAAGTGTTCTATTCTTTCTCTCTACAACTCCATTTTGTTTTGAAGTTCTAGAAGAGAAGAAGCTTTGTTTAATACTCATGGATTCACAGAACTCTCTCATCCTATGAGACTCAAATTCAGTCTTATGGTCACTTCTGATCATAACAATTGAAGTAGTTATCTCATTTTGGATTTGCTTGAGAAAGGTAGTGAGAACTCCAAAATTATCAGACTTGCTTCTAAACAAGAAAACTCATGTGAACCTCTAGAGTAATCATAAACAATTACAAGGGAATATTTTTTCCTCCTAAACTAGTAATAAAAATGGGTCGAAATAAGTCCATGTGAAGTAGATAAAAACATCTAGGGGTATCATGGATTGTTTTGCTCATAAGAGAGACTTTGGTTTGCTTCCCACGTTAGCAAGCTATGCAAGGTCTATCCTTCACATATTTTGATTATGATAGACCTTTAACTAGATTTGCTCTAGATAGCTTATCTAAGGTTTTAAAGTTTAGATAAGCTAATCTTTTATGTCATAAGTGACTAGAGTTAGGAGAGTGGGTCATGAGTCACACAGGAGTTTCAACCTGATTAAAGTTGACAAGGTAAATTTTGTTAAACCCTAGTTCTAGTAAATACTACTGTATTTGTCTTACCATCCTTTACATTGCATATGTTATATTGAAAAGAAACTAAATAATATTTATCACAAACTTGACTTATGTTTATCAGATTGTGTTACAATCCTTCCACATAAGCTACATCAGTAAAGGTTAATTTACAAAGTAGAAAAGTTACCATAACCTCTAGTGAAGTCATGACCCGAGTCTCCAAAGATTACTTTGGAACTCTTCTTTGCACAATAGCTTGAAAGCAAACTTCTATCTCCAGTCATGTGTCTAGAGCATCCACTGTCCAAATACCGAATGTGTTTCTTGGTAAATCTTGGATAGACAACAACTTGCAATCAGAAAGGATAAGGTCCCAATATAAATTTGGGATGCTTACCAAATACAGCAAGAGTGTTGAAGCCAAGAAAATCCCGACTCCAAAATTCGGATCAATGCAGCCGGAGGTTACTGATCCTGCGATCAAACTCCACGACTCGGATAGCTAAAACAGGAGAGAGAAAACGACTATAAGCACACCCCAAGTGCTCCAGCAGGGAGGTCTCACCACATACCCGGAAGTTTGGGAGAAACTTCGCCTCCGCAACCAAAAGCTGGGCGAGGTATCCAGCTTGGGGGGACCTCGACCACTTCCAAAAGTGTCATTTCTAGTACCCCTGGGGGTCTATTTATAGAGAAAAGCTGGGGGGGATCCAGATGAGTATACTGTCTCTGCTCGCGAGTTACAAGGGCTACTCGCCCATACTCGCGAGGTACTTGCCCAAGCTCGTCTCTGCTCGCCTCTGCTCGCCTCTACTCGCCTCTTGCTCGCACATGCTCGCCTCTTGCTCGCCTCTTCTCGCCCAAGCTCGCCTCTTGGTCGCCCATGCTCGCCCATGCTCGCCCAGCGAGGTCTGCGAATAGGCGTCTCCTTAGACATTTCTGATCTCGACGGATTACGGGTTATACACAATCCCCGTTTTTTTCGAGTTTGATACGAGCTCAGAAAAATAATGTTGAACTCGTAGTTCGGAGAGATGGGCGCTAGACGGTATATGTGCGAGGTCCTTCCCAAGAGGGGATCTCAACTGTAGGGGGAAAAGAGTCGACACCTCGCAGGAGCCGAGCTCAACTGGAGGAGGAGAAAAGGTCGACACCTAACAGGAGCCGAGCTCAACTGGAGGAGGAGAAAAGGTCGATACCTCACAGGAACTGAGCTCAACTGGAGGCGGATAGAAGGTCGACACCTCACAGGAGCCGAGCTCAACCGGAGGAGGAGAAAAGATCGACATCTCACAGGAGCCGAGCTCGACTGGAGGAGGAGAAAACGTCGACACCTCACAGGAGCCGAGCTCAACTGGAGGAGGAGAAAAGGTCAACAACTCACAGGAGCCAGCTCAATTGGAGAAAAGGACGACACCACACAGGAGCCGAGCTCAACTGGAGGAGGAGAAAAGATCGACACCTCACAAGAGCCGAGCTCAACTGACGGTGGAGAAAAGGTCGACACCTCACAGGAGTCGAGCTCAACTGGAAGAGGAGAAAAGGTCGACACCTCACAAGAGCCGAGTTCAACTGGAGGCGGATAGAAGGTCGAAACCTCACAGGAGCCGAGCTCAACTGGAGGAGGAGAAAAGGTCAACACCTCACAGGAGCCGAGCTCAACTGGAGTAGGAGAAAAGGTCGACACCTCACAAGAGCCGAGCTCAACTGGAGGAGGAGAAAAGGTCGACACCTCACTGGAGACAAGTTCAACTGACGGTGGAGAAAAGGTCGACACCTCACAGGAGCCGAGCTCAACTGGAGGAGGAGAAAAGGTCGACACCTCACAGGAGCCGAGCTCAACTGGAGGCGGAGAAAAGGTTGACACCTCACAGGAGCCGAGCTCAACTGGAGGAGGAGAAAAGGTCGATACCTTACAGGAGCCGAGCTCAACTGGAGGCGGATAAAAGGTCGACACCTCACAGGAGCCGAGCTCAACTGGAGGCGGAGAAAAGGTCGACACCTCACAGGAGCCGAGCTCAACTGACGGTGGAGAAAAGGTCGACACCTCACAGGAGCCGAGCTCAACTGGAGGTGGGGAGGAAGAGTCATCCGAGGAGGCAAATAGTCAGCTTGCTGGAGAAGGGCTCGGGCAGAGGCCTGGATTACGGCAACTCCACAACTCGATGAATTCTTTTCACTCGAGGGGGCAAGTAGCCGGTATGCAGGAGAGAAGCTCATGCAGTGACTCGCGCTAGGGCAATACCGCGTTCAAGGACTTCTTTTCACCTGTGGGGGTGAGCAACTTCGGGCTAGGAGGGCGGGTTCCAACTCTACACTGATAATCTCTCCAAACGGATGAGAAGTACAATCGGGGGGTAGCTCGGCCAACGTGCAAGGGGGAGTTGTTCTCGACCGTCAGTGCACAGGCTTGGTCTTAGGAGGACGCATTAAAAAACCTGGTATACTGTCTCATCACCCGCTCTGGATGTTATGAGAGCTAAGCAGGATACTCATCCTATAACCCACTCGTGACGTGAATCGATGACCGCTTCGGGGGAATTTCGTCGCATTGCCTGGATAGGGCATGACTCTCGGGGGGGTCCTTCTGGACACACACACTCGAGGTCTCCACTCTGCCTGCTGAGAAGTTTTCAAGAATCACAGTAATAATAATAGGAGTGAGAACATGTTAAGGCAAGTAGGGAGTGACAGTCGGGGAGGTCCAAGGGGACACACCATCCCGAGGCCTTCATCTTAATCGGATGTTGGATGCTAACCAGTAGGGAATGACAGTCGGGGAGGTCCAAGGGGACACACCATACCGAGGCCTCCATCCTATTGCGTTTGCTGAATGCCGGTTGGTAAAATCGATCATCTCTTTGTCAAGTTGGGGGGGTTGGCGTCCAGACTCTCCTCTGATAACCTCTCCAGACGGATGAGAAGTGCAGTCGGGGGGTAACTCAGCCAACGTGCAAGAGGGGAGCTGATCTCGACCGTCAATGCAGAGGTTTGGTCTTAGGAGAACTCTCTCCCGAGGCGTTATCCCACCACCCGACTTGGGTTTTTACGAGAGTCGAGTCGGAGGCTTGTCCCTCAATCGGTCACCAGGTTGCGGAAGAATCTTAATACTGTCACTCAACAATCAGAAGGAATTAACCGCACCAACTCATATGATTGGAATAATTGACAAGAGATTAACTTTGCTGCGAGCTTTTTGCTCTCCTCCAAGTCGCTCTGTTAGTAAAACTGATCATCGCTTCGCCGAGCTGGGGGGTTGGTGTCCAGATTCTACTCTGATAGACTCTCCAGTCGGATGAGAAGTGCAATCGGGGGGTCTCGGCCAACATGCAAGGGGGGAGCTGATCTCGGCCGTCAATGCAGAGGCTTGGTCTTAGGAGAGCTCACTCCCGAGGCGCTGTCCCACCACCCGACTTGGGTTTTTACGAGAGTCGAGACGGAGACCCGTTCCCCAACCGGTCGTGGAGATTAGTTTTACCTACTTCGAAAAGATCATGATAGAAGGAAAAAAGAACTCTCGCAGCCCATGTTTCAGGGGGCGAGGAATTTTTATTCAAATGGAATAAACACGAGGGGGAGAATACACCTTCCCGCTCAGGGATAGAACCTCTTCAGGTCATCGCCGCTCCAGGTATTCCCAAGCAATTTCCCTCCATGATTCTGCAGGCGGTATCCGCCAGTCTCGAATGCCTCTTGAACGATGAAAGGTCCCTCCTAGTTCAGGTTGAGCTTCTCGACAACAACTGATCTCCATGTTAAGCTTTTAGGTACTTCTGAGCAGTTCCACATCTCATAAAGGTGAGTAGTTAGAAATATCCTTGCTAGTATGAGTCGTTGAAGAGATTAAACGAATAACATAGCTGCATAGTTGATGAAGCGATGACCTCACAAGCATGACCAGCTTAGAATTCTCATGGAATGTCGGTTGTTGGAGAAGATCACCGCGAGTAAGAGCTTGTGGAATACCAGCTTGAAGACGTCACGAGTAAGCATCCTCGTGGAATGTAAGCCCTTGATGAAGATCATCGCGAGTAGGAGCTCGCGGAATGCTAGCTTGAAGACGTCACGAGTAAGCATCCTCGTGGAATATAAGCCCTTGATGAAGATCATCGCGAGTAGGAGCTCGCGGAATCCTAGCTTGAAGACGTCACGAGTAAGAACCCTCGTGGAATATAAGCACTTGATGAAGATCATCGCGAGTAGGAGCTCGCGGAATCCTAGCTTGAAGACGTCACGAGTAAGCATCCTCGTGGAATATAAGCCCTTGATGAAGATCATCGTTGTGACGACCCAGGATTTACCCTGACTTCGCGCAGGACTATTCTTGGCTTCCTGGGCTTGACCTGGCACCGTCACCGGGCTGCAGCCCAAGCACCCAACCCCTCTCTGGCCTACTTCCGGGCACAGCGGGTTGTTGGGGGTCTCTGCCCCCCCCCCCCCCCCCCCCCCCTTTGATGAGTAAACTCCATAGTTCAGAGTGCACTACGGGGACTTCCCAGGAGGTCACCCATCCCGAAATTTCTCTAGCCTGAGCACGTTTAACTATGGAGTTCTTTTCACTTCTCATCACCAATTGAGTTGCAGCCTCTGGAACCGGTCTGCATGAACTCGCCTATGGACGAGTAAAGAAGGAGCTCTCCCTACTCGTGAGAACTCACCATACTCGCGAGTTATCATCTTCGGCCTCTAGCTCGCCATCTTGAGCCATGACGTTTTCTCGCTAGACTTTCCTCCTCTGACTACGATTCACGCTCACCGCACCAAAGTGTTGAAGCCAGAAAAATCCCGACTCCAAAATTCGGATCAATGCAGCCAGAGGTTACTGATCCTGCGATCAAACTCCACGGCTCGGATAGCTAAAACAGGAGAGAGAAAACGACTATAAGCACACCCCAAGTGCTCCAGCAGGAAGGTCCCACCACATACCCGGAATTTTGGGAGAAACTTTCCCTCCACAACCAAAAGCTGGGCGAGGTACTAGGCGGGCATGGACTTGGCGAGTATCCAGCTTGGGGGACCTTGACCACTTCCAAAAGTGTCATTTCTAGTACCCTTGAGGGTCTATTTATAGAGAAATCCTGGAGGGGGATCCATACGAGTATACTGCCTCTGCTCGCGAGTTACAAGGGCTACTCGCCCATACTCGCGAGGTACTCGCCCAAGCTCGTTTCTGCTCGCCTCTGCTCGCCTCTGCTCGCCTCTGCTCGCATCTGCTCGCCTCTACTCGCCTCTTGCTCGCCACTTGCTCGCCCATGCCCGCCTCTTCTCACCCATGCTCGCCTCTTGCTTGCCCATGCTCGCCCATGCTCGCCCAGCGAGGTCTGCGAATAGGCGTCTCATTAGACATTTCTGATCTCGACGAATTACGGGTTATACAATGAGAATCACAAACATTTTGTTTCCCTGGATGGCTCCTTAGGATGGTGTTTCTGTCGTTGTGCCAACAATCAATCATTAAATGGCTTACTTTTCCACAACAGAAGCAAAGAAATTTATTATACCCGTTTGTCCTCTTAGGAGGCATAAGGAGGAAAGAAAATGTAGCAGTAACCTGCACAGACTGGGCCCACTGGGACCTGAAGGTCTACCTTCGATCAGTGATCGTTAATAGCTGGTAAGAACAGTGTTCAATGATCGTTAATCGTTGTTGCAGTCAATGAGATCATTGATCGAGGCTGCAGTCGGCGATTGTCGGGTGATGTTGCAGTCGACGATCAACGACTGGGAATCGATCTGCTACAGTTGGGTTAGCTATTCTCATTGATCGTTAATCGATCGGCCGACGATCAATGAATGACACGGTCAACGATCGATGACCTTGTGGTCTACGATCGATGACCTAGTGGTCTACGATCGGTTGGGCTGGTGGGGGAACTTGGTGGGCGGCGGCGGCATAGCAAGGGACGGTGGGACTGTGCAATAGAGATGCAGAAAACAGGGAAGAGGAAGTAGTTGGGCTGGAAACAGGCATGGGGATTTTGATTGGAGTTTTGGAGGAGGTAGGGAGTGCGACTAGGGCTTGGGAGGGGGAAGATGAGGGTTATAGATGGGGAATACCTTTGAGATGCAGGAAATTACCTAGGAGTCGTCACCTAGGGCCTCACATAGTGGTCATCTGATAGGGTTCTAGGGGGAAGGGGAAACTAGAGAGGAAGATAGAGAGAAATTAGGGTTAAGGGGAGAAGAAGAAGAGGAATACCTGAGAATTATTCTTGTCTCCTCCAAGAGAGAGCCCCAGGGTATTTATAACCCTGTGCCATAGAGGGGGTCGGCCGACCCCCTCTATAGGGGCTGAATCGATGGTTCAGCCCCGTAGCCGCGCGTTTTAATGGTTAGGGGCTGAACCGGTGGGTTCAGCCCCATTGTCGCTTGCACTCTCCTTCTTTCGACGAGCATAATGAAGCCCTGAGAACCGCGCCATGTTCGGGGGCGTAACATTTCCCTCCCCATCAAGAACCACCTTGTCCCCAAGATGGTGGTCAGGGTAGAGCTACTTGAATTCCAGCAGGTCGACCCAAGTGTTGCGTGCTTTTGGCAAGTGTTTCCATTTAACAAGGACTTCGGGGCGGTACTCGGTGCCCCTCTGCTTCCATTTGATTAGTAAGATCTCCTCTGGCAACGGCCGCAACTCGCCCGCTGTGGTCGCCTCTGGCAGGAATGGTCTGGCCTGAACTGTGTTGCTGATCTTCTTCTTTAGCAAGGACACATGGAAGGTAGGATGGATGCGAGACCCTTCGGGTAGCGCCAAGGTGTAAGCAACTGGCCCCACTCTGCGGATAATACGAAAAGGGTCATAGTAACATGGAGCAAATTTTTGATTCGTCCGCGGGCAACTGACAGTTGTCGGTAGGGCTGGAGCTTGAGGAAGACTTCATCACCGACCTCGAATTCCCTCTCCGTGCGATGTTTGTCCGCATGGGCCTTCATACGATCCGGAGCGGTCTGGAGGTTCTCGCGCAGAGTGGCTAAGGTGCGGTCCTGGTCGCGTAGCGCCCGATCAACAGCCGGCAAGGCCGTACTGCCTGTTTCATAACTGCCCAAGGACGGTGGGGGACGGCCGTAAACGACCTCGAATGGGGTCAACTTGCCGGCCGAGTGGTAGGAGGTGTTATAAAAATATTCGGCCCAGTGCAACCAGCGAGTCCATGTCCGACGCTCGTCCATCACAAAACAATGGAGGTAGGTCTCCACTCCCCGATTGAGGACCTTCGTCTAGCTTTGATACCAAATGATAGGGTTCTAGGGAGGAAGGGGAAACTAAAGAGGAAGATAGAGAGAAAATAGGGTTATAGGGAGAAGAAGAAGAGGAATACCTGAGAATTATTCTTGTCTCTTCCAAGAGAGAGCCCCGAGGTATTTATAACCCCGGGCCATAGAGGGGGTCGGTGGCCCCCTCCATAGGGGCTGAACCGATGGTTCAGCAGCCCTGGTGCCGCGCGTTTTAATGAGTGGGGGCTGAACCGGTGGGTTCAACCCCATTGCCACTTGCACTCTCCTTGGAAGAGGAAACTAACGAGGAAGATAGAGAGAAAATAGAGTTATAGGAAGAAGAAGAAGAGGAATCCCTGAGAATTATTCTTGTCTCTTCCAAGAGAGAGCCCCGAGGTATTTATAACCCCGAGCCATAGAGGGGGGCGGCGGTGTTGGAGTTTCTGAGGTGATCTCAAAGCAATCAACAGTTAGTCTTACTGTCAACGCAATATGAGCCTATAGGGCCGCACATAAAAGCGTTTGGAGAAGTTGGAGAAAGGATTGTGTTGGCCTCACTCATATTGGATATGAGTGGAGGACCAGTCCTGTGACTGATCAGAATTAAGTTGAGAATATCTCAATGGGAAATCGTTTAAAGTGTTTAAACGAATAGATTTATTCTAGACAAATTCGGCTAAAGTGTTTAACCGAATTATGTCAATTTCGGCTAAAGGGTTTAGACAAATTCGGCTAAAATGTTTAACCGAATTATGTTGATTCGACTGATCAAATTCGGCGATATAGATTTGGCGATAAAGTTTTGGTTAAAGTGTTTAACTGAACTGTAACAATTTCGACTAAAGAGTTTAGCCGAAATGTGTTAGTTCGACGAAATCATATAATCGAATTTATATAGTCGAATTCGGTTATAGTGTATAGTCGAATTCGATTATAGTGAGTTCGTCGAACGCAGATCTCTTGAGTTCGTCGAACGCATATCTCTTGGGTTCGCCGAACGCAGATCTCCTTGAGTTCGTCGAACGCAGATCTCTTGAGTTCGTCGAACGCAGATCTCTTGGGTTTGCCAAACGCAGATCTCCTTGAGTTCGTCGAACACAGTTCTCTTGAGTTCGTCGAACGCAGATCTCTTGAGTTCGTCGAACGCAGATCTCTTTGAGTTCGTCGAACGCAGCCTTTGGTATATAACAGTTCACGATCTTAGGGTTCGATATACAGACACAGATATTGCGACCGACCCTTTTTCGTGTTTTGTGAGAGCAGCGCCGGAAGTGTTCCGCTAGGGCCTCTCTACTCTTCCGACAGTTGCCGCCTCCCTTGTCTCGGATCTAGCAGTCCGTGGGGACGCTGAGATCTTTTCTTCTCCGACTCATTCCTTGTTCGACAAGGTATTGAGGTTCTCCTCCGCTTGTGTGGATCTCTGTAGAGGGCCGATCTATTTCGGTTCTTGCAAAGCAAGGTTCGTTCTACCAGAAGTCCGTGTGGAGCATCTTGGTTGAGTATCGACTCAATCCCTTAAAGGTATTTGGTTTTTGTTGCCTTTTCTATTTCTTGATTCATGAAATCCGCAAGATCCTTAACTCTTTGGGTTGTTCTTGATATTTTTCCGCTGCGCATATGTGATATGATGTCTACTTTATTGCTAAGAAAAACCCAACAGTGGTATCATAGCTAGGTTTGCAATCAAGTGCGTGTAAATCGGGATTTTAGAAGCGTTCTAAATGCCCTGATTTCTTCTTGGAACCCCGTCAAGAACGCATGTGATTGCGTTGCGATTTCATTGTTTCAGAAATAGTTTCTCCTTTGCAGTAACCGTCCCTCCAAGTGATTTGTGAAATCACATGTCTGAGATTTTGAATCTGACATTGAGAGACGAGTTTGTCTACTGCACAAGTGGAGTTGTTTTTGCTGTGTCCAATGCATGTAAGTCTGGAGATTTAGAAGTGTTCTAAGTGTTCAGATTTAGCCTTTCTTATCAAAGTGTTGATATTTTTTTTTGTGCACATTGGGGATACATTTGGTTTGAAATATTGTATTTCAATTTTGTGAATGTGCACACTGATTAAAAGTTAATCAAGATGAAATGTTCATCGATTGTATCTTAAAATCCCTTAATCCAATATTAAGCATTTGGATGCCTTCCGATGGATGACACTCTTCTTGCCTCGATCGATGAAGTGTGGGCTTGCCAAAGCAAGGTGCATTAATCTATCTTGGTAAGGGTGCGAGCGGATAATTGTGATATCTCACTGTCGACATCGGGTCTATCTTAACTAGGTGACCTCAAAGGTTGGGTGCCTAGAGGAATAAGGTTGGCATGCACCATATGATGGATGCGAATAAAGAGTTATTCACCAACCATACAAGAGTTGCATAGTGATGCAATTGACAAGTGTTGTCTACCTAAATAACCGCATTGCGAGAGAAACGCCAAAGCGGACTCGTTGTGTTGGTGAAATACGGATCTTGTCCACTAAGAGAGTAGCTCGCACCTAGTTGTTAAAAGCGCGCCTCAGGCGCGCCTAAGGCTCCAGGCTCAACAGGCTCAGAGGCTTGCGCCTTCGTGCGCCTTTTTTGCGCCTTTGGAGCATAAAAGGCGCGTCTGAGAGCGGTTTCCCAATTGAAAGAAAGAAATAATGTAAGAACTCAATATTGGATTAAGGGATCTGCAAAAGAAAAAGGGAAGTGTGACTTCCACTTCAGGTATTTACGTTATAGAGATAACCCTTTCTGCTCCATCATGGGTATTGGATACCGGATGCGGTTCTCACATTTGTACAAATGTGCAGGAACTGAGAAGGAGAAGAATGCTGGGTAAAGGGGAGGTAGACCTGCGCGTCGGGAATGGAGCAAGAGTTGCTGCCGTCGCCGTTGGTGTCTACTGTCTTTCTTTGCCCATTAGGCTTGTAATAGAATTAGATAACTGTTATTTTGTTCCATCCATAACTAGAAACATTATATCCATATCATGTCTTGACATGAAAGGTTTTTCATTCATGATTAAGAACAATTGTTGTTCGATTTTTATGAATGATATTTGTTATGGTGTAGCCCAATTGTTTAATGGTTTATATGTTTTGAACTTAGATCATCTGATCTATAATGTTGAAAATAATAAAAGACTAAGAACAAATGACTCGAATCCTACATACCTTTGGCATTGTCGTTTGGGCCATATAAACAAGAAACGCATATCCAAGCTCCATAGAGATGGACTATTGGACTCATTTGATTATGAATCATTTGAGAGATGTGAGTCTTGCTTATTAGGCAAAATGACTAAAGCCCCCTTTCACTGGTTATACTGAGAGGGCAGATGATCTCTTGGGTGTCATACATAGTGACGTGTGCGGACCCATGAGTTCTATGGCTAGAGGTGGGTTCTACTACTTCGTTACATTTACTGATGATTTCAGTAGATACAGATACGTGTTTCTTATGAAGAACAAATCTGAGACCTTTGAAAAGTTGAAAGAGTTTAAGAATGAAGTAGAGAACCAACTGGGAAAAAGGATAAAAGCACTCCGATCTGATCGAGGTGACGAATATTTGAGTCAAGAGTTCCGTGATCATCTGAAAGAGTGTGGTATTGTATCACAACTCACCCCACCTAGAACACCGCAACATAATGGTGTTTCTGAGAGGAGGAATCGTACCTTGTTAGACATGGTGCGGTCGATGATGAGTCATGCAGATCTGCCCGTTTCCTTTTGGGGTTTTGCTCTAGAGACTGCTGCTTTTACACTAAATCGCGTTCCGACGAAGACGCTTCAAAGGACACCATATGAGATATGGACTGAGAAGCGTCCTAGTATGTCTTTTATTAAGATTTGGGGCTGTGAGGCATACGTATGACGTCAAATGTCTGACAAGTTGGAACCCAAATCAGATACGTGTTATATTGTGGGATATCCTAGGGAACCAAAGGGTATTACTTCTACCTGCCGTCCGAGGGCAAAGTGTTTGTCGCAAGGACTGACGTCTTTTTGGAGAAAGAGTTCTTATCCAGAAAGACTGCAAAGGTAGAACTTGGAGAGGTTCAAAAACCACAAACAATGAATGAACGTGAATTGGAACCTGAGCAAGGACTACAATCTGTTGTAGCTAGAGAACCTGCTCAAGAAACACAAGTCCTACGTAAATCTGATAGACCAAGATTTGAGTCTGAGAGATATGGATTTCTCGTGTCTCAAATAGGTAATGTGTTGCTTATGGATCATGATGATGAGTCTGCGACCTATCAAGAGGCTATGTGTGGACCTGACTCCGAGAAGTGGCTTGAGGCCATGAAATCTGAAATGGACTCCATGTATGCAAACCAAGTTTGGACCTTGGTGGAACCACCTGAAGGGGTACGACCCATAGGGTGCAAGTGGGTCTTCAAGAAGAAGACCGACATGGATGGGAATGCACAGACATTCAAAGGTCGGCTGGTGGCTAAAGGTTTCAGGCAAATTCATGGTGTTGACTATGATGAGACCTTTTCTCCTGTAGCTATGGTCAAGTCCATCAGAATTCTACTTGCTATTGTTGCGTATTATGACTACGAGATCTGGCAAATAGATGTCAAAATGGCTTTCCTTAATGGAAACCTCCTTGAGGAAGTGTATATGACACAACCCGAGGGTTTTGTATCTCCAAGTGAAGCCACTAAAATATGCAAGTTGAATCGATCCATTTATGGATTGAAACAAGCTTCTCGAAGTTGGAATCTTCGTTTTGATGAGAAAATCAAAGAGTTTGGTTTCACCAAGAACGAGGATGAACCTTGTGTTTACAAGAAGATTAGTGGGAGCATTGTCGTTTTCCTGATATTGTATGTAGATGACAAACTGCTGATCGGGAATGACATTCCAACCCTGCAAGCTGTTAAGAGCAGGCTAGGGGACTGCTTTTCTATGAAGGACTTGGGTGAAGCGACTTATATACTTGGTATTAAGATCTATAGAGATAGATCGAAGAAGTTGCTGGGTTTGACCCAGAGTACATACATTGATAAGGTGTTGAAACGATTCAACATGCTTGAATCCAAGAAGGGATTCTTACCCATGTCTCATGGTGTAAGTCTCTCTAAAGACCAGTGTCCTAAATCTTTAGAAGATAAGGACCGCATGAAGTTAATTTCATATGCCTCGGCAATTGGATCAATCATGTATGCAATGTTATGTACTCGACCCGATGTCCCATATGCTTTGAGCATGACGAGCAGGTATCAGTCTGATCCTGGTGATGGTCACTGGATATCTGTCAAGAATATCCTAAAGTTCTTGAGAATGACTAAGGATACGTTCTTGGTGTATGGGGGAGAGGAAGAACTCGTTGTAAGTGGTTACACAGATGTTAGCTTCCAAACTGATAAGGACGATTCAAAGTCCCAATCAGATTTTGTATTTTGCCTTAATGGAGGAACTGTAAGCTGGAAGAGTTCCAAGCAGGAGACAGTTGCCGATTCTACGACAGAAGCCGAGTATATTGCTGCCGCAAATGCGGCAAAGGAGGCTGTATGGATTAGGAAATTCATCGGCGAGCTAGAAGTAGTTCCTAGCATTGTTGATCACGTAGTTCTCTACTGTGACAACAACGGTGCAATTGCCCAAGCTAAGGAACCTAGATCTTATCAGCGCTCCAAGCACATACTTCGGCGGTTCCATCTTATTCGAGAGATTGTCAATCGAGGAGATGTGAGCATTTGCAGAGTACCGACTGAAGAAAACATAGCGGATCCACTGACAAAGCCTCATGCGCAAAAGAAACATGATGGTCATGTTAGATCAATGGGTATTAGATACCTGAATGATCATCTTTAGTGAGAGCCTGGTGAATTGCATGTTTGTTGGTTGTTTATTCATTTGATGAATTGTGATATGTACTATATGTTTCATTTTACATTTATGGCAAGTTCTTTTATTATGTCAACTGTTTCTATATGATAGACTAATTAACATAATGAATGCCCTTAGAATATTTGCTTCCATAGGAATTCAAGTATGTGACTTGAATGTGAGGGCCTATGTTTATATGAAGCTTCATTCTTAAATGGTCCCTGGTCGAGGTATCATCCTAGAAATTAGGGCGAGGATGAGACCTTAAGACTAGCATGTGCGTTGACTGATGACCGGTTCTCACAGGTCATGATATTGTGATATCAAGTCATCACATGGGTACTTGTTAGGAACAAGTTGTACTAGACAGACCCACCGTGAGACAACTTTGTGGATTGTTATATGAACGTGTCACAAGTAGGTCTCAAGTGACAATGGTGTTTGTGGTCCTTTGACCTGAAGTCACAGCATTCATCAGGTGAGGAAGAACGTACTTTGATGTCATCTAAAGTCTTCTCTTGAGAAAGGTTGATGATAAGGGTGGTTGTTGGGTATGTTACGAATCATTTGGATGTTTGTGTGTGAGCAGAAATGAGATTTGTCCTCCTTTATGACAGGAGTTACATCCATGGCCCCCTTGATGGAATGAGACCGAGAAATGCATGGTCATGCTGGGTTGAGCCAATATATGATATTGCGCTTACCACTCTCTTAAGGTATATTCTAGATCAGGAAACTAGAATTGAACAACTATGAGGGTAACACGGTCCATGCCTCTAGTTCTATCTGGATGTAAGGGACAAAGGGACAAGACAACACTGATACATTGGTTAAGACAGACTTATTTAGTTATGAACTCTTATTGCTTGGGTAGCAACGATGTATTGCAAGATGTCGCTCATTGTTTGTGAGACTTTTGTTGATACTTTGTGATCAAGTGGGAGACTGTTGGAGTTTCTGAGGTGATCTCAAAGCAATCAACAGTTAGTCTTACTGCCAACGCAATATGAGCCTATAGGGTCGCACATAAAAGCGTTTGGAGAAGTTGGAGAAAGGATTGTGTTGGCCTCACTCATATTGGATATGAGTGGAGGACCAGTCCAGTGACTGATCGGAATTAAATTGAGAATGTCTCAATGGGAAATCGTTTAAAGTGTTTAAACGAATAGATTTATTCTAGACAAATTCGGCTTAAAGTGTTTAACCGAATTATGTCAATTTCGGCTAAAGGGTTTAGACAAATTCGGCTAAAGTGTTTAACCGAATTATGTTGATTCGACTGATCAAATTCGGCGATATAGTTTTGGTTAAAGTGTTTAACTGAACTGTAACAATTTCGACTAAAGAGTTTAGCCGAAATGTGTTAGTTCGATGAAATCATATAATCGAATTTATATAGTCGAATTCGGTTATAGTGTATAGTCGAATTCCATTATAGTGAGTTCGTCGAACGCAGATCTCTTGAGTTTGTCGAACGCAGATCTCTTGGGTTCGCCGAACGCAGATCTCCTTGAGTTCGTCGAACGCAGATCTCTTGAGTTCGTCGAACGCGGATCTCTTGGGTTCACCGAACACAGATCTCCTTGAGTTCGTCGAACGCAGATCTCCTTGAGTTCGTCGAACGCAGATCTCTTGAGTTCGTCGAACGCAGATCTCTTGAGTTCGCCGAACGCAGATCTCTTGAGTTCGCCGAACGCAGATCTCTTTGAGTTCGTCGAACGCAGCCTTTGGTATATAACAGTTCACAATCTTAGGGTTCGATATACAGACACAGATATTGCGACCGACCATTTTTCGTGTTTTGTGAGAGCAGCGTCGGAAGTGTTCCGCTAGGGCCTCTCTCCTCTTCCGACAGTTGCCGCCTCCCTTGTCTCGGACCTAGCAGTCCGTGGGGACGCTGAGAGCTTTTCTTCTCCGACTCATTCCTTGTTCGTCAAGGCATTGAGGTTCTCCTCCGCTTGTGTGGATCTCTGTAGAGGGGCCGATCCATTTCGGTTCTTGCAAAGCAAGGTTCGTTCTACCAGAAATCCGTGTGGAGCATCTTGGTTGAGTATCGACTCAATCCCTTAAAAGTATTTGGTTTTTGTTGCCTTTTCTATTTCTTGATTCATGAAATCCGCAAGATACTTAACTCTTTGGGTTGTTCTTGTTATTTTTCCGCTGCGCATATATGATATGATGTCTACTTTACTGTTAAGAAAAACCCAACAGGCTGCTCCCTCCATAGGGGCTGAACTGATGATTCAGCCCTGGAGCCGCGCATTTTAATGAGTAGGGGCTGAACCGGTGGGTTCAGCCACGTTGCCACTAGCACACTCCTTCTGTCGGCGAGCATAATGACGCCCTAAGAACCGTGCCATGTTCGGGGGCGTAACATCATCGTAAGGGGATCGCCGGATTCCGGGAATAAACTTCTCCAAAATCTGCAATGACCTCCTAGCAACCCCCATACTCTCTATTTATAACAAAACAATATTAGGGCACCACAGGGATGCGGTGGCCTCGATTACATGAAATAAAATAAAACATAGCGATACAATATATGAAAAAGTAGGTAAACGACGAGTCGGAGGCATTTGTGAAGACGGACCGTCGATCTGATCAAGTCCTCTTACAGGAATACACGAACGTGGGTCTCGCCTTGGTGGCGAGCTAACTCTGATGGATCCCCATCATATTTTATAGAAGTACCCCAGAAAGTAGGTACTCCTCTCTTTCATAGCTCTGTGGGCTAGCACTGCCTCTTCCCAAAGAGACGAGTCATTCCCACTAGAGACTCCAACTCAATGAATCTTTCCTCTCTGTGCAGCTCTTTTGAGGGAGAGCATATAACCCTTTACAACAGATTTGTATTGTTGTGGGTGCTTTAGATCGAGTAAATGTATCATCAAGAGAGGAGGTGATTAGTTGAATCCAAGAAGAAGATGATTCAGTAGAGTTTCTGAGAGAAAGAGAAGAGAGAGGAATAGCTCTTGAAGGCTTCTTGTGTTATGAATCGTTAGAACCATTAGGGCTTCCTAAGGATTGAGAGGACTTCAAATATATGGTCCTCTTTTCAATTTTAGACCAAGTTCCAAAGAGCATGCGCGGCAGAAAAGTTGGCGCCTACTTTTCTCAGAAACTGCAATGGCTATATTTGAATTTGACGAAAAATTTGATCTCGATCAACGATCGGTGAGATTTTGATCAACGATCACTGAGTGGAGGTCTTCTCTAGGAGGGCAGTGCGGTCAGTGATCACTGATTCTCGATCAACGATCTATGACCGACCTTCTTAGTCTTCAAAAAGACTTCCTTTAAACTTAAGTTCGCGGTCGGCGATCACTGAGCGAGGTCAGCGGACATCGGTCAACAATCGGTGATCGTTGGGCCATTTCTTCAAGTCTTATATTGGTGAGCGTCTGGATCACCGATCAACGAACGACAGTTAGGGATCGTAGATCGCTAATCTAGCTTTCTTCAGTCGTCAATCCGTGAGCTTCCTGGTAGCCGGTCAACGATCGGTGATCGTTGAGCATATCTTGAGATCAGCGAATTGTGACTGTTCCTGGCACCGGTCAACGATTGTCGGTCAACAAACGTTGACTGTAGAGCTTCTTTAGGTCTTTTCTTCAGCTTAGCTTCTTTTCATGAGGCCTTCTTAGAGCAATTAAAATTACATCCTCACGTAACATTTTGAGGAATTTTACATCATCAACCAATATCATTGCCACATTAAATCAATAGGGATTTTTCCCAACCGACACAAAACTTGTGACAGAGCCAGTCATGTGGTATGTGGATTTGGAGGAAGAGATGGTGGATGCAGAATGGGCACCTAGGATTCCCTTGTGTGCATAAGTGGATAATGCTGAAGTAGGCGGCTTAGCTGAATGATCATGCATCAAGGGACGGAAAGCATGTATCTCTTCAGTAGAAAGAGTAGCAGGAATTGTGGTAGAATCTGGGCCAACGTTGTCAGTAATGTCCTTTGTGGCATTAGAGAGATGAACAGAGATCGAAACGGGGGTGGTCGGCCCTGAGAACGACCATATCCAGGGCCACCCCGTGGATCAGAGCCTCCTCTCAGAGGCGGAAAGTTGTGAAGGTTGAGGCACGTGTCCAGGGAATGATGGGCCTTCCCGCAGTAGCCACAAATCAGGTTGTCCTTCTCCGCGGACTTTAATCTAGTGTCACGGGTAGGACGACTACCAGAGTTGAACTGGGAAGCAAGAGCAGATCGCTCTGAAACTGAGTCAGGAAGCAAGGACTATCTTCGATCAAATTCTTGTTGCACAAGGCTTGGCAGAAAGAGCCCAAAAGAATCTGGACATTAATTTGATCAAAGTTCTCATGCAAACCATGAAGGAAATCAAATATCCAATTGCGCTCTTCCCGAGCACGAACCAGCACCTCATCCTCAAGGAACACAAGAGTGAGCGAATCGAAATGGTCATATTCCTACTGCAGTTGAGTAAATTCTTAGTAGGCAGAAGGAGGGCGATCACCTTATCACAGAAGAAATATTTGTCGTCGCAGTTGAAAGATCTAAGTTGCATTCCCACGACAAGAATAGATGACCTCAGCTCTTTTCCAGATATCAGCCATCGTATCCAAGAATAGATAGTTGTGGGCAATGGATTCCCGCATGGAGTTGGCACTTGGCAAGCCACGACATAACTAAGGAATTTTTAGACTCCCATTGCAGCCAATATGGTGATGTCAGAGTGGGTTCCCTGGTGGTGCCACTGACATATTCAAATATATGTCGACTTATTAGGGTAAGGGTGATGGAGCGAGCCAATCGAAGGTAGGTAGTGACATCCAATCGAATAGTGGTAATTATGGGTGTGTTGTGATCACGGTTTGCACTGATGAATCCCACAGAAGTCACGGGAGAGGAAGAGGCATTTCTTCTGGATGAAAGAACTAGAGAGTGAACACTCACTGACATGGCGATCCAAGAATAGAAATCAAAGGATTACAGATGCTAGGAGTAGAGAGCTAAAAATAAAGTTTTTCTCATAGAAAGAGGAAGAAATAGTTATCAATCCCGGTAATGGAACCAAGCGAAATCACAATAGGTGATATAATAAGGAGGAAGAATCATCCCCTCAAGAAAGGAGGGAGTTGAACGTCGGAGAGGGAGTTACAGCTGCATCGAGGTTTCCAAATCCTATACCGTCGATCGACACAAAACCGAGAAGATTCGGACACTGCGCTTGCGGGTGTATGACGGGAAGATCTACGGGAGATGGGACGGTATAGGAGGCGCGCGGAACCGAGGAGATTCAGACGAGAAAAGATCGACGGGACACTGCGGACTTGATGCGCTGCCAAGCGTGAAACTGAAGCAGAATCGGGCATGAGAAAATTAGGGCTTCTTGTTAGACAATAAGATCTCTTGCATAATAATCAAGAGTAACACTCCTATATATAAGGGTGGGAAAATACACAAGGAGCAAAATAATAAAATAATAAAATACACAAAATAGCACCCAATTCTAACAGATTGTTATAGATCCAACTTTGAGTTGGGCCAATCTCAGCTCATAGTCAGCTTAATGAAATTCGAGCCGATTCGAGATCGACTTGAGTTAAAATGGGTTCTAGCCTATTTCAATCTTGGCTTCATTTCTTCCATTTTGTGATGACCCAAAAATGATTTCATGCTAGCTTGAAAATGCTATGGAAAGGAGACTCGAGAAGTCAAGAGAAAAAAAACTTTGCAAAAGTGAAAATAAGTGTTGAGGAAGAGAAATTGTGCAACAATCGGGTATCAACAGAAGCAACTGCTGCAATGTAGCACAAACTTGTTAAGAAATACTCAAAACCTTGTGATTAATTAAAACAAATTAGAAACAACTTACATTGCACAACGTGCCTGTGACAATCTCCCAGAGCATTAGATGTAACTGGGGTTGCTAGATGCTTAGCCAATGGTAACCAATCACACACACACTAAACCTCGGGATTAATTTAAAATCAATTTAGGAACAACTTACATTGCACAACGTGTCAGTGACAATCTCAAATAGCATTAGATGTAACTATGGTTGCTAGATGCTTAGCCAATGGTAACCAATCACACACACGCAACTTACATTGCACAACGTGCCTGTGACAATCTCACAGAGCAGTAGATGTAACTAGGGTTGCTAGATGCTTAGCCGCACACACACACACGCGCGATATATAAAGGAAGAATATCCTTTGGTGAAATTCATCTTTCCAATTATACCCCTACTTTATTTCATTTTTACAATTTTATAAATATGTGTTGTTTTATTATTTTTTAAAATATTTGTCATTCTATCAATTTTTATTAAATTTTGTATTCGACTAAAAATTTTCACGGTGATAATGAACGGCTGGTGTACTGTCACTAGGGGTGCGGGGGGACCCGTGCAAGACTGCTTGTGTGTGTGTGTGATTTTTAAATTCGAGTCTCCTCGATCAGATCTGAGGGAGGCTAGGAAATAAGGCCAAGCCGAGATTTGGCCCATGGCTCAAATTGTTTAGGTTCAATCCAAGCTAAAACTTGAGCCGAGTTTTGAGCGATCTTCAATCTTTGAAACACCATAACAACCCTAATTTCCCATCATTCGGCCCTCCCTTACCCCTCCTACAAATGGCCCGTCCAAATAGCCCTTGCATTCACTGCAGTCCACTCCATACATCCACCTCCCCTTCTCCTATATTTATTTCCCAAACACCCGAACACATGATTCCCTTACAACCAAACCTAACTGAGCCTCATGTCCCTCCCAGGTTCAGCCAATCACTACCCCACACTAAATGCCCAGCCACCCCTCACTTCCTCCTCTAAAACAGTCCCCTCTCTGCTCCAACAACCCCAATAGAACAGTACATCTTCCTCCGAGTAACCGGCGCATGCGTACGACCGTCAGATAGCCATATCCTATGCATGCGGCGTTATACTATTAGTTTTTGGTTTGGTTTTCCTGTTTTTTCATTATTGTATGTGTTGAAATAGCCCATATGTCTGGCCCATTTAGGGGCCCAGTTTCTTCTCTTCTCTCTTTAGTCCCACATTGTATATAGGATTTCTCTCTCACTTCTCTCTCCTATAAATATGTACTCTCTCCTTGTATACAGTGATAAGATATAGATTCATACAAGCTTTGGCTTTCTACATGGTATCAGAGCTTTTGGTCCGACACCTGCGGTCTCATTTCTCTTGACCGCCTGCGAGCTGCAGCTACTCAGGTCGCGCGGTCTCCTCCTTTCAGAGGAATCCTCAAGCCCACTCGCTCATATATAGCACTCGCTCATATATAGCAGTCTCTTCCTGTCAAGTGGGCCCCGCTCATTTTTTTTCCGCTGCGACCTCATCCTCCAGCCCACTCGCGATCTCCAGTCTCTCACTCGCGATCTGCAAAGCGGTCTGCCTTCTCGCAAATCTGCGATCTCCATCCCGCTCGCGATCTGCTCTCCCCAGCCCGCAGCGACCTCTCCGCGCGATCTCTGCTCGACCGCGATCTCTCGTGATCGCCAGTCGCAGCAATCTCGCAGCGATCTCGCCGCGGCCTCTCCCCTTCTCGCAGCGCTCTCGCGGAGCGACCTCTCCGCGTGATCTCTACTCGACCGCGATCTCTCGTGATCGCCAGTCGCAGCAATCTCGCAGCGATCTCGCCGCGGCCTCTCCCCTTCTCGCAGCGCTCTCGCGGACTCTCCACAACCCACCGCTCTCACAACTCGCGCGCGATCTCCTCGTCAGCAGTCCGCCAGCGCAAGCGCGTCTTCCGCGAGCTCATCTCGCCAGCACCAGCGATCTTCGCCTCTCCAATCAGCGAGCTCTTCTCAACCCGCCACGGTCTCGGAAAACCGTGCGGCCTGTTCTCCTCAGAACCACCAGCCAGGGTCTGTTTCTCGCACGGCCGGCTCCTCTGTCCGCCAGTCCGCTGCCTCCTCTGTGCTAATGGGCTCGTCTGAGAACTCCTCGACTTTGCCTCCTGAGACCGAACGGCCTGCTCCTGAGATCGCCCGCCAGCACTCTCCTAGTGAGGTCCGTGATGAGCTGCGGATTACTACCATCTCCCTCTCTGGGAAGAGAAACTTCATGCCCTGGATGCACTCTGTCCGCCGCGTCCTTCAATCCAAGGGCCTTGCCTCCCATCTCACCCAGGATCCCCCAACTCCAGTCACTGAGGAATGGCTGCGGGACGATGGCCGCGTTCAGTCATGGCTCTTGAACTCGCTGGATGGCGAACCTTATGAAATGGCAATGTACCTTGAGACAGCCAAGGCCATGTGGGACGAGCTCCAGTCCCTGTATTCCGAAAAAGATAGTCTTCAACGTCTGTTCGATATCATCACCGACCTACAGGCTCTGGACACCACCGGGCCTAACATGACCTCTGTTGTTGCCCGTGTCAAATCTCTGGCTGAAGCCTGGATCCAACATCAGCCATCAACAAATGATCATGCAACTCAGCGGGCTCAGAAGGAGGCCGTCTGCATTGCTATGCTCATGGCCCGGGTCCCACCGCATCTTCTGGGCCTTCGGGCTCAGATCTTAGCCTCAGCTACCACTCCGTCTTTATCAAGTGTGTGCTCCATGCTCCTCCGAGTCACACCACCTCTTGATATAACGACACCTACCTCACCGGCCCTCCTCCAGCACGCTCCTACTTCTCCCTCTCTTCCTCCTCCGCCTACCCGGGGAGGCCGGTCTGGCGCTCGGGGAAGAGGTCGGGGGGGCCGGGGGAGACCTAAATGCTCGTTCTGCGGCCGTGATGGTCATTATGAGGTCACATGCTTTCGTAAAAACGGACATCCTCCTCGTCCTACAGCATCCCTTGCCACGGAAAGTCCGTCCACCTCAAGCAATCCGGTGGACCTTGACGCAGTCCGCCTCCAACTCCAGCAACTTCATGGACTTCTCAGCCCTACTTCTGCTTCTGTCGCCTCCGTCTCCAATGAAGGTATGGCTTGTCTCTCCACTAGCCCAGGTTGGATAATGGACTCCGGTGCTACTCATCATATTACCGCGCGGCAACCAACTCAATATTTGGATACTCCTCATCCAAAGTGCATCACTGTGGCCAATGGGGATACTGTTCCCGTCTCCGGTTCTGCTGACATCTCGCTCACCTCCTCTCTTTCTCTTCGCTCGGTTCTTCATGTTCCGGGCTCCTCCTTCAATTTACTTTCCATTGGTCGTCTTACAAATGACTTGGATTGTTCTGTCACATTTAACCCATCGTCTTTTTTGATACAGGATCGACGGACGCGGACTACCATTGGTAAAGGACGATTGCGGAACGGACTCTACCTCCTTGACGACTCTCCCACCATCCTCTCCTCTGTCTCCGCCATAGAATGGCATCGACGCCTCGGGCACCCTCCTCTACCCGTCCTCCAGAAGGCTCTCCCTGATGTACCTCTTTCTCCGTTTAAATGTGAAACTTGTATTTTCGGCAAACAGCCACGTTCGTCTTTTCCCGCACATTGTACTCGGAGCCCGGCTCCTTTAGATTTAGTGCACTCCGATATTTGGGGGCCATATAAAACTACTAGTATTTCTGGATATCGATATTTTCTCACGTTTGTTGATGATTACTCTCGGTTAACGTGGCTTTACCTGCTTCATGATCGCTCTGAGCTCCCTCGTGTCTTTAGAGCATTTGTCCTCGAGACCCGTACGCAATTCTCCACTACCATCAAAACCTTACGCTCCGACAATGCTCGCGAATACACAAGCCACGATATCACCACTCTATGCTCAGACTTCGGAATCATCCATCAAACATCCTGCGCTTACACCCCTCAACAAAACGGCGTGGCCGAGCGAAAGAACCGTCACCTTCTCGAGGTTGCCCGCTCACTTATGCTTCACATGAACGTTCCCAAATCATATTGGAACTTCGCGGTCTCCACTGCCTGCTTCCTTATCAACCGTCTCCCTTCATCCGTTCTCCATAATAATACTCCGTTCAGCCTTCTTTTTCCTTCTACTCCACCCTTCTCTCTCACACCCCGCACCTTTGGGTGCACCTGCTACGTCCACATCTTGGGACCCTCCACGGATAAGTTGGATCCTCGTGCTACCAAGTCCATCTTCGTCGGCTACTCTCGAACTCAGAAAGGTTACGTCTGCTACTTCCCTACAACCCGTAAAATAACGGTCTCTGCCGATGTTACCTTCTGGGAGGATCAGCAGTTCTTTTTTGATCCTGTATCCACCCTTGCACCACCACCCGCTCCGCGACCTGTCATTCCGGTCAACGAAACTTCCGTTCCCGTTCCTCCATCTCCGGCTCCTGATATTGCTCCCACTCCAACCTCCATTATCTCTAAACCACCGATAATCCGTGTCTACACTCGTCAACATCCTCGTTCTGATCCGACTCCGCAGTCCGACTCGACCTCCGGTGCTCCGTGTTCTGCTGATCAGGTACCAGAATCGACTGCCCATCCTTTGGCGAATTATATGTCCTTACATCGCCTCTCACCCCACCTTCATACTCTGGCCACTTCTTTATCGTTGGTTGCAGTTCCTAACTCTGTGCAGGAGGCTCTTCAACATCCTGGCTGGCATGCCGCCATGGAAGAAGAAATGGCTGCGTTGTGGGCAAACCAGACCTGGCAGCTGGTGGATCTTCCCCCTGGCCAGAAAACTGTTGGTTGCAAATGGGTCTTTGTCATCAAGCATGCTGCGGATGGGACCATTGACCGCTTAAAAGCCCGACTAGTGGCTCGCGGCTACACCCAGCAACAAGGTTTGGACTACGACGAAACCTTCTCTCCCGTCGCCAAACTGAACACAGTACGGGTTCTTCTCTCCGTTGCTGTGCACCGCCAATGGCCCTTACATCAACTGGATATTAAGAACGCCTTCTTAAACGGTGATCTCACTGAAACGGTGTACATGCAGCAGCCGCCCGGGTTTGAGACCACGGGGGAGTCTAGGACCCCAAAAGTCTGTCATCTTCTGCGGTCTCTATATGGTCTCAAACAGTCTCCTCGAGCATGGTTCGACAAGCTCAGCAAGGTCCTTCGTGAAGCAGGGTTTACTCGGAGCTCGGCTGACTTCTCCCTGTTTACTCGCCACCAGGCAACAGGCACCGTTCTCCTTCTTGTCTATGTGGATGATATCATTATCACAGGCAACGACTCAAAAGGAATTCAGGCGATCAAACAACAACTCAGCTCCGTGTTCCAAACTAAAGATTTGGGGAACCTTCATTACTTCCTGGGCCTGGAGGTAGCCAGGCGACCTGATGGCCTTGTTCTATCTCAGAGAAAGTATTGCCTCGACCTTCTTCATGATGCAGGCTACTCCGGCTGCAAACCCATCAATACTCCGATGGACGCAAATCACAAGATTTGTGCTCAGTCCTCTGACTCTGATCTCTTGCTTCAGAACCCGGAGTACTATCGCCGTCTGGTAGGAAAACTGATCTATCTGACTGTTACAAGACCAGATATCTCCTTCGCTGTCGGTATTGTCAGCCGTTACATGCACGCTCCTCGTTCCTCTCATCTTCAGGCTGTGGAACGGATTCTACGATATCTAAAAGCAGCTCCTGGTCAAGGCTTGGTATACAAGACCTCATCCTCAACTCCAACACTGGTAGCATACTCTGATGCTGACTATGCCGGCTCTCTGGATGATCGTCGGTCAACCAGTGGCTTCTGTACGTACTTCGGAGGACATTTGATTACTTGGCGTAGCAAGAAACAAGCAATAGTTGCGCGCTCCTCAGCAGAAGCAGAATACAGGGCAATGGCATCTGTGGTCTCTGAACTTACATGGCTTGAAAGTCTTCTCACAGATCTTGGGGTAAAACTTCCTGCTCCTGCTCTTCTACTTTGCGACAGTCAGGCTGCTATACATATTGCCAAGAACCCAGTCTTCCACGAAAGAACCAAGCATATCGAGGTCGACTGCCATTTTATTCGGGAGAAAGTACAAATGAAAAAGATCGAGCTAAAACATGTTCCTGGTACTGAACAAGTCGTGGATGTCCTCACAAAGGCACTATCCAGTACCCTCCTCTATCAATGCTTGTCCAAGCTTGGCGCATACGATTTGTACGCTCCAGCTTGCGGGGGAGTGTTGAAATAGCCCATATGTCTGGCCCATTTAGGGGCCCAGTTTCTTCTCTTCTCTCTTTAGTCCCACATTGTATATAGGATTTCTCTCTCACTTCTCTCTCCTATAAATATGTACTCTCTCCTTGTATACAGTGATAAGATATAGATTCATACAAGCTTTGGCTTTCTACATTATGGATCAGACTCTTATATTCTTATGGATGTGTACTATTTGCAGGGTCTATTTTATTGCCTACTTACTTACAACGCTCCAATCAAAGATGAACCGAACTTGCTAGCTCTCAAAATCATTTGTGAATAGCTTGTGTTGATTGTTAATGTTTTATGCCTTCGTTGTTAATTGCAAAACCTCATTGGGCCTAATTTCACTTACAATCATAATCTTATGGTATGATAAGATTTTCCCCAACACTATATCGTAGGTTTGCATTGTCTAGACGTTCACTCGCGCATTCTTACCTTGCGTCAGATTTGGTATCAAAGCCCAAGGTTTGGTCCACATTTATGCTTCGCAGTGGTAAGGGTATTTAGAAAAGATCAGTCTTAGTTTGTGTTATGCATTAGAAGAGTCTATAAGTTCATTAAGTCATCGTGGCTACCCCTCTCCTCTATTTGAGAAACCAGAGTTCTTCTATGCTCGATTTTAGAGAGATCTTTGTATTATTAAGATGATCATCATCGTCCTCAACCCCTCGCTTGTAGAGATCATGTTGATCCTTTGACATGATTTGATTTTTCTAGAGGTGATTACTACGATGAGTATGATGAATCTCAGATAGTATTTCTACGATGATGACATTACATATATATTTAGACAAGATGTGCAAGTATTCTACAGTCAGCTAGACCCAAAAAGGTTTATCCTTTGGATCGTTGACATTGATTATTATTTTAATTGTTGTGAGATATCTGAAGAGCGTCGCATTAGACTTGCTAAGATGAAACTTCGGGATCAGGCTAAGGATTATTAGATTAGCATGGAGCGTAGGATAAGATTCATGGTTTTCGCCCCATATCTTTGATGGGTATACATAAAGGAGCTAAAGAAGATATATTTCTGCATCCTATAGATGTCGGATGCTCGATCAGTTATATACCAAGCAGAAAAGGGCTATGTACGTTGCCGATTATATGACTCAATTCGATGAGCTTATTGTGAGGGGAGATATTCAAGAGGTGCAGTTCATGGCAACCTCCCAATTTGGATCTGGGATCTGCACAGAGATTCGTTGAGAGTTGACCCTCCACCGCTTAAGAGCATGTTGATCTGACATGTCAATATGACTCGCCCATCACGAGGAATTCTGCCCAGCCTAAAACTACACCCGCACCTATTCATTCCCTCCATTATGGGCAATTCTTAAAATACGAATTAAATTGGAATCAACTTGATGTGATTTGAGCTGAGAAACAACCAAATCACTTAACTCAAATCTAGATTAAGTCATGGATAACTCGTTCAATACTTAATTTTATTTAGTTTAAAATTACTAAAATAGGGCAGTCCGGTGCACAAAGCATCCCCGCGCAGCGAGGGTCCAGAGAAGGATCTCACCACAATGGTGAAATGTAGGCAAACCTTACTCTTAAAATTACTAATATATAAAAATATTTGATATAATAAATACACAAACAAGTGTTGGTTCATTGATTGATGTTCCATAACACACGAGGTTTTATGTTAAAATCCCACACTTGTTGTTGAATCCGGAAATGCACCTCCGAAGGAAATCGGAGGTTGCGGGCTGTCGGTTACTATTTGGTTAGAGAAAGTTAGACCGCTGGCAGCGGTCGAGGCCAGACTTCGCCCGTCACGGCGAATGTCACTCCTATGACGGGCTTTCCTTTGATTCAAATGAAGAAGTTACAGCGGGTTACAGAAGCAGGAAAGGAGAAGCCGGCCGGTCAGACAGGTCGCAAGACAGTAAACTCGAGACCGCAGCTCTAACAAGCGAGCTCCAGGATTCGAGTGTGCGTGCCTTGGGAACGTCGCCGCCCACTATTTATAGGCTCGGGGGCCTGCCCGAACAGGCAGGGATAAAATAACAAGCGAGCTCCAGGATACGAGTGTACGTGCCTTGGGAACGTCGCCGCCCCCTATTTATAGGCTCGGGGGCCTGCCCGAACGGGCAGGGATAAAATAACCGCCTGCCCGGGTACAGGAGAATCGGGCAGGCGGTGACAGGATACAGAAAGGAGAAAAGAAAGAAGTCGCGCGGTCTTGGCGGCTTGCGCTTCCGATCTGTCCTGGCCGGAGACCGAAGATGCTGCGATCAAGGCAATGATGCAACCCGGGCGGTCTCCGACCTGAGACCGCGGCTTGCCCTCTGGAGTTGAGCCTTGAAAATCTTCAATCCTTGGAGGCGACCTGAATTCTATCAGACCGCCCAGTTTGTATTGGTCGGTGCTGATGGATCCTGTTGAATCCGATCCGGGCGACTTGCCTTCTCAGACCGCGCGGTCTGCAAGAAGGGCTACTCGGAGGCGGTCTTCTGGGTAAACATAATCCCGCATATTTTCAAATCCCGAAGAGATTTCGAAAATATTAGTTCTAGCCGGAGACCGCGCCGACCTTGCCTCGTAGGTTATAAATTTTTCTGGAAGCTTCTTTTTCCGCATAATTGCAGCGCTATCACGGGTCGCTACTCGGCTCTTGCGGTCAGATCCTTCCGGCTAGACAGTGCAGTTAAGATGGTGAATCTCATGGCTGAGTTTGAAGGCCTCCAGAAGACGAGTAAAGACCGCGGGGGAGACCGCTCAAAGGAGAAAAAGAAGAAGAAGACTCCTCAACCTGAAAAAGTTGATCAAACAGTTACTATCGCTTCTGTGGGGAAGCCGGCCGAGCTGGCCCTTTTACTAACAGATGATTTATCGACCAAGGGTGGAGCGGGTAGTTCCAACCCGCCCCCAGCTGATTTGCCTGCTCCTTCTAACCAGGCAATCGATCTGGTAGCCCTCTTGGACAAGACGAACTCTGAAGCCATTCCTTGTTAGACTGATGGTGTCGATTCTTTTAATATGGAGATTACTCCTTCTGGAGTATTTCATCTGAAGATTAGTGATGATGGAGGAGAGGCGGTTGATTCTCCCAAGCCGACCGAACAGAAAAGCTCGGTAGTAAATATCGAGGACAGTCCAATCCCTGCGCAACAAGCCGTCCAGGAGTCGGCTAAGAAGAGGAAAAGGGCTGAAACGACAGCGGATAGGCTCTTGAAGAAGGCCAAGAGTTTAAAGGCCAAGAATAGAGCGGCCTCGAGGAAACCGGGAGCGGGCAGCCTTCAAAACAAGGCGCATGAAAGAGAAGTTTCCGAGGGACTGATAACTCCTTCCCCCAAGCCGGGCGACCAGGTTTCTACCTCTGCTCATAGCATGACTGTGAGTGATATCATCAAGGATTTTGACACTCTTAAGAAGCAGGACGAACTACTCGACACTCCTGCCGACTTGAATGCGGTTGACCACCCTGGTGAGGACGCGACCAGAATTGAGAAGGCCGATCCGGCTCCTGAGGACCCCGTGATGGCCGGAATGAGGATTATGAAAGTGAAGGCGGAGAGGGCGAGAGAGCTTCTGGACAACCGCCGCCGCCGCCGTTCAATCTTCTTGCACAAGGTAAAGAAGTCGCGGGTTACCGCCCTGTCCGTTTTTTCCAAACGCGGTCTAGAAAGAAACTGAACGACTTGACACTGAACCCGCCACCAAGCTACTTTCCCTCCGCCGCTCAGTTTTCTGCTGCTAGGCGGAGGTAGAATGAGAGGTCGTGGAGAGAGCAGCGCCGAAGGATGGATTCTGAGCAAGCGAAGCGATCTGTCATTTCGAACTTTAACCCCACCGTTGCGGCTAGTAAGTGAGGAGAATTCAGAATGAGCGGTCTTCATTTAGTAACGCCTCTTTTGTATGCACTCAATCTTTCTGACCGTGTCTTTTTTGCTGCAGATGATCCAGAATCCGTTCCGAAGCCGGGCGACTTGGTGGCCTGCCTTCCTCCATTGACTTCACCCATTTCAAGCTCTTTATCGAACCCGGATACCCGGATGGAGGAGCTAGCCGCTCTTCAAGGCAACTTTGAGCTCCTTAAGCAACAGGTGAAGATCCTTGAGGAACGGGAGAAGGCCGCCCAGGATGAAAAAACTGCAATGCGGGTTACGCTAGAGGCCGAAAGGAAAGAGAGACGGGAGAAGGAAAGGGAGATGACCGTTCGACTTGACAGAGGAAAGAAGGAGATCCGGAAACTCGAAGATGACTGTGCATATTATAGGGATAAATACCTCCATCTGACAAGGGAAGTCGGCGGAAGCCGGCGACCTTTTAATACGACTGATGAAGGGCGTCGTGGATCAAACAGCCCGGCTGTTGGGATGAGTTCAGCTCTTCCAGCGGCCGGGATAGCTGATCCCGTTACTAACGTAAGTGAGACCGCAGTGGCCTTGCCTGCTCGCATGATTCTGGCAGCGCGAGTAAAGTGAGATGCTGCGCGGCTTCACAGCATTATTAACCACCTTCATCACAGTATCAATCAGATGCATGATACCGTTCTTCAAGTCGGTGATCATGTCGCCCGACTTCATCGAGAGGATGCTCCAAATGATGCCCGCCAGTAGTGAGCGGTTTCAAACAATGCTTGTAATATTTATTTTATTCGGTCCTTTAGACAACTTTGAATATTTGGACTTAACTTCATGATATCCGATTTGCTCTGCAGACCGTGCGGTCTGTTATTTGAATGTTTATATTTTCTTCCTTAGAATATTGATAGATGTCAGTGAATTGTTTTGTAAGTCGAGCGGCTTGTTTCTGCTGTTCTTTAAACCGCTTGCCTTGATTTTATTTTATTTTTGTGGTTTACTGCTCAACTGGCTTGCTGTGTAAAATTCTGCCCGCGCGGGTTGGTTATGCTAGCCGCGATTTGACCTTGCTAAATGCAGATCGCTTACTCTATAAGTAGCGGCCCTTCCGAAGACTCATTCAACAGGATCTTAAGATGGGAGCTAAGCGCCAGCCGAAGCGACCTGAAAAGGTGTCCGCTACGCAATCTGATGCGGCCTTAGCGTTCCATTCGGCCGACCATGAAGAATGCCGCTTAACCAAGGCGGAGCTGGACGAATTTGTGGAAAAGCATATGGTAGGTAGTCCGCTGCTCGCGCGACTTCCACTCCGCGACGAGCGGATAAATTCTTCCGCTCCAAATCAAATCGCCATCCTAATCGACCACTTTGACTGCGGCTTCAAGATCCCAATCCCTATCGAACTCGCCATGGTCTTCGACCATTATGGGGTTGTTCCCGGACAACTCTCCCCCAACTCGATAGCGGCCATATGCAGCTTCATCTCCTACCTGCGGTCTGAGAGAGTCCGCTTTTCAATGGATCTTTTCAGGAAGATCTTCTAGGTGCGGGCTATCCCTGATTCTGAGACGAAGGTGTTCAAGGGCCACTTGTACTTCGGTTGTAGGGGATTGAAGATGGTTACCTTACGAACAAGGTTACAGACTGGTCAGAGAGGTACTTGATATTTGAAGGCCGACTTGGCATGTTAAATCCCAACCCGCAGGTGCGGTCAGAGGAAGTTTTTCAGCAAGTCGCCGTCAACAAGACCGAGATGGAAACCTACGCGCTCCTTAAAAATGAGTGGCTTAATGTAGATCACTACATTCCGCTGCTGTCTGAGTTGGAGAATGTCCGACCTGAAGACAGTAAGTCCATTTCAACCCGCTTCATGCTGTGATATCGACCGCGCGGCCTCCTGTTCTGATTCCTTTACTTCTCTTTTACAGCTGAGGTCATTGTTCCTAAGAACAAGCCGGCAGTCCGGCCGGCTTGATCCTGACTCAGAGGGAGAAAAGGCTGAGGCAGGGAAAAAACAAGTCGCTGATGTCTGATGGCGAGGATTCGGCCTCTTCTGGCGACTTCTCTTCTCTCCGTTCTTTCAGCAAGGTGAAGGACTTGAAAGGCCGCACGGTCTTGTCCTGGCACCCAGATGGTGATGGTGTCCAAGTCTCCACCGCGCTCCCCCACTGGGCGAATGAAAAATCTGGCCGACACGCAGAAGCCGCCGGCATTGCCCTATATGGCCGGCGAAACTTCAAGCGGTTAAGGAAGGTCCCTGAGGAAGAGCTCGCTCGGCAGGCCGTGCGGGTTGGTGCTGAGAGCTTCATCACTAATCATTTCATGGGTATGGCCTTCAAAAGATTGATCTGGGCAAATGATCATCTGGAGAAGGTGAATATCGAATTGAAAAAAGAGGTCGCGCGACTGAAGGAGGCGGAGTTGGTAAGTTATCACCTTGTTAGCCGACTCTTTCTTTCCTCAAACCGTGCGGTCTCACCTTTATTTCTTTTTGCAGAAAAAGTATGATGAGACGGACTCAATCTATCAGGAAGAGCTCTTCCCTCACGTAGCCGAGGGGATTGACGGGGCCTTTGACCGCCTGAGAGAGCTCGGTGGGTTTGCGCCCGGTTTCGAGAACTTCACCTTCTCGGACGCCTACCCGACCTTGCAGAAGAAGCTGGACAAGATCAGGCGGAAAGCTAAAGGAAAGAATAAGGCCGATGGGACCAGCTCGGAGGAGGAGAGCGATGATGAGGATGAAGAAGGCGCCAAGGAGCCCGCTGCGGCTGACGGGGAGGAAGAGAGCAGCTCAGGTTCAGAGTCCAGTGATTCTGGAGAAGAAACCGAGCGCAAGTCGGGCGACCTGGGCAGCTCATCCTCGTCGGGTAGCGAAGGATACACTCCTGACGTTGTGATTGAGGGTAGCGAAGACTCAAGCTCTCCTGCGTCAAAAAAGCTCAAGCCGGACGAGCAATCATAGTTATTATCTTTTGTACTTTGCTTTTTATTTTGTATAACTGGCGGCTTGATTTTGTTAGCCGGTCGGTTATAAAATGATGTAAAGACATTTTGACAATGAATGGAAAGTCTTACCTATTTAGCTATTCGTTTTCTGCGACTTACTTGTGATCGTTGCGGTCTCCTTCTCTTTTAACCAGGTCGTGCGGTTTAATAACAACCTGGTCGGTCAGAGCATTGAACTTTTAGAATTCCAATTTGATAGCTACTCGAACCCTGTAAATCCTGTTCGGGCGGCCTATCTCTTCGATCCCAATTCGGCGAATCCGATATAATCCGACAAAACATCAATCATGATATCTTGATGAATAATCGATGCGGTTTCAATATATAATTGAGCGGCTAGAAATTCAAGCTCTGAAGGATCTTGTTATGAATGCCTCGAGATAACCAGAAACCGAACACAACTTTAAGCCGCTATAGAATCCCGATTATGGATTATGCGATTTGAATGTGTCCTGTGCGATTAGATGGCTCCATATATTTGAGACCAAGCCGCGCGATTATTACCCGGCTTTACATAATTGCTTTGCAAAATAGAGAATACCAAGTCATAAGAAAACAACCAACAGGTCGCACGGTTAGTATTTATTTCGAACGACCTGTAATTCAGATTTTTGTAAGGCCTATCCTTGTAAGTATAAACATTAACTGATAAGCCCGTGCGGCCTATATATAGCTCGGGCGGTCAGTGACTTGATACTTGGTAATGGTTTTCATCCCCATAATTTAAAAAACACATTGGCCACACTAGCTTTCCAATTCGAATAGGTGGGTATGGGTAATCGACAAGATCTGACTCCCCTAATTGAAAAATCATAATCACTTGCCTGTGGAAAGCCTGTTTTTAAACGAGCGGATAGAACTGATACCCATAAGGATGATAGATTTACAGATCGAATGAAAAGACCGACCGGTCACGGTTATACTCGATATCCTGATACTTGCCTTATGGCATTTTATGATAACCCGTTATAAAATTGACCGGTTTTAAGCCGCCCGATATGATTGAACCGATTGGTTTTAAGATTTAAAACCGCCTGATACATTATGTTGTACCTGTTTATCTCAAACCGATCGGTTTAATAATCAAACCGCCTGATACATTATATTGTACCTGCTTATTTCAAGCCGACCGGTTTAATAATCAAACCGCCTGATACATTATGCTGTACCTGCTTATTTCAAGCCAACCGGTTTAATAATCAAACTGCCTGATACATTATGTTGTACCTGCTTATTTCAAGCCGACCGGTTTAATAATCAAACCGCCCGGTCTGCTATGTACCTGTAAAAATCCTGTTTTCTCCCCAAATGGTCCAGAAAGACCATATGAGATGAGATAACTCCCTGTAATGCAATAAGAAATAGCTACAGACTTAGATTACCAAGTGGGCAGGTGGGCCTAGGCGACGAACATTGCTTTCCTCAAGTGGTCATAAGAGATGTAAAAATAAAGAAAAAGGTAAGTACAGACCCAGATGACCAAGTGGGCAGGTGAGCCTAGGCGGCGAACATTGCTTTCCTCAAGTGGTCATAAGGGCTGTAAGCGACTCAACTGCTCTCTTGCCTAGGGTTACAAGTCGAGTTGATCAATTGGGCAGGTGGGCCTAGGCGGCGAACATTGCTTTCCTCAGAGAGATCAACTCAGTTGTGGGTCCCGTTTAGGCATCGCTTGAGAGTACCTAGGAGTATTCGATGGTCACAGACTAAGATGATCAGTTGGGCAGGTGGGCCTAGGCGGCGAACATTGCTTTCCTCAAAAAGATTATCAAAGCTGTAATTATATCCCTCTCGGGGCATGATAGAGTTAACATTCACCTAGACCTCCCTTAATGCAGGGGTGTGTTAGATATCAGTCGGGACCCAAGGTTCCGAAGACCACCGCACGGGAATTGGCAAGCTACCACTACACGTGTGCGAAAACTCCCCGCTACACATGATCTTCGTGGTTTTACGCTAATGACTACAATCTGAGAGGGTTCGAGCAGAACTTGGCGATGTCTCCGCGGTTCAGTGAGGGAGATATATAAAAGTGTAAAAAGAATCACTAGACATGAAGAAGTGTCAGTATGGGGCTTTTTATTGAAATATC
Source organism: Dactylorhiza incarnata (assembly GCA_033032865.1). NCBI lineage: Eukaryota > Viridiplantae > Streptophyta > Magnoliopsida > Asparagales > Orchidaceae > Dactylorhiza > Dactylorhiza incarnata. The sequence goes on along the minus strand of JAWHQI010000133.1, from coordinate 4,605,274 downwards.
CAAAAAATGCAAGAAATGAAGAAGACATTTTAAGGATAGAACCGTTTAAGATCGTCACCGCTCCAGGTGCGTGAGATGTCCTCTCCTTCGCTTGTCTGGAGGCGATAAGCCCCGCTCCTTAGTACCTCCTTAACAATGAAAGGCTCTGCCCAGTTGGGATTTGATTTTCCGACGTTGCCTGTCCTGGCTGCGGCATCAACTTTCTTTAGCACAACATCACCAACTGCAAAATGTTTAACCTTGACATTTTGTCAAAGTATTTGGCCATTCTCCTTTTTACTTCCTCATGCCTGATTGTTGCCTCATCCTGAAGCTCTTCGATCAAATCCAGACTGTATTTGATAGCCTCATCATTATCCTCTATCCATGCTTCTCCTCCCTCCTTTGCATATACAACTCTGGGGGTGACCACCTCAAATTCTATAGGAACGACTGCCTCCGAGCCATGAGATAATTTGAACGGTGTCTCCCTCGTAGCTGAAGACGGAGTAGTACGGAGAGTCCAAAGGATGTAAGGGAGTCGTTCTGCCCAATTCCCTCTTTGATTCAAGACTCTCTTCATCAAGAGCTGCTGGATTTGCCTATTTGCTGCTTCCACCTGGCCATTAGTCCTGGGATGATGTACCGAGGAGAACCGAAGATCAATTCCAACCTGATCACAGAAGTTTATCATTTCTGAATTGTTGAACTGTGGGCCATGTCAGTGACAATTGCTAGAGGGATTCCATGCCTACAAACTATTTCTCCCTAGATGAAGTTTTTGAAGATCTGTGTCGTAGTCTTTGCCAATGCCTTTGCTTCAATCCATTTACTGAAATAATCAATCATCACAATTATGAAACGACGCTGGCCGTTATCCATTGGGAAGGGTCCGATGAGATCCATTCCCCAAACTGCGAAGGGCCAAGGTGCAGTTATTGATCTAAGCGATTGAGCGGGCAGATGTTGAAGAGGAGCAAATTTTTGACACTGAACACATCGCTTGGCAAATGCTTCGGCATCTTTTCTCATAGTTGGCCAGAAATATCCCTGCCTCAAGATTCTTTTCTCCAAAGTCTTTGCCCCTGAATGGCTACCACATTCCCCGGAATGAACCTCCTGAAGTATGGTTGGAATTTCTTCCTCAGAAACACACCGCGTCGAGGGAGAAATCAAAGTTTTCCTGTACAGGACTCCCGCTATTAAGTAATAATAGGCTGCCTTTCTTCTGAATCTCTTTCTGTCTTTGATGGCTTGATGAAATTCTCCTTTTGATAAGAATAGCTCATAAGGATCCTTCCAGGAAGGATTCTGATCGATTTGCATGAGTTCCCCTTCTTCTGTTGCCGGATGGAAAAGTTCAGAGGTCACTCCCCCTGATGGAAGACCGAACTTTGACAACTCATCTGCTTCTTCGTTCTGTGTCCTGGGAATATGCTCAATGATGAATGATTTAAATCTTCTGATCTCCTTCTTAGCTAGCAACAGATACTTCCTCAAAATTGGTTCTCTTGTCTCGTAATTCCCCAAAACTTGGGAAGCCATCACTAACGAATCAGTCTTGACATGCACGTGTTCTATGCCCAGTTCCTTTGCAAGTCTCAAACCGGCCAGAAGTGCCTCGTACTCTGTCTGATTATTTGTGACTGGAAAGAAGAACTTGATGGCATGTTCAAGCTTGATACCATTTGGGCTAATTAAAACTACTCCGGCTCCCACAGAGTTTTTACCAGAAGCCCCATCCACATAAACAACCCAAGCCAAAGGGAATTTCTCCATTTGTTCAAGCCTGGATTCCGTTGTATCAACCAGGAAATCTGCCAAGACCTGCGCTTTGATTGCCGTTCTAGGAATGTAGGACATTTCAAACTCGCTCAACTCGATAGCCCATTTGGCCAGCCTCCCTGAATGATCTGGCTTTTCAAGAATACTTCTCAGAGGATGATCTGTAATTACTTGGATAGGATGAGCTTGAAAATAAGGGCGAAGCCTTCGTGATGACATAACTAAAGCCAAAGCTAGCTTTTCCAAGATCGAATATCTTGTTTCTGCATCCTTGAGGATATGCCTGACATAGTATATTGGAAACTGTTTCTTTTTTTCCTCCCGGAAGAGGACAGAACTCACTGCATCTGGGCCGACCCCCAAGTATAAGAACAACATTTCCCCTTCACGGGGGCTTTGAAGTAAAGGGGTTGAAGTCAAGTGTACTTTTAACTGTTCGAAAGCCTTGTTGCACTCTTCGCTCCATTCAAACTTTGATCCTCCTCGGAGTGTTTTAAAGAATGGAGCACTTTTATCTCCCGATTTGGAAATGAACCTGCTCAGCCCCGCCAACCTTCCTCCAAGTTGTTGGACCTCCTTAGTATTACGAGGAGTCATATCGAGGATGGCCTTCACCTTATCTAGGTTCGGTGCAAGGCCATCAGGAGTGAGGAGATGCCCGAGAAATTTTCTCTTATTTGCTCCGAACACACATTTAAATGGGTTCAATTTTAATTTGAACCTCCGTGGAGTAGCGAACGTCTCTACGAGGTCTTTCAAATGTATTGAAAATGTTTTACTTTTGAGGAAGAGATCGTCAACGTAAACTTCAAGATTCCTGCCTTTTTGATGTTTAAAGACTGTATCCATCATTCTCTGATACGTTGCGCCCGCATTTTTAAGGCCGAAAGGCATTACGAGGTAACAGTAACACCCATCGTTCGTGATGAAAGAAGTGTGCGGGATATCAGGTTTGTGCATTTTAATTTGATGGTACCCAGAGAATGCATCGAGAAAGCTCATGAAACTATACCCAACCGCGGAATCTACTAAAACATCTATCCGAGGCAGAGGGTAGCAATCTTTGGGGCATGCTTTATTAAGTTTTGTAAAATCCACGCGCATGCGCCACTTCCCACCGGATTTTTTTACCATTACAACGTTAGACATCCACGTGGGGTATTGAATTTCAGAAATAAAGTTTGCTTTCAAGAGCTTGGCAACCTCCTCTCTGATAGTCACCGCCAGCTTGGTTGCCACCTCCCTTTTCTTTTGCTGGACTGGCTTGAACTCAGGAGATATGTTGAGATGATGGCAAGCCACGTCCGGATCCACCCCTGGCATATCTTCTGCTGACCAGGAGAAGATATCCAGGTTCTCCAGAAGACAGGAGATCAGCTGCACTTTCTCCTCTTCCGACAGCTCCGCATTGATGATCAACTTCTTGTCCTCCCCCTCAGCAATGGGGACTTCTTGGGTCGCCTGGGCAGGTTTCAGGTGAGCCCCTTCTCGATCCTTCCTCTCCTCAGCAGCTTTTGAAGATTCAGCAACTTCAAGAACTTCAACCGTGGACTCGGGAAGTGGAATGTTGGTAATCATATTGACGGTTCGCACGTAACATTCCCGAGCCACTTTTGGGTTGCTTCGGATCTAATACTGCCTTCCCTCGGCAGCAAATTTAAGAGCAAGGTGGAAAGTGGACACTACTGCCCTGTAGGCATTAAGAATGGGCCTTCCGAAGATGGCGAAGTAGTTGCTCGGGGCATCCACCACCACGAAGTTGATCAGCTTTATCACTCCCCCCAGAGAAACCAGGAGCTTCACAGAAACTTGCACTTCCTTCTTCTCTCTGGAGAAGCCGTAAAGAGGCCCTTCGGTGGAAAGCATAGGCTTCCCAGTCTTCAGGGCATCAAAAGTTGGACGGAAGAGGAGATTAACAGAACTGCTCGTGTCGATCAGGATTTTATGAACTGTATAATTCTCAATAATGGCTTTGATGACCACGGCGCCGTCAAATGGATTGGCGTTTGGAGGAAGATCATCTTGACCGAAAGTGACGATTGTGCCTTCAGGGGCAGAAGTTGTGGTTGCCGCCACTTCTTGCTTCAGGACTCTCGCAATACTTGATTTACGAGATGATTCAGCTCCAGCGCCTCCATGAATGCAATATATGTCCCCCAGGGGGGCCACATCATTTACCTCTATGCATTCAGTTGAAGGATGAATATCTCCATAACAGTCGGCGTCTTCAACGTCGGCACACTCCCAGGTTACCTCAACCGCTTCTTTCTTTTTCTCAGCTGCTGGTCCAGCGGTAACTTCCTTTCGGACTAGGCCTCGGAGCTTTCCCTTTCCCAAAAGCTTTTCTATCAGTAAGCGGAGGGCCCGACAATCCTCGGTCAGATGCCCTCCCTCCTTGTGATATTCGCAGTAGAGATTCGGATTTCGGTTACGAACATCCGATTTTAGAGGAGCGGGCCTTTTAAAATCCGGCCTCTTCTGAAGGATTTGGACGACTTCGTCCATGGTAACATTTATAGGAGTAAATGACTCTTGCGAATCATCATACTGGGTGGATGGAATAGCTGGAGATGGCTGCGCAGTATACTGTGGCGGGTATACTGACATTATTTGTGGAAGAGAAATGAACGGAGCGGGTGTGATGGCCAACGGCGGTTTCTGATCCTGAAACTGTTGGTAGCCGATGAAGGGTTGCTTGTGTTTGTAATTTCTTCCCCTCTGGGAACGGGGCTCGAAATGGGGTTGGTTTGCTTGTGGATGGATGAAGGATGAGTTGGATTGTTCCTTGTCGCTCACCAATTTCGCGACGTACCCAGGGTTACTTTTTCCCCCCTTATGAACATATTGGCCAAACTTATCATTTCCTGATAAGTTCTTGACTCCCTAATGTTTGCCTCAAATTTCAGGGGGCCTTCCCTCAAGCCATGAATCAGGGCCACCCTGTATAATTCTGGATCTACATTCTGAACCTCCATGATTTCTTTTTGAAAACGATCCACGAAACGGGCCCACGTTTCGTCTTCTCGCTGCCTTATTTCAAAAAGGGCCGTCGGGCCACTTTTTCTCTTTCTAGAAGTAGAAAACCTGAGCAAAAACTCCCCGTGCAGCTCAGCGAAGCAGCTAATTGACCTGGGATGCAACCCATAGAACCACTCCCTTGCTTGTACATCGAAGGATGTCACAAGGAGTTTGTATTTGGTTGCATCCGAGAGGGTCCTCAGAGCGATGGCCGACTCAAAGGCCTGAAGATGGACAGTAGGATCGGTTTCCCCATTGTAGGCCGGCAGGCGCGGCTCCCTGAAATTATTTGGGGCTGGCTCCCCTCAGACTTCGTCCACGAAGGGAGAGTTTTCATCAGCATCTTCATACAGAAGAGGAGCTGAATAATAAGCCCCCTGAGCTGCGGCTACTCGCGGGCAAGCCGCCTGGTAGGAAGAACGGGCAGCGACTTCTGGCGGGTAGGAAAGACGGGCAGCGCCCTCTTGCGGGTAGGAAAGGCGGGCAGCGCCCTCTTGCGGGTAGGAAAGGCGGGCAGTGCCCTCTGGCGGATAGGAAAGGCGGGCAGCGTGAGAAGCCGCCCCTTGAAAATCGAGAACTCGGGCCGGCATGCTGTGCGCGGCCTCTTGGTAGAAGTTTTGTCGGGCTGCAAAACCTTCTTGTTGCGGTTGGAAATTGGCGACTTGTGGTAGCGGGTACGGAGGAGGAGGAGGAGGGACCGGAGTCACCGCCTGGTTAACCGCGGTCTGCTGAGGGACCAACCGCTCGGTTAACAGTGCTAAAGCCTGACTGATCGCGTCCAGACGCTGATGAGTCGCTTTCTGAGCCCGCTCGGCTTCTCTCTTCGATTGCTCCAAGGCCTCCCACAGGGAATCTTCACTGTGGTCGGAGCGGTCTCCCAGAGGGAACTGTGGTCGGAGCGGCCTCCCACAGCGATATGAAGGTCGCGTGTTTCTGTTGAATCCGGAAATACACCTCCAAAGGAAATCGGAGGCTGCGGGCTGTCGGTTACTATTTGGTTAGAGACAGTTAGATCGCTGGCAGCGGTCGAGGCCAGACTTCGCCCGTCACGGCGAATGTCACTCCTGTGACGGACTTTCCTTTGATTCAAATGAAGAAGTTACAGCAGGTTACAGAAGCAGGAAAGGAGAAGCCGGCCAGTCAGACAGGTCGCAAGACAGTAAACTCGAGACCGCAGCTCTAACAAGCGAGCTCTAGGATTCGAGTGTGCGTGCCTTGGGAACGTCGCCGCCCCCTATTTATAGGCTCGGGGGCCTGCCCGAACGGGCAGGGATAAAATAACCGGCTGCCCGGGTACAGGAGAATCGGGCAGGCGGTCACGGGATACAGAAAGGAGAAAAGAAAGAAGCCTCGCGGTCTTGGCGGCTTGCGCTTTTGATCTGTCCTGGCCGGAGACCGAAGATGCTGCGATTAAGGCAATGATGCAACCCGGGCGGTCTCCGACCTGAGACCGCGGCTTGCCCTCTGGACTTGAGCCTTAAAAATCTTCAATCCTTGGAGGCGACCTGAATTCTATCAGACCGCCCGGTTTGTATTGGCCGGTGCTGATGGATCCTGTTGAATCCGATCCGGGCGACTTGCCTTCTCAGACCGCGCGGTCTGCGAGAAGGGCTACTCGGAGGCGGTCTTCTGGGTAAACACTTGCATTTCTATTTTTATAATTTCATGTCTAACTTGAAACAAACTTCAAGCTGACAGAGAATCAAGTAATTTTAGTCAAGCCAGCTCGACTCGAAGCCAAACGAATATTTATCCTAGTTGAACAAAAAAATTCAAGTTTGAGTTGAGTAAAACTTGCTCAAACCTGATTCATTATCAAACTTAGCCACAATATGAAGAACCATAAATATAGACCAAAAGTAAAGTATTCCTATAAACATAATTGTATAGAGAGAAAAACTGGTAACCAGATGCTTGACTTGAGAAGAAATAGTAGGAATGATCATGCCTCAGGATTATTCTAGAATCAATAGGGTCTCCCTTACATTCCAGATAAGGACGCATCTGGGAATCTTGTCTGCATGTTCCTAACAATTTTTGAAATTTCCCATCATTTACTCACAAAAAGAGAGAAACTTTAATTGGTCAAATAACCTATCTTTAAGAAACCAACAGTGAAACAAAACATGCATCATCCACAGAATGGATAATTTTCAAGAAACCTAATTTTCTATCACGCCCTCTTCTAGAATGAATTTTGTTAAATTATACCTATATTATGTTCAAATAAATAGGACATAAGACGGATAGGATATATTGTAGCCTTAATAAAGTTGACATTTACAAGGAAAATAGAAGAATAACAAGATGCATGACCCAACATGCAGCTAAATGCATTTGAAAAAAGAGAAAATACATAGTTCAAATACAAACAAAAGAACAAACATGCTGCATCTCTTGCATCCTGCCTGCTCATTATAGTTCATGGAACATATAATCACTAATAAAAAAAATTACCAGCCCACCGGAACAAGATGTAATAGCATGTTCATCCCATGGCATAGGAATCCCATCAAAACAATTATATGCCCCGCCCTGCCCTTGAGTAGTACCAACTCGATGGTTAATAACTATGTCAGCCATAGATCTGATTTTGTGCTGGCACAATTTCTGAAGTAGAGCTTTTAATTGTTTCTCAGAACCATAACAAGAGTTGAGGGAATAAAGGTTTTGTGGTAGATAACCTGAAGAAAAGAAAGAAAACTCTTAAGCACCAACACAAAGGAGCAAAGAATCAGATAAAGTTTCAGTCACCTTCTGGAGAGACTGCCTGAGTAGTAGGGGGAAGCCAAATTGATGTAAATCCAAACTTAGCGAGATCAGGAGCCTTCTTCTCTAAGTTATCCCACCAATCATGTTTATGAGATTCCCAGTTGAATCCCTGGAACAGAATGTTAATCAGCCAAAGGAAAATCTTGAAAGTCAAAACATTATGAAACTAAAGGTTTAAATAGACACATAGAACTTCAAAAAATTCTAAGCTGAGAATTTAAGTAACAACACTGCTCCAACCTGAATGGCAGGAGGAGAAAAAAGGAAACAGGTGAGGGTATAGTGGTCTTCTCATGCCCACGGGATCATGTTATGGGCCTAGCCCGTAACATCGTCGAGGTGGCGGTGGAGGCGGAGATACAAGGGGAGCCGAGCTCAACCCGCGGAGAATGTGAGGAGAGAGGAAGAAGGGGAGCCGTGCTCAACCCTGACCCTAGAGATGGGGAAAAAGAGAGAACTAGAGGGAGAGCGAGGAACTTAGAGAGATAAAGAGAAACTTCTGTTGGGTTTTCTATACCCCTCGAAAGGGATGACATATCAAATATGCGCAGCGAAAATAACAACAAGAACAACCCAAAAGAGATTAACGGATCTTGCGGTTTTCATGATTCAAGAGAATAAACAAATCGAAATACAAAGTACCTTTGCGGGATTGAGTCAACACTCAACCAAGGTGCTCCAAAGAGAGATCCAAAATCTGCCTTTGAGTTCTTCAAGAATCGAAATGGATCGATCTCTCTACAGAAGTCCACACAAGCAAAGGAGAACCATAGCTTCTTGTCGTACAAGAACTAGGTCGGAGAAGGAGGCTCTCAACGTCCCCACGGACTGCTAGATCCGATCCAGGGGAGGCGGCGACCGACGGCGGCGACTAGCGGCGGCGGAAAACGATCGGCGGACGGGAAGAACGAGTTGCCCTCGCGCGGAACAGTTCCGGTCGGCTGTTCTCGTCCAAATAGCGAAAAGATTAAGTTCCAGTAAACCTAGAATCGCTTGCCCTTTTATACTAAAACGCATAAATCAGGCTATCCGCAGACCAGAACATTTCTGTCCAGATATACATTCGCCGAATTCGACTAATCAGTATAACCGAATTCGACTCAGATTCGGCAAAACCATTTCGACGAATTCGTCCATATAAATTCGGCTATATAAATTCGGCAAAACCCTTTCGTCGAACTGACATGATTCGGCTAAACCCTTTAGTCGAATCTGTTACAATTCGGTTAATCATATTAGCCGAATTTCATTAGTCGAATCAAGCTAATTCGGTTAAACCCTTTAACCGAATTTGACGCAGTTCGGTTAAACCCTTTAGCCGAATTTGTCAAGTAAATACTCATTCGTTTAAACCCTTTAAACGATTTCCCGTTGAGACATTCTCAACTTAATTTCAAGCAGTCACAGGATTGGTCCTCCACTCATATCCAATATGAGTAAGGCCAACACAATCCTTTCTCCAACTTCTCCAAACGCTTTTATGTGCGACCCTATAGGCTCATATTGCGTTGGCAGTAAGACTAACTGTTGATTGCTTTGAGATCACCTCAGAAACTCCAACAACTTCTTTAATTCATTTCATGCCCTTCTAATACCCAAGGGGGTCTATATATAATATTACAAACGACTCAACAAGACTCAACTCATAATGACTCATGATGTCTCGACTTGATAACAATGACTCGATTCGATAATAATGACTTGATCTATACAACTCGAAATAACGTACTTAAAAACTCGTAATAAAATATGTGTAACCTAATCAGGGACGAATAATGGAGACCCATAACATCCCACTCGCCCTTCAAATCGAGCTTCACCTCAAGCTCGAATGATGCTGGCACGAGGTGATCATCCGGCTCTTTGATATCCCGCCAGAACAACTCCCGATAGCGCGTTGTAGTGTGGCGGTTGCATCGGGTGGCAGGCCGTCAGCGTGCTCGCAGACGCACGAGAGATTGCAAGGATTTGGCGTGGCAAAGGCACGTGCGGAAGGAAGACCATTGGACAGAAGCTTTGAAGTCGGAGCGAGTGTGCCCGATGAATGCAGACAAACACGGGCGACGGAGACCCTAGATGAAGGTCAGTTGCAGCGATCGGAAGCAACGACATCGACACGGGGGAGATCATCAGAAGGCCTGGCTCTAGAGGGGCCGGCAGAGCAGGTGGCCGAAGCAGAGGCTGCGGAGTGGAGACCGCAAGGACGGATGCCGATGCAAAATGAGGTGGCACCACAGCGGGGCTAGGCAGCGACGAGGCCGGTTGTATGAACTGGGGGAGGGAGGAACCAGAGGCGATGGTGGAGCGATCATAACTGCGGCAATCGGAGAAGCTACTTTGAGCGCAGGTGGGATTGATGACTGCGGTAGTGGGATCAGTGGCGGCGGCGGGAGAGTCAGACCCCGGAAGCGGCGGACAATGTTGGTGGTGAGTCGCACAAGCGCGGCGTCATAGGACACTGACATCTCTATTAACTTCTTCTCAAGCATCGAACGGAAGATGGTGTTCTCGCTGGAGCTCGTCATCATGTTGAAATAATTGAGTAATCACTTAATTATAGGGACAAAAAAACTAATTAATTTAATCATTTGAGAGTTACTCAATTAATTAAAGTAATTATTAGGTTATATGATAACCAACCTCCTCAACTGTTCCCGAGGGAGGAGCACGCGCGGGGCAGAAAAAGCGGGTTGCAAGACAGCAATAGGCAGCTCGAGGAAGAAGGGTGGGCTCGAGTAGATGAGTCCTCGCTTGCGTGGGGCTAGAAAGCAGGGGCCTGGTGGAGTGGAGAATGTTGCAGGGTCAGCGGGAAAGAAGGAGGGGGCAGTCGGTGGTTGCGCAAATGGAGCTTAGCTGGGGTGTCGTTGGGATCTCGTCGTAGGAGCGTTGCGAACTCTGATCGAAGATGTGCTGGGGAGGAGCGCTACGAGTGTCGATGGAAGATCGTTGGTCACGATGGATTTGGCTGGGACCTCCGGAAAGACAAAAGAGAGCGTTGGCAGGCTCTTCCTCATGCATCCAGCAAGGAAGTAGGTGGCATCGGATGTGTCTGCAAACGACGAGGGGAAAGTTTCGGGGGTTCTGTTGCGATGGGGTCGTCGGCTTCGTGCGGAAATGTTTCTGTCGTGCCCCTTCTGTGGGAGCAACGGGCGAGGGTTGTGTCCCTTTTGTTGGATGCCATCAAGGAAACAGAAGTGTTGGACAACCAAGAAAGTGGCTACTTGTCGTGGAACCACGGGAGATGGAGGAAGGAGCGCTCTGATACCAAGATGTTATGGGCCTAGCCCGTAACGTCGTCAAAGTGGCGGTGGAATATAATGGGAGTTGAGCCCAACACGCGGAGAATGCAAGGGGAGAGGAAGAAGGGGAGTCGTGCTCAACCCTAACCCTAGAAATGGGGAAGAAGAGAGAACTAGAGAGAGAAGAACTTAGAGAGACAAAGAGAATGTTTGATTAATTCATTTCATACCAATGACTACATATAATATTACAAAATGACTTGACAAGACTCGACTCATAATGAGTCATGATAACTCGACTCGATAAGACTCAACTCATACAATTCGAAATAACATAATTAAATATGTGTAAGATAATCGGCGAGGGATAGTGGGGACCCATAACAGATCAACATATGAAAAGTAGGCCCAACTTCACGTATTTATATAGTAATAGATAGCCAAGCCAACTGATGATCAAAATATTTTAGCTTCAGGTGCTTGGAGGTAATTCTATAGCATATAATTAATGAATCAAAAACATGGCCCCATTAAGCTAGGTAAAGTGCTTGCAGGCATGGAACATTCAATAGGGAGAGCTTTTTCATTCTTTAAAATATGTGCAAACCTAATTCACTTCTAATATCTTCGCCCAATACACCAAGTAAAATAGGATTGGAACCTACAAGGCTACAATCAGTCAGTTAAAAACCCTAGAATCATATCGATCGAGTAGAGCATCTCTACCAAATTATGTTCTTAGTTCTTACTCAATCCTCATAATATTCTGCACTTTTCCATCAAGCCAGTCCTTAATTTCCTTTAACTACCTGAAAATTGTTAAAAGTTTGGGAGTTCTCAATTCAGTAGTTTGTGTGATGCCCCAAACTCAGTTTACAACCGTCGTTCGTTGAATTTCATTTCATGTGAGTTCTGAGGCCTAGACATAAGCACGGAGGCATAGAAATATGAACAATGCATCCAGTAGATGATTTTGAGTTCTAATGACTTACAACAAATGTCTACCAGAAGTTTCGATTGCATTTTAAGAGCTAAACTCCTGATAATGCATAATGGTCCTGCCCTTATAAGCACTGAGAGGTTGCATGTCAAAGCAAGTCCTATCAGGACCCCAATAGGTTCATGTTGCTTAGTACAGAAAAAATCGTATCGGAGTCCCAATAAGCACCTATTCGACTTGTACATGAAAAAGCCATATTGAGGAACCGAATGAGATAAAGTGCCCAGTTCGAGATGATATTATTGGGTTCATCAAAAAGTGTGCTAGCACACCTGGAATCTCCAAAAAGCTTCAAACTACATCGAAGGCTCTAATAGACTCTTGGACAACTTAAGTGGAAGCCACTCCTTACTAAGGGTGGTAAATCATTAAGGTATTGTTTGGATGTGGAATGAGCTAAATCTCTCAGTATGGAATAACAGCTAATTTCTTGAGGCGGAATAAGAGCTAATTCCAGCAGTAATAAGCTCAGGAATAGACTGTCATTATTCTGACTAGTTATGCCATGGCGTTTTGCAAACTATTCTAATTCTCTCTTCCATATTTAATAACATTTTTAGAGGTCGACGATAGTCAGGCGCTTTAGTCGCCACTAGACGGTCCAAAAACAAAGGCATATCCTTTGTCTTCTCTCAAATGAATTCAGAGGCAGATGTGATCAAGCAGATTGCAGGTATAACAGATCGTGATCATCAAACTCCTGGCCATACATATGAGCAGACATAGCAGAAATGATCATGTATAGAAATAGATTCAAGGCATTACCTTACACTACCAACTCTATTGTCCTTCATGACAACCAATCCGCTCTTGCAAACCTTCAAGGAATATCATCTAATGGAGGTTGCCGACCCACGCACGTGTATTCCCGCAGGAGGCGGTGATTCGCTACCCATTTGGACGATCCGAGTCCACGGATCCGTTCGGACGGTCGTTTCGAGTTATTTTCACGTATTTACTCTTCTACTTTGAATAGTATTTGACACTCAATCAATTCGGACATTATGAGCCGTTCGATCTAGGTGCCTTATCTTAGTATTAGTATTTATATATGGTCCAGGCAGAGGTTTGGAAGGATCGAGGGTTTATTTCCACTTGGGAACCATCGTTCCCCACTCTCTCGGTGCGACGTCGTGTGAGAGCTCCTGGTGTGACTCCAAGGCAGCCGTCGTCTTCTTCCTCCATCCACCGTTGACCTCATGTTCACGTCCGCAAGCCACGGCCGCAAGCTTCGTCGACCCCCATGTTCATGCCTGCAAGACTCATCGACCTCCTTTTGACGCCCGCAAGCCACGCCCGCAAGCCTCGTCGATCTCCTGTTTCCACTCCTTCCATACCCAACGAACTCCTCCCCCATTCCTAGGCTCGATCTTCCCCACCACCGACCTTCTTTCCCTTCCCCACCACCAATCAGGCGTCAGCCAGCCTTCTCACCTCCTTCCAAGGCCGAGCAGTCTATCCCCTCCCCTATCTAGCGTCATGCAACCTTTCCCGCATCCCAGTCTGTCGCAGTCCCGCCATATTTCCTCTATTTGACACCTCACTGTTCCATTTTCCCTCTAGATGCAGCCGCCTAGTCTCTGCCTCCCTTAGCCCGCAGTCTTATCAGCCACCACTCCACCCAAGTCCCCACTTCCTATTACCCAGCCGCCACATTCCTTACCTAACCCATCTTAACCCTCTACCCAGCAGCCCTCGCTTCTATTTGGAGCTAGCAGTTCACAGCCTCCACCAGTACTGCATTCCGTTGCTACATGCGCATGTAAGTCATAGTTTGGTACTTTTGTTTTCTACAAAAATGTTGGGACAATATTTTTTGGATGCAAAGATTATATGCATTGTGTTGTCGTAAAGTCAAATGAATTGCATGACATATTTGGTGTGTGATTATGTACTTGCGCCTCAATCGCTTGAGGATTATCACTTGCCCTTTCCAATTAACATTTACTGTGAACAATTGTGTCACTGTTAAGTTTTATATTAATTAAATTATTCATTGTTAATTGTACCGGGTTGCTTATTGCATTTGCACTTACATTAGGGTCTATTAGTAAGTGCACTGCATTTCGCGTTGAGTTGCATTTTAGGGCATCCTTCATTGTCAATCTGCGCCTGCATCACCATCCTTTGGACCTTGTATATTATATTATTTCATTTTGAACACTTGAAGATATAAGATTATTTCATGCTCTACCACATTTCTTAATCCCAACAATATCCATGTCAAACCATTATACATATTTAACTCAAACATGTCAAATCAAACTATCTTGTGTGCAATTACATTATCGATGTAACACCCGAAAATATTACTTAATACATTAAATTAAATTCCCCTATGATGATACAAATAAAATCATTGTTGTGCTTTTTTAACTTTTTTCGAAAGTTTTTTTTTACGATCATTTTTGTGACGATATTTTGTTTCCAATATTTATTTGATATAAATTAATGGATTAGCTTGACTAAATGTGGCTGGATTAGCTTGGCATATGGGTTGGTTGATAAGAATGAGGATAGATTATATTCCAAACTCTCACACGCCCTGTATTTAATTCAGTGCACTCTAATTTAATTGTAATTATTATCTGCTTACTTAAATTGCAATAGTTGTGAGCAATGGTGATGCATGCGCGAGATTTTAAAATTAATATTATTTAATCAATTGCACGTTAGAAAATACTTGCAAGATTGAATCATTTACGAGCATCGCATTATAGTTTAGGCAAACCATAATAAGTTCATCGGATTGCGTATGTGCATTTGCCCGCATCTTCTTTAAGGATTTCTCGTAGGTCTATTGCATTCGCCGCGTGCTTTTTTGCATTGCATTTAGGGTTAAGGCATTGCGTGTCTATCACCTGTAGGTTCGTCTTGCGTCACAAACTGTGATCATTTAAGTGAACGTTAATTTTTTATTATTTAACTAATTGCACTTCAGGATCTTACATGTCGATGCATATAAGAGCATTTACATTGGAGTTGGTTGTTATTCTTGTTCATTGATTGCATGCATTTTTGCATTCATATACAATTAGTTCAATGTCAAATCTTATAGTCTTGTCCAACTTAAGATCTCCAATACAAATCTCCTCAAAACATCATCATTACGTTCCAATGGCATGACCACGCTAAATTGTACAAATGCGCTTGTGACATGTCAGAAGAGATTCACTATGATCACAAATGATTTTTCTTCTCTTCTATTTTCATCTATTTTCACTTCCCTTCTTTCACCTTCCTCTCGCTAATATTTTCATTTGTTATTTCTCTAAATCATGCTTCTATTATCACCCGCACACAACTCATGAAACATTGTTATGGCCTTCTATTGACGGGGTCGACTGGAAGGAACAGAGGAGGCTGACAGTGAGTGGAGTTGAGTCGGTAAGGGATTGTTGGAGTGGATGAAGACTGCGTGTGGCGAGGGATTAGATGAAGCGGGCGAGATGGGCTCGGTGAAGGTGGATTCTTGTCCGGAATGGGAGGAAAGAGCCTCTGATACCAAGATTTTATGGGCTTCTATTAACGAGATCATTGGAGGTCGGCAACAAAGATACAAGGGTGTTTAAACCCTAGAGCTTGTGAAAGAGAATAAATTGAGGGAAGAGGAAGAGGAAACCCTAGAGGGAGGGAGAGAGCTTAGGGAGAGAGAGAGGGGAATTAGAGAGAGAAGGGGAAGTTTCTTTCATTCATTGATTTATCCCAAATACAAGACAAGGCCTCCTTATATAAGGCCCAAATGACACGGGCGTAAATACCCACTACAAGGACAATATGCGAAATATTAAAACACCTAAACTCTAACTTGACTCATCATAATAAAGACTCAACATAATAAAAACTCGATACAATATAATACTAATATAATAAGATAACTGACGGTGGACCCGTAATACTCCATCCGTCCATGACATCGAGCTTGCCCTCAAGCTCAAACTCCACGTGGAATGTTGGAGCCTCTGGCATCTTGATTTCCCGCCAGAATAGCGCCCGATATCATGTCGCGGTGGTCATGGTGGCAGCAAGCGGCAACAGCGCCCACGAAAGGATTGGCGGCGGAAGGACTTGGTCCGGCGGTGTTGGCGGGACGGTAGCGGGCAACATCAGCAAGATGGCTGGAGGCACAAGAGTCGGTGGTTTGAGGGCAAGGGCAGGCGGCAAGAATGGATCCGGCGGAGCGGCGGTGAGGAGCCATGGCCATGCGTACGAAGGGAGCTCTGGCGGTAGAAGCGGCGGCGAGGTGGCCGGAGGCGATGCGGTGGTTGGCCGAACAGGGTGCCGGAGAAAACGCGATGAGAACGTCGATAGCGTAGGCGACTGGAGGAGAGGGAACGAAGGGGCCGACATAGTAGGGGTCAACCGAGGTAGAGGAGGCGGCGATGTTGGCGATGGCGAAATGATGACCACTGGGGAGGGCGGAGGTGCGTCTGTAGTCGATGGTGGCGGCGGCTGCATTAGAAGTGTTGGCGGCAGGGTGAGAGAAGCGGCGAGCACTGTCGGGGGTGGCATCAGCTGTGGCGGCGGTGGCGGTTCCACCACTGGAGGAAATAGAGACAACTCCAACGACGATGGTAGCGGTGACAGAAAAACAATCATCTAGGCACTGGAGATGTGGAGGGCGGCGAGCTTGAGATTGAGCTAAGCGTCATGATGGTCGAGCCGAGCTTGCGTTGAGCAATACGGTGGTCCAGCCGGGTGAGCCGGACCAACAGCTCAATGTGGTCGGCGGCGCTGAGCGACATGATGAGAATGTGTAATAATTAGTTAACTAATTAATTAATTAGTTAATAATTAGTGTAAGAAATGTAACATTTAATTAATCAGGAGGGATTAATTAAGGAGGAAAAGAGAGATACAGTTAAGAAGAAATTAAAAAAGAGAAAGGTGTGCGGTTATGGGAATGGGCAGAAGGGTGGGAGAGAGTGGTGGTGGGCTCCAGAAAAAAATAAAGAAAATAAAGAAGAAAAGGGAGAGATGGGATGCGGGAGGTAAAAATAAATAAATAAATAAAAGGAAAGGTGGAGACGTGGCAGATGGGATACGCGAATCAGGACAATAAATAAAGAAATGGGAAAGTCAGCGGAGGCGGTGTGAGGCTCGAGGGAAGATTATGTGGGAAGTTGAAGCGGAAGAGGGGCTTGATGTAGATATATGGACGCGGTTTTCTTGCGTCGACGAGGGTAGAGGACGCGTGAGAGGGTGATTGCAGTGTGCGGGAGGACGCAGCTGTCGTGCGTTGAGGAGTCGAAGAGAGGGGAAGTGCTGGAGTCGAGCGAGGGTGTCGACGATGGCAACAGTGGCGCTGGATGGTGATGCGGCGGATGAAGGTGCTCGCTGAAGCAGGAGGGTCGAGAAGGCTGGAAGACGAGGAAACGGAAGCACGACGAGAGAAAAATAGGCGAGGGAGAGAGCTTAGAGAGAGAAAGAGGGGAATTAGAGAGAAAAGGGGAAGTTTCATTCCTTCATTGAATTATCTCAAATACAAGACAAGGCCTCCTTATATAAGGCCCAAATGGCATGGGCGTAAATACGCGCTACAAGGACAATGTGCGAAATATTAAAACACCTAAAATATTCTAACTTGACTCATCATAATAAAGACTCAACATAATAAAGACTCGATACAACATAATACTAATATAATAGGATAACTGACGGTGGACCCGTAACATAATACTAATATAATAGGATAACTTGACTCATCTCTGATACCAAGATGTTATGGGCTTCTATTGACGGGGTCGACTGGAAGGAACAGAGGCGGCTGACAGTGAGTGGAGTCGAGTCGGGAAGGGAAGGGGTTGCTGGAGTTGACGAAGGTTGTGAGCGGCAAGGGATTGGATGAAGCGAGCGAGATGGGCGAGATGGGCTCGATGAAGGTGGATTCTTGGCCGGAATGGGAGGAAAAAGCCTCTGATACCAAGATGTTATGGGCCTCTATTGAAGGGATCGTTGGATGTCGGCAACGGAGATACAAAGGTGTATAAACCCTAGAGCTTGTGAAGGAGAAGAAGTTGAGGGAAGAGGAAGAGGAAACCCTAGAGGGAGGGAGAGAGCTTAGAAAGAGAGAGAGGAAATAGAGAGAGAAGGGAAAGTTTCTTCCATTCATTGATTTATCCCAAATACAAGGCAAGACCTCCTTATATAAGGCCCAAATGACACGGGCGTAAATACCCGCTACAAAGACAATATGCGAAATATTAAAACACCTAAAATACTCTACCTTGAATCATCATAATAAAGACTCAACATAATAAAGACTTGATACAACATAATACTAACATAATAGGATAACTTACGGTGGACCCGTACCAAACATGTACCCAGTTGTCAGCTTTTTGTACATATTGTCAAAACAGAACTTTCATACCCATTCATACAACGATCCAACTCTCTCATACATCTCCCTTATTTATAAGAATTTAAAGTATAAATCTATACCAGTCTGAATTTAACTAGGAGCAGAACCAAATTAACTTACTATTTTTACTTGATTTAATCAAAAAAATAATAATTTGTATTTATCCTAAAATAACTTAGTTTGAATACCATGCTTATTATGAAATTAAGTCAAATTCAACAATTGTGAGAAGCTCAAAGTGCTTCTTAAACTAGAAATGCATTCACATGAGAGAATTAAGTTTTCTAAATTAATTTACAGTGCAAATTGGCAGACAATGCCTACAGGTTCCATACATCTTATGACCATTAAAGTAATTTCATATACTTAGAAAGAGAACTATAGTTCAAAATACAAAATTAGAAACCAGTGCCGTTTACAAAGTTTAATTGTAAACCTGGAGAAGTATTTCCCTTCCACTGCGTATGACATCATCTGCATGAATAATCAAGAGAGAATCAGTCGTAATTTATCCCTTTGAGTAAATTGTGATAAATTAAAGCGCGGACAAGTACATTACAGTATTATAACTGAATTGTAAATACAAAGAGGGGGAGGACATGGAGAATTGTGATGGATAATAATGTCCAAGAAAGAACCATTAAAGGCTGCCTCCTGAGCTTTATCATGCAAAGACTGCATTGGAACAAAATGTTGTTTTGCAAGAGAACAGCTTCAAAATAGCATCTGCATTGCAGGATTCAGATATCATGTATAATATCTAGACACTCAATAGTTACAAATAGAAGTCTACAAAACAAGTAAAAACAAGATGCTCATGGGCTAAATGCAATTGGAAAATCTAATCTAATTTAAATAATCAGCATTAATTATATAATGCATACTTTTTGAAAATCACAGTTCAAACAACAAACTCAGGCCATCTATACTGAATTGGATGGCGAGAATTGGCAGCTGCAGTTATCGATAATTGAATAGATTGAACCGGGAATTGCAAGCTTAGGTTTTATATCACCTTCAGACAATATTAACTATGAAAGAGAAATCAAGCATTGCGCATGTTACACGCGGATGCTGATTTGCATACAGGTATGACCAGATGGTGATGCATGTTCACATGATCGTTGTTCGGTTTGTCGGAACAGTTTGATGGAAAAGCGCATGCTCGGCTCTTTTTTACCGGCTCTTTTTAAATTAGTTCATATTTCTGAGCATATTCTACCTCCAGTTTCGTGCCCGCACGATTTTCTGAAGGCTTTTCACATACACAATTGCTAGTCTTGTTTCAGGATCTATTTTCCTTCTAAGGTTGCAGCTCACTTGCATCCAAGGTCGTAGATGTCAGATATCAGAGATACGTTGGTTTAGGTTTTTCATGTCGGTTTTAATATGCCCGGGGATATATCGGGGATATTTCATATATCGGATTTTAATATTTAATTATTTATGTGTAATTATATATAAATTTAATCATTTTTAATTTATATATATTAATAATTTGATATTTACTTCCTAAATTTATCAAACTAATAAAAACATTTTGTGCAATACAAGTAATAACGGTATAACACGTGAAATAAAGCAAGAGGAAGCAGAAAGTGAGGAAGTTGTCGATGACAATGGAATATAAGGAACCCTTAGTCCATAATTCAAAAACCATGCATAATTGAAGTCGATGACGGACTTGAACAAGGAAGAAAGCCAGAGGTAGGGAAAAAAACAACCTAAACAATGAAACAATTTTGGTTTATTGTCTATTAGACCATAGACACTATTTAAAATAAATTAAAAAAACTAATCGATAAAATGTCGGGATATATAGGTTGATATATCGGTGAATATATCGGTCAATAGCAAATATATCAGAGGATATATTCCAAAAGAATATTTTGCAAAAAAATATCGTAAACGTGTCGTTTTGTTCATAAAACCTTTATGCCGGCCATGTCGGAGGATATCCACAACACTGTTTGCATCTACACCATTTTTATTCTTCTACCTTGAGGTAAACAATAATTTTGTTAGGTTTTTGGCTCAAATTTTATATTGCTTATCCGATTTTTAGGCCACATACGACTATAAGATTATTGAAATCAAAATTAAAGAGATTGAGAACAAAGTGATTTTATTTACAAATACTCATTTTGTTTGAACACCACAATGAGTTCGTACATGATCATTGCTTCTATAGAACAAAGTTAGGATAAGAAGACTTACAGCTCATACACGCACAATAAGTGTTCATATGTGTAACACCCCTACCCAGTTTAGCAACATTTCAAAAGTCCAGCCAAAACTCATGATATGAAGCAAACTAGGCAATAGTAATAAATTTAGTATCATAACAAAAGTAACTAAAGTTTACAATGGAAGTAAATGACTGAAATTAAAATTAGTAAAATACCTTACAGTTTGAAACACAAAGCCCACTAGAAAGTATGTGCGAACAAACTAAATTGTATTCCCTATAAAGAAAAATCCGAACACGGATCAACCCCACTAGCGAGCAAGAAAGACTTTTTCCTCAGTGACACTAAAACATAACAAAAATATGCATGCATGCATTAAAATTATGATTTATACTAAGGTAAATATAGTATAGTTCTATGCATGCTTTTCTAAAAAAAGTACAATTGAATATAAATCATCTTTTCTGTGGTTAAATCTTATTCTGAATCTTCTCTGAGTTTGGGATTATTAACGTGTAGGGTTTTAGGACCCGACTTCGTATTTCAAGTGGAGAGGCCTTATATTCTCTTTTCTTCTTATTCCTAGTTGTATAGATTCTTAGGCACATTCTAGCGATTCAAATCCCTACTAGTGAACATATATGTTCTAGTGTCTCTCAGTCACGGACACAAACTCGTATTTAGTAATGAGTGGTCGACTCCGCAACATGAGGCTCATAAGGACTGATAAGCTCTATGTTAGGGGTAAGGCCGAACCCGTACAGGTGGGCAATACCGTGGGCAATACCGGCCTAACCCGGCCCCCAATCGGCCCCCAATCCGGAGCCCCTAACAGGGTCGCGGCCCCCATACCCCAACCCCGTCTCCTCAACCAGTTTAATTGAGGCGGGTTGTTGAGGCGGGGATTCGATCTCCCGCCCCCTTGATGAGAACCTTTCAACACATGCCTCATCACCAACTGAGCCTGTGTTGATGATGAGGCCTGTGTTGAAAGGTTCTCATCAAGGGACCGGGGGATCGAATCCCCGCCTCAACAATCCGCCTCAATTAAACTGGTTGAGGAGACGGGTTGGTGTGTGGGGGTCGCGGCCCTGTTAGGGGCTCCGGATTGGGGACCGATTAGGGGCCGATTAGGGGCCAGGTTAGGCCGGTATTGCCCACGGTATTGCCCACCGGTACGGGTTAGGCCTTACCCCTAACATAAAAGTGCACTTTTATGTTACGGGTCAGGCCTAACCCCTACCGGTGGGCAATACCGTGGGCATTAACGGCTCCGAGTTAACCCGCCCCCCAATCGGCCCCCAATCCGGGCCCGTAACAGTGTCACGGCCCCCACACCCCAACCCGTCTCCTCAACCAGTTTAATTGAGGCGGGTTGTTAAGGCGGGGATTCGATCCCCCGCCCCCTTGATGAGAACCTTTCAACACAGGCCTCATCAACAACTGAGCCACGGCAAGGGGGCGGGGGATCGAATCCCCGCCTCAACAACCCGCCTCAATTAAACTAGTTGAGGAGACGGGTTGGGGTGTGGGGGCCGCGGCCCTGTTACGGGCCCGGATTGGGGGCCGATTGGGGGTCGGGTTAACTCGGAGCCGCTAATGCCCACGGTATTGCCCACCGGTAGGGGTTATGCCTGACCCGTAACACTCTATGAGTAAGATAGTGAGCATCTATTTATAAACAACAACACTCTTTATCCCACCATAGTGGGGTCGGCCTCTATCTATCACGAGATAAAATCTCGATCGTGTCTCCTAATTATCTTATATTAGGGGCTCGAATGATCATAGAAAAGAACACCCGCTTAAAGTCACTAATTTAAATTTAGCGTTCCATTAATCTTTTACCTTCTTATTAATGGCCTGCAAAACTATTATTAAGGGACACTCGCAATATACATCATCTTAAATTATGCATTTCATCACCCTTACAGTCTGTCTTATCTTGATATTACTGATGTTAATACGATGAATCTGTCATAACATGATTTCCTTTTTACATAAATATTTAATTATTTGATTTCATATTCCATGCACTTATATTCTTCTAACTTGTTTGCATGTGTGCGTAAGGGAAATCCTTAAAATGTTTCTTATATGTTAAAATAAGTTGTTCGTAATAAGGTGATAAATGACTTATTCATAATTTACAAATTTCACCTTTCTAAAGGTACATTTTTTATATATTAACATTTATCAAATTTCTTCGTACCAAGGTAGATTGCATAACTAGAACAATACACATTTGTCTACGTAAGTCTAAACAAAGAGAAGTAGAATTTCTCATAGTCTAATATATATTGTTTGTATTATCATGTCAAAACGATTAATTTATAATCTTTTATTATCTTCTATACCTAAGGTATGACATTTTAAATTTGGGGATCATATCATGTTCCTTCATAACCATATATAATGTATATAGGAAATTGTATAGACTTTTCTTGCATCGTAACATTATTCGTTTTTATGGCATAATGATTAAGCTGTAATTAATTGTTATTATTTATACATAAAGTACGAGACACATAATTGTATGTTGTCACCATATTCCTACATAACAATGCCTAATACATAATTTGGAACTAGGTGGTATGTCTAACCAAAAGGAATAGAATTTTTTACATCGGTAGTGCGGCATTCGTAAACTTGACACGGCGGCATGACTCCTAGATTATTTGAAAATGCTATGAATCCTTCTCAGATCTAACGACGTGAACCAACGATTAATCCAATTTGATACCTTAAATCGACCAAGATCCCTAAGCAATTAATTATGAACACTAACATAGTAATTTCATTAGGGCACTTCGACAACCCAAAAATTGACAAGGTGGAGGAATGAATCGAAGGAAAGTAACATAAACATAAAGGGGGGTGTTACCTCGATCCAAACAGTGGAAATCTATACGGCAATCAATGATTTTTGAATCAAAAAGGGGTCGAGATTTTCGATTCCTGAAATCTAAGGCGAGGGGAGCATAGGACAACTGGAAGAAGTGGACATCTAGGGTTGACAGGGAAACTTACCGAAAGAAGGGTAACCAATGATTTCTTACCGCCTGCAAGAGTACTACTGCTAGGGTTGGGGAGAACGACCCAACACAAACACTCTCGGTGAGATCTGGAGGAAGAACGGGAGTGTCGACGGCTTTTGCTGTAATCTGGAGTAGTCTACACCTCCACCCACCGATTATGACTGAAAGGAATGACAACACCGGTGCGGCAGCAGTCAACTGCTCACCGAATGGTTGTCGAGGCGACGATGGGGGTGATCGGCGAAGGCTTATAGCGTGGTAGGAGGGATCAATGAGGCTTGGCGACTCAAACGACTGAAGGAAGCCTCCAAGCTCCATTTCGAGGGATTTCACTGCACTTGCAGAGTTCTCTGGTGAAGACCGTGGCTGAAGGTGATTGACGAAGAAGACGGGTAGAATGGAAGAAGGTGACAGCTCTTCTGGACCCCGGACGGCAGTCAAAGCCCGAGTACGGACGAGGCTTGACAACACTCGATTCCGGTCGTGAACTTTCGATGAGTCTTCGTGCTTCGGTTGTATTCTTCCCTTCTCTGTGATTGTAGTAATTTTACTTGAATTGCTTGGATGTATTAGAATGATGATTTACACAAACCCTAATTTGGTATTAATGCTACGAAGCACTGATACGCCAAAAACAGGCCCATACGCCGCTGCTCTTACGCTCCCCGCTGTCGCATCCTCTGTCGCTGTTGTAAGTAAGTCTTCCTCTTCTTCTTCTTCTTCTTTTAATTACTGTTAAATGAACATCGTTAAATTTGAAATGATTATGAATATTTCATGTCTAAGAACTTCATGTTATATTGCATTAGTTATGGACTTGTACTTTAATTGATTATTTATGCTTCATGTTTTATTTAATTACTGTTAAATGAACATCGTTAAATTTGAAATGATTATGAATATTTCATGTCTAAGAACTTCATGTTATATTGCATTAGTTATGGACTTGTACTTTAATTGATTATTTATGCTTCATGTTTTATTTAATTACTGTTAAATGAACATCGTTAAATTTGAAATGATTATGAATATTTCATGTCTAAGAACTTCATGTTATATTGCATTAGTTATGGACTTGTACTTTAATTGATTATTTATGTTTCATGTTTTATTGTTTTGAGAATTTATAATTGCATTTTTAATATATACATATATATTTATTATATTTAATATAACGTATCCCGCCGTACCCGTATCCTTGGTTTTTAAATTTTGTCGTACCGCCGTACCGAATATGCATCGTACCCGGTACCCGTACTGGTGCTTCCTAGTATTAATGTTAAATTCATGTCTTTGAATTTCTGTGGTTTACGCGAAGTGAGGAGCGCCTTCATTCCATCCTCCATTCCACCAGCGTGTTGAGTTGCCGCACTAGCAATTTCTAGTGGCGTGCCTTATGACGAGGTGCTTTCGACCCTCATTCTGCATGTGCGAACCATCCACCCGCTTGCCTTTCGTCCATCCGCCCGCCGAAGCAGTGCATAACGGCCTGCATAGTTTTCATCCGCCGTGCGAAGCGGTGTGTGCGACCCTCATTAGAGTAGTTAGCTCTTCTTTTGATTTTCTCAAAACCAAATTCAAAGCTCTTTTGTTAGTTAAATCTTTATAATTAATTTTCCTAAACAACAGAATTACACGCCCTAACCTGCGTTCCTTCGAGATCGATACTTGGGGAGTTATTCCTACATTTTATATTATTTGAGAGACTGGTGCACTTGTCGTTAGCGCATCAAGTTTTTGGTGCCGTTGTCGGGGAACGCAGGCATCGTGTGATTTTTTTGTTTAGGAAACTATTATAAAGATTTGTTGTACTTGATTTCTGTTTTTCTGTTTTGAGTGTATGCAAGGCGAGGCCCTGAAGATTTAGCTGAGTACGATCCAGAAATAGAGCGGGCACTGCGTGCGCGCGACCGTGCTGCTGCTGCCATGGAGGGTAACCAGAACAATGGGAATGACCACAGGGGAGAGAACGTGCCCATTGTTGGTCAAGCTGCTGATGAACACGATGTGGCCCGGCCAAGGCCCCGGACAATGCGTGATTACACCACTCCCACTGTTGGGAGTGTGTACCCTGGATTTGGCCCGGCCATTACAAATAATCAGTTTGAAATCAAGCCAACCATCTTGAACATCAACTGCAACAGCGCCCAGTTCTCTGGGATGGCAAAGTGAAGACCCGCATCTTCACTTGGCAGAGTTTTCAGAAATCTGCGGAACATTCCGGTACGTCGGCATCTCTGATGGCACTGTGAAGTTAACACGATTTCCATTCTCTCTTTGAGACAAGGCGAAGGCATGCCTCCACACCATTCCACCTGGTGCTGCTACCACTTGGGATGCGTTGTCATCCAAGTTCCTTGCCAAATTCCACCCTGTGGATAAAATCGTGAGCATAAGGCGAAAGATAGTCACCTTCCGTCAAAATAATCAAGAGACCCTAGCTGAGACGTCGGAGAGGTTTATGGACCTCCTACGGAAGTGCCCTCATCATAAGTTCCAACCATATAACTTGGTTGAGAATTTTTACTTTGTTATAGAGCCCAACTACAGGGCCATGATCGATGTTGCTGCTGGGGGGACATTGATGAACCACACTCCTGAGGAGGCTCTGCGAATCCTGCAGGATACTGCTTCCCACGGCTCTTTTTGGACGGTCGGTAGGAACACTCCGAGAAGTACAAGAGGATTATTTGAAGTGAACACTACATTGCCACCGGCTGATACTGCACCATCACCACTCGAGAACATAGCTTTGCTGAAGAGGCCCGCCTCTACTTCTGCTCGGGTGATGGCCATCTCATGCCAAGGTTGCGGGAACCCCGGGCACCACGCTTATGAGTGCCCCGCTGGTGAGCTTTCTTCTGACTTTTCTAATTCGAATGTTGACGAGTGTGTTAATTATGTGAACAATCAAAATCGTGCGGCACCGTTTTCAAATACTTATAACCCGAGTGTGAGAAATCACCCAAATTTTTCTTGGAAGTCAACGATGGCAACCGGGCCAGCATCAATTTGATGCTCAAGCTTCTGGAAGCCAACCGAGGCCGCCACAACCGAGTTATACTCAAGGTGCCCCTGCCCAGTGGAAAAGTACTATGGAGGAAATGATGGAAAAATTCGTAGATATGGCCCAATCTAACATGGACAACCAGACTGCCTCTATGAGGAACTTGGAGATGCAACTGGGCCAGTTGGCCCAAGTGCTATCTGAGCGAGCTCAGGGTGCTCTTCCCAGTACAACTGAAAAAAATCCTCGTGAGCAAGGAAAGAGCTTGGCCAGGTCAGATGGTTGCCATGAGAGTGATTTGGTAGTTAAGTGCACTATAAATGATGTTGAAACCGCCGCATTGTGCGACACGGGGTCATCCCGCAACATCCTTGCGTTGCAAGACGTTGAAAAGCTTAATCTAAATATTAATGTTGATGATCGGACATCCCTTGTCCTTGCCAATGGGTCGGTGGTGGAAACCGAAGGAGAGGTTGAGGAGGTTGAGGTTATTGTGGATGGGACGTTGGTAGTCACTAACTTTCAAGTGTTATTGTGGATGGGACGTTGGTGGTCCTCTTCTTGAAAGAGAGTGGCGCCACTCTTCATATTGCTGATGGCTGTGTTACTTTGCCATCAAAAGTGGCATACCATGCTTATCCATCGACGATAACCAAGGACCTCAATGTTTTACCTATTGTTGTTAATGATGAGGCTTTGAGTAATCAAGAATGCAGGTCTGAAGTGCATAAGTTGACGAAAATTGCTGAGAAATTGAGGCTTGAAGCGAGTGCTGAGTCGGAGGCTGAAGGGGTTGAGCAAGTGAATAAGGATTTGATGGATGACGAGGCTATGTTGGATGAAGGCGCGAGGCCGTGAAGTTGAGTGTCGAGGCGGCAAGCATGGCCGCAAATTCTTCAAATATTGTTGTTAATTCTGAGTCGTTCTGTAAACAATTAAAACAGATTCTATGGGCTAATCTGTCACCCGCGGTGGGTGAAGAAATGAAGCCCCCATGCTGCCCCTAGGAAGATAGAAACTGATTCTGATCGAGTGTATGGTGCTCGATGGCGTTCTCCCACTGTGGAGAAGCTTAAGCAAGAAGGCTGTTGCGCGTTGCGCGTTTTGCTGCCCGCTGGCGCGATATGGAGGTTAGGGGCAAGGGAGGTTCATCTCCCTTGGGCCCTAAAGCTTTCACCTCCTGCCCATCTCGCGTGGCAGGGTAGAACCACCACAAGTCGGCGTATAGCTGATTCGTGACAGATCTCTGGTCTGTTTTTGTTGCTGCTTAGTTTGTTTAGTTTTGCTTTTAGTTGAGTTTGTTTGTTGTTTTTATGTGGTAGCGAAAATAGATAATTCTGAGAACTCGTTTATATAACTGCTAATACAGATATTTGGTCCACCTTAAGGACGGTAAACAAAAGGGCTAATGGGAGACGGTCCAATTTTGCTGTTTTGTTTATTTGTCCGGCTAATATTTGGTTTTCTGCATTATATCTGCTGTGTCGGAGTTTTCCTCTTGTAGGTGTGGTGATCCTTTGGTGGCGGACATGGGAGTTTCTTCTCAGTATTAACGTCACTCTTCTGGTATGCTCATTTCTAAGCATGGGGTAACCTCTTCTCCTAGCATCCATTTTAATTTCTAGTGTTATATTTGTTATTGTGTTGCTTAGATTAAGTCTGGGGGAAAGCTGGTTATTGTTACCCATTGCGCACGTGCACATTTCATAAGCATGCTAGAAGTACTTCTGAATACCTTTTTATATTATTTTTTCATATTCACCGCACACCACAACACCCACATGAGCGCGCGCTTAGTCGTAGACGCGTTACGAGTTTAATTCGTTTCTTTTGCGTGATTTGAAAAATTACTATGCTGGCTTAGAATTGTGAGACGGAGTAAAATGTTGACTTCTGTAGTGCTTCTAGTCGAGTGCTCGCTTCTCGCGTAGAAATCCGTGTATAATTAAATTTTTTTTATGCTTATATTTTTATACTTTTCTATTTGCGTAAATATTGTTTATTTTACTCAAAATTGGTGAATCCAGTGTGAATCCGGTGTGAATCCGACGGTAGCGTAGGGATGTGAGTAAACTTTTGCTAGATTCGTATTGCTCAAGTTGGGAGGAAAGATTGTCTTTCTCGGTGGCTAAGAACTTGCCCCAAGCGACTTTTGAAACATTGGTACAGGTTAGTTCAGTTGCGCGAGTGTGATGTAGGCCATCATTTTGCCCGGTTGAGCTTGTGTACCCGTTCCGATCGTCTTATCCTCGCTAGCCCCATTGTGTCTACCCTTCCTTTGACTCAGCTCCACCAATTTCTCACCAAAGCTTAAAAGCAATCCTAGTCGCACACCCAAATTTGAGCTCTAGTTTGTATTTTATTTTCATGATTGGGGTGTTGCTGTATTGATAATTTTTGTGAATATGTGGATGTGATCAATTGATCAATACGCAGAAATGATTTGAAAAGAAATAGAAAATAGAAAAAAATGAGAAAGAAAAAGAAGAAGAGCTTTGTTGGAAATCTTCAATTTGTATTGAGAGTAGGCGGTGCACATACCCATGTAGTCAAGTCCAAGTATGGGGGTGTGGTGCACCCGCGTGTATTTTTGTGTTGCTGCGTGGATAGTTCCTGTTGTGCGAGCTCTTTTGGGTCAGGTCCATTGAGCCCTCATGTTTATCGTTGTATACCCTACCGTAACCCAAGCCCCTTCGCTAACCTAAAGTCCTACTGACTCGCGCGGTGAACCAAACTAGTGTCGTGGAAAGAGTGTGAACAAGTGAGCTTATGGTCACCGACATTGATGGATTTCTTTGGAGATTCTCCCGAGCCCCAATCTTTGGCAATGCTCACCTCAGTTTACTTTCTCCTTACGCGTGACCAACTGATTCACTGTGATTCATTTTTTGAGTAGAAGTAATATGTATTTACGATCTTAGAAATGTATAAACTATTATGTATAATTAAAAATTCTTTCTATTATATTTCTACGCGCGTGAGTAGGCGACTTCGCATGGTGTTCCGCTTTTCAATTTCTATGTCAGCTATTAGTTTTCCTAATCCGCATGGGAGATGGTTTGTTCGGGACAAGCAAACGGATAAGTCTGAGGGTGTGATGAGTCCAATTTATATAAGGTTTTTCGGACTCATCTGGGCTAGTTTTCTCTCACTTGCACTTCACTTTTAGTTTATTATTGTTTATATTTCACTGGTTCACTCTTCTCACACGAAGTGCATATTTTGTCATATTGTGGTGTGCTATTGCACATTATTCTGCTGGGGGTAAGCACATTGTGCTCCCCATTCTTTTTCTGTTATTATGCTTGTGCTGGAGGTGTGTTCCCAGCATTTGGATTTGATGTGCAGGTGGGGCAGATCTCCTCTGCTGCCCAGTTTCATTTATGTAGGAATCGCACGGTCGTGCGTTTCCTTGACGCACGATCTCTGCGACCGTGTGATGCCTGCAGAGCCCAAATTGGTGATCTGCCCCGGTGAGTAAAATCGTACGGGCTCTTTTGCCTGGCCTTTCTTGGTTCCCTGCCCGATAAAATTCGCACGATCCATGCATGGTCGTGCGTTCGGCCGTGCGTGCCTATTTTTCTGACTGTTTGGTATATAAGTGCAGGAACTCGCCCTATTTCAGGGATCCGCCATTTTTTCGCGCCAAAGCCCCAGCTCCGCCTCTTTTTGCCGCTCCACAACCGCCCACCTTCGAGAGGTCTCCGGCCATATTCTTCATGCAAATCTAAGGCTAGGACATCCTCTTGGCCTCCTCCATCATTCGCAAGCCTCCAAGCTCCATTTCGAGGGAATTCACTGCACTCACTGGTGAAGACTGTAGCTGAAGGTGATTGACGAAGAAGACGGGTAGAGTGGAAGAAGGTGACAGCTCTTCTGGACCACGGACGGCAGTCAAAGCCCGAGCACGGACGAGGCTTGACAACCCTCAATTCCCACCATGAACTTTCGATGAGTCTTCGTTCTTCGGTTGTAATCTTCCTTTCTCTGTGGTTGTAGTAATTTTCCTTGAATTGCTTGGATGTATTGCAATGATGATTTCCACAAACCCTAATTTGGTATTAATGTTAAATTCATGTCATTGAATTTCTTTGTGGTTTATGCGAAGTGAGGAGCGCCTTCATTCCATCCTCCATTCCACCAGCGTGTTGAGTTGCCACACTAGCAATTGCTAGTGGCGTGCCTTGTGACGAGGTGCTTTCGACCCTCATTCTGCCTGTACGAACCATCCACCCGCTTGTCTTCTCGTCCATCCGCCCACCAAAGAAGTGCATAGCAGCCTGCGTAGTATTCATCCGTCGTGCAAAGCGGTGTGTGCAACCCGTATTAGAGTAGTTAGCTCTTCTTTTGCTTTTCTCAAAACCAAATCCAAAGCTCTTTTGTTAGTTAAATATTTATAATTAATTTTCCTAAACAACATAATTACACGCCTTAACATGCGTTCCTTCGAGATCGATACTTGGGGAGTTATTCCTACATTTTATATTACTTGAGCGACCGGTGCACTTGCCGTTAGCGCATCAACTATTGAGTTTCATAATTAACTTGATCATATTAATCTTCAATTTCAACACGTATTGGTGAATTGATTCAATCATCGCTAAATTCAGGCTTCTTAAATTCCTAGATGATATAATTTGGAGCTTTCCATAAGGCTGGCAGAAGGTGAATCTAACGTTATGGATTCATTTGCATAAATGCATGGAATTGCAACAGTAATCCGTTATGTTGTTAAAGACGCGCCTAAGGGTCAAGGCTCACCAGGCTCAGAGATTTGCGACTTCGTGCGCCTTTTTTGCACTTTGGAGCATAAAAGGCGCACATGGTGCGATTTTTGTTGTAAACTTTTTTTTTCAAAATAATGCAGCAACTCAATTATGTGCTTCACCAATGCTCTGGATGCTGAATGAAGGAAGCATGGTTATGTGCACATAAATCAAAATGGATTCTTGGGTCTGCCCTCTCTGATGTCTTTGGCTTTGATTTGAGGGCATGATTCCGCAGCAAACGCGACGGTATAGGTGGCCACTATTTCAGTGGTACTCTGTGAGCAGCCACTTTGTGCATTTATTGTCAAAGGTTAGGTCTTTCTCCTCTGAGAGAAGCCACTTTGTGCATAGTGCCAAAGGTTAGGTTTGTTTCCAATCTTCCCCCGCCCATACCCCCAATGATTGGGGACTATATGGGTTATGTTGTTGTTGTTGTAATGCAGCAACTCAATATTTTTTGTATGATTTAGTGTTTTTGAAACATAATCGAGCGTTGAGACTTAGATATGATGCAAGCGACCACATTGATTTTATTTTTTAAGAGATATAAATGACAGTAATGAATGATTAATGAGTAGAATAGATGAAGAATCTGTTCAAGAAGATGAATTGATGTTTGATGTTGATTATTTAAAATGAATGTGGTTGTTCCTTGCCTTCTTCAGGCGCGCGACTGCGCCTTGATCCTTGCGCCTAGGCTCCAAGACTCCTTTGCGCCTTGGTGCGCCTTGCGCCTTTAATAACTTTAATAACTAAAGTAATCCGAGATATGAAGGAAATTAAAAATGTTTTATAAACACGATCAATCTCATCATTAGTATCATCATCATCAATATTCCTAATCATTTGTTCATGTTAAGTGTGAGGTGGTTGTAAATTTGCCTCCACATTAACATTCAGATTTAACTAATTTGTACAATTCAAACTTTTTTACATAATTAACAACACCTTTCTTCAGTCCTAGTTATTATTCGTCTTCATCAAAATCGCATGCATCATCGTACTACTCTGATGCATAAAACATTTGGACTGAGTCTCAATAAGTACATCCTCGCGGAGGTGATCAGCATCTGAAATGCAAATTCTTCCTTTGCAATTTGCATTGGAGCAAGTCATCTTGAATCGTAAAAACCTCCATATGTCTGATCTTAGACAACTCTCAATGCTCTGTCAGATTGGGATCTATCAATAACAAATGTCTGATTCGGTCTTCTATGTCACATTTAATATCTAATCAACACAGGATCGTATAACCCAACATGGCACGAGGAAATATCGATTCTCTAATTTATGACGTGTCTACACCGATTCCACTTAGCGTGAGAAAAGGTGATATCTCACATCTCTTCTACTAAATGCATATGATACTCTATTATTGTTACAAACATGATATTGAATATTGTTGGGAAAAACACCCTTTGATTTATCTTACAAATTATCTACAAATGATTTCATGATCTAGGATTTATTACACGTGTTGTATAGAGAGGGTAATTTGGTCATTAGATGTCTTATGATGTCACACTCTCATTAGAGTGTCAAAGACCAGTCTAAAACAGTCCAAAACTCAGTTGAGTTAAACTAGCGTCGAATAGAAGTCGGCGCAACTTCGACGGAAAGTCGAAGCAACTTCGAATACAAGTAGAAGTAACTCAGATTGTTAGTCGTAGCATCAAATGAAATCGACGCAACGTCGAAATATACTCGACGCAGAAGAAGAGTCAGTCAAAGCATTATCAGAATTCGACGCAACTTCGACTTGAATTCGACGCAGAAGATGAAGTTCAAAGTCCAAGTCTTCAACTCGACGGATACATCGATAATTATTCGACGCAACGTCGATATCTGAGTTTATTCAATGCTGAAAACAAATTAAAATACTATTCGACAGAGAATAAGTATACAGAGTGAGGAAGACAACAAGATAATTAATTGTGATATTCCATTCTGTCCTCTTCTTTCTCAAGCTCGAACACAGACAGAACAAGAGAATATTTCCGTACAGAAAAAACACAAAGGCCTCTGCTTCTTCTTCTCTTACAGTAAGAAGTCATCAAGAATATAGAGATCATCAGGATCATAGGCTCATAACCCTTGCATTCTTTTCTATGTCAAGCAAGGGTTCATTCTAAACAGATCCTAAAGAACACCAAGTGATAAAATCCTCATTGATAACTGCAGGAGGATTCAAACAGAAGAAACATTTTCACTACTTCTTCTTCTTCTTTTCTCTGTCTTATTCTGTAACTGAGAAAAAAGTAATAAGAATCCCTCTCCAAAGGATTCATTGGTTCTAAGAGTCTCCTTATCAAAAGACTCAGTAGTTGGCTCTAAGAGTCTCCTTGTCAAAAGACTCAGTTAGTAGTTCTAAGAGTCTCCTTATCAAAAGACACGGTGGCTGGTTCTGAGAGTCTCCTTATCAAAAGACTCAGGCACTAGATAGTGCATTCCTACCAAGGTGATAGAAGAGTGGACTACCCACATTTTGGGGAACCACTATAAAACTTGTCTCTTATGTATTGTGATTTTCTTTGTTGTCCCCTTTATTATTTCTGCATTCTGTGTTTAATTTATTCTGTGCTGGTTTTCTGATTGCATGTTATTATAAGTTTTTATTGTGTGTGCATATTTAGTGTAAAAGATTTAAAATTTTATTCACCCCCTCCCCCCCCCCCCCCCCCTCTAGAGAATACTCAGAGGTCACACTGTGCACTTTCAAAAATCCTCATCGTAATCTGAGATGAACTTTAAACATCTATGTTGTCTCGTATGTGTTCCTGAAATGTAAGTAGATATTTAAAACATTTACGATTTGTGATGATCTTACAACGAGCTCAGCAAGGGTAGTGTCTTCAACTCTTCGATGCCGCAATGACCGCAAGTAACTACAAGTCATATACGGGGTAACTCTTTTTGGGTATTTCATCTGTCTGGATGCAACGTACTAACGTTCTTATGCCCCATTAAATTAAAACGCATCACAAACCTCTGCTTGAAGCGTTCCTGTGAATCTGGAAAAAAAACCTTCTACGCCTGAAGGTAAGCACAATACTAGTGCCTTCATTGTTTGACTTTTTATACCTTAAATGCTAACTCGCATTTTACCATCCAACCGAAAACTTTCCACTATCCTGGTAAGTGAATTTAAAGGTAGTGTTATCTTCATAAAAATCTAAATGTATCTCACGCACTAACTTACTAATTTAAAAAAGTTGTGGGCCTTAATAACAGCTTTTGATCTCAGCAGATCTCTGTTTACTTATATGTTCTTTGGATACACTGAGAGAGTCCTACATACTGACATTGTATCCCAAAAGGCGACTTTCGTGAGTCAAACTTGGACTTAGAAAATTTTACATATAGAATCAATGATACTCCCTGAGAGTACTCAAAATCGTCCTTCATTCTTTGAATACACAAAAATGTTATCAAGGAAGAAAAATGATGAACCAAAACTAGGAATCCTCGTAACACTCAATCATCAAATCTATGAAAGCAAGGGGCATTGCTCAACATGAAAGGAATGACTACGAAATAGTAGTGCCCATATCTTGTGTTAAAAGTTGTCTTCGGGATGTCCCCCTCACCAATTCGTAGTTGCGGGTATCCATATCTTAAATCTAACTTAGTGAAAGTGCAAGACTCTTCGAACTAGTCATTAAAACCATAAATCTTAGGGAGTGGTTACTTATTCTTAATTGGGAACTTATACGACTCAAGGTTGTTGACGTGCAACTCCAAATCATCATCCTTCATAGCAACAGCAAGAGGCATTCCTAAGGAAATGATGTTAAGTTTAATAAATATCAACTCGAGCACGCTCCTACAGTTGAAACATCAGTTCTGTAATACTCTAACTGTCATGCGGTAGAAGATTTGGATATGGGTAAAATGTTAGGAATGAGTTTTGTTTCGAGCATATATCTCGATGATATGCTTGAAAGTTCTCAAACTAAAGGTACATCCATAAAATTATTTTTGATTTTGACGTACAACAACTAGACACACGTCATAATTGATACTGATACTCAAAATTGTCTTAATCGACGAGGCAACTATATTGGAAATTCTTTTCATGCCTCAAGACGTAGCAGTGAACTGGTCTCGTCATCCCAACTGGGTTCTACAAGCGATCTAATTTTGTCTTAATCAGTCCAAACCCGTAATTAGATCAAACTCTATTATGAGAGGAATGCAAACTTATATTCTAGATTCAGACCCTTCACATGGAATTGGATCAACATCTATGACTAGTATACACGAGAAATTCGTTCAACCCAAAGGCTCCCAACCCCGAAACGACTAGAAATATTCTGAGCTCAACTATGAGCAAAAGATTCTACCATAACGGGTGCGATGAACTCATGCTAAAGGGAATGGAACATGATTCGAAAACAAAGAAATTGAAAAGATGATGCAATAAGTAATCTGACTGAATTAGGTTGAATTCTACTATAGCAAGGACAAATTCTTTTCTTAAGGATTCTGATTCCTTATATGAGTATTTGCATAATGTGATGAATGCGAGAACACACACTTATATAAGTAGTTGTCTTGGCACTATGCACTAACTTGAGATGCTTCTTCTGTAGAAGTCAATCTGTGTGGAGGCACAAACCAACTTAAGAAAATTGACGTGAACATTCCATGACTGACATGGTCTATTGTTCGTCATATAAGATGCGAAGAATTCAAGATTTGCTCTAAAGAGAAACATAGATAGAGAGTGGCAAAGCCACAATCTTATCGGTAATCACTCCCGACACTAAAAGATTAGGTGTCGTCACAGGATTAGACATCAACCAAAAGTCCAACATTGAACTTAGCTATGAAAGCATGTGACATCACTAATACATAAACTTATAGATGATGACTTAATGACTCTAACGTCCAAAAAGATTTAGATGCAAACCTAAGGATCTGTGACTTTCTAGGGTTCAAAGGATCTTAAACCTCCCTCTGATTAGGACTGCGAGCGGTGCGGTTTGGGGCCAAACCGAAACCGCACCGCAGGGGTGCGGTTTTAGTTCGGCCAAAACTGCACCGCACCGAAACCGTGCAGTGCGGTTTGGTTTCGGTGCGGTTTGATGTCGGTTTTTGCAGTGTGGTATCGGTTTTTGCAGTGAGGTGTCGGTTTTAGCGGTGTGGTGTCATTTTTTGCGGTGCGGTTTCGGTTTTTGGCAGTTTTTTTGGTCATTTAATTTGGAAAAGATTTTTTTGTACAGACAAGATAACAAGTAAGATTTTTTTTGTACAAACAAGACACATGAGTGTCAACTACTAAATATTTAAGTATACAGCTACTAATTATTTAAGTATCCAGCAAAATATGATTTATGCATGGTCATGTATCAACTATTCAAGTATGTTGTATGCATCATTGCAACTACTAATTACTAAAATAATAAAACCTGCACACTTGCACACTGCATAAATAAACATTCATATTTTTTAAATAAACATTCATATTTTTTTGAAAACAAAGCAACTGGCAAAAAAACAGGAGAGACAATCACAAAGATCGCGTGAATTAGAAATATTTGAATCCGCAAAACCTGCAAACAAAATATTGTATTTTTATTAGAAAATACACATGTTAATGGAAATTATTACGAACAAGAGAAATTGCATGGATTAACGGAAACGGATACAATCCGGAGCAAGCTCCGGCCAACTCTTGGAGGCTGGTTCCTCCAAAGAGCCTTCTCTCAAATGAGAGCCAAAAGACAATAGTTCCAAAGGTGCCATAACTCCCCAAAACCACCTCCTTATATAGGGAGGGGGGGCTCACATCAAACTAAACATTTAAAGAAAAGCAAAAACATTTAAAAGGCGCGTGCGCGTAACAATACATCCCGTCAGAAAAGCGACCTTGACCCCAAGGTCGGAGCGCCGCCCGCCGGTCAGTAGTGGGATGTCGTCGAGGTGCCCGGGGCGTCGTGCGGTAGTCCGTCCGAGAGCAGCAGGGCGTCGAAGTCGGCGGCGGAGAGCGCGGCCACGTCGTCGCCGATGAGGACACGACACTCCTTCACGGAGCACTCATGACCAGGAGAGTAGGGGTGCTTGCAACGGAAGCACAGGCCCTTGCTTCGTAAGTCGTTGTACTCCTGGTTGGAGAGGCGGTGGGTAGGGACAGGCCGGTTGTTGCGAGGACCCATCATTGGTGGCCGAGGCAGAGGAGGTGGCGGAGGTGTAGGTTTCGGATGGGTCGAGAAATATGTGTAAGAAGGATGCCGAGAGGGAGGTGATGGGGAAGGAATGTCGCCGGACGTCGCGAGAAATTCTGCCTCCACCAGGGGGGCGAGGTCAATGGCGTGGTGAACCGTTAATGGTTGGAGAGTACGGAGACGGGAGCGGAAGTGGGGTTGCAAGCCGTTCATGAAGAACCCCAAGTAATGGTCTGGGGGAAGACCGGGGACATGGGTGACTAATTCCACGAAGGCATCAATGTACGAGTCAATGGAGCCAGTGTGACACACCCCGCATAGTCGCTCGATCATGAGGCCGGAGTAGCGGGCGTCATACCGCTGAATGAGGGACTCAGAGAGAGCTGGCCAGGTGAGGTCGGGAGAGGTCTGCCGGAGCCAACGGACCCAATGGAGGGCCGACCCTTCCATGCCGATGATTGCGGTGGAGACCCGTTGTGTCGGCGCGGTCTGATGAATGTCGAAGAACTGCTCGGCGCGGGCAATCAACCCGAGGGGGTCAGACCCGTTGAAGGTAGGCATGTCAGGTCCACGGGGCAGTGGAGGAGGCACTTCCACCGCTGCGGAAGCATCGGGAAGCACGGTGCTGGGGGAGCCCACAACAGAGGTGGTAGAAGGCCCGGAGTGCTGGGTGGGCTGCAATTTCTGGAGCATGGTCATAATCGAGGTGAACTGCTCGGTCTGAGCCTCGAGACGAGAGTTGATGGTGGCGAGGGAGTGTTCGAGGGCTTCCACGCGGGCTTCCATCCGGTTCTTTGGCATATGAGCACGATTGCTCCGAGTTGGAGGTTGGCAAGGGGCGGAGCCGGCCCGCAGGGGGCCGAGGCGGCGGCGGGGAGCGCTGGCGGGCGGAGGAGGACGCACGGGGCTGTGCCTGGGATCGCTGGCGGGCGGAGGAGGACGCACGGGGCTGTGCCTGGGATCGCTGGCGGGCTGAGGAGGACGCACGGGGCGGCGGGGGGAAGTGCTTGCGGCTGAGGAGGACGGACGGGGCGGCTGGACGCCGATCGGGCGAGGGACGACGGTGCTACACGGGTAGATCTGGGCAGCAGGGGCCGGGGAACGCCGATCGGGCGGACGAGAGGCGGGATGGCGTCGTCGACCGCACGGCTGCAGCGACAGAGGCTGGATGGCAGGCGTCGAGGGTTGGCGGTCGTCGACCGCACGGCGTCGTCGATCGAGGGCTGGCAGGCGGAATAGATCGCAGAACTGCGTCGTCGTCGAAGAACTGCGTCGCAGGCTGAATGTCGAAGACTGCGTCGTCGTCGTCGATCGAGGGCTTGCAAGTCGCAGGCAGCGCGCTGGCGGAATAGATCGCAGATCGCAGGCGAGTCCGGGGAGAATCCTCGGCTGAGAGCAAGACTCCGACGGCTAGGTCAGCGGGCGGAGCGGCAGGTCGGACCAAATATTACGAACAAGAGAAATTGCATGGATTAACGGAAACGGATACAATCCGGAGCAAGCTCCGGCCAACTCTTGGAGGTTGGTTCCTCCAAAGAGCCTTCTCTCAAATGAGAGCCAAAAGACAATAGTTCCAAAGGTGCCCTAACTCCCCAAAACCACCTCCTTATATAGGGAGGGGGGGCTCACATCAAACTAAACATTTAAAGAAAAGCAAAAACATTTAAAAGGCGCATGCGCGTAACAGAAATCAAATGTATTTTACATGTTACTATATTTATCATTATTTAATTTTCATTTTCGGTGATTTCAACATCATCATCATCCACATTAACTTGCATTCGTTTGTCCAGCTCTATAAAAAATTAAAAAATAATGTTTAAAAAATCGATCTACAAGACTACAGCTTTAACAATGAAGTGAAAAGAGTACAAATTAAATCTAAATACACTATCTTTATCAAGCTCTTCATATTTATCAACATCAATAATCATCTCTTCCATCTCATTGAGGTTTGACTTGCAACGCAGCCAATCACGAGCATAAATAAAAGCTTCTACTGTCTTAAGTGCTAATGAACTTCTGAAAGTATCAAGAATGCATCCTCCAGTACTGAAAGTTGATTCTGAGGCTACAGTAGAAATTGGAATAGCTAAAACATCTCTTGCCACTTTGGATAAAATTGGAAATCTATAAGAGTTGAATCTCCACTAATTCAAAATATCAAAAGAGTTGAATCTCCTTCAAATATAGGGTAATCTCATATGTACAAATAGTTGTTTCATCCTCCTCAGAATCATCCATAAACATTTTCTTTTGATAAACCACAAAGCTAAATTCCATATCAACTTGATTTATACCAGTCCCGGAGCTTGAAGCTTTGGCTAAAATTATTTTGATTTGATGTTACATTTATAGATTTGTCATAATGACTATATAAACGATAGAGTGTGTGACGCATATGTGATGGTGAAATAATTGTGTGAATTCCTATATGCAACCATGCATGAGATCAGACGGTTTACTTGCAACAATGAATATTTATAAAGCAATATTAATTTGATTGCCCACAAAGAGCTAAAGCTCTCAAATATGAAAACACGTGAAGTCGTATAAGTGCAAGAGTGCCAGAAAATCAAATACTATTTAAATGGGAGATTACAAAGACTAAAACAATTGAATGCAAACTTATAAATCATTATCTCTTCTAGTAGAGAACAAACACAAGACCCAACGGTAAAGAAATCAACACACAAACCTTGATTACCAAGACTATAAAGAGGGGAGGGCTGGAGGTACTTTTGGAGGGCTGCCGGGACAGGTTTTCAGCACTCAAATGTTGTGTGGCTGTCCAGAAACTGGGACAGCAACTTGGACGATGCAGGGAGGCAGCATTCAGCAATCCGTGAAGGAAGGAGGCTGTCCACTCAAATGTTTGAGGGGAAATGAGGGGAGGTGGATCCACGGGAGGAAGCTCAGGCAGGGAGAGGGGCTGGTTGGTGGGTTTAATTGGGAGGGCAAGCTGCAGATGGTGGCAGCAATTGATGGATCCAGCAACCTGGACTCCACGTGAGAATGAGGAGCAGGGAAGAGAGGGAAATTTCGGCCCAGGAGTTAGAGGGGGTGGGAGAGTAATTAAGTGGAGGAAATGGGGAGTTATTTCTCACGTGAAAAAGAGGGGAAGTGGGGCTAAAAGAGGCCGGTTATGGGGGAGTGAGTTTGAGGGGATGGTTGTGAGGGAAGTTAGGAGATGGTGGGGCTTAAATTTAGGAAGTGATTCCTAAATAAAAGGAAGTGGAAGTAGTGGGGGCAATGGGTGGTTATGGAAGTTATGGATAGTGGGGGAGGTGGCCGGCTGGAGGTGGCTGGTGGTGGTCAGTGGGAGACTGTCGGAGGTGGTGGTGGTCGCCGGAGAGATTTTCCAGCGATCGCCGGAAAATACAAAATGTAGGGAAATTGTAGGGGAGTTCGTGTTGGATCACCGGAGTCGGAAATGAGGGAAAAAAGAGGGATGTTTTATGTGGAGGAATGAGGATAGATGTTTTGGGAGGAGGGAGGAGATAGTTGTTTTGGGAGGAGAGAGGAGATGGTTGTTTTGGGAGGAGGAGGGCTGTTGGCGGCTTGTGGTGGAGGATGATGTGGTAGACGGCAAGGTGGTGGGGATTCCAAGGCTTCGCACCCGGAACTCGGCTTCAGCACCGAATGACCAAAGAATGGGCTTCAATACTCCATTATTCAATGCCTAAAATGAGATTCATCACCCTCTATTTATAGATTCCTAGGGGGCAACGGACGGCTATGATTGGTTGAACGTCCCGACTCAAAAATACATAAAATAACAACTCGAAATAAAAATGACAAGAACAAAAACTGCTACGATCGTCGATTCGCATAAAATGAATGGTTCTGATTCTCCATCAATTCCCCCCGCCTTGAAAGCATTCATCTCCGTGAATGAAGATGAGCGTGCTCTCGTCTGAAGGCAGGGAGAAACCCTGTAGCTTTGAACTCTGTACTGGGCATCAATGCTGAAAAAGGTACTGCTACTGTCGTCGGCGTCGAACACTGTACGGTACTGCTGTGGAAGAAGCTAGATGATGCCTGTGCCGGAGAATGTGGTACTAATGAAGACGGTGGAACTGCTGGCGACGAACGAGATGTAGGAACTGGAGAAGCCGGATGAGTAGTCGGTGCCGAGGACTCAGGGTGAGGAGGAAGCTAGGTGGTAGGTGAAGGTTGATGCTGATGCGGCGAAGTGGAAGGGGAGAATGGTGGTAACTGAGGCTGTGGTGGAGTGATGGATGCAGACGGAGGCTGAGAGGATGTGGAAGTAGAGGGCGAAGGGTACATGTAGTCATGCAGCTCAAACAATGGAGTCAAATCTTTAACGTTGAATACAAGTGAAATCCCCATATTCGGCGACATATCCAGCTCATAATCATTTGCTCCAATTTGTTTAAGCACAGTGTAAGGACTCATTCGCTTTGCATTCAACTTTCGAGCAATTCCTTGGGGAACCTCTCAGCACATATACAAATCAACTCTTGTCCTCCTTCGTTGAAGCTTTGCAATCTCCTGTGGCTATCATCATAAGATTTATAAATAATTTTATTGCAAGTACTCTTACGTCGAATAGACTCATGCATGTTACACAGTGACAATGAACGATGATCGACAAACATAACAGAACGGCTATCTAGAGACTCTGCATCCCTCCAGGTGTCATATTAGAGTGGCACATGATCAGGGGGATCAGTGGGTGGGGTGTAAAAAATTCATCGCGGGGGCGATGATCTTCTAAATAAACATTTGAAATGTTTGTACTAACAATGATGGAACTAAACCCAAGATCATCGAGAGCACTCTCACCCTCGACTAACTCAAAGATAGTGGACACGTACCTAAATAGTGGTGGCTTATATGGAGGCTCTTTTGGTGGAGTGTAGAAATACTCGTCGAGTGTGAGATAAACACTCAGAAGGCTATGCAAGACTTGGATATTGAGATACCACTCCACGATGTGTAGAATGCTTCCATAAAGTAGAAACTCATCAAGTGGCTCACCGGGAGGGGTATAATGAAATTCGTCGCAAATGCGACGACTACCAACATAGGTTCCTGGAATATCAGGAGTGACCTTAAATATAAGAGGAGCCATCACTGAGTACACAACACTAGATTCGAGAACCACGGATGGGATGATGCGAAGATCTGACTAGAAGAGGTGTCAAGTATCTTGAACTCAGAAATGAATCACTCATCGGAATCTCATCCTCACAAGGGCGTGGTGATTCAACAGGAGGCTCTACAGGGGGGTTTCCAAAGAACCCGTCAACAGGGTGATGGTCCTCCAGATGCAAACTACTGTAAGGGGCAGTGTTCCCAACGAGGGATGGGATGGTCACCACGAGGTCAACACTAGGCTCTTGGCTCCCGATAGTAATGTCGAGGACTGGCTTTCTAGCCGTAGGGGACACTAGGCCTAAGTGAGGTGTGGAGAATGAATATACCATCACTGTGTCACTGGGTCGTTCGTCCTAGCTCTCGTGACCATGTTCACTAATCATACTAGTGTCGCTCTCTGTTGGTATCACATGATCAAGATCGTACTCGACTCCAAAATCAAGTGGGCATTGAATCTCCTCAATATGAGAGGAATCAAAATCTAACACCGGGTCTCTCATGTCAGTGGGAGCACTACTAGACACTTCGGTGGCTTGACCTAAATCCTTAAGGTTTTTCCTACTGGTTCTCTTTGAGGCATTCTTTATGTCATCAAAATGAACATCCAAGCGATCAAATTGATCACGAACCCATCGTTGAAATTCGGCTACAGACATCCATTTTCAGAACACTAGAGAGATCACTACACGTGATGTTATCCTAATGGTGGTGACCTCTCTAGGGCTCTTGATATTCTTCAAGGTAATTACCTCTAGAAGAATCAAAGTGTGAAAAAAAGTTAGAACGGTTTCTACGAGTGACGTGTCGGGAACGAGGATAATCATGATAGTATGAGGGTCCTCCCGAGCGAACTCTATGTGCATGATCAGTGGTGGAAGTGGTTGGTGGTGGGCGGAGGTGGTTTCCGATGGTGGTGGTCTCCGGAGACGTTTTCCGGCGATCGCCGGAAAACTCCAAATGTAGGAAATATGTCGGGGAGGTGTAGGAGGACCACCGGAGGTGGCCGGAGACAAACTCCGGTGATCGTCGGAGATGTGTTGTGGGCTAGGGGGTTGTTTTCCTTTGTGGGAGATGAAGATGGTGGTGGGAAAGGTTGGTTGTTGTTGTGGGGGAGGAAGCTGCCCTGTTAGGAGGGGTCTTGGAGGGGGAGGGTTGGCTGCTTCCTATAGGTGGAGGGGTTAGGGGAGATGATAATGTGGTCGGTTACTTTAAGTGGGGGTTGAAGGGTGACTGCTACAATGATGGTGGTGGTGGTTTCTTGAGGTGGAGGAGGAGGAGGGGGTGGGGGGGAAGAAACGTGGTCGTCTGCCTCTTGAAAGAGTGGTGATGGGAGGGTATGGCTGCTAGGTTGAAAGAGGGAGTTAATGTTGTGGCTCCACGTGAAGATTAGAGGGGAATGGGGAATGGGAAATGGGGTTGCTGCTTGATTTTGGAGGTGGGTAATGGGCTTGGCCGGCTGTTTTGAGGGCTTGAGGATGGTGGTCGGTCACTTGGTGGAGGAATGAAGGAATAGACCCGAGCTTCGCACCCGGGGTTCGGCTTTGGCACCGAATGACAAAAGAATGAGCTTCAATACTCCATTCTTCAATGCCTAAAATGAGAGCCCTCACCCTCTATTTATAGATTCCTAGGGGGCAACGGACGGCTATGATTGGCCGAACGTCCCGACTCAAAAATACATAAAATTACAACTCGAAATAAAAAATGACAA
This sequence comes from Dactylorhiza incarnata, assembly GCA_033032865.1. Taxonomy (NCBI): domain Eukaryota; kingdom Viridiplantae; phylum Streptophyta; class Magnoliopsida; order Asparagales; family Orchidaceae; genus Dactylorhiza; species Dactylorhiza incarnata. Next base: position 4,561,112 of record JAWHQI010000133.1, on the reverse strand, counting down.
AAACAAAAACTGCTACGATCGCCGATCCGCATAAAATGAATGGTTCTGATTCCCCATCAGTGTGCTTTCAGTCAACTCAACGATTGTCATTGCTCTTGATATATCATATACTGCTTTGAAATACTTTGTAAGTTGTTTTAACTTGCATTGCGGGTTCAAGACAAAAGCAACACATAGTATAACATTACATTTTTTTAAACTACCCCCAATATTTATTGAATTTTGTCTTCATCTGATGTGCAACAATACTCATTGCAGGATCGTGAAGATCACACATAAAATTAATCGCATGTTCCATCGTTGAAATATTTTGAAAAAATAAATGCGAAGTTGGATATTTTGTTCCGGAAACCTCCAAAGTAATTGTATAAATAACTTTAAAAGCTTTAGAAATAAACTAGCATTATTCCAATCTTATGACTTTGGCGGGCCATTAATTGTATCGTCATTATTAAAATAGCTTATATATGAACTTTCATCCTCTAATTCATTGAAAGATTTCTCAAGCTTTATTGTTGTCTCTAGCATCAAGTTGAATTCCACCTCTTCTCAACATACAAACACAAAAGTGATTTGTATGATATCTCTGTTACACATTTTTTAAACTTCTCTAGTCGTTGAGAAAGATCCTTTTACATAATTAATGGCTAACCGAATCTTTACGATGGACTCATTATATTCGGATAATCCTTCCTTCACAATTAAATTTATTATATGTGTTGAGCATCTCACTTGTAAGAACACATTCTCTAGTATAGTAGATTTCCATTCTTTAGTTTTCCTTGTCAAATATCTAACAACTACGTCATTGACTGATGCATTATCCATAGTGACGGTGAAAATTTTCTTAATCCCTCATTTAGCCAAACAATTAAATATTTCATTTCTGAGGCCTTCTCCAGTATGATCAATTATTCTAACAAAATTAAGAATCCTTTTTTGCAATCTCCGCTCTTTATCTATCCAATATCCAGTAAGACACATATATCCATATTTTTGAATAGATGTCCAAGTATCTGTCGTTAGACATATTCTTTCTGATCGCATATGTTCCTTTAATTTTCTCCTCTCGGAGGTGAAAAGATTAATGCAGTATTTGGAAATAGTCGTCCGAGATGGCACTATGAGCCTTGGCTCTAATTGATTAGAAAATTTTCTAAAGTCTTCATTTTCTACAAATTTGAAGGACAACTCATCAACTACAACCATTTTTGCTAAAGCAACACGACATTGTTCTTCATCAAATTTATTAGCTTTTAATTAACCAACGGTTACCCCATCTTCATTTTTCACACTGAGAGATAACATTTGTTGTTTATTATCTTTTAACCTAAAGCGACATAAAGTTAGCGTATGCGCTCTTAAAGCACTTGTTCAGTTCTTACGAGGATCGGCAGTGTATGTCTGTGAGCAATGCTTACACTTCGCTTTATCTCTTCCTTCATTATCTTTAAACTTTGTGAACCAATCCCACATAGCATAACATTATTACTATCAGAGTCATCCATTTTAGTTTTCTTCTCTTTGTGTTTTGTATCATCATTATCATTCACAAGAGGTTCTTTTCCTATATTTTGAGTATTTTCATCTCCCTTCATTGCAAGAGGTTTTTTTCCTTTGTTCTTTTTAGATACCATCAACAACTATATACTATGAATCTATGTTATTAAAAACATGAGAAATTAATGAATTATAACATATGAAGAAAATAACCATCATATACCCACCACTCTGCACCTATCACCTATGGCAGATGTAACCACTAACCAACACTCCTCGGCCTGCAAGGTTGCAATTATTCCAAGACAAGGAATAATTACAAACCCTAAAACCTAAACCGAGTACAAAATTGAAAGATTAAGCCCACTCTCGGTGAATTTGGAAGATCAAGCTGCAATAGAGGCTATAGAGTTATTACCTTGTCAAGTTATTGTAGACTTGACCCTTGGAGGAGATGTAATTTGGATAGAGTTTAGAATCTGGATGTTGCGTGCTGGTTTGCTGGAGCCTGGATGCCTTCATCTGTTGCGGTGCAGGTGCCGCCTACCTTCTGTTCGATCGGCATGTAAGTCTTTGTCAATCATCGCCTCGTCAAGTCGTCGGTGCGACGGTGCGGCAATAGTCGGGTGTGTAACACCCCAACCTTGTTTAACAACAAATCAGCAGTCCGGTCAGGCTCCGTGATAAGAAGTAAACTAAGCAACGGTACTAAAATTGGTACATAGCAGATATAAATGAAAGTAAGAAATGAAAACTTACAGCGGAAGTAAAATATGCAGCTAAGGGGTAAAAATGGTACCTCAATTTCTGATTCACAGAGCCAACTAGAATTGAAAAGAATCATACAATCTGAATTACTGAAATCTTAAACATAGTCTGATACATTGAATACTTTAGATAATTCTGATACATCTAGTACAAAGTAAAAGTGCAACAACTGAAATGAAAGACAAACAAATATGAAGAACCGCGACGCTTATCCCAAGCGCAGCTCCCCACCGGTGACCCCTGAAAATGTCCGAAGACAAGTCAGCCCAACTGGTGAGTAAGAAAGAGTACTCCTCTCAGCAACACTAAAAATATGCATAAATAGTTTATATATAAAAAAATATGAGTCTTGTCTTATTAATGCATACTTCTGAATAATCTGTCTGTAGGTTTATAAGTCATTTTCTATATAGATACATTATAGATTTTGTCATATTATCTGAGTTCTTGCATGTACTAATTTTTGTACCCTGAATTATTTCTAAAGAATGGGTAATTAAATTTCATGTTTTACAATTTATTGAACTTAATCTGATTAGGGAGCACAGATGACGACGCGAAGGTGCCGTAAACTGAAATTTTCCCTAAGTGAAACACAGACTCGCATCTAAAAATTATCCAAGTATGGAAATGTGGTTGATGACCCCACGTCTGAGGATCGTACAGACTGCTTGTCATATGAGAATGAGGTCACTGATCTGAAGCTTATTACGTATTCTGAGCTTTGGCGTTTAGCATAGTTGTAATTAACCTTTTTAATTAATCATGTTTGTACTTAACATTTTTGTTTTTCATGCTCTGATCTGAATGACAATTTACATTAAATTAATTGTAAATTAATACTTACCTATAGGTTGTGTGTGACGTGATCTGATTTGAATCATGTATTTATATATCTTACTGTTAATATGCATTTAAAAGAAATACAAGTTCTACTATTTTACTGTTTTACATGATTTTCTTGAGGGAACTAAGCAATGATTTTATAATAGTGATGTCTAGCCAAGAGGAGTAGAATTTCTTACCTCGAGGAGGTGACGCTCGTAGACATGGCAAGGGGCATGATTTCCCTGGAGTTTTACTGAATTCCTCCAAAATAAAATCCCTCCTCACTCTTAGGGTTGCAATGAACGTCCATTAATATCCTTTAAACGTTGGGGAGAAATTCTAACACATAAATGATTGACATTTACCTTTACGGAGCACGATTATCTTGTGACGAGGTTGATTTGAAAAATTTAGCGAGCCCTCTCTGATTTAACACTGGGCTCCAAAGATTACTCGGTACCTTAAATAACCGAGGAATTCTTAGGGCAAAAGAAATAAAATTAGAGGTTTGGGGATTCACTCCTCAATTTAGGGTTTGCAGGATCAAATGCAATAGAATTCTAGAATAAAAGACTTACCCCTTCCACTAACAATGCAAAAGTTGACAATTCTTTGTTCCGGGGAAGCAATAGGGCTTCCAATTCCTGAAATCGAACTCAAAATTTTGAGAAAATAGGAGGGGGGTGTTGAAACCAGAGAACTGGTCTCGACGTTCGAAAAGGAGATGCAGCTGGCCCTTACTTGACCTGAGCGAGACTCTTGACCAGTCACTAAGAACCGAAGAACCTAACCCTTTGGGAGCACCTAAGTCCACAAACGGACCCCTTAAGCTGCAGCGCGGAGGTCCCACCGCATACCCAGAAGCTCTCAAGGAACTTCCCCTCCCAAGCCAATGCTGAGCCTGGGCACCTTGGAGGGCACTAAAGATCACACCACCGTCCACCTTCAATGACAGGGGGAGGGGAGGGGTAGTGCTTGCTCTCAACACACACGCGAAGGAGGGGGGGTACCAACATCCCTTCCCAAGGTGCCCATGGGGGTCTATTTATAGACTTCCCAAACATTGGGTTGCGGATAACCAAAAATCTATTATCCGCAGCCCAACAACCAACCCGAACGACCGAAACAGGAGGGGGCCGAGTGGAGCTTGAGACGTCCACTCCCCCCCTTGCCGGGGGTCGAATGAGTGGACCGAGGTCCACCACCCTGACTGGGCGAGTGGACCTTGCGGTCCACTCAACCCACCGGGCGAGTGGACCCTTGGTCCACTCACCCCGCTGCCCGGGCTAATGGTCCACTCGCCCACGGGCTTGGGGCGAGTGGACCCTAGGTCCACTCGCCCCCCATCTTGGGCGAGTGGACCCAAGGTCCACTCCCCCCCCCCCCCCCACTCGGGCGAGTGGACCAAGGGTCCACTCGCCCGGGGCCTTGGGCGAGTGGACCCAAGGTTCACTCGCCCAAGGAGATCTGCCCCCCCCGGGCCTTCTCTTTTTGGTCTTGATGATCTCCGACGGTTCAGTCCGCTGCGCAACGGTCACCCTCTCTACCACGTCCTCGTCCGTGTCGGGTCACACCGACTCGGAAAATATGAGGGTTGTACAGGGGGGGACAATTGCTAAGAGGGAGATTGTTAAAACGATTCCTGAAAACGAAGGAAGGAAATCGAAAAGAAACTTACTGAGGGGTCGGTTTTGTCTGAAAGGAGAAACCTGCGTCCCAAGGATCCTCGACGATTCCTGGCGATGGAGGGATCGACAGGTGAAACTGGCAAGAGAGAAAGGGTCCAGCGGCTTCAATCGAGCGGCAGGGAACAGTGATCTCTGCGCCTATTATCGTTGACGCACAGAAAGAGGAGGCGCCTCTAGCGACGGTCGACTGGAACGAGACTGGAGTCGACGTCTGCGAGAGAAAAAATAAGGCTAGCGGCGGTTTCGGCAAAGTCATGGGCTCGACTGGGTGATAACCTAAAGGAGCGTCACTGGGGGGGAATAAATCGTGGCTCACGGTTTAAAGAGGGGAATAAATCGTGCCCGCGCGATGTGCCTCCCAGGAGAGGTCTCCTCGCACCCACCCTCCTGACGTTCCATCTCGCCGACAAGGTGTTGGTAGTCTCGCTCGAGAACGCCCACCCTACGCTCAAAAGTGGTCTGTTGCGCATCGATCTGGTTGGCATGGTCTCGCAGTATCAAGGTGGCTTGTCGAGAACCTCCGCCATTCGCGCCTTCATCGTCTCAGGGTCGGCATGATCTCCCAAGAAATCTACAAGATCTTCAGGAGAGGGCGGGGGCGAGAACATCCCTTCCTCCTCATACTGGGGATCCATCGGCGAGGCCTCTCAATATTCGGCGAGGGCGAGCTTTGGGTAAGTTTTGGTCGGTAATCTCGGAATATAGAATCACAGCAAGTGAGATAACTAACCTGGCACGGGTTCCTTGTCGGGGTGCAGACGAGAGGGGGTAGGCTGCCCCGCGAATGGCTGGCCAGGGGGATGTAGTGATTTTCCCTTCCCTGGGCGGCGAGGTTCCGGGTTATCAGCTGAAGTGGTGGCTACGCCAGCATCCGGGGGGTTGCGCACCGAGACCCTCTCGGTCGGGCGCTCCTCCTCTAGCACGACGAGAGTTGTTGTCTCGCGAGCTGGGGAGGCGCGTGGTGTCGGAGGAGGTTCTCGCGGCGTTGGCTCCCGCGGCGTTGAATCTCGCGGTGTTGGTTCCCGCGGAGAAGGAGGAAGCCCTGTGGTCCCAAAGGTGGGGGCTGCGGGAGGCGAAATAGGTAAGATAGTGAAAAGCCGGATTGTGCGAGAAAGCGGTGTTCATTTACCAGATTCAGGAAGGGTCCTGGCAGGGATGACCGGGGGGCAGGACTCCAGAATTAGCGGAACATCATCAGCAGGGGGCGGGAGCGCGTCGGCACCCGCCTGGTTGGTCTCGGGGGCGCATCCCGTCGACGGTTTCTTGATGTAATCCGAATTTAGGTTTTGAAAACTAAATATTTTAATTGAAAAATATCTTATTTTGTTGTAAAATAAAATTGTGATTTTAAAGAAAAACGTTGATTGTTAATTTTTTGAAAGAGGCCGAGTAGCCGAGTCGAAGCGTTTGCACGTAAAACTGCTCTTACCGATGAACGTCGCAAAACTCATTGTTTGTTATTCAGAAAATCTCGTTGGCGCCTAACAGTTCGAATCTAAACGGGATTTGCACAATTCACAAGAACATTTCACAAACAACAATTTATGAAATAAACGGTAATTAAGGCAGATAGAACGTTCGGGGCAAGCTCTTAATTATTTAACAGTGGCATAAATTTAAATCTAATTAACGCGAGCAAAGGAAAGAACGTCGTTACCAAACGAGATCCGATCGGGCCAAATCCGTAGACGAAATCGGCGAGATCCAATGGCTGCACAGTGAGCAGTTGTCTGGTGATGAGCCGAACCCGTCGGGTAGAGGGAAAACACGGCCCGTAAACTGCTTGGGCGAACAAAGGAGGATCGGTAAGAGTAGTGTAGTCGACGATCCTCCTTACGCAGCAAGAAAGAATCGGCGCCGGAAATGAAGGCGGGGTCGACGGCGCCGGACGACTGGGTCGCGTGCTGGATCAGACGGAAGGGCAGCGTCAGGCGTTCTGGCAGAGAGTGGCAGGCGCGGCGGCGGGCTATGGAGCCTTCGACGGAGGCGGCGGTTAGGGATCGCCGGAAGGACAGCAGCGCAGCAACAGGGAGGGATCCTGGCGGCGTTGTCTCTGGGCTTTGGCGTCGAACTGATCTCACGGGAACTCGCCGGCAATGGCAGAGAAATTGAAAAGGAATCAATTTCTCTGCTTGTCCGGTCTTGTCAGTTCAGAGGCATGGCTTCTCATTTAATAGAAAAATTTTAATTTTCCAAAGTTAGTGATTAATTGTCATTCCAACTAAGGTCTGCCACCACTTTATGTGTTAATATTTGTTTCCAAAGGAGGCAGCACACATAATGAAAGATTTTCAAATTTCTAAAATAAAACATATTCCAAATATCTTGTCTCCCTCTTTTTTTGAAATTTAAATGTATGCCTTGTTAAATAATTTTTGAGCTTACCCGTTACGTCCTACCTATCAGAATTACCGGACCTATTTATTAGGGTCTCGTCGGACGGTCAACCCGACGAGCCGGACAATTACGAATATAAAGCAGGTGCAAAGGAAAATACACGATAACAAATAAGAAAATGCTGAAAATAAAAATGCGACTTATGATGCGCCGAAGGATGCATCAATTCTCCCGGGGTTGAAAGAGCTCGACCCCGACGAGACTTCACAAAAATTGGTAGTGGAGAGAGCTGACAACGTCTTTAGTGCTGGGTCGGGTGGAATATCTGGGGCCTTGACAGTTGGCTTGAGACACTTCCGAATTTGAAAACGATGAGAACCCCTGCAATAAGCAAACACCCAGTCCTCCCGTGGAAAGTGCAACTCATGACGATAACGACCGACCATGAATTTGCAATTTCCACAGGTGGCTCGCATTTTATTAGCAATAAATTTATGCAGTTCCATTAAATAATTAATATGAGCTTGCGCGTCGAAGGAAATACGTTCGTGGAACGAAATGCGATTATAGTCGGGTGGGTGTATTATCAGGTGGATAATCTCGGAAGGAGATAAATAACAGCCGTGATATTTAGAATCATTGAATGTAAATTGTGCTTGTGAAAGTACAAGGTTCCATGCCTTTAAATTCTTCCCGATTAATTGCCTCAGAAAATCCCCCAAATTTCTAGTAACGGCTTTATTCGATTTATCGGTCCAAGAGTGATAGTCGCTACTAGCTTCGAGGTTGGCTACCCTTTGCCCACATAAGGTGTTCCATAAATACGATAAAACATATTCATTATGGTGATGTAATTTAATAAAGTTGCCACGTTTTCCATGATAACGAGGCGTCTCAAAAGCGTGGGCGCTAAATATAAAGTCGATATTGTGAGGTGTGCGGAGTGAGTGATCTTCTGATATAATATCAAAAAACTGTGAGATATCAAGTGGTACGTCGGGACTCAGTAAATGTGGTGTGAGTGACAGACTTGCGCCACAAATTAATTCATGAGGTGGAGGTTCAGGAGGAAGTGCAGTGAGCAATAATGTGGTGGAAGTAACGAGAAGTGAACTAGGAGACGTAGCGGTCCTCTCGCGTTCCCTTGGGATAAGATAGTTCTTCTGGGGTAAGAGAACAATCTTGTGCCCGTAGTGCTCGAAGGAATGAGAGTTCCTCGTACCATCGTGCAGGACACGTCGATCGTACTGCCAAGATCTCCCTAGAAGAATGTGACAGACATCCATGGCAGCAACATGACATAAAACTCTATCCGAATACGTGTTCCCTATAGAAAACTCTACTAGACAATAGTGGGTAACGGGCATAGTCAAATGACTATTGACCCCAGATAAATTGTAGGGTTGTTCTAACGGCTGCGTCGCAAGCCCTAATATGTCGACCATGCGTTGAGAGGCAAAATTCTCCATACTGCCACTATCGATGATAAGAGAACAAAATTGCCCATGGATGCGTGCAGTAGTGCGGAAAATGTCGTGTCTCCTATGATCATCCTCAGTAGACTCACTAGGGGTGATCAAGCTATATCGTAAGACGCAGACTAAGTGTTCGGCGTGTTCGCCTTCCACTTCTACGACATCCTCTGACTCGTGTTCAGGCTCAGGGTGAGACTCATTTACGTAAACTCAATACTCGGGTTCACGTCCATCAGTGGAGTCAATAATAGCGACGAAGTGACGTCGCGGGCACTCAGATGATTTGTTCCCCGGCTCCATACACTTGAAGCAACGAAATACTCCCGTGTTGGGCTTAGTCCCAATAACCTCTTTACCCCTGGAGGGATTAGCGGGTGGAGTAGGGGTCCCAGTAGTGACGGGAGGGTGAAAGGAATCCAAGGCCCTAGTAGTGGGTGCAGTGGTAACGCTCGAGGTGGGTCTATCAGTAGACCTAAACCCGGATGTCCTCTTCTGCGAGGCCTCGGCTCTACGCGCGCGACTCGAAACTTCTCCTAAGTCCTTATAGTCAAATAACTCCAGTTGATCTCTAAGGGAATATCGTAACCCGTTCAGATATCGAGAGACAACCATGTCATCGTCCTCTCGGAGATTGAGGCGAGACTGGAGTACTAGGAACTTGTTCGTATACTCGTCTACCGTTGACTTATCTTGTCTTAGGTTGTGGAACCTACGATATAGGGTTTGCATGTAATCAGGAGGCACATACCGTTTTCGAATTTGTTCTTTAAATCCGGCCCATGTGGTGACGGGCGGTATGCCTAAATTAAACCTAGTTCGCTCTATTTGTTCCCACCAAACTAACGCGGGACCTTTAAGTCTCATGGTGGCGTACTCAACCTGCCTAGCTCGGGGCATTTGCTTCCAAGCCAAGTAGCGGTCCATCCTGGCACACCAATCTAAACAACGTTCGGGTTCTAAGTACCCTTCAAAGTCACCAACGTCTAGCTTGACTCCCATATCCCAACGAGGACGGCCATGAGGTTCGTCAAGTGGCTCGGGTTCGGGTTCGGCCTCCGGTTGTGCAAGCTCTAGCGGCCTAGTGTTCGGGTTTACTTCGTTGACTGGTGCGCGGTTTATGTGTACGGTGGCTTCGATATTATTAACCGAAGTACGCAGCTCATTCATAACGTGTGTGACACTTCCCATACCTGTGGTGATAGTCTCTACCGCTTTCATCAGTTCATTCATTCGTTGGGCTAAGTCCCCAACACTAGTTTCTAAATGATCGACATGTTTGTCCATTTTAAAATTTTAATTTAAATTTCTAGAAAAATATATAATTTTAATTTTCGAAAAAATATTATAAAGTTATTTTAGATAAAAAAAAATTTGTTTTATAATAAAATTCAAATTAAAATAAAATTGATTTTTTTTTAAGGAAAAAAAAAGGCTAATACAATTTTTTCTTTTTATTTTGAAAATAGATGATAAAATTGAAAGATAAATAAATTTTTTTTTTTTTAAATCTGGATCGTATGATTCGCGATAGGAGCAAATCAAAAACCTCCCTCTGATACCAAACTGATGTAATCCGAATTTAGGTTTTGAAAACTAAATATTTTAATTGAAAAATATCTTATTTTGTTGTAAAATAAAATTATGATTTTAAAGAAAAACGTTGATTGTTAATTTTTTGAAAGAGGCCGAGTAGCCGAGTCGAAGCGTTTGCGCGTAAAACTGCTCTTACCAATGAACGTCGCAAAACTCGTTGTTTGTTATTCAGAAAATCTCGTTGGCGCCTAACAGTTCGAATCTAAACGGGATTTGCACAATTCACAAGAACATTTCACAAACAACAATTTATGAAATAAACGGTAATTAAGGCAGATAGAACGTTCGGGGCAAGCTCTTAATTATTTAACAGTGGCATAAATTTAAATCTAATTAACGCGAGCAAAGGAAAGAACGTCGTTACCACACGAGATCCGATCGGGCCAAATCCGTAGGCGAAATCGGCGAGATCCAATGGCTGCACAGTGAGCAGTTGTCTGGTGATGAGCCGAACCCGTCGGGTAGAGGGAAAACACGGCCCGTAAACTGCTTGGGCGAACAAAGGAGGATCGGTAAGAGTAGTGTAGTCGACGATCCTCCTTACGCAGCAAGAAAGAATCGGCGCCGGAAATGAAGGCGGGGTCGACGGCGCCGGACGACTGGGTCGCGTGCTGGATCAGACGGAAGGGCAGCGTCAGGCGTTCTGGCAGAGAGTGGCAGGCGCGGCGGCGGGCTATGGAGCCTTCGACGGAGGCGGCGGTTAGGGATCGCCGGAAGGACAGCAGCGCAGCAACAGGGAGGGATCCTGGCGGCGTTGTCTCTGGGCTTTGGCGTCGAACTGATCTCACCGGAACTCGCCGGCAATGGCAGAGAAATTGAAAAGGAATCAATTTATCTGCTTGTCCGGTCTTGTCAGTTCAGAGGCATGGCTTCTCATTCAATAGAAAAATTTTAATTTTCCAAAGTTAGTGATTAATTGTCATTCCAACTAAGGTCTGCCACCACTTTATGTGTTAATATTTGTTTCCAAAGGAGGCAGCACACATAATGAAAGATTTTCAAATTTCTAAAATAAAACATATTCCAAATATCTTGTCTCCCTCTTTTTTTGAAATTTAAATGTATGCCTTGTTAAATAATTTTTGAGCTTACCCGTTACGTCCTACCTATCAGAATTACCGGACCTATTTATTAGGGTCTCGTCGGACGGTCAAACCGACGAGCCGGACAATTACGAATATAAAGCAGGTGCAAAGGAAAATACACGATAACAAATAAGAAAATGCTGAAAATAAAAATGCGACTTATGATGCGCCGAAGGATGCATCATTTCTCCTGCGAGTGAACTTAACACATAAGATATCACACCGGTCAGCATAGCGGCAAGGCGAGAAAGAAATAGAATTACCTTCGGTGCATTAGGAGAGTCGCGAGAAGGGGCGGGGTCGCCGATGCGGATTCATTGGTCATCGGGCCCCTCCTAACAGTCTTGGCCCTCTTCGACCGGTAAGGGGAGGTGGGATCCCTCTTAGACAAGAGCCAATGAGCATATCTGGCAGTAAGAGAGGAGTCCCTCTTTCGCGCCACGGCGAGACGATCGATCATCACCTGGGAAAGAGGTTGTGGCAGCGGCTTCATGGAAGTTATAGGTTGCAAAAGCTCGGGGGAGAAGAAGAGACGAAGAAGATGTGTAGTATAAGCGTTACGGCCCGAGGTATATATAGCAAAGTGGAGGGCCCCACCAAAAGATTCCTTCCATGTCAGCATGAGCTCACCAAATACACGGGGTTGGACTTTCTTTCCGAGCGAGTGCCTCACTCGCAAAGAGCGGGGATTGTGTACAACCCCGTATTTGTCGAGTAGGGCCCCAGACTTGAGATAGGCAAAAGAGCAAGCAAAGAGGGCATTCGCCCAGGTCAAGAGGGCAAAAGGGGTTCCGAGCGCGTGCAGCCTCTCTCGCAGGGCACTCGCGGGACACTCACGCGAGAGTAGCGCGGATGTAACGACAATCGGCCGAGTGAGGGGCGGGACCCTACTCGCCCAGAGGACGAAGGACCCTGCGAGTGGCGCCCTCAAGGGCCACTCGCCCCGCGGGTGCCGGGAGGTCTGGTATGCGGGAGGTTAGGCGAGAGGTGCCTTCATGGACCACTCGCCCAGGGGGTTTTGGGGGTAAAATTACCTAGATACCCTTGGGGGGTGCCAATAGCCCTTCAGAACAGCGGAGTTTGGCTGTTAGCAGACCAATTTGGGGTGCGTTTAGTAAAACCAAAATGAGGAATCACGCTATTAGTAGACCAGACTAGAAAAGCTATATATAGACCTTGAAGGGCACCTTTGGAGAGGATTGGAATTTCTGGCTTCTTCCTCCCTAGGTTCTTTGGTTAGCTCCTCAGGCTTCCCAAGGAGCCCAGCTTCAGCTTTAGCTTGGGAGGGGAAGCGCTCTAAGATCTTTCGGGTGTGTGATGGGACCTCCGCGCTGTAGTCAAGGGTCTGTGTTGAGCTCTTAGTCTCCGGTCCGCTTCTTCCGCGGGATCAGTAGATGCTACCTGCCCCCTCTAAGGGGTCCGATCTCCTCGTTGGGGTCAAGTCCTGGTTCCAACAAGCTATAAAATCCCAACTTAAATCCAGGTACATTTTAATATATATTTTTATTAACTCTAATTTTAATGATGATGTATAATTGAAATGTATTATCATTTTATTTTTCACAGTATATTAGTGGAGGCTTAACGGTGCTGATATGTCACACCTTAAAACTATTGCTATGAAGATTTTGAGTCTGACTACTTCATTCTCTGGCTGTGAGAGAAACTGGAGCACTTTTGAGATGGTATGCATTAATTTAATTATTTATTTAAACATAAATATCTCATTATATGATTATATACATTATTTAGCATTTTTTAAAATTTTATAGATACATTCTAAGAAGAGGAATAAACTCAACAGCAAAAGATTGAGCGATCTTGTTTTTGTAAAGTTTCATGCTTTGTTGAAGTCAAAATATTCAAACACATTTCGAGATCCATTGGCAGCTAAGAGCTTAGATTCAGGGAAGGTACAAGAGTGGATGGTAAATGTTGATCCTGATGAGGATGAAAATCATGATGGCGATGATGAAGTCTTTCCTGGAGAAAGGTTGACGTGGGAGCAACTTGGAGATATAGTCGACGCTGATCACGGTGTAAGGAGGCCTCCTAGTCTAACTACAAGCAAAGACGTGGCAATTAGTTATCAAAGAAAGGGAAAGAGAAAAATATCTGAGGTGGACGAGGCAGATCTAGAGGGTTCATCAGATGATGACCATATTTTATCTACCTTGTCGACTATAGATGAGTCTGTAAGCGATGAAGAATAAGGTATGTTTGAAATTTAATTTTTAAAGTTTTGATGTCATAGAAACAATATATAGTTGCAAAATTCTTAAATTTATTAGTTTTACAATTTTTCTATCATTAAAATATTGTATGTTAAATGTTTCATATAGCTTTTAATATTTAGAAGCTTAATAGGATATAACTTTTAATATTTAGAAGATCAATAGGTTGTAAGATAGTTAGTATTGTGGCATGTATAAAAAAACATTTAATTATATATATAATTATTAGATAATAAAACCCGATATATGAAATATCTCTGATATATCCCCTGATATATAAAAAACCGACATGAAAACCCAAACCAACGTGTCCCCGACTATAGGTTGTGCGTGACGTGATATAATTTAAATCTTGTATTTATATATCTTACTGTTGATATGCATTTACAAGAAATACAAATTCTACTATTTTACATGATTTTTTTAGTGAACTAGGCAACGATTTTATAAAATGATATGTCTAGCCAAGAGGAGTCGAATTTTTTATCTCGGGCTTGCGACGCTCATAAACGTGGCGAGGCGGCATGATTTCCCTAGAATTTTACTAAATTCCTCCAAAATAAAATCCTTCCTCGCTCCTAAGGTTACGATGAACGTCCATTAAATGTGAAATTTTCTAGATCGATGGAACACTGAGACACGCACACCAAGGATGAACAAAAAACACTTCTTTATTGCTTGACAAGTTTTTTACAACAATTACAAATGAAGCAGGCTGAATACAAGTCGCATACAACTTGATTCACAACAGTCGAGAATAAGAAATAACAATAGGTCGCAGAACAGAGTCCGCTTCTCCACAGCTCGTTAACGCCCGCGTTGTCGCTAACACCGGCGTTGACTCAGACTGCACGAGCTCGCTGCGAGCACACCCTCTTGACGAGACCGCAGATGCAGACCGCCACCTCACACAGGTCGCTAACGCCCCGCGTTGTCACTAACGTCGGCGTTGACTCGCGATCTTGCACAGCTCGCAACTCTTGCTCCAAGTCGCCCAGAACTCACTCCGAGTTCACTCACACTTGAGACCGCCCGGTCAGACCGCCCAAACTCTCCTCCGAACTCACTCCAAATTCGCTCTCACTTGAGACCGCCTATTCAGACCGCACAAGTCTCCTCTTGTCTCTGATATACTCTGTGGGGGGATTGCCACCCCTATTTATAGATTCCGGAGCCGCCACCAAAGGCGGGGGCTAACGCCGGCGTTAGCTCACTTCACAAAATTCAACACTCCCCCTTGAAGTGAGCTCCGTCAACCACTCCGAGCAGCGAGCGAAGCCTCCTGAACGGCCCCGCAGAAAGGGGCTTTGTGAAGATATCCGCTATGTTGTCTTCGCTCCGCACATGCTCCACCGCAATCAAGCCACCCAACACCTTCTCTCTGATGAAGTGATGCTCGATCTCTATATGCTTTGTTCTCGCGTGACAGACTGGATTGGTTACCAGTTTCAGGAAGCTCTCATTGTCACCGCGAAGAACAGTTGATCCGCTGACCTTCTCGTCCACGTCTTCCACCAGCCTCCTCAGCCAGACACAATCCTGGGTTGCTAAGCACGACGCCTTGTACTCAGCCTTTGTGGTGGATAAGGAGATAGAATCCTGCTTCTTGCTACACCACGAGATAGCAGCAGCTCCACATAGAAACACATGACCTGAAGTCGACTTGCGATCATCAGCGTCACCACCGTAGTCTGCATCCGTGTACCCATGCAGCTTGAAGTCAGACTTCTCTCCATAGGACAACCCCATCTCAGGGGTCCCCTTCACGTACTTCAGAATTCCTTTAGTTGCCTCCAGATGAGGCTTCCGCGGCTCCTGCATATACCGACTAACTCGGCCGACGGCAAAAGCTATGTCCGGCTTCGTGATAGTCAGGTAGATTAAACTCCCCATCAGTGCCCGGAAGACCTTCGGATCAGAAAGAATCCTCCCTTCTTCCTTCCGAAGCTTCAGCCCAACCTCCAGTGGAACAGAGCTGCTCTTCCCCTCCTTCATGCCGAATCTTTCGACGATCTTCTAAGCGTAAGCCCTCTGGGAAACGAACAGTCCACCACTTCTCTTCTCTACCTGAAGTCCGAGGAAATGGTGCAGTTCACCAAAATCCTTCATCTCAAAACGGATAGATAACTGCTGTCTCAGCGCCGCGACCTCTTCAATGTTGTTCCCGGTCACGATCATGTCGTCGACGTACAGCAGCACCAACACATGAAGATCTCTACTCTTCTTCACGAACATGCTAGAGTCCGAGTCTGAGGCATTATAACCACAGAACTGCAAGTACTCTGCAATCTTCCCATACCAGGCTCTCGGCGCCTGTTTCAACCCATAGAGGGCCTTCTTCAGCTTGCACACATGATGTGGATGTGACTTGGACACGTATCCAAGTGGTTGCACCATGAATATGTTCTTGTCAATCTCTCCGTACAGGAATGCGTTCTTCACATCAAGCTGTCACAGCTTCCACCCTCAGGACGCCGCAAGAGCTATGACCGTCGTCACCGACGTCATCTTCGCCACAGGACTAAATGTCTCCTCATAGTCCTCACCATAGGTTTGCGAGAAACCTCGAGCGACAAGCCTAGCCTTGTACCGCTCTACTCCTCCGTCAGCTCTCTTCTTCATATTGTACACCCACTTGCAGGTGACAGGCTTGATGCCCTCCACCATGGGAACAAGGTCCCATGTCTCATTTTTCTTCAAGGCCTGCATCTCCTCATCCATGGCCACGTCTCACTCCTTCGTGCCTACAGCATCTTCAAAGCGGGCAGGTTCCCTCTCGTCAAGTGGTTCTGCGAAGAAGCAAGAGACCAAACTCACGAAGTTCCCCTCCTTATAGCGAGAAGGCGGGACGATGGTCCGCTTCGACCTTCTCAAGGCTTGGCCACTATCTACCGCTCCGGTAGACACCTCCTCTTCAACTCTTCTCTCTTCAACTCTTGGAGCACTGCTCCCCCTGCTTCTCGAACTAGAAGCTTCCTCTGAGCCAGATGGCGATGGGGCACTGAGAGATAGCTCCAACTCCATAGTAGAGTCCTCAGTGACTCTCTCTTCACCTGCTAGAAACTCCACTCTCCGGCAGTACCACAGAAGAGAATCCCTGATACGAGATCAGTTCGTCAAACACCACGTCGCGCGAGACGACGAACTTGTGGGTCTGCGGATTCATGCACTTCCACCCCTTCTTCCGCTCGTCGTAGCCGATGAAGACACACTTCCTTGCTTTCGGCTCCAACTTGGTTCTCTCAGCCTCCGGAACGTGCACGAAGCAGGTAGAGCCAAACACCCTCATGTGGCTCATATTTGGCTTCTCCCCGAACATGAGTTGGTGTGGAGACACCATCCTGTTAGGACTCAGAGGTAGCCGGTTGATCACATAGGTGGCACACGTCATTCCCTCCGCCCACAAGGCCTTGGAAATCCCCTTGGCATGCAGTCAACTCCTGGTAGTCTACCAGATGGCGGATCTTCCTCTCTGCGACCCCATTTTGCTGAGGGGTGTGGGCGCAAGAGAGCTCTCGCCGTATACCGTTTTTCCTGCAAAAAGAAGCAAACGAGTTAGAGGTAAACTCCCCCCCATTATCACTTCGCAGCTTCTTCACCCTCAGGTTCAGCCTCCCCTCCACAAGTTCCTTCCACTCTTGGAACTTCTCAAACACCTCCGCCTTCTCTCTCAAGAAGTAAACTCACGTGTAGCGGGTATAGTCATCCACCAAGACCAGCGCATACTTATTTCCTCTATAAGTTAGGGTGGCGCACGGCCCCATCACATCAGCGTGTACGCACTCAAGGGGTGCCTTACACCTTGTCTCCGACTTGTCAAACGGAAGTCGATGTGACTTTCCATATTGACAGCCCTCGCATACATGGTCGTCGCCGCAAGAAGAGAGATTAGGCAGGCCGCTCACCAGACCCTTTGCAGCCATCATCTTCAACTTGTACATCCCCACATGACCTAGCTTCTCATGCCAGATCGCAGCGCTATCATTCGTCTTCAGCTTGTCCACATAGGCGTTTGCAGACAGGACATACAAATCCTTCACCCTTCTCCCGGTGAGTGTGATGTCAGCATCAACAGACGACAGATTCTTCAGAAACTTCACCTCCTTCGGTCCGAACAGCACGTGGTATCCTGCATCCACTGCATTCGCAACAGAGAAGAGGTTCTTCTTCATGTCCGGCACGTGATACACACTCTTCAGTGTCACGGGCTTCTCTTTACTTCCCAGGGATACCATCCCTTCTTGCTCCACAGGATGCACTGTATCATCCGCAGTGATGATAGCATTCGATCCTCCGTATGCCTTCAAGGAGGCAAACTTAGACACGTCTCCCGTGAGATGGTGCTCGCAACCGGAATCTACTATCCAGTCGTTCTCAAAGTTCATAGAGGCTAAGGCGTCGACAGGCGTGGCCGTCATCTCAGTCAGGAAGCAGTTGTCTCCGCCTTCACCACCCTGGTGACCCCCACCTCTCGCTCCACCTCTCCAGTGGCCTCCTTCCTTCTCAGCAATATGACCGGCCTTCAGATTAGACCGGCAGTCCTTTGCCATGTGCCCGTACTTCTTACAGGCAAAGCAAAGAGATCTCCCCCTCTCATCACGAGCAGGAAGGAACTTCCCCTTATCTCCTTGAGAGGACGTTGAGGGTCCATCTCCGGAGTTCTTCTTCTTCTTGTCACAGGTCTTCCTCTTGCCTGAGAACAACACCTCACTATCTCCCCCTGAGATAAACACTCCCGCCATCTGCTTCGCCAGGCTCTACTGAGACGACAACAAGTTCTCCAGCTCCAGAAGAGAGGGTTGAGTAGCCCATCCTTGCACAGACGTGACAAACGGAACATACTCCTTTCGCAAGCCTCTGAGTATGTGTCTCTTCAACTTCGCCTCCGAGATCGGCTCGTCAGGATCCAAAGCCGAGATCTCCGCACACAGATTCTTCACCTTCAAAAAGAAGGTGGATATCGACAATTCTCCTTGAGTGGACTTCGCCAACCATTCTCCAGGAATTATAGTCGCACTACATTCTTTTTGTTAAACAGCCCATCAAGGGCTCTCCAGATCTCAGAAGCTAACTTGCAACCCACAATGTGGTCGAACAAGTCAGGAGCAATAGCTCTCTTCAGAGTGAACTCCGAATTAGCGTTGGTCTTCCTCCACGCCCTCACAGCTGGACCATTCCCTTCAGCAGCTACCACCTCCTCCTGCTTATCTCCCCAACGACCTCTCATAGGTCCTCTCCAAGAAGGTAGCTCTCCATACATGACTTCCACTTCTTGTAGTTTGTCTGGGTGAGCAGCTCAATGTCAAGTCCTCTCGCATAATCTCTTCCGCCGTCCATCTTGGTTGCTCAGTACTTGTAACTCAGTGCTTGTTCCAACCTCCCTTTCATACCATGTGAAATTTTCTAGATCGATGGAACACTGAGACACGCAAACCAAGGATGAACAAAAAACACTTCTTTATTGCTTGACAAGTAGTTTACAACAATTACAAATGAAGCAGGCTGAATACAAGTCGCATACAACTTGATTCACAACAGCCGATAATAAGAAATAACAACAGGTCGCAGAACAGAGTCCGCTTCTCCACAGCTCGTTAACGCCCGGCGTTGTCGCTAACGCCAGCGTTGACTCAGACCGCACGAGCTCGCTGCGAGCACACCCTCTTGACGAGACCGCAGATGCAGACCGCCACCTCACACAGGTCGCTAACGCCCCGCGTTGTCACTAACGCCGGCATTGACTCGCGATCTTGCACAGCTCGCAACTCTTGCTCCAAGTCGCCCAGAACTCACTCCGAGTTCACTCCCACTTGAGACCGCCCGGTCAGACTGCCCAAGCTCTCCTCCGAACTCACTCCAAGTTCGCTCTCACTTGAGACCGTCTATTCAGACCGCACAAGTCTCCTCTTGTCTCTGATATACTCTGTGGGGGGATTGCTCCCCTATTTATAGATTCCGGAGCCGCCACCAAAGGCGGGGGCTAACGCCGGCGTTAGCGCTAACGCCGGGCGTTAGCTCACTTCACAAAATTCAACATTAATAACCTTATGAACGCTGGGGAGAAATTCTAACACATAAAAACATAAAGGATTGATACTTACCCTTACAAAGCACGATTATCTTGCGACGAGGTTGATTCGGAAAATTTAACGAGCCCTCTCTGATTTAACACTAAGCACCAAAAATTACTTTGTACCTAAAATAACAAGGGAATTCTTAGGGCAAAAGAAATAAAAGTAGAGGTCTAGGGATTCACCTCCTCAACTTAGGGTTTGCAAGATCAAATGCAATAGAAATTCTAGTATAAAAGACTTACCCCTTCCTCCAACAATGCAAAAGTTGACGATTCTCTGTTCGGGGAAAAAATAAGGCTTCCAATTCCTGAAATCGAACTCAGAAATTTGAGAAAGGTGGGGGAGGGGTGTAAACGACTGCTAAGAGGGAGATTGGAAACTAAGGAAGGACATCGAAAAGAAACCTACTGAGGGGTCGGCTTTGTCTGAGAGGAGAAACCTGCGGCCAAGGATCGTCGACGGTTCCTGACGATGGAGGGATCGACGGGTGAAACCGGCGAGAGAGAAAGGGTCGGCCGTTTCAATCGAGCGGCAGGGAACAGTGATCTCTGCGCCTGCTATCGTCGACGCACGGAAAAGAGGAGGCGCCCCTGGCAACGGTCGACTGGAACGAGACTGGAGTCGACGTCTGCGAGAGAAAAAAAAGGGCTAGCGGCAGTTTCGGCCAGGCCAGTCGAGCTCGTAAAAAAGAGCTGTTTTTTTTTAGCTCGGGCTGGAAGAGCTCGTTTTAAAATCGGCTCGAATTATAGTAAAAAAATTCTTAAACAAAATATTATTATGGGTATATAAGCTTAATTCATCGAGACTTAAACTAAAATAATAATATTATTAAGGGTATATAATTAATTATAGTATATTTGATACTTTCAATATTATTTACTAATAGTTATATAATATATAATTAAAAAAGCTCGGGAGCTCATGAACAATGTTTGCAAGGCCGAGCTCGACATGCTCGAGCTCGAGTCAAATTTTTTTCGAGCCGGCTCAACTCAACATGCAGGCCTAATTTTGCCAAAGTCATGAGCTCGACTGGGGTGATAAATTAAGGGAACTTATACGTGCAAACCGGTTTAGGATAAGTGCAAACCATACTCTTAATTATTTACTTCATAAAATACCTAAAAATAGTAGGTCAAATAGGATAGGTGCAAATAAAAGAAACTCACGTCTCCTTGCTTTTGTGCTCTGCCTTCTTCCCTCCTGTGCGAGAAACGTGAAAACCCTAGGCGTGACCTGTCGGACCTCCTCTGCGTGACCTGTCGGTCCTCTTCTAGCGCGACCTGCCGGATCTCCTCTCGCGCGACCTGCCGGAGAAAGTCCCTTTGGATTTCTCCCCTCTTCTCCACCGGTAATATTCAATTTTTTTCCGCCGAGTTTTTTGTATTTCTCCTGCGATTTCAGTGTTTGCTAGTTGTTGTTATCCTGCTTGATTTTTCGATTGTTCTCCATCGATTATGTAGGTTTGAAATTGATTTCTGATGTTGTTCTCCAGCGCCCTTGTTATCATGTTTGGTATTTCTACCCAGATTGGTTGTTGCTGGTAATACAAAATTACTTGTATTCAATTTTTTTGCTTTATATTTTGTTATCCATGTTTTATAGTGAATTTATTTCTCCGACGAATTTGTATTGAACTTCTATTAATTTTTATGTGTAGATTGTTATTGTTATGACAATATGAAGTTGTTGACATGCGGAGAATCACCTGCAACCACACAAATAAACGTTGGTACACATTCATCACTTTATTTAGACTCAAAGGAGGAGCTAGTAGGTTGGGCTCAAAATAGCAAAAAGATTGGGATTTGTTACAATAAAAGGTGCTGACAAGCTTACTAGTAGACTTAAGCCTAGAATTATGCTTAGATGTGACAGGGCGGGTTATTATCATGAGAATCAACGAGCTAAAGGATGGGTTAGGAAAAATATGCGGAAAAGTAGTACTAAAAGATGTGGATGTCCATTTTCACTAAAAGAATAAAAGAAAGCACATGTGAATAAATGGAATCTTGAAGCAAAGTGCAGAGTGCACAATCATGACATGATTCATCTAGAAGCACATTCATACGTTGGTAAACTAGATGAAAAGGAGGAAAATATTGTGGAGGAAATGTATGTGGCGGGGGTAAAACCAAACAAGATATTATCGGCTCTGAAAAAAAAATAGTTCTAACATCACAATTTTGCGAACTATTTACAATAAAAGGGCTAAGATGCAAAGAATGGAATTGGAAGGGGTACACAAATACAATATTTATATAAATGTATCACTGATAGTGGTTATGTTAGCTTTAATTAGTTGAAAAGTTTGTTTTTCGCTCATCCTGTATCAATTCAGTTATGTAAAATATTTCTGTGTGTATTTATATTGGATTGCACGTATAAGACGAACTGCTGCAGACTTCCATTGCTATGTATAGTTGGTGTAACATCAACCAACAGCTCATTTTATGCTGCTTTTGTGTTTAAGTTAAATGAAGTTCAAACAAGTTAAACATGGGCTTTACAATGTTTTAGAAGTATTTTAAACCAAGAAAGGTTGTCTTGTGTATTAGTAACAGATAGAGAGATTGCAAAAAATAAATGCAATTGCGGATGTATTTCCAAAGGCCAAGAATATTTTGTGCATGTTTCACATAAGTAGAAATATATTGGCACACTGCAAGAAAGAGTTCAAAATGGGAAGGTGGGAGAAATTTATTTCTACATGGCAACAATGAGTTCATTCTCCAAGAGAGTCGGAATTTTATCAAAATTTTCTTGAAATGAAAAATGAGTATGAGCATAGTTATCCAAAAGTTTATTCTTATATCATCGCAACATGGTTAACACTTTATAAGGAGTACTTTGTTGCTATGTGGGTAGACATTCATTTGCATTTGGGTAACTGTACAACAAATCATGTGGAAGGTGGGCACAGTCAGTTAAAGAAATTTTTGGAAGTATCAATCCGCAACCTAAGCACTATTTGGAAAAAAATTTGATCAGATGATGACGTTACAACATACATAAATAAGCGGTCTTTTGGACAAAGTACTATTCAAATTAAGAAGGAGTACATTTCCTCTTTGTATTCTGATTTAGTTGGACGTATCTCATTCATAGCACTAGAACTCATTAAAAAAGAATAAATTATTGCAAGATCAGACCAAACTTTAATTGGAGAGTGCGCACATAAAACAAAATATTAGTTGGGATTGCTGTGTGCACATGAACTATTGTCGTATATAACACACCATAATGTATTTCTGATATGGATGATACATGATCATTTGAAGCAACTAACATTACATGACAAAAAAATGAATAAATTAAGGATGAAAAAAATGAGGCTACGAAGATTGATGTGGAATTTGAGGGCATACTGCAATGATATAATAGCACTTCAGAACAACAAAAACAAGAGATAAAGAGAAAACTTCATGAGCTAATGGATCTCGTTGAATCCAGGAAATTGGTTCAACAGAGTTCGGACTAAGAGGGGGCAGCTTATGTTACTTGACTCGCCACCGAATGCTTCAGGCTCAGATATTCCGAGCTTAGAGATGACCCTAACAAGTAGAGAATGGTTTGCCTACACACGGACCCGTGAGCAGCAGCGAGGAGGTCCCGCCACACACCCGAAAGTTTTACCTAAAAACTTCCCCTCCCAAAACCAAGACCGAACTCGACACCTTGGAATGGAGAGGAAGCTCAACAGGGGCGAGCTCTAGGAGGCTGGGTCTGCCCTCTCTGAGGTGTTTTGGGTCGTATTTATAGGCAATACATCTTGAGGGTAAAAATGTCTCAGATGGCCTACGAGTATCTTTCTCTGCCTTCCCAGAAATACTATTTGCAGACTGAGATGGTCTGCGGACAGCGGCCTCCGGCTTTTGAGAACACTATTCTCAAACCTTGGTGGTCTGCGGATAGTCATAACATCTAAAACCCACTAGTTGTTGACCTAGCGAGTACGAAACTTGAATTGTTTGCTTGTACTCGCACCGCCGTTCTGGTGATAAGCGATTTGCTATAAGAAAATCGCGAAGGCCAAGGACTCGCCTCGCCTACTCATCGGCGAGTACGCCCTGCTGTCTATCCTCGCCCTCTAACTCACGAGTTAAATCCGTTTCTGGTCTGGCACGAGCATGGTTTGTCTTTTGAAACCACATATTGTGCTATGGGTTGAACCCGCTCGTTTGGGTCCGCCTAAAATCATCATTTCCCTGCTCGCAAAATACGAGTTGTACACAATCCCCGCTCTTTGTGAGCTTGCCAGATATTGGAAAGAAACGTTCAACCATTCTTTAGCGAGCACTGATCAAAGAACGAGCAGGTTTGCGAATCGGGTTCTCCCCCTCTTCTATAAATATCGGGGATACAATGCCCCCTTCCCCCGCTCTCTTCCTGCCGAGACCCCGCTTGTTGGCGTGATGCCTCAATCTGGCGATGAAGAACTCGACGCGTCCTCCCTCTTGAATCTGCTTGGGAAGTGCCCTATGAGGCGGCATCGAGACCATGGCGATAAAGAGACAAAAATGGGGACGAAGAATCCACCCTCTCTTGGCGAGTTAACACCTCTTTCACTTTCCGAACGGAAGTCGCTGGGCGAGTCTTCCCTACAAATTTATGCGAGCTCGCGTGTAGCCGACCAACCTAACTTCAATCTCTTAAATCCAGTGGACCAGGTGAGCAAATTCTGTTTTTTCTCCCCGATACTCCTCAAATGCGAATACATACATCGCATTTTTGTGCGCCCAAGTAGCTGTCCGATAATTCTAGGGTGGCACTCGCGTTGTCAAACCCAAAAACTTGTGATGATCGCGAGAACGAGGTTGTGCCTATACAACCCGTATTCGGCGAGTAGACCAGTAGGTGCTCGACGAGTAGATCAACACTTCTTGGCGAGTAGACCAATGACGGTCCTACCTGCCCAAGGCAGGTGAAGTGAGTATGCCCCTCCCTGCCATAGTCTCTAATCGACATCACCGCGCATAGGCGTGACTCCTCTCGACGACTTAAACAGCCCATCTCAGCGACGAAGCTCCTCCTCGCCTAGGGCGAGGTGAGTAAGACATGTCTCAGTCACCTCAGCTGCACTAGCTCAAGGAGGGAGCGAGGCGAGTATGGGTCAACCAGACTCATCAGTCCCCCTTCGCTATCCGCAGACCAGCAGGGGCTGCGGTTAGTATCTTCAAAAGGCGCGAGGAGCTATTCACAGACCATTTGGGTCTGCATTTAGCAATTTGGTTAAGGCGGAGGACGCTATCTACAGGCCATCTAGACTATTTTGCCCCTGGGAAGTTCTTGCCTATAAATAGGACCCATTATGTCTCAGATCAGCACAGATCCACCCCCCCCCCCCCCCCCTTAGAGAGCATGTGTTTTCTTCCTTGTCCGACAAAGAGAGAAGTAACTCAAGCTACTCCCCAAGTCTCGAACATAGTTAGACCGGTATCCGGGTTCCAACATTTTTGGTGCGGTGAGCGTGAACTGTAGCAAGAGAAGAAATTCTCATCTGACGATCCCATGGCTGAACATGACGAGCCAGGGACCGGTCAGGGGAACTCGCTGCCTTTGGGCGAGTTCATTACCAAGAGCGACTTCGAACAGTTCAGGAGGTCTATGGAAGATACCATCAGGAGGCTACTCGCGCCGAGGCAGGAGCACCCACCCCCCTCGTAGCCGCCTCGCCCGCCGAGGCGGGACCAAGTCAGCGTCTCGGCAAGGAGGTACTCCCTGAGGATGAAGACCAGCTGCTCCGTGCGCGAGTGCTCTTCGCGAGCCCGACGGAGACTCGGTAGTCGGAGGGCGAGTACGACCGAGTTCGTCCAACTCGTCAGCTCGCCCCACCTAGTCCTTTCTGCGAGTTGGTACTGACCGACCCTGTTCCCGTAGGGTTCACATAACCTGCCATGAGTTTCTACTCCGGAAAAAATGACCCCATCAAGCACCTGCAATGGTTTGAGGATATGGTATCCATCAAGCAGATGACGGACGCCTTCAAGTGTCGGTTGTTCACCATAACCTTCTAAGAAAAGGCCCGAGACTGGTTCCACCAGAAGCCTACGGGAAGCATCTACGACTTCGAGGACCTGCGCAGAAGTTTTCTGCTTCACTTCTCTACTTCCAAGAAAAGGAAGAAGGGCTCGGAGGACCTTCTTCTTATCAAGCAAAGAACTCAGGAGATGCTCGGGTCATACCTTGATCGCTTCCAGGAGGAGATCCTCCTAGTCCAGGAGGTCCCAGGGCACACTCTGATTTTGGCATTCAAGCTTGGACTGCATCCAGGGTTCTTCAAGATGGAGATCACCCGCAATCCTCCCATGTCGTTCGAGGAACTGATCGATCGGGCCGCGAGGCAGATCGAGGGGGAGGCAACCAGCCTGGAGTTCGTGGCCAAGCTGTCTAGGCTGGTGGGAGGAGAGAAAGAAGAAACGGGAAGAAGCTGGCGGGATGCCAAGAAGAAGGACGAGCCGAGGAGGCGAGAGGAAAGGGAGTTCCGAGAGAACAGAGATCAACGAGACCAGGAGAGAAGGTTCCAGGCCCCGCCATATAGGACAGCCTGGAGACCCGCAGGAGGAGGCTACCAAGAAAGACAAGGGAAAATGTTCTCCTCGGAGCATCGGGACCGATGCCATTCGCCCGAGCGGAGGCAAGGGCAGTGGAGGCAAAATCAAGCGCCGCCCAGGGAAGCGAATATGATCAGGAGAGGGCGAGGATGTGGGCGCGGAGCAAGGCCGCGACAGCCTCGAGTTGGAGAGGAGCGTCGGACAATGCCTTACTGTGACTTTCATCAGGCGGAGGGCCATGCGACGGACACGTGCCCCGAATTCTTAGAGTTGAGGAGAGGAGCAGGAGGAGCCCAGGAGGGGCATCGGGAGAGTGAAGGAGGAGGAATGTTGAGGATCGAGGAGGGAGGAGTTTCCGCCCCAAGGAGGTATGAGGATCGAGGAGATCTTGGAGACCATGGAGGGATAGGTGTCATCCACGGAGGAGCGGGGTTGGAGGCAACCCGGATGGGGAGCCTTAATGCCGTATACCGAAGGGGTGTGGCCTCCGCCTCCCAAACTCCACCACCATCAGGTGAAATCATTTTCTCGAAGGAGGATATGTTGGGGAACGAGAACCCCTTTCATGATGCGGTAGTGATCAAAGCCGCGGTGGAAAACTACACGGTCTCCCGCATCCTCGTGGATAACGAAAGTTCCGTCAATGTAGTCTTCAAGAAGGCATTCGATGCAATGAAGTTGGAAGAGAAGAGGGTCACCGTGACTGAGGGACCGCTCTTCGGCTTCTCCGGAGAAAGAAAGGAGGTAGAAGGAGGAGTAGAGCTGGTTGTGACGCTGGGGGGAACCACGAAGTGCTGCAGGTTCGTCATTGTTGACGCCCCCAGCGGCTACAATGCCATCTTCGGCAGGTCGCTCATTAGTGCCTACAAGTGTGTGCCCACTTCCTATCACAGTGTCTGAAGTACAACAAGGGAGGGTTGCAGATCAGGATCCGAAGCGACCCCTGGGTGGCGAGGCAGTGATATCTCAATGTCATCAACACCATTAGCTGGAAAGAAGAAGCAGAGGTAGTGGATCAGGTGATGGAGGAGATGGCCAGACTAGAGGCGGTCGGAGAAGTGGAAGAGAAGGAGATTGTGTCTGAAGGCGGGAGGCCAGGGAAAGTGAAGATCAGCGGGGAGCTGGAAGAGGAAGAAAAAGAGAAGATCTTGTCCTGCATCCAGGAGAATGCTGACATCTTTGTGTGGAGCGCAGCGGACATGCCAGGCGTCGACGCAGACGTCTTCTGCCATCATCTCAACTTGGACAAGGGAATCCACCTCATTCAACATAAGAAGAGGGAGACCACCACCACCATGGACGAGCCCATCAGAGAGGAGGTCAGGAAGCTGCTGGAGGTGGGGTTTGTGCCGGAGATCCAGTACCCAGGCCGGGTCTCCAATGTTGTAATGGTGAAAAAGGGGGATATGAAGTGGCGTATGTGTATCGACTTTTCTATTCTTAATAAAGCTTGCCCCAAGGATTGCTACCCCTTGCCTAGAATCGACGAGCTAGTAGATTCGGCCGTCGGATTCCCTGTTATGAGTTTCTTAGATGTTTTTTCTGGTTATCATCAAATTCGCATGCACCCTTCTGACGTAAAGTATGTGTCCTTCATTACCAATGACGGATGTTATTGCTATAAAATGATGCCCTTTGGGCTTAAAAACGCAGGAGCCACTTATCAGTGAATGATGGACAGGGTGTTCAAGGAGCAGAAGGGAGGAAATCTGGAGGTGTATGTAGACAACCTCATATTGAAGAGCAGGAGTGTGGAAGAGCACCTCTGTGACCTGGGAGAAACCTTCACCACACTCCGAAAATATAAAATGAGGTTGAATCCGTCCAAGTGCGTTTTTGGGGCAGGAAGGGGGAAGTTCTTGGGCCACCTCTTGACCCCGGCAGGAGTGGAACTGAATCCCGACAAGGTTAAGGCAATCATGGAGATGGAAGCACCCAGGAATGTCAAGGAAGTTTAGCGCCTGACAGGTCGTTTGGCAGGGCTGAGTCGGTTCCTCTCGAGAGCAGGAGAGAAGTGCTCGCCGTTTTTCAAAACCCTCCGAGACAATAAAAAATTTGAGTGGTCGGCGGAGTGTCAAGGTGCCTTCGAGAGCCTGAAGCTCCAGCTGGCGCAGGCACCCTTGTTGCAAGGACCTAGAGAGGGGGAGGAACTCTTCTTGTATGTTGGGGTAGGGGCAGAAGTAGTGAGTTCGGTCTTGGTCCGCGAGGAAGGGAAGCGACAACTCCCCATTTACTACGTAAGTCGGGTCCTGCTGAAGGCTAAACTACGATACCCCCATCCTTGAAAAACTGGCATTTGCCTTAATAGTCTTGGCTCAAAGAATCTGACCCTACTTTTAGGCCCATCAAATCAAGGTGGTGACCGACCACCCTCTCTGCAGCATTCTGGAAGGAGTGGAGCATTCAAGAAGGTTGGCCAAGTGGTCAGTGGAGCTCAGCAGGTTCGACGTCGCTTACGTCCCTCGGCTGGCCATGAAGGCCCAAGCTGTGGCGGACTTCCTGGACGACTACACCGTGGAAGTAGGTGAGGAGGAAGCACCCCAGTGAGTGTCTTGGGAAATGTTCGTGGATGGAGCGTCGGGGAAGAATTCTTATGAGGGAGGCTTCATCCTGATTAGTCCCCAGGGCACCAGGATCGAGCAGGTTGTTAGCATCCACTTCCCGGTCACCAATAACCAGGAGGAATATGAGGTCGTGCTCGCAGGCTCCACCTAGCCCGGGAATTGGGAGTCCACGACATCAGAGTCCACTCTGACTCAATGGTGGTCACCTCCCAGGTTCGAGGAGAGTTCGAAGTAAGGGAGCCGGTGCTGCAACGCTACCTAGTAAAAGTCAAAAGCTTGGTGGGAGCCTTCAAGTCCTTCTCCATACAACACGTCCCGAGGGAAGAGAATGCTCAAGCAGACCGGCTGGCCAAGTATGGCCCCCTGGTCGGGGGGACAGTCACCTAGCTGTTCTGGCCCTCGATCGAGGAAGGAGGGGTGATGGACATCGACCAGCCCTCCTCGTGGATGGACCCCCTGGTCATCTTCTTGACCACAGGCAGTTTGCCTTTAGAGGTTCATGACAAGCATCGGTTCAGGTACAAATCAGCTTATTATTTACTAAATGACGGGGTACTTTATAGGAAGACTCTATCTGTTCCCCTTACGAGGTGCCTATCCGAGGAAGAAGCCTCCTATGTCCTAGAAGAAATCCACGCAGGCGAATGTGGAAGCCACTCAGGAAGCCGGACCTTGGAGAAAAGGGTGCTGAGAGCAGGGTACTTTTGGCCCGCCATAATAAAAGATGAAGACGAGTTCGTAAAGAGGTGCTCGAAGTGTCAACTTTATGCCCCACTCCAGCTACAACCAGCCCATCGCCTCTGATCGATCACCACCTCTGGCCCTTCACCATTTAGGGAATGGACCTGGTAGGGTCGTTCCCTCCGGCAAGTGGGCAAAGAAAATATCTCCTGGTGATGATCGATTACTTCCCAAGTGGATGGAAGTGAAGGCCCTGGCCAAGACAATTTCCCTAATAGTGAAGAACTTCATTTGGGGAGATATCATATGTAGGCACGGTCTACCTCTTGTCATCGTCACCGACAACGGCCCACAGTTCGACAGCCTCGAACTTACAAGCTTCTGCAGCCAACTCGACATCGACCTCCGCTTCGCCTCAGTCCACCATCCAAGGAGCAACGGTCAGGTCGAGGCAGCCAACAAAGTAATCGTGAACCTGCTCAAGAAGAAGGTGGAGAACCTGAAGGGAAACTGGGTAGAGAAACTCCCCTCAGTCCTCTGGGCCTTGAGGACTACCCCCACCGCGACGACTGGCGAAACGCCCTTCGGGCTGTCTCACGGCTCAGAGGCCCTCATCCCGGTGGAGTTTGAGGTTCAAATCCCTAGGGTGGTGGAAGCAGAGGACGGAGATGAGGGATGGAGACTCGAGAACGAAGAAGTGCAACGACTCGCTTTGGATTTCATGGAGGAACTTTGCGACCAGGCCACGATCCGCCAGGAAGAGATCAAGCGGAGGATGGCAAGGCACTTCGACAAGCATGTTCAGATCAAGCAATTAGACAAAGGGGACTTGGTCCTCAAAAAGGTGGACGCAGCAGGGAGGTCCACAGCGGTAGGTAAACTTCACCTTAATTGGGAGGGCCCCTACGTAGTCTCTGAAGCACTAAAAGCAGGTGGGTACCGCCTACAAAACGTCGAGGGAGAACTCCTGGGAAACACTTGGAGTGGAGACGACTTGAAGCATTTCTATTCCTAAGAGCAATGTAATATCTAGTTCATCTTTTATGCCGAAATAACACTTTCCATTATGAAT
Source organism: Dactylorhiza incarnata (assembly GCA_033032865.1). Classification (NCBI taxonomy): domain Eukaryota; kingdom Viridiplantae; phylum Streptophyta; class Magnoliopsida; order Asparagales; family Orchidaceae; genus Dactylorhiza; species Dactylorhiza incarnata. The sequence goes on along the minus strand of JAWHQI010000133.1, from coordinate 4,530,659 downwards.
GTGTAACACCTCATTTGCTGGGCAATAGATACCGAGCAACGAGACCCTTCTATGTCCTCGAGCAGAGAGTTGCTATAAACTAGGTCGTAGCACTGGCTCCTCCCCTGCAGGCTGGCTACTTGCCCCCTCGAGTGAAATTCTATATCCTCGAGCAGAGAGTTGTCATAGACCAGGCCGTAGCACTGGGCTCCTCCCCTGCAGGCTGACTACTTGCCCCCTTGAGTGAAATTCTATGTCCTAGAGCAGAGAGTTGTCATAGACTAGGCCGTAGCACTGGGCTCCTCCCCTGCAGGCTGGCTACTTGCCCCCTCGAGTGAAATTCTATGTCCTCGAGCAGAGAGTTGTCGTAGACCAGGTCGTGGCACTGGGCTCCTCCCCTGCAGGCTGGCTACTTGCCCCCTCATGTGAAATTCTATGTTCTCGAGCAGAGAGTTGTTGTAGACCAGGTCGTAGCACTGGAATCCTCCCCTGCAGGCTGGCTACTTGCCCCCTCGAGTGAACTTCTATGTCCTCGAGCAGAGAGTTATCGTAGACCAGGCCGTAGCACTGGGCTCCTCCCCTGCATGCCAGATACTTGCCCCCTTGAGTGAAATTCTATGTCCTCGAGCAGAGAGTTGTCATAGACCAGACCGTAGCACTGGATTCCTCCCCTGCAGGCTGGCTACTTGCCTCCTCAAGTGAATTCAATGTCCTATAGTGTGCTAAGCCCTATGCTGATTCCAGGAGAGGGTGAAGAAGTGTGCTCGGCGAGTAGTACCCCTGATACCCCTCTGACACGAGACCGACACCATTGCTCGCTCGCCGCCTCGTAGAAAATCCTAACGTGAGTGCGCGAGCATCTAGCACAACGAGTCCTCCAACCATCTCACATTCTTTGCGAGTAAGAGAGGCCCAAACGCTAGACCAATGGGAAGAACCCCCCTATGCGAAGCGCAGCTATGGGCGAGTACGTCGTAGGGGCGAGCACGACAGAGAAAAGAAAAACAAACTCACATACATAACAAAGGCAGTGCAATCACAGAATAAACAAAGGCGAAAACACCTATTCAATAGAATGAAAGGGGTGAGTATGCCGAAAATATTCGAGCAGAAAGAAAAGTTTATTATTACAACATTTTGAAGAAACAGAAAAGAAAGGGGCTTAGTCGTTCTGGTCCTCTTCTTTTGATCCGCTGGAGGAGTCCTCTCCTTGGGTCCCCACCGGGTGTGGGTTCGCCACCTCGCGATATAGTTCTTGGAGGAGGACCGCGAGATCGATCTGGGCCCCCCTCTGTTGTGAGCAGGAATCGACGCCGGAGGCGCTCCCGCACAAACACTGACGTCGCGATCTCCAACTTCCTGCGCGTCTCGGCGATCTGGGCTGGAGTGTACAGAAGGAAGGTTGGCGCAGTCGACGACTCCCCCAGTTTTGGTGGCGAATTTCCTCTATCTCGGACTCGGCCTCATCGAGGCAATTACTAAGGTAGTCAACTTGACGCTACGAGGCGGCAAGCTGCTCCTCCAGCTCGGATATCCGTGTCACCAGCATCACCGCGGCCTCCTTAGAAATAAAGTGTTAGCCAACGTCAGGGTAAGCGAGAAGGATGGAGGCGAGCCCATACCTCGGGAGGAGGAGCCTCTTTAGCCCGGAGCTCTGTCAGCTCTTTATCCATTTCAGGTATCTTCTTTTCCTGCTCCACGTAAGCGACACCCAGGTCGTGGAGCCGCCTGTTCGACTGGATCCCCCGCCGCGCCGTCTGGTGAGCCAGCTCGGCAGTATGTAGGGTGGAGCGGCATCTGAGATTGGCCAACTCACAGATGGGAATCTCCGCGAGTACCTCAGTGTCATCGCGCCCATACAACCCGAAAAGCAGGTTGAACGCTTGGTCGCCGACCTCCTCAAAATCCTCCCAGGAAGGGAGGAGCGAGCTCACCGAGATCTTGTTTGCCTCAGGGTCCCATATCAAAAGAGGACTCCCTCTGGAGTCCTTTCTCCTCATCCCCAACCCAAAATGTGGGTGAGTAGAGGGGTCTGGAGGCGGACTCGCCGGAGGGTGAGAGGTGGAACCCCTCGTCTTCTGCTTCTTCCGCCTTGGCTTGCTTGTCGAAGCGATTTTGGGGTCGACCCGACCCTTGCCTTGTCAACTGGCGGGGACATCCTGTTGGAGCCTATGTTCCACATCTCTTGGTTTAAGAATAACAAATACTGTGTTGTATTTGATCTTGTATTTTGTGTGTTTATAGCATGCAGGTTGTACAGGAACTATAGCTACACATCCCTATGAATAGTTTGCTGATTGGAAATGACTATCTGGAAAGATAACTAACGCTCGTGTTAGTAGTTAACGCCCAGCGTTATCAACCGCTGAGAAGAAAACCACTGAGAAGGAAACTGCGTTCGACAAATTGAACCTGCGTTCGACGAACTCTGAAGGCACTCGACGAAACCTGAAGGAAGTTGCGTTTGACGAACGAGGAGCTCTGTTCGACGAATTTTCCTGCGCTCGACGAATTTGCGCTCGACAAGCTGCGTTCGACGAACGAGAATCTCCGATCGACGAACTGAGTCTGTGTTCGACGAATTTGAAGCTCCGTTCGACGAAAGTGTTTCCGTTCAACGAAATTGTTCCGTTCGACGAAAGTTTGTTCTGTCACGTTCCTGGCAGTTTGCACAATCCTGATGGTGGCAGTTTTTTCGTTCGACGAAGGATGCGTTCGACGAAATCAGTCCCGTTCGACGAAATTGGTTCTGTCATGCTCCCGACTTTATGCACGATGTCAGCAACTGCCGTACATGATTCACTAACGCCGGGCGTTAGCCTTAACGCACGCGTTAGCTTCTGAGGCTATTTAAAAGTACAGCTCCTCTCATTCAAATTGGACAAGAGATGATTCCAGAATTCTGATACTTTGGAGAGAGGTTCGTGTATAGCAATTAAGAGATCTCCCTTGGGCTAACATGAAGATCTAAAGAAGATTTTGAAGGAGAAAGTCTACAACACATATCTATACGAAGGACGATCGTTTCAAGAACGCCAACATCTAAATCGACTTCGTCTTCACCTTCAGAATTTCTTGGCGAGTTTCTCTTTACTTATCTTGTAATCTTTTATTTTTTCTTTTGTAATTTGTGTGGAGAAATCGTTCGGTGAGAACGTCGGATTTCGGGAAGGATTCCGTGGGTAAATTCGCCTTGTGTTGGCGACTAGGTCCTTGTGAGGCTTAAGGGGTAATTCGCCGCCTTGTGCGTGGCGACTAGGTCGAGGGTAGATCTAGGGGGTGGCTAGAGGCCTCATCTGGGGATAGATAGGCTAAGGACCGGTGAAACATCAAAAAGTGTTTTTATATATTTTCGCCTTGATTTCTAGCGTTATAGAAATTAAACATTTGTGTATTTAATTTATTATGAAATAAAATCACGCCTCTTAATGTTCTATTCAATTGATTTTATTTCCTCTTTGAGAATGTTTTAATTTCTATTTCCATCAATGTATTAAATTTAACATTTGTATAATTATCTTTGAAATACAATAATAATTTTCATTATCTCTGATGTTCTGAAATTATATTTCATTTAAGATTTCATAAGTAAAATCACTGTGACAATCTTTTTGTTCTGAAGAATATTCTCTGGAGAGCTAACGCCCAGCGTTAAGACTTAACGTCAGGCGTTAGCAACAGTCAACAAAAAGTTTTATTTCAATTATTTAAAAAGGAATCTTCAATATATCCTATCTGAAATATTTAAATATATTTTCTTATAAAATATTCTGAAACTTCAGTTGCAAACTCTAATATTTTTAAATAAGATTTAAATTCCATAAAACCCTTATTCACCCCCCTCTTAGGGCGCCATAAGATCCAACACATCCCGCTGTCCACCGTGAACACTACCCCCACGAGGGGTCCCTCTAGGTGGGGCTCGCTCGACCGTGGTCGAGAGCCATCATGGGAAGGACGAGTGGGGACGACGTGCTCCCATGCAAAGGAAAATGAGACAGTTAACGACTACCCCTACCAAGAATAGATAACCAAAGCCGCGCGGCGAGCACTATCCAAGACTTACCTGCTCCCGGATTCACGAAGGTGAGCTGGTCCATGCCTCGCCGTAGATAGACGACGCCCATGACCTTCTCCTTCATGAAGAGGTAGAGGTTCATCGCGTCCCCCTTCAGGCGAGGCGGCCTGTATTTGGCCTCTGTCTTCTGAAGTGAAGCGAAAGGAATGTTACCGAAGTCGCCTCGCATAAGGAAAAATTTATCAGTCCAGTGATGCACCTTGTTGAGCGTCTCGGCAACCTTGACGCACACGCTAGTGAAAAACATTGTGCCATCGCTGGTCGCCTTTAGGGTCAGAACCTTGCGGAAGACGGGGAGGTCAAACTCGATCTTCTCCTTGCGCAGGTAGCATGCGTAGGCGACTAGGACACTAATCGCATTGGGATTGACCTGCGTGGGGATCATCCCGAAGTATTGGAGGACCTGGCGCACCTCAGGCCACAAGGGCAGCCTCAGACCCACATGGAAATGAGCCAGGGGGAAGGCGAGTTCCCCACTATAGCGCGAGTTGAGGAACTCACCTGGTACTGGCCGCCTTGTGGTGTAGCCTGGCGGCAGGTAGCGATTCTCCACGTCTACTAACTCCTCGCCCAAGGTCTGCGAGGAAGAGAAATTGTGCGCCTTGAAGTTACGCGCGCAGAAAGCGCGCCCCTCCTCAGAAGGTTCCTTCACCATTCTTGACAGTGAGTAGGAGAAGGTCTGCGAAGATGATTCGAAGGGGGAGGGCGTATTTGAGATGCTGAGAAAGTGTTCCCTCCCCCCCCCCCCCCCCCCCCCCCCCCCCCCCCCCCCCCCGCTCCCGAGGGATTCCATATTTATAGCCCCCCCAACCTAGCCGCGCGCGAGTAGATCAGCCGGCGATGCGAGTAGGCCCTAAGCGGGTAAACATCTCAAAAGCGAGCAAGCAAGTAAAAGACACATGTACATACATAAGTAAAGAGCCAGATGACTAAAAGAAGCGTACAACGCGAGCAAAAAATGTAGGGTAAAATTCTTTAGGCACATAACGCGAGTACATGCAAGAAATGCAAAAATGGCGTCTGTAGATTACAAAGACCCATGGGTCGCGAGTTAGACTACCCGACAGGCTCTCAAAAGATCAAAAGATGAGGACTACCCCTAAGACCTCAACCACTATGCACCGGACCGCGACCTCGCCGACGCGTGCGTTGAGGATGGCGAGCCCTCCAGGTGATGCCACGGGTTGCACGCAGGTCTTCGCGAGCCCTCTCCAGTCTCTCTTCGCTCTGACAGATGTGGTCCTCGCCTCGCCTGATGTGTTCCTCCAAAATGGAGGCCTCCCCTACGGTGCTTGCCACCTGCGCAAACTGGTGGAGGTTGTCCTCGGCAGCCTTCTGGCGAGTCTCCACCTCATACAGCCTCGCCTCCATATCGGTTACCCGATCAAACAGGTTGTCCTTGCCCCGCAACTGTTGTTGGAACCCCTCCACTTCGGCGAGGCCGTCTCCAAGGTCGACCAGCTATGCGTTCACCTCGGCGGGCGGCATGGTCATCAAAAAAGAATTGTGGGCTCGAAGGATAGATATCATGCGAGTCCACGACTCTTCATTAAAACTAGGAGGGTCCGCGAGAAATTCCCTCATGGGGGTGGACGCCGCAGGCGGCGGTGACCCCAGTAAATACTCCATGGATGGCTGGTGACTAGAGGAGGCAGACCTATGGCTACCTGAAAGGAAGAGATCAGGAGGAGGAGGCAAAGGGCAAAATCAAAGAAAAGATGATTAAGCGAGGTGAGTACTTGCGGGAGCGGGGCGAGTACTTATAAGGGTGCCACCTTCCCCTGGGAGCCGCGGCGGATCAACCCGAGGTATCCTGGTGGAGGCGGACAATCGAAGGACCACACTCGACCCCCCAGGCCTAAGGCTTATTGTTATAGACCTCCCCCCAGAGGTGGTCCAGGAATGCGGGATAGGGGCCACTCCTACGCGCCCCGGAACTGTGGAAGACGCCGTCGCCAGACCTTTGGATGGCACCTTGCCAGGACGTATAGATGGGAGAAGACGGGTGGAAGGTGTTGCAGAGCGCGAAGAATCATATAACCTGTCTGATTTGAGTAGGCATGAAGGTAAGACAAAGTGGTTCAATAATCCTACCTGGCACCTCGACGAGATGAGTGGAAGGGGAAGGCGGAATCCTCGTGATGCTAGGAGGTTGTCCCGCGTCGCCGACCCTCTGGTCGTGACTTCAATCATGCCCTCGCCCATTCACTGAACCAAGTTGAGGTTGGTCTCTTCTTGGATGGGCGAGGCGGTTAGCTTTTTCGGCTGAGATCCGTCCCGCGCAGTGGATTCGGGATCCATGGAGGATTTCTCGTGGAGGTCGGGATCAACCTTCCTCCTCTTGTGCTTCTTCTTTCTCACAGAACCCGGAAGACAAGGTGTCAAGAACTCGCCAAGGATACCTAGGACCTCGGCCGCCTCGGGCTTGTAGCCAGTAGGTATCCGGTTGTCGGCCTGAGAAGAACCCCCTCCAGAAGTCATCTTGGCATGAGAAAACCACATCACACCCCCACTCTATTTATAGAGGAGGGCCCAGTCAGTGCGCAGTCCCGCCGAATAAGGGGTTGGACTCTTCTTTCTGACCTATATCGAGCTCGCAAAGAGCGGGGATTGTGTACAACCCGTATTCGGCGAGTAGACCAGTATATGCTCGACGAGTAGATCAGCACTTCTTGGCAAGTAGACCAACGTCGTTCCTACCCACCCAAGGCAGGTGAAGCGAGTACGCCCCTCCCTGCCACAGTCTCTTATCGACATCACCGCGCATAGGCGTGACTCCTCTCGACGACTTAAACAGACTGTCTAGGCGACGAAGCTCCTCCTCGCCTAGGGCGAGGCGAGTAAGACACGTCTCAGCCGCCTCAGCCGCCCTCGTTCAAGGAGGGAGCGAGGCGAGTATGGGTCAACCCGACTCATTAGTCCCCTTTCGCTATCCGCAGACCAGCATGGGCTGCGGTTAGTATCTTCAAAAGGCACGAGGAGCTGTTCGCAGACCATTTGGGTCTGCATTTAGCAATTTGGTTAAGGCGGAGGACGCTATCTGCAGGCCATCTAGACCATTTTGCCCCTGAGAAGTTTTTGCCTATAAATAGACCCAATATGTCTCAGATCAGCACAGATCCACCCCCCTTGGAGAGCCTGTGCTTTCTTCCTTGTGCTGTCTGAGACAGGCTCAGCCTCTGGTTTTTGGGAGGGGAAATCAAGTGAGATTTCCGGGTTAGTGGCGGGACCTCCTCGCTAAGGGTGAGGAGCAAAAACCGAAAACCGACAAAACCAACCGAACCGACCGAACCGCACCGATTGTGAAACCGAGCCGCCTGGTTTGGTGTCGGTTCGGTTTGGTGTTTGCGACAACCGAAAGCATATCGGTTTGGGTCGGTTTTCTAGTTATAAAAACTGATCAAACCGAACTGAACCGACTAATATTATAATTATTTTAAATTATGTATATAATATACCAGCTTCTATTTAATTGCTTTCACGTAACTTGACTGTATACCATATACAACACATATAGACCACTTACTTTCAATAAAATAGATTAAATCTCTTTTAATTAAGTGACGTAAGGGCCTTAACAAATATATTAATATAAATTATTAAAAGAGTGCAATTGCCAACTGGCAAGTGGCGGAGGACCGAAGGTGCTGAATAATGGAAGTCGGAAGGCATTTAATATTAAATTTATATTACACAGATAAATTGGGAACATGCGAACAACCGAACAGCCTTAAATTGCCTTAATATTAAATTTATATTACACAGATAAATTTATAGTTTAAGAGGGAAACCGAGCGGAACTCGGAAGGCATTTAGGCATCGGCGACGACGAGTTAGGGTTAGGCAGTTAGGCTGCCAAACAAAAATACGAAAGAGTGAAGACACGGAAGCCGTTGGCAAGTTAGGGACCATCGGTGAGTCCTTCTCCTCAAGAGCGGGAATCAGCATTCGGCAAGCCGCGAGCGTCAGTGGGTCCTTATCCTCAAGAGAGTCAGCGCCTCAGCGGTCAGGCGACTAGGCGAGTCCTTCTCCTCATGATTTTATTGTTCAAAGAGGTCGTCATCTCCTCATCTTTACAGATTTTTAAGATTTCATCTCTGATTTTTACAGGAATTTGATTCTCTTAGATTAAAGAAAACTTCCTGAAATATCAAAATCACTGGCTTGAGTATAGTGAAGACTGGAGATCTAAGAAACTGAACAAAGGTATTAAATGTTTTAATGATTAAATTGTTGTTCTGCGATTAAATGTTTTAATGATTAAATTGTTAAGTTATTTTATTTATGTAGATGTCCTCTTCTTCAAAACAGTACAGAGGAAAAGAAATAATAAAGGAAGTCGTGGAGGTTAATTTGAATAAATCGTGTGAGATAGAAAATGTGGCAGTGGAACCTATACCCTCTCAGGAGGAGGATGTATCACAAAATGTTTTCAAGAAACAAAAAAATGATGACACTAACACTGAGCCTGAAGGAGCTAGTACTAGAAATAAATCTGCAGTATGGGAGTGGTTTAGTAAGCTTAAGGATAGTGAAGGAAGAGATAAAGCTAAATGTAAATATTGTAGTAAGGTATATGTAGCTGATCCGAAGAAGAATGACACTAGTGCTTTAAAGACACATATGATAATTAACTTTATGCCGGTTCAGACAAGTAGAGAGCAAACAAAAAATGTTATCTTTCACTCAAAAGAAGGAGGATGGTGCAACAATTGGATCACTAAAAGCTATTAAGTTTGAGGATATAGAGTGCAAAAAAACTTTGGCTAAAATGATAGTTGTGGATGAGTTGCCTTTTAAATTTGTTGAACATGAAGGATTTAGATATTACTCCAACCAATTAGAACCGGGGTTTAATGTACCTTCACGTACCACTATAGCTAAATATTGCATTGACCTTTTCATTGAGGAGAAGCAAAAATTGAAAAAAGTATTAAATTCAGAAAGAATATGCTTGACAACCGATACATGGACTTCCATTCAAAAGTATGGCTACATGTCTCTCACTGGTCACTGGATAGACAAAGAGTGGAAATTACATAAAAGGATCCTAAATTTTGTAAGAATAGTAGATCACAGTGGTGAGGGAATTTGTTCAGAAATAATGAAGTGTTTATCAGCATGAGATATTAAAAAAAATATTCACAATAACGATGGACAATGCCTCAGTCAATGATGTAGTTGCAAGATCTTTAACAAGACAAACAAAAGATTGGAAAAGCACTATTTTATGTCATGAGTTTTTGCAAGTTCGATGCACTGCACATATTCTGAATATAATTGTTAAAGATGGGTTGCTTGAATACAATGAATCAATTGAGAAGATACGATCGGCGGTTAAATATGTCAAGTCATCATCACAACGTCTTGAAAAATTTAAGAACTGTGTTAAAAATGCAGAGATAGAGAGCAAAGCTCTTTTATGCTTAGATGTGGATACAAGATGGAATTCAACTTATCTAATGCTAGAAACAACAATAAAATTTGAAAGAGCATTTGATAGGTTGGATGATGATACTAGGAATGGCTGAAAGTACAATCTATCGATTGTTTGATCACTATGGTCATGTTGACAATCCATCTTTAAGTCAAGCTCTAAGTTTCCAAGCAACAACGTCAGGTATTTGTAAGGCCGACCAAGAAGATGTGCAATATACTTTTGCAGCTTATCAAAAGAATATGTTTCAAGATAATAATGAAGATGAAGATTCAAGTTCAACAATTCGTAAGTCTGAAATATTAAAATACATAGAGGAGGATGCATTGAAGATACAACCAAATTTTGATATCTTGAATTGGTGGAAAATCAACTCTTCCAGGTTTCCGATTGTATCAAAAATAGCTAGAGATATTCTAGCGATTCCAATATCGACGGTAGCATCCGAGCTGGCTTTTAGCACGGGTGGATGAATCCTTGATCAATTCAGAAGTTCACTACTGCCAAAGACCGTTGAAGCACTTATTTGTACTAGTGATTGGTTGCGTTGCAAGCCACATATGAATGACATGGATGAAATACTTGTGGATGTTGAAAAATATGAAGTTCTAGACAAAGGTAATTACTTTTATATAAACTCAAATATTTAGTTTGCAAAATAATTTTGTAGTTTTATTAACAATTTTTTCTTCTTCTTGCTAGAGTTGGAAATCAATGTTTCCAAGAATGAGTGAAATGGTTGGATCTCTTTTAGTGTTCTGTTTACAAGAATGGTCAGGTTTTGTAGTTCTGTTTACTTATGGAAATGGTTATAGTGTTTCTGAATAGTTTCTGTATTTTTGCTACTCATGAATAGCTGATGTAGTTTTATAGTTCTGCTACTATTTGTAATTTTGAATAGTAAGTTCTGTTTACTTCAAACTTGCTTCCTTACTTTTGAATGACTTAAAAAGTAGGTTATGAAGTTCTGATGTAGACATGTAGACATGTAGTTCTGTTTACTTCAAGCTTATATAATTTTGAATGATTGGTAACTATAACTATAAGTTTATAATTATGCAAAACTTATTTTATATTAAAATGCATTATATGATGAGAATGCTGGTAATATTTACGCAATGAAGACAAAGCCTTAAGTCTGTAATGGGCTAATGACCCTAAATTTTATAGGTTTGAGATTCTTCAAGTCCTTCCCTCTACATACCATACAAAAACTGACACCGAACCACAACAAACCGATAAAAACCGAACCGACAATAAACCGAACCGATCGGGTTCGGTTCGGGTCGGTTTGGACCTTCCGAAAACCGAAGCATGTCGGTTCGGTTTCGGTTTGGGTCCAAACCGACCCAAATCGAACCGCTCGCACCCTTACTCCTCGCCGCAGCCAGTGGGTCCATTTTCAAGCAACCATCTACCAACCATGAGGGCCAGTTCTCTGCTCAAGATACTCTGTAACGCCCATGATTTTATTCGTTAATTATTTGCATGGCCGCTGTGACGTAATTTTCGCGTTTGGGCGTTACGTCAGCTCGTCAGGTTTAGTTTTGGGCCTTAGCCTAGTTAAGTGTGTAATTTGGATTGAGCGTGTGAGAGTTCGCGTCGTTTCGAGTTTTGGGAAATTATTTATAAAATTATTGCATTTATTATAATTCCCTAGCACTGCGTTCGACGAACAACTTTGGCTCTGTGTTCGACGAACGACAGAGGGGTTGCGTTCGATGAACGGTAGTGGCTCTGCGTTCGACGAACGACTTTGGCTCTGCGTTCGACGAACGACTTTGGCTCTGCGTTCGACGAACGGCAGAGGGGCTGCGTTCGACGAACGATAGTGGCTCTGCGTTCGACGAACGACAGTGGATCCACGTTCGACGAACGACAGAGGGGCTGCTTTCGACGAACTGGGATCAGTCTGCGTTCGACAAACTGGGACCAGTCTGCGTTCGACGAACTCGCTGAAGTTGCATTCGACGAATTTGTGGCTGAGTTTGATGAACTCCTGGAGGCTTAGTATTTATACTTTAAGCTTAGGTTTTATCTTTTCTTCTCCTTCCCCTTTCGGCCGACCTAGAGTTCTGTCGGGCGAGAGAGCGAGAGCGGCATATCGTGAAGCTTCCGGCCGGCGATTCGAGAGCTGTAGTGTTTGGAATCGCGTTTGGAGAGTAGATTTGGAAAGCTCTCGGCGGGATCTTCGTTCTAGTGGTAAGCTTTTCCCGTTTCGTGGAATTTTTTTGGAGTTATGGTTGTGACCTAATTCCTCTTTTCGACCCAAAAGGTTTCAGGATTTCGTGCTCGAGTGAGTTCTTGGCCGATCTATAACTTTTGGAGCGGAGATCTTCGAGTTTGCAATGTTTAAGGCAAGTGGCTTTCTCCTCCTTCTTTCTTATTTCTTGAAGCACTGTTTTTCCTTGTTTATGGGTTCTTGTTGTGCTTGTGGCATGTATTTCGAGTGTTTGCTTGATAGTTAACAACTCCCCCTTCTGTCTTTATTCTCCCCAATGTATCTGATGTTTTCCCTGGTGAAACTGTTTTGGCCTGGAATATTTCTTTCCTGCTGTTTGTTGAGTTCTTGAGAAATGTTTGTTCCTAGCCTTGGATTTCTCGAGAACTTCATGTCCTCTGTCCTTGATTTCTTGGGAAATCATGTTCTCTGATTTGGATTTCTCGAGAACTTCTTTTTCTCTGCCTTTGATTTCTCGGGAGCTTCTTGATCTCTGACATGGATTTCTCGAGAAATCCCAACCTCATCTCCTTCCTGTTCTCGAGAAGTCCTTGGCTTGAACCCTCTTCTTCTCGAGAACACCCCAGCTCTTCCCCTCTGATTCTCGAGGAATGCCCAGGTCTATCCTCTAGTTCTCGAGAAATGCTTTGACTGCTCTTCCAATTTCTCGAGAAATGCCCTGATTGCTACCCTTGCTTTTGCTGTTTTCCGTACTTTAATTCACTCGTGCTTGTTTCTTTATGCCTATGTAGGTGTGTGCGGACCCCGGACTCTTATGAATCCTCTTGAGCAGTGTTTGCTTCATATCGACCCTATCCTTGGGGTGTCCTGGTGATTGTTTCTCGGGCTTCGTCCCATTCCATAATTAAAGGAATTAATTAATAAGACCATTGCCTTTGTCCTTGCAAGGTGGGTCGTGTTTTGGGGGGGGGGGGGGGGCAGTGGGGAGTGTTGTAGCCTTGCACGGTGGCCATTTTAGTGGTGAACCGCAGGCTTGGCCTGTGGTCCCGTGGGCCGTGTTTGGGTGGTTGGTGATAGAAACCCCCACCCATTTTTGGCATTTGGGTGGCAGTGGATAAAGGACCGCCCCCGTTTAATTTGAGCTGATCAGTCTCTTTAAATAAATTTAACAAGATAAATGAACTTTGCTTGTTCCTCTTTATGGTATTTGGTGCACTTGGTGCTTTGCATAGTTCTTTGTTTGGAGCTTCTCTTTCGGTAAATCTGGCTTGGGTTGGTACCCCTTATGCCTTATTTACTTTTCTTCTTATTTTTCTGCCACTTGTAATTCCTTATTGATGCGTACTTTGTTTTATTGAATGCCTCAGGTTCAGAGCCTTAGATGTTAGTGGTGTAGCCCGGAGTCTCCGGGAGTTGTAGTTGCTGTTTTACCCCGTTGCTGCGAGATAGTTGTGGTTAGTTTTCTTCTTGTGTTCAAACATGCTAGTTTGGAGCCAACGGGTTAGTGTCAGGTTGTTGACGCCCGTTGTGCCCCTTTTGATACTTTATAGCTTACTTGCCAGTTAATTGCTACTACTTTTTAGATCTTGTGTATCTTGCTCTCTGGGAATGATTTATGTCTAGGTGCATTATAATTATAAAATGGCTTTTCTTTCATCCACATTGCATACCTTTTAACTGAAATCCTTATCTTTAAAGTCGCCTAAAAGATATTTTTTATATTTATACTACGCCTAGATATGTGCATATCATTTACTTTATGTCCTGTCATCACGTGCATTTACGACCTTAAGTGAACTAAATCAAATACTTTTCGCTGCAATTACATATATTTTCTCGGTGGACTAGTTGATCCACGAACTGAGAGACACAGTTCTTACCCCCCCGAACTCTAATAAATGATTTCAAATGATGATCTATCATGTAAACATGTTTTGATTAAATAAGTAATAGGTTCCCGCCTGAGCGTCTGCAGTTGTCTTCTGCATGACGTGGCATAATGACACGTATTTTCTCTTACTCTGATATTCCTAAATTCGGAGAAAATGCGGGTTGTGACATACTCAGACCTAGGGATTTGACGAAGAGAGAAGTTACTCAAGCTACTCCCCAAGTCTCGAACATAGTTGGACAGGTATCCGGGTTCCAACAGTGCCCTCTACTTCTAAGAAATTGACTGACCCCAATATTCCTAGTAAGATGTTCTATGCCTATACGCATATGCGAGGCGCCTTCTGACGACATCCTCTCTTTGGCAGTTCCTTCTTATGTCGACGTTCGCGACAAAGCCAAGCAGGATGAGACGCCTTCGGGGAGCATGTTCCCTCCCACGTCCTTGGTCCCTCCTCCTGCCGACGCTCCTGCGACTTCTACCCCTAATCCTCAGCTTGGCCCAGGCGAAGTGCCCAGACGTACTACTGGGGGAAAGTCGCTGCTAAAGATTACCCCCAATTACCCAAGGTGTCCTCCCGACCCCAAGATGTTGGAAAATTCTTGCTGGATCCACCTCGCCAACCAGAAGGAGGAGTGAATTCTCTAGGTAACAACTCGCCGCGCCCTTAAACTTTAGGCTAGTCTCTTTGATAATCATGTTGGCTTCTTCTTGGTGCAGACATGTCTGACTCGCAGGAGCTGTCCTTGCTAAAATCCATGTCTGAGTCGCCCTCCCCGCAGATGATAACTCCTTTCAGGGAGCTACTAGAGAGTTCACCACTCGAATTTCCTGAGTTCAGAACTCGCTTGCTTGCGGTACTTGCGGCTCATGACTCTCTTCTGACTGCTGCGCCACCTACGAAGATTATGAAGGAACTAGCCGAAGTGCTGCCCCGCCTGAATGCGGTGGAGGCCTTTCAAATGCAGCTAGTTTCAAAAGATGAACTCGGCTCGCGCCAGACCAGAAGCAGGTTCAACTAGTGAGTCAGAGGGCGATGACAGACAGCAGGGCGTACTCGCCGGCGAGTAGGCGAGGCGAGTCCTTGGCCTTTAGGATTTTCTTACAGCGAATTACTTATCATCAGAACGGTGGTGCGAGTGCAAGCAAACAATTCAGCTCTCGTACTCGCCAGGTCAGCAACTAGTGGGTTTTAGATGTGATGACTATCTGCAGACCACCAAGGTCTAGGAATAGTGTTCTCAAAAGGCGGAGGTCGCTGTCCCTAGACCATCTCAGTCTGCAAATAGTATTTTTGGGAAGGCGGAGAAAGCTACTTGCATGCCTTCTGAGACATTTTTACCCTAGAGACGTTTTGCCTATAAATACGACCCAAAGCACCTCGGAGAAGGGAGACCCAGCCTCCTATAGCTCACCCCTATTGAGCTTCTTCTCCGTGCCATCAGAGGTGCTGAGCTCAGTCTTTGTTTTGGGAGGGGAAGTTTTTAGGTAAAACTTCCGGATGTGTGGCAGGACCACCCCGCTGCTGCTTGCGGGTCCGTGTGTAGGCAAACCATTCTCTACTTGTGAGGGTCATCTCTAAGCTCGGAATATCTGAGTCTGAAGCGTTCGGTGGCGAGTCAAGTAACATAAGTTGAATCCCGGAAACTGGTTCAACGGTGTTCGGACTAAGAGGGGGCAACTTATTTTACTTGACTCGCCACTGAACATTTCAGACTCAGATATTCCAAGCTTAGAGATGGCCCTCACAAGTAGAAAATGGTTTGCCTACACACAGACCCGCGAGCAGCAGCGGGGAGGTCACATCACACACCCGAAAGTTTTACCTAAAAACTTCCCCTCCCAAAACCAAGACTGAGCTCAGTACCTCGGATGACACGGAGAAGAAGCGCAACAGGGGCGAGCTCTAGGAGGCTGGGTTTGCCTTCTTCGAGGTGCTTTGGGTCATTTTTATAGGCAAAACGTCTTGAGGGTAAAAATGTCTCAAAAGGCATGCGGGTAGCTTTCTCCGCCTTCCCAGAAATACTATTCGCAGACTGATATGGTCTGCGGACAGCGGCCTCCGCCTTTTGAGAACACTATTCCTAGACCTTGGTGGTATGCGGATAGTCATCACATCTAAAACCCACTAGTTGTTGTCCCGACGACTACGAGAGCTGAATTGTTTGCTTGTACTCGCACCGCCGTTCTGGTGATAAGTAATTCGCTGTAAGAAATTCCTGAAGGCCAAGGACTCGTGTCGCCTACTCGCCGACGAGTATGCCCTGCTGTCTGTCCTCGCCCTCTGACTAATGAGCTGAACCTGCTTCTGGTCTAGCGCGATCTGAATTCGTCTTTTGAAACCACATATTGTGCTACTGGTTGAACCCGGTCGTTTGGGTCCGCCTAAAATCGTCTTTTCCCTGCTCGCTAAATACGGGTGCTCAGATCCCACTTCTAGTCAAACAACGAAACCATTTATACCAAGTAAAACTAAGGGTAGATCAAAAGGAAGTTACAAGAAGTTTTCATGTGAATACAAATCGACGAAGAGGAATCCCTCCCTTTTCGAACACGTTTTGATGGGTGAGGAATTGGCATTGAGATTGAGTTCAAAACCACAAACAAAAAGGGTCGAAAGAAAGGAAAAAACATTTTACAAAATGTTCGGAAAGATATGCCGCCATATATATCAGACTACATTAATGATGTCGTGAATGTCCTGGGAGATGGACATTGTGGGTATCGAGTAATTAGTTGCGGACTAAATATGGGGAGGACATTTGATTAAAAATCTGTCTTGATCTTGTGCAAGAACTACAACAACATAAGGACTTATATGAGAACATTTTTGGGAAGACAAGAAGATCAGAATTGCTAGAATCACTCAATTGTGTAGTTGCTTCAGCTCCTTTGGATAAGTGGATGTTAATGTCTGATATGAGACTGGTCATTGCATCTTGCTACAATATCATATTAGTACATTTCAGCATGTTTCAGCCATTCACATTCTTGCCTTTGCATTCACCACCACCTGTACTTCGAAGATCAATATTCATGGGATTTATATATGGAAATCTTTTTGTACAACTACAAATGCGTGACGACAATCCACCAACTATTTCAATTTGGAGGAGGTAACATACAAATATTGCTAAAAAATGGTACACATTTACTTATTACTCATTTTGTATTTTCAATTAATCGATCTATTATGTTATCTCTTCTTAATGATTAATATTTGTGCAGGTGCTGAAATAGTTATCTGTGATGGAAGAAATTTCATGAACACTTATGGACCTGCGACTAAAATAAATTTTAGACATAAATATTGGAGTTCCATAAATGAATATGTACTAAATTTTTGTCATTATTTTATTGAAGATACAACTCATCCCAACAACTATGACTTAAAGAGGATTTTCATGTCTTAAAAGTTTTTTTGTTCTCACTATTTTGAATGTTAAAAAACAGAATTAAATGTCATTGGTTCTATGTTAAATTTTTGTTAAAGAATTGGTTTTCACGTAACAATTTGGTCAGCACATATAGTTTATGATTTGCACGTAAAGTTGATTTGCACGTAGCCAAAACCGATTTGCACATATCAATTCCCTAAATTAAAGTCACGTGAGAGGCGAAATAAATTGTCCCTCACAATTTAAAGGACTTTAAATGCTACCCTCTTCAAAATTTAAATTGAGCTGAAATTATGTTATGCAAATAATTTATTTTTCTTATTTTCGTAACGTAAAAAAATTACATTAATTAGAAGGAAGTGCACAAGGAATTCACTCGCGCTCAGATCCTGGAATGAAATCATTTTTTTAATTAAAATATGGTTGTTACAGGATGTCGGCGAGAGCGTCGAAAAACAAGGGTTGAGGCGAGGAGACCGTGAGGTGCGAGACCGAGAGAGAGAGACGAGACCGAGAGACGTTGAGGGTTGAGAATCTCACTCTTGAGACTCATCAATGTTAACTTTTATTTTTAACATAAATTTCATAAAATAAAATCTTTATTATAAATGATAACTACTATACCGCTTATAAGTTACAAGATTATTAAGATTTCACTTTTCTATTTTTCAGACCGACTAACCGAGTCACGAGTCACACTGAACCCAAAGTATTTTAGACTGACTAACAGAGTCACAGTGCGGCGTGGTTTGCTCGGTTTTAAGGAACCCAAAGTCACATTGAATCGAGAAGGTGCAGTTTTTAGACCCCTAAAACTGAACCGCACAGAACCCGATCAATTCAGATTGGAATGGGGTGCGGTTTGGTGCGGTTTTCGGTTTTCTTGCACAACCCTACCTCTGATACCAATTATATCACTCCTACCAAGTTTAGCAATATTTCAAAAGTTCGGTCGAAAATTGTGATATGAAGCAAACTAGGAAACAGTAATAAATTTAGTAAAGTTTACAGCGGAAGTAAATGACTGGAATTAAAATTAGTAAAATATCTTACAGTTTGAAACACATAGCCTACTAGAAAGTATGTGCGAACAATCTGACCCGTATTCCCTATAAAAAAATCTGAAAATGGATCAACCCACTGCCGAGCAAGAAAGACTTTCCCCCAATAACACTAAAACATAACAAAAATATGCATGCATACTTGAGAATAATGTTTTGTACAAAGAAAATATATTATAGTTTTATGCATGTTTTTCTATTAAAGTACAACTAAAAATAAATCATTTTTTCTATTGTTAAATCTTATTCAGAATCTTCTCTGAGTTTGTGATTATTAACGTGTAGGGTTCTAG
Source organism: Dactylorhiza incarnata (assembly GCA_033032865.1). NCBI lineage: Eukaryota > Viridiplantae > Streptophyta > Magnoliopsida > Asparagales > Orchidaceae > Dactylorhiza > Dactylorhiza incarnata. The sequence continues at coordinate 4,512,340 of JAWHQI010000133.1, read as the reverse complement.
GACCCGACTTCGTATTTCAAGTAGAGATGCCTTATATTCTCTTTTCTTCCTATTCCTAGTTGTATAAATTTTTATGCACATTTTAGCGATTTGAGTCCCTTACTAGCGAACATATGTGTTCTTTGTAGTTTCAAGTCAAATGAAGGTAGCAATTCAATTATGAATCACACGACATTACTTAGGAGGAGATTTGGAGCAGATCCCAAGAAGTTCCTAAGTACACACCATAGTACACGTCGTGTACCCTAAGCGTGTTCTGTTGATTTCGATTCCAGCCCAACTGGCACGCCATGTGGACCAAAAGCGCAACTTTAAAATTACACCCCCGGTACATGTCATGTACCAAGGGCATGTAACCTTCAATTTCAGTAACGCCCCTAGCACATCGTGACAGTTACAGTAGCAACACAAGAACACGCCCTAGGTAAACCCAAATTTATGATAGAAGGCTCGATTAACTCCAAAAAATGCTCCCGGGCTTCATTGTGATGGTTTCTCCAACTACAAACCCTAAGTACACGTCGTGTACTAAGGGCGTGAATTCTAGATTTTTATCTATAAGAAGAGGAGCATTCCAGGAATCCAACATCTCGATATTTGGTTTAGAATTCTCTATTTTTATTTACGTATTACAATTTTAGTTTACTCATAGTGAGAGAAAGAGATAGCTGATGAAGCTAATTTAGCTTAATTTTTAGAATAAAAATATATATTTTCTTACTTAAATTTATGGACAATATGAATTTGGAGCCTATAATTAGTTTCTTTTTGAAAATATTGTTCTAACTTAGTCTTATTTTATGTTTTGCATATTTTCAAGTTGTTTTACAATTTTTTCAAGTACACACCCCAAGTCACGGACGTGACCTGTGGTACGTAACCCGATCCTGACGCAGATGTTATCCCGAGCCCAAAACAGAAGAAAAGCAAATCACACGCCTAGTGTCACGGGCGTGACCTTAGTCACGGGTGTGACCGGAGGGCGTGTTCACCAAGTCCTGAACCCCGGCCACTGCAGCGCAACTTGCGCCGAATTGCGGCCCACCGTACTCGACACGCCCCCAGTCACGGGCGTGTTCACCAAGTCACGGGCATAACCGGGAGGGTGTTCACCAAGTCCCGAGCTCTGGATGCTGTAGCTCAACTTCCGCTGAATTGCGGCCCACCGTACTCTACACGCCCCAAGTCATGGGCGTGACCGGAGGGCGTGTTCACCAAGTCCCAAGCCTGTCGCAATCCCACCATATTTCCCCCAGCTAAAGTCAACTAAATATTACACTCCCCAAGTCACGGGCGTGACCGAGGGCGTACACTTTGCAAAAAAAATTCAATAAATTCTAACAGCTCCCATGAGTCAAGGGTTCAAAAATTTGGAGTGTGGAGGTGCTGCTAGTTGTTGTTCTTGCTGTTTTTAAGTTTTTCCCTTATGTTCTCATTTTTCTCTCTTCTTTTTAAGTAATTTTCTCTTAGTTTTCATGCAATATCTATTAGAGAACTTGTAATCTCTTTTCATTATTGTTGTAGCCTCTTTTTGAAGTTGTAATCAACTGTTATTATTAATAGAATTCTACTTATCTTTTTTTTAATCTCTCTTCTTTAGTTAATTCTCTTGCAATTTTATTTTATGTCTCCCTCTTACCCCTCCATCATGATTAACTAAACTCTCATTAGTACTCGATGGAGATGATCTGAGGATGAGATAATCAAGTTATGATCTTTAAGCCTTCTTTTTATCTTTAAGTAAGCACTTTTTATTTACCCTTGAATTTTAAATTAGTGAGACCATTTTTTTCGATATGTGGTTTTCACTTAGGTTTTCATACTTAGTTAGCCGAGAGGCTCAAGTATGAATCAATCACTCAAGGGTAAAGAGAGTTACACGCACTCCTCAAGAGAAGATGACGTAAATCTCTCGGATTTGAGTCAAATCCAATAGTGAGGTTCATAGCGTAAAGAAAGACATAGGTATTCGATTATAGAACAAGAGTTCGGCCATCTTTTCCAGTATATGTTTATCAACCAAGATTCATATTTTTGTTAGTCGAGAGATCTGTGAATATGAGGAGATCACTTATTAGTAAAAGGAGTTGCATGCACTCTTAGAGGTTGAATGACATAAATCTTTTGGATTGGAATCAAATCCAATATGGGGTAAATCAAGCTTGTGGGTTTTGATTGTAGATAGAGATTTTGGTCGATCAACCTAAGTTTAGTGGTAGTATTCATAGAGTGAGGTGCTATCATAATTTAGGAACCTCTACTGTCGAGGTGCTTTATTAAGTTGCCTGTGAATCAATTTGAGTTTTTGATATTTCTTTTAGAGGGGTTTTAGATCGAGTACTACTTTTATTCTCTTATTTCTCTCTCAATTCATATTTTACCTTCTCTTTTATTTTAAATTATACGACCACAGTTCTTAGATAAAAGAATAGTAATTTTGTGAGTAGAAGTAATCAACAAACTCGTGGAATACGACATTTGATGTTTTAATTTAAAAAATCCTTATCATATAATATGATATGTACACTAGCCTACTTTGATTATATTTCGGATCTACTTTTTAACATATCAATTAGTAAGTATTACAAATTAATAGAGAGTTGACTCTGATGAATAATGTAGAAAAAATATTTGTGTAAAATGCCAATGTAAAGACTAATTTTCTTGGTTCATTAGGAGACCCCCCTCTTATATAGATTAATCCCACAACATGGTTTAGAGTTGTAGTGTCAGTCCTCCTCTCTCTCTCTCTCTATATATATATATATAAACTTATATTTGACTAGTTAATGAGAAGAAATAAAATTATTTTGTTTCATATCCCACATTTCTACATAGTATTAGAGTCATATGATTCCTAACACAGAACTCTCAACGATTGAGCTTCCACTCTCGCTGATTGAGCTCCCACTCCCACCGATTGAGCTCTTACTTCCGCTTTCAACAAAATCAGCTCACCACATGGAAGCCATTTTCAGTACTTGTAGCATGTGCTTCCCAAGCTCGCCAACTTCCCACCCCTGCATCGTCCAAAATAAACCATGGTATCCCCCCTTTTATGGCCTTTCAGCCCGCTTGTATCCTCCGAACTAGACTCGTTGACGCTTGTGCTCAACTGCAGAACTCATCGTCCTTCAGTACAGAGCACACAGAACTTGCCACCTTCTCCAACAACAAATCTTGGTGCCACCTACGCGTGTGGTCTCACCACCTTCTTCCTTGCAAAGTTCGTCGCCTCCTCTAACCTCTCACCAAAACTCCTTCGTTCCATATCCAACTACAGAGCTCGTGAAACCTTATATCCAGTGCTCGCCGACTTTCATTCTATAACCCGTTGCCAATAAAGATCGTCGACTCCTATCTAGAGCTCGTTAGTATCAGAACTCTCCGACTCTTGTCTAACACTCACTGATACTTAGACTCACCGAACTAGAGGAAGGTGCTTGACCTTGTTGTTGTGTTCGCCCTTGTTACAGGAGTTAGTCGCAGCATATGTGATATAAGAGACCCCCTTAGTATTGAAGCTCGCATATACCTCCTTCATGTACTCACGACTACATGAACTCATTGATCTCTGCTTCTAGAACTGATTGCTCTTTTGGATTGAGCACTCTCATGTTGCTTGAGCTCTCTTGTGTTGCTGAAGTTCGCCGGTACTACTACTGGCATCTTGAGCTCGCCCTTATTGTCAAGCTCACTATTTGAACTCTTCTCTATTTCTTTAACCTGGATACGAATGATGTGTCTTCCTACTCCACCATCCTACCCTTGATTGTTGAATTTGATGAGGACAACTTTGCACTGGAGTATAATTTCAGAACTTCAGTTCTGAGAATCATGGAGGGCTCAGACAATACATACTCAAGTCCTTGATCTGAAAGAAGTTGAATCACTTCCTTTATTTCTTCTGGAGCATGCATGAATCCATTTCGAACCATTTCATAGCCCTCATGCAGCTCTTTAGCCTTGGCGCCATTTCTTTTGAAGGTTAGGTCGCTGAGACGGGAGGTAGAGGTCTCGTCACGTCGGCTAGGTTAATAGAAAATGTGCTAAGTTAATCAACATTTGGATATTTATAGGGGTTTGATTTAGGTTTAGGTGTTTCCTAAGTGTATATGTTGATTAGGCTTAATCAATTTGATTGATTTTACATTGCTGATTTGTCAATTATGACATATTTTTATTTAGCCAAACTGTTTTAGCGGAACCGCTGAGACGGAGTTGTTATCCGCTGGGACAATGAATTGTCAACCGTTGAGACAGTTTTAGTTGTCTCAGCGGATTAGCTGAGACCTTCTCATCTATCTCAGCGGTTCAACTGAAACCTTCTCAGCTGATTCAGCCGATTTCACTGTTTATCAGTGAGTTATATTATGAGGCTTGTGTCATGATCTAACCTTGCTCCCAATTATTCAGATAGCAACTTATCCTATCAATGTTGTGAATAACATTATGAGCAATACATACAAATTGGCAGAACAAGATCTATTCTAAATTCAACATGACAAGCTCAATTTTAAAAGCATTAAACTTTGTCTCATCCAATGGCTTTGTGAAGATATCAGCTACTTGTTTGTCAGTGGAGATAAATTCAAGGCATATATCTCCACTCTCAACATGCTCTCTAATAAAATGATATCTTATCTTTATATGCTTAGTCCTGCTATGTGAGACATGATTCTTAGCAATAGAGATATCACTGGATGAGTCACAATATAGGGGAGAATTGTTGGAACATGGTTTTTCGCATCCCTTTGATTTGGGAATAACAAATCCTACTTGTATTTGATCTTGTTACCTTTGTGTTTTTAGCATGTAGGTATGGACAGTTTTGACACCAGGTAGCTACAACAATGGTCTAGCACTAACCATAAGCTGAAGGATTGAAAGTTACTCAACGCCAGGCGTTATGCTTAACGCTGGGCATTAGCGCTAGACAAAATCGGCGTTCGGCGAAATACATTCCACGGTGTTCGACGAAATGTGCTCGACGAAATTTTCGTTCGACGAACTAGATACTACGATCGACGAAATCAAGCCGCTGAGAACGGAAGCTGGGTTCGACGAAATAGATCTTGCGTTCGACGATCTTGCGTTCGACGAATTTCCGGTCGACGAATGATGAAGCCCGCTCGACGAACTCCGGTCGACGAAATTTCGTTCGACGAAAGTTGAAGCCTGATCGACAAATTGAGTTCGACGAAATTATCTGCTCGACGAATTGGGGTGGCAGCAGATTAAAGAAAGAATCTCAACGCCAGGCGTTAGCTCTTAATGTCGGGCGCTATCTGGTCGACGAATTTGGCAAGGAGAAAGCAGCCGTGATTTCAGGAGGAACATTTGGAATGATTTGCCCAACGCGCCGCGTTAGCCTTAGCGCCAGCGTTGATATTGCCTAAAATAAAACATTCCTAAAGTGAAGAATCTCCTTCCTCTTCTGCAGATCCGAGCCATTAAAATATTGTTATACATGGTCAACGCCAGGCATTAGGACTTAACGCCGGCGTTAGCTCAAATTCTATAAATCGGAGGATTTTGTCTTCTCCGAGAACGGATAGTCAAGAGCCCTATTCCAGCACTTCAGAAACTTTGTGAGGGTCATATTTCCAGAGAAACACATCTCCCACTCATATTTCAAAAGGAGGAATCAAAGGAGGCTTGAATCAACACACTAACTCAACGCGAAGAACGCGCGCTTGGACTTCTACGATCTTTAGCGATTCTTCAACGTCTCCTTCAGATTACCTCATAGGGAGTTTTATATTTGTATTTTGTATTTTGTCCTTTACTTCATCTTTGTAATCGGTTCGTGAATTCGCCACACGGCGACTAGGTCTAGGTTTGACTTAGGGAGAAATTCGCCTCGTGTTGGCGACTGGGTCTAGGGAGTAGATCTAGGGGATGCTCGAGGCCTTTCTGGTGATAGATTGGCTAGAGCAGTTTGAGGCTGTATCTGGGGAGAGATCAGCTAAAGCCAACCGGTTCGTGGGGATACGAGTCGGTATAGAAAACAAAAAGAGTTTTCATATTATTCGCTTCAATTTCTAGCGTCATTGAAATCAGATTTTGTAATCAATTTTATAAATGATAATCATGTCTTTTCTTGTTTAATAAAATTGATTTTATTTCTAATTTCATTATCTCTTTACTTTTGATTTAACTTCGATCAAAATATCAAAAGTTTTCTATTAAAGTTTAAAGTTTTTAAAACCCTTATTCACCCCCCCCCCCTCTAAGGGTGCCTACAGATCCAACAAGAATTACTTACCTTGAGGTTATAATCCTCTAACTGATGTTGTATCCACAAAAGTTGTGCACAACAACTTCCTGCAGCAATGTACTCAGATTCAGCTGTGGATATTGCCACACTGGTCTACTTCTTACTGCTCCATGATATCATCCTTCTTCCCAGGAATTGACAAGTTCCACTTGTGCTTTTCTTATCTTCTTTGCAACCTACAAAATCTGCATCTGAAAAGTACTTGATCTGAGAGATGAAAATTCCCTCATCAGACTGTTTCACTCGGAGGCCTAAAAAGTACTTGAGCTCTCTCATACTACTCATCTCAAATTCCCCATGCATAAAGTTGGCAAACCTTTTGCAAATGTTGTTATCTGTAGACCCAAAGATTATGTCATCAACATAAATTTGGACTAGTAGACGCTTGCCCTTTGTTTCCCTAAGAAACAATGTGATATCTATCTTTCCCCTCAAGAACTTGTTCTTGATGAGAAAGCTAGACAATGTCTCATACCAAGCCCAGGGCCTTTCTTTAGACTATATAAAGCTTTCTTAAGCAAATAAACATGAGAGGAGAGGGTAGGATGAACAAAACTTGAGGGCTGCTCCACATATACCTCTTCCTTTAGATTGCCATTCAGGAATGCTGATTTGACATCTATCCGGTACACTTTAAACCCTTTTTTGGGCAGCATAGGCTAGGAATAGCCTTATTGCTTCTAACCTTGAAACTGGGGAAAAAGTTTGATCAAAGTTAATACCTTCTTCTGGCATGTACCCTTTGGCCACTAGTCTGGCTTTATTCTTGATGATGGTGCCATTCTCATCAAGCTTATTCCTGTAGATCCATTTGGTGCCAATGATATTGTGTCCTTGAGGTTTTGACACCAATTTCCACACCTTGAACCTATTGAACTGAAGCAGTTCTTCTTGCATTGCTTGAATCCAGAAGATGTCTTCATTTGCTTTCAAATTTCTTGGGCTCCATTTGTGATAGAAAGCTCAAGAATAGGGCTTCATTGTGAGCCCTGCTTCTGGTGACCACTCCTTGGTGCACATCTCCAATTATTTGGTTTCTTGGATGATCCCTTAGGTGTAAGTTTGCTACAGGCAACCTGTCAGCTATCTGTAGCTCTTCTTCTTGAGCATCATCATCTTCAGAAGCTTGTTGATCTTCAACTTCAGGGATTGCTACCTTTGAATTGACCTTGCTTGTGTTGGGTATGTCTTGGAGAGACATATCTTGCATTTGTTGTTCATTACCTGTCAAAATAGAAGAGCTAAACCAACCTTTATAGAGCAGGATGGTCTCACCAAAAACTACATGCATAGACTCGTCTATAACATGAGTTTTCTTGTTGAATACTCTATAGGCTTTGCTATGTGAGCTATGTCCAACAAGAACCCCTACATTGCATTTTTCAGCAAACTTAGTTAATTGAGATTTTCCATTATTTAGAATGTAGGATTTACAACCAAAGATTTTAAAGTATGAAATAGTTGGTTGTTTGCCTTTCAGTATCTCATAGGGGGTTATTCCTATGGCCTTATTAATAGATGCTCTATTGAGAACATAACATGCAATATTGACTGCCACAGCCCAGAAATATTCTAGGAGTTAGGAGTCGCTAAGTAGTGTTCTCCCATTCTTTATCAAGGTCCTATTCCTCCTCTCAGCCACACCATTCTGCTGTGGAGTCCTTGGGGAGGAGAATTCTTGGGTGATACCAAATTCTTGATAAAACCTTGTCATAGCCCCAGATTGAAATTATGTACCATGGTTAGTTCTTGTCTTGACCATAGTACTTTGGATTGCATTCTGGATTGCCTTAACATGGTTTATAAAGACATCTAAAGTATCAAATTTCTTCTTAAGGAAGAATATCCATGTATACTTTGAGTGGTTATCAACAATCACCAAAGTATACAATTTCCCACCTAGTCTCTGAATTGGCAAAGGACCAAACAAGTCCATGTGCAATAGATAAAGACATCTTTTAGTGTCTTTGGAGTCAATGCTTTTAAAGGTGGTCCTTGTTTGCTTGCCCATTTGGCATGCATGACATGGACCACTTTTAATACATTTTAAATTAGGACTATTTGTAACTAGGTTCTTAGAAAATAGCCTATGCATTGTCTTATAGTTAATGTGAGCAAGTATCTTGTGTTATTGAACACAAAGAGCCTCACTTTCATTAGCTACTAGACACACAGGAAAAGAAGAAGAATTGCATATAAAATCTAAGAAAAAAACATTCCCACTCCTAGTGCCTGAGAGAATGATCTCTAAGTCATATGACTTTTTGATCATGCACTTATCATTGTGGAATTCAATGACATAGCCTAAGTCACTCAGTTGACTTATGCAAGGTTGTGTTGCAACCCTTCAACATAAGCCACTTTTGTGATGGAGACTATGTCATTTGAAATCATACCAGAACCTCTGGTGATGCCTTTTTCTGATCCACCAAAGATGACCTTAGGTCCATTCTTCACAGCTTTATATTCCTGTAGAAGACTTTTGGTCCCAGTCATGTGCCTTGAGCACCCACTGTCTAAGTACTAAATTTGCCCAAGGCTGGTAGTTGAACTATCCTACAAGAAGGAATTTAATTACCCTTAGGAGCCCAATAAATTTTGGGTCCTAGGATTTTGTTAGCAAGAAAGGATGACTTCACACCAGCTGCAACCTTTGCAGGAAAGCTCTTTTTTGCACTTGTCACATTAGGATTGTGCCAACAATCTATGGCAAAGTGTCCCACTTTACCACAACACCAACATTCATGAATGTTATATCTTTTATTCTGAACATTCCTAGAGGTGGAAGGACCATTAACATGCTTGTGTTCAGGAGGGAAGACAACAACATTCTTCTTATTCCTTTCAGCTATAATCTGGCTGAAGGTTAACCTATGGTCAGTCTTACCAGCCTTTGTCTTAATGAAGTCAGCTTGCCTTGGCTTGGAAGCTAAGCAATATTTGATGGCATCAGACACTGAACAGTGAGGCCTGTCTACAGGTTTGACAGCAGCCAAGTATTTTGCTGGAATGGACTTGGAAGAGCTTGCTTCTTTATTCTTGACTGAAGGGGCTGAAGTGCCAAACACAAATGGTCCTGTATGGGCCATTTGAATTTCTTCATGGGGAGCCTTCATAGAACTCATCCGTATGCCATTTCTTCTACTATGAGAAGGCGTATTTTCCTTCCAATAGGAACTCCCATTCTTCTAGTGTCCATACATGCTGTCATTGTCATACCTGTTAGAGGGAAGTAACACCTTTTGAAAGGTGGTACGAGGCTTAGCCTTAGCCTTGCTCTTTTCTACACTCCCTTTACCCACTTCCATTTTATTGAACCCTAGTCCTCTCCTATTGGTTTGAGAAGAAAAGGTGTCAATAATTGGAAGCACTGATTTAGGCTTGAAGAATTGAGCTACTAGGCTCTTTTCTTTGAGTAGCTTCTCCTCAAGGTCCTTGATGACCTTATTCTTTTGGAAAATGGTGCTCAATTGGACAATTGTTATCCCCTTGAGTTGGCTTATTTCTCTAATCATCTGAGCCACCAGGATAGGTGACTCAGTGTAATCTTGCTTAGCACATTTAAGGGAAGCAATTTCTTGATCTTGCCTCTTGGCCAGCTTCTTGCTCTTTTTCAGAGCATCCAATAAAGCATCATACTTGTCAATCAATTGATTGACAACCACTTCATATTTTGAATCATTTTCATCAATTGATGAGCATGCTTCAGAGTCTGGTATTGATTCATACTCAGAAGAAGGGGAAGAGTAGATACCTTGCCAGGAATGTCCTGACTATCTTCATCATCATCTGTTATGGCCATTAATCCATGTTGTTCTCTTGGATCTTCATCCTCCTCTATATCACTGTCTGAATGTGATAGAGGGGCCCTGATGCCCACCTTTGCAGCAGGAAAGTCTTCATCTTCCTCAGCTGCAAACAACCCAATATAGGCTTCTTCTTCTTCTGGGTCTGAGGATGAAGACTCAGATTCACTCTAGCTTTTGTCCTTCTTGGCTATGAAGGACTTTTCTCCCTTCCTTCCCTTCTGGTGATAGGATTTCTTATCACCCTTCTCCTTCCTCTTGACTGGACAGCCAGTAATGACATGTCCAGGCTTACTGCAGCAATAACAAATCACATTAGATAAAACATGTTTAACATATTCAGATTCATACATGTCCCCCTTGGGGTGCTGCTTGTCTGATCTGTATTGAGATCCTTTCTGGGATGTGAGGAGGAGGAAGGCTTGTTCTTCCACTGCTTCCTCCTTATCATCTTCTTGAAATGCCTTGAGAAGGCAGCAAACTCCTCATCAGAAGAGCTATTATTAGATGAGCTGGACTTATAATTTTCTGAGCCAGCAACCTTCCTTGGAGGTGTAGGCATCCTTGCCTTGCTCTTCTTGGATCCCTCAGCCTTGAGGGCCACGGTCCTTTCCCTTGCATGAGGGCTAGAGGATGTGTCCTCCTCCTTCCTAGAAGATAGCTGCATCTCATAAGAGAGCAGCTTTCCAAACAAAGTGTGGGGTGGAGTCTCACCCAGCTTTGCCACTTCTCTGATGGAAAAGATCTTCGTATCCCAGTATCTAGTTAGAGATCTTAGGAATTTATCATTTAGCTCATAATGAGTGAAGGTCCTATCATAGGTCCTTAACTCATTTACTATTATGAAGAATCTTTCATAGCAATCAGCTATGCATTCCAGGCTCTGCTGCCTGAAGGCTTCATATTACTGATTGAGGAGGGATTTCCTATCATCCCTCACCTCTTCAGTCCCTTCCATGTACACTATCAGTGTATCCCACATGTCCTTGGCAGTCTCACAGTGTACCAAGTTCTGGAATGTTGAATCATCAATAGCATTGACTATAATGTTTTGAGCTCTTTTGTCCATTGTTGCCAATGCTATCTCATCCCTTATCATTTCAGTGTATGACTTACCTACCTGCCTAGTAGGATCAATGGTGGAGGGCTTTGTGATGAGAAAGGGCCCTCCAGGACAGTGATAAAGATCCTAGGGTCTGAGGCCTCCATGAAAAGCCTAACCCTTTGCTTCCAAATGCCAAAGGTTTCCTTTTTTGCATATAGGAAGCTTCATAGACCCCATCTCCTTCTGAACTCCATTGGTAGCCATTGGATTCAGATCTTACTATACCTATATAGGACTTGGTCAGATTGTTAAGTTCTTTTTGACCAACCTCCCTCTGATACCACTTGATAGTTTATAGGTATGTAGTCTAATTCACCTAGGGGGGTGACTAGGTCTCTTTGAGTTTTACTTAATTACTTTTGCTAGTAAACAAAATAACAAGCACACACAGAAAATACACAAGTGTTTATAGTTGTTCTCCAAGACAGTGTGCCTATGGGTAGTCCACTTTCCCTCTACACCTTTCTAATAGTGTGTTAGACAAGGTCAACTCCTCCAATCTTAGCTCTTAGAGCTTATAACATAGATCCCTTAGGATCTCTCAGGCTTGCTCCAAGCCCTACCTCAGGCCAACCAGCCCTACCACTCAGAGTGCTCCCACTCCTACAGCTCAGAGATCCCCTTGACCTCCTACCTCAAGCCTATCAAGAAGCCCTACTTCTCAGGCAAATTGCCTTACAGCTCAGGCTAAACAACCCTACAAACTCAGGCCTAACAGCCCTACAGCTCAGGTTCAGCAACCCTACACACTCAGGCAATGTGCCTTACAAAGCTCAAATAATACAGTTCCTACTGTGAATAAATGTTAAGCTTACAACATTATACAGCACTGGAATGATGTCTTCTGTTGTTCCTGCACAGCTGGTGCTTCTTTGAAACTCGGCTGAATCTAAACTTCAGTCCTAGCTTCTTTCTGATCCTTCTCTTCAGTAGAGGAGAAAGGATCACCTTGCTCTTTCTGAGTAGAAGAGCTATCTTCTCTCCTTGTCTCTTTTTGCTGGTTCAGTAAGCAGGAGGATGGGAGAACTTGAAAGCCGTCAATGGAACAGTGATAATGGATTTTCTTCTTTTTAGCACACCAACAAGTACTTTTGAAAGTGCCCTAAGATGTTCTTTTATACTGCAATTGTCTTCAATGGATCTTAGAAAGACCCCTGACCCTTTGGAAGAGGATAGAATGCTTTATCTCTCCTTTACAACTGTGTGCGCCAAAAGCCAGTTGCGCCACTGTCTTCTTCCTGATTTGAATCTGTCTCAGCGGTTTGGTTGTCTTGGTCTCAGCGGATCCGCTGAGTCAGATAGTCTTCTTAGCGGTTTTTGTCTATCTGCAGCTCAGCTGAGGCAAATCACTTCTCAGCGACTCCTGGCCTCGTCTCAGCGGTTCCGCTGAGACAGTGACTCCTTCTCAGTGGTTTTGACAGCAAACCTCTGAACTTATTCCAATGTTTGGAATATCTTAACCCTGCACATTCCTGATACAAAGTATGGTTTATCAAATACAATATGTACTTAGTATTGTGAGTGATGCCTCTTCAAATCAAGGGAACATTGAGGGCAATATTCCCAACAATCTGCGCCAACAAGGGTCCGTTCAGCCGTACCTAGAGGAATTTGATATGCTCCGCCACCGAGCACAAATCCAAGAAGACCACGCCATGAGTTTTTGCCTCGCCGGATTGAAGGAGGAGATCGTCTACTCCGTGCGGATGTTTCAACCAAAGACACTTGCGGACGTGACTTCGCTCGCCCGCCTTCAAGAATTCAAACTTCAGCTCCGTCAGAAAAAGAGTGTCGGATCTTCTATGGAGGCCATACAGAAAGGCAACCGCCCCTTTCCCAATCCCTCACCGGCACCGGCCCGGACGACCTTTACAGCACACCGCAATGGAGCGCACCAAGCTAGAGGGGGGCCAAGCTTAACCACAGTAGAAGTGGAGGACAAACACAACAAAGGTTTATGCTTTGGCTGTGATGCACCATATTTTCCGGACCATCAGTGTGCGGGGCGCAGACAAGCATATGCAATGCAACTCATTCCCGACCAGAACGATGATGTACAAGAGGAAGATGACACAGATGAGGTGTTGTAAATTCCCCACGAAGAACGGGACTTGCAGGAAATCCCACCAGTATGTCTTCATGCGCTGACGGGGACCGCCCACTTCTATACTACGAGGGTAACGACATCCTACCAAGGTCAACCTATACACATTTTGATCGACTCGGGCAGCACCCACAACTTCTGGATCGGGAAACCGCTGCAAGGTTACAATGCAAGCTCACCTCAATACCCACGTTCAACGTGGTCGTCGCCAATGACAAGTATATCTCTAGCTCACACAAGGTGGAGGGGTTCAAGTGGCAGATGTGGGGCGTTGTCTTTTCATCGGACATGTTAGTTTTACCACTCGTCAGATGTGAAATGGTTCTCGGTGTGCAATGGCCGTCACACTGGGAGTATTACATTGGGATTTCCGAAATTTAACATTGGAGTATACAACCCAGGGAAGGAGAATTGCGTTGAGAGGATCCAAAAGCTTGAACGGAACATGGATGAAACAACAACGTGAAGGGGGGGGGGGGGGGGGGGGGAGTGAAACAAGGCCAAATCCACATGCTAACAGTTTGGACCGTCACGGAGAACCCCATAGAAGAAGAGGACAAAACCGGGGCAATCTGTATGTTGTATTTCGGACAGCCACCATCTGGCGTAGGAAGGGCTACATGGGAACACGCCCAGGGACAGCATCTCACAAATTAGCGGGGATCGGCGTTGGAACACTCGCAAGGACAACAACATACAAAACTCTTGGCATCCTTTCAGGACCTATTTGAAGAGCCCAAAGGGCTGCCGCCAACAAGGGAGCATGAACATCGGATCGTCCTCAAGGAAGACAAGGTGGATATAAACTTGCGACTGTACTGTTATCCCCCCTACAAAAAACAGTCATTGAACACTTAATCAAGGAAATGCTCCAAACCGGAGTGATCCGGCACAGCTTCAGTCAATTTGCATCACCGGTTGTATTGGTAAAAAGGGGGATAGCACTTGGCGGCTATGCATTGACTATCACCATCTCAACAAACACACGGTAAAAGACAAATTTCCAATTCCCATCATCGAAGAGCTGATCGATGAACTTCTCGAGGCAATATTCTTCTCTAAATTAGACCTACGAGCAGGTTACCATCAAGTGAGGATGGCAAAAGCCAACATCCAGAAGACGGTGTTCTGTACCCACCAAGGCCACTATGAGTTCTTGGTTATGCCATTTGGCCTAACCAACACTCCGTCCACATTCCAGAGCCTAATGAACAAGATCTTCCAGGATCAACTGCGCAAGTTTATTTTGGTGTTTTTTGACGATATTTTTATGTTTTACAGGTCATGGGAAGAACATGTAAAACATCTCCAATTCACATTGGTCACCTTAAGGCACCATCAATTACTCCTTAAGCGATCCAAGTGCGACTTCGGGCTGCAACAAATTCACTACTTGGGTCATCTCATCTCCAATCGGGGGGGGGGGGGGGGGGGGGGGAACCAACCCCATGAAGATCCAAGCGATGTTAGATTGTCCGCGGCCCACGACGGCGAAGAAATTATGTGGCTTCCTCAGCCTCACCGGTTATTATCGACGCTTCATTCAACACTATGGAACCCTTGCCAGATCCCTCACGGAGTTGCTCCAAAACAAGGGGTTTAGGTGGACTCCGGAGGCCGATCTAGCCTTCAACAAACTCAAGGAGGAGGTGTCACGACCACCCATCTTGTGTGTACCGGATTTCCACAAACCTTTCGTCATAGAATCCGACCCATCGGAAGCGGGGGTAGGGGCGGTTTTGATGCAAGAAGGGAGGTCGGTTGCATATTTCAACCGTGCACTTGGGAAGAAGAACGCGACCATGTCGGTGTACTAAAAGGGACTCACTCCTTGCCATTGTGATGGCGGTACAACAATGGAGACATTATTTGTTGGGGAATTCGTTCGGGATCAAAATAGACCAACGCTCCTTGAAATATTTGCTTGACCAAAAGCTAGCAACGCCCGCACAACAAAAATATTTAGCCAAGCTCCTCGGCGATGGCTACATAATCCAATACAAACAAGGCAAGGAGAACTTATGCGCGGACGTACTTTCAAGATGGGAGGACACGGACAAGGGGGATCTCAATATGATGGTGACCATTCAATCCAACAAGCTACAACAATTGAGAGAATCATGGGCAAGGGACGAGGATCTACAACGCATCATCACCCAAAAAAGAGCAAGATCAAGCAAGCTGTCCGAAATACGAATGGGCAAACGACACCTTGAAGCGGAAGGGGTGGTTGATGGTGGGAAATGACCCCACTATGAAGGATAAGTTGTTGAAGTTATTCCATGATGGGGCAGTAGGAGGTCATTTCGACATTAACGCGACTTATCGAAGGCTCAAGAGGGTTTTCTATTGGAAGAGGATGAAGCCGGAGGTGTATGAGTACATCCGACAATGTGTAGTTCGCCAATAATGCAAAGCGGATACACAAAAACCGATGGGGTTGCTGCAACCGCTGCCTATTCCCAATCGAATTTTGCAAGATATATCGTTAGATTTTGTGGAGGGGCTACCCAAGAGCAAAGGCAAGACAACGATCCTTGTAGTGGTTGACCGCCGAAGCAAACAAGCCCACTTCAGTGCTCTTACCCACCTATACACGGCACAGACAGTAGCCCAGCTCTTTCTGGATTCGATCGTGCGGCTCCATGGACTACCGGCCTCAATAGTCAGCGATCGTGACACTACCTTTCTAAGTAATTTTGGCAAGAACTATTCAGCATTTTGGAGGTACAATTGAAGCTCTCCACGACATACCATTCGCAAATGGACGGTCAAACGGAAGTGGTTAATCGCTGCTTGGAAGGCTATCTAAGGTGCATGTGTTTTGAATGACCGCGTAGTTGGGCGACGTGGTTACCACTAGCGGAGTGGTGGTATAACACTACCTATCACATCGCCATAAAAATGACGCCCTATGAAGTGGTCTACGGACAAGAACCGGCAATTCATACTCCATAGCTTCCCGGTGAAGTGGTGACGGAGAAAGTAGATCGCTCGCTTGAGGCGCGAGAAAGGGTTATATCCCTATTGAAGACTAACTTGGCACAAAAACAAAATAAGATGTGCGTCATGGCGGACAAGAAGTGGCGAGAGCGGGCCTTGGAGGTGGGGGCATGGGCATATGTTTGCCTCCAACCATACAAGCAAACAAGCCTACGAGCACATGGGTTCCACAAACTATCTCCAAGATTCTTTGGCCCCTTCCGGGTGCTTGAACGCATCGGAGCCATGGCATACAAATTGGAGCTGCCGGAAGATGCCAAGATACACAATACATTCCATATCTCCCAACTTCGGGATCACGTGGGGGCGAGCCAGGACAACCAATTCCGTTACCGAGTGTCGTCAACTCGGAGGGAAATTTAATGGTACAGTCGCAAGTCATCCTCAATCGCCGCATTGCTCCAAACCGTGATCGCGTATTTACTCAAGTGCTCGTGCAATGGGTTGACGACACCAAAGGGGAAGCAACTTGGGAAGAGTTAGAATCATTCAAACGTCGCTACCCGCACTTTATTATTCCTATAGGACAAGGAAGTTGTGGATCGGGATGTATTGTTATGATCTTTTGTTATTTTTATTTTATGAAGGGTAGTTTTGTAATTGGGGCCGGCTACAGGACCATATAAGTAGCGGTTCAGCTTAGGGTTTTGTTTTTTATCTTTTAAGCTTGATTGTGTTTGCTGCTTGTGGAACGACTGACTCAGGAAATCCTTCCCCTCACTGTGAATCATCTTTCAAAGATCTGCTCTGAGGTGAAGTCTCCCCTCTGTATCCAGTTATCTTTGGTTTGGTTATATGCAAGTATTGGTGGAGTTCATTGTTGTGAAATTCCTATTAAGTTGAGATTGGGATAGATTCCTCTCTACATTACCGGTAGGTACACAACAGAGAGGCGCTGGAGCGGTGGACCTGGAGCGGGTAGGGTACTATGGTAGGTGGCGACCTTGGATCACGACCGAGAGGAGCGGAAAGAGGAGCCGATGTTTGCAGGATCAAAATAGAAGAAAAAACCGAACGCCCGCTTGCCACTGGAGGTCCCTGTTGACTTTTCCAAAAGACCCATAAATGCCTTTTGGAAAAGTAGTAGGTAGACTTTCTAACAGTTAAGAGAGCGTGGTGGATTTTTCAAGAAAATGGGAAGGAGCTAATAAGTCATCCCAAATAGGGCCTCTATTACTTGAATCACAACATTTTATAGTAGTTAAACATTAAATTTCTCTTACATGGTGTTGGAAAATTCCATAGGTACATGTGATGGGGTCAAGCCCAATAAATAGGAAGTCCATACATATGGAAGGCCCAAGAATAAAGGAAGTGCAATATTTGGAGGATCTTCCCCAAAAAGGAAAAAAACAATCCTCCCATGGAAACTCTCGCACCGAACGCACGATCGGCACGCCGAATCGCCCGCACACAGGATCGATCCACCCGCATGCAACCGCGCCCCGCCGGCCCCTGCGAGGGCCGACCACCGCCCGCATCGGTCCCCGCTAGGGCTGGCCGCCCGTCCGCCCCCGCTAGGGTCGGTCGCCCTTGCCGGCCCCAGCGAGGGCCGGCCGCCCGCGCCGGCCCCCGTGAGGGCAGGCCGCCCGGTCGAGCCCGCGGTTGGCCCCGCAAGGGACGGCAGCCCTGTCCGGCCGAGCCCTCGGCCGGGCGGCATGCTAGGCGGGGGAGACCATCCACCGCCATCTCCCTCTCTCTCTCCCTTCGAAACCCTAAATGGGTTAGGGGCGGACCCATCTTTTCTAGAGAGTTGGTGATCCGTCTGCCTCGAACAGAGCCCCCTATTGGTCGATCCGGTAAATAACGGGTAAATTTACCGGACCTCCCCTCTAAGAAACTATAACTAGACCTCTTGGGCTATTCATTTCTTCACTTTTGACTTGGAGCTCTAATCAGCTCCTTTTCTCTCTCTCTCTCTAGAGATTGGAGACTTGAGGAGCGCTGTTTGCAGACCTTCTTGAAGACTCTGAGTTTACAATTCGCAGACCGCCTCGAAAACTTGGAGTTTATTGTTCACAAACTGCCTTGAAGACTTGGAGTCTACTATTCGCAGACCGCCTTGAAGACTCAGAGTTTACTGTTCGCAGACCGCTTGGAATCTTGGAGAACGCTATTCGCAGACAGCTTGGAGGCTCAGAGCTCACTATTGGCAGCCCGATTGGAGGCTTGTGGCTCCTTATTGGCGGATCTACCAAGGAGTCAAAGGGTTGCAACGGTGCGGACGAAGCCTGAGCTCGGGGGGCAAGTTCGCTTCGGAGCAAGACGACGAACTCTCTCTCTCTCATCCCCCCATCATTATAACGAGGTGCGGCTTGTCGCCCTCGCTCTCTCAAGAACAAACCTGTAAAGGAACTCAAGGCATAATGAAGATTAGGTCAAAATAGCTCCGACCTTGTGGTTTTTCACCCCGATTGCGGGTTTCCACATCATCAACTCTTGGACTCGGTCTCCCCAGAGACCCCCTTATTTATTTGCATGTTCGGGCACTATGGGGGCTAAGACGGTCGATTTCCCCGATCAACCAAAGGCCCCGAGCGATCCGCATCAGATTGACGTCGTTTGTGGGAAAGAGTTCCCCGTAATCAGTAGGAGAAATAGAAGCCAATCAGGACATGGCATGGAAAGGCACTCGAACGACCCGAGGATCGACTCGCAGGGAGCCAAACAACACTCTACCGTCACAATCCAATACACCAGAGCAGCGCGAGGATGCACCACCCCTGACAACGCAACCGCGGGAGGAGACGCCCCTGAGGTAGACATCCAGGCCGAAATGCTCTCCGTTCTCAGGCTTATTGCCGGCAAAAACCCCGCGCAAGAGAACATGCCGCCACCCGATAACCGCGGCCAGGGGCCCGGGGTACGTGAAATAGAGTAAGAATCATCAAGAGGAGCAATCCCGGAGCGCCCATCTTGCCTGGTTAGGGCCGACGAGGTCAACCTCCCATCACCCCAGGACAGGGGGGCAGCGCGGGAGGCGCTAAGAGAACTTCTAGTAGAGGAGTATGGGCCGCTAGGTCACTAGGCCGCGCTAACACGTCGCCCGGACCAAGGATCTTCGCCGCTAGCAGCTGAGGTACCGACATATCCCGTCCCTCCAGGGTTCAAGCTCCCGCACATCGAAATATATGACGGGACAGAGGATCCACTGAAGCATGTAAATCACTTCACAACAATCCTCCATCTCTACCGCGCGCCCGAATAGCTAGTCTGTCAAGTTTTCCCCGCCACACTGATGGGCCAGGCGCGAACCTGGTATCATTCCCTTAGGGAAGGATCCATCTGGAGCTTCCCTCAGCTCACTCAGACGTTCTTGGACCAGTTCATCACCAACCCGCGTGTTGCGAAAGACCCCTCCCACCTTTCAGGGATCCGACAAGGCGAGGGGGAAACCCTCAAGGAATTCTTCTAACGTTTCACCTTAGAGGCCAGGCAGATCCCGGGGGTGGATCCAGAGCTCCTCCACGGAGTCTTCCAGGGCGGACTTGACCCAGGAGGGTTCTACTTCGCTCTGATGCGGGAAACAGTCCCAAGCTACCCTGACCCGGCACACCGAGTAGAGGCACAGATAGCGGCTGGCGAAGACATCGATCCTCACAAGAGACGATTTGAAGGAGGGAAGAGGAAGCAAGAAGAGTCGGCACCCAAGAACCGAGAGGAGCGCAGGGAGAGCGAGCACCGGAAGGACCGCAAAGGGGACCGACGCCGCCAGTGGTACGACGAGTACTCACCATTCAACACCTCACGCGCCAATATGCTCTATGCCATCCGGGACGATCTAGAGCTGCGAAGACCCCGGGAAGTCCCTACCGAGAAGGGAGACAGAACGAAGTACTGCGAATTCCACATGGGGTGTTGGGAAAATGACCCTCAATGTTCCCTTGATTTGAAGAGACCTCACACTCAATGCTAAGTACAAGTTGTATTTGATAAATCCAATTTCTATCTCATAAGTATGCAGGACAAGGGCACACCATGGTGTAATGTATGATCAGTTGAGACGAGCTCTATGTCTCAGCTGAACCGCTGAGACAAGACTAGAAGCCGCTGAGAAGGTGTCTGGGCAAGATGAGCTGCAGATAGAATAAAACCGCTGAGACAACTGTCTGTCTCAGAGGATCCGCTGATACGGGACAGAAGCAACCGCTGAGACGGATGACCATCTCAACCCAATCGCTGAGATAGTTTCAAAAGTGATCTGGCGGGTTCTGCTTTTGGCGTAAGCTGCAGAAATGCATATTGGGGTCCACCAATCACTCCCATACCTGTCAGGAGGACAGCTAAGAGCTGTTGAGGGTCAGTGGTGTATAAAATGAATAAGTTAGGGTTGAGCAAAGAACTTTTTCTATTACTCTCCAGCACATAAACTCAACAACATATTGTTCCATTGTCGGCAGCCAAGAACTGAGCTTACACAAGGCTGCAAGGAGAAAAGAGATTGCTTATCTTGATTCATCTCAAGATAGGGCAAGTAAATCAAGTCCATCATCTGAAGGGCTGATCAAGAAGAATCAAGTTGGAGCTGCACTTCTCCTACCTGGTTCAAGTCTGCAACAGCAGCTGTCAAGAAGAAGAAGAAGAATGCTTGATCTATTCTTCCTTCAATCTGTAAACCTTATTATATCATTTGTAGGAGCCTTTGGGTTCTGAGACTGTATGGCTTTATTGCCTAAGTGTGTAAGGCTGATTGGCCTGAGTTGTAGAGCTGAGAGGTCAGCTTGAGGTAGGACCAGGAGGTGGTCTGAGTTGTAGGAGGTGGATTCCTCTGAGGTAGGGCTGATGTGCCTGAGGTAGTGTTTGGGAAAACCTGGGAGATCCTGTGGGATATGTGCTGTAGGCTCTTGGAGCTGAGTTTGCAGAAGTTGGCCTTACCTAACTCATTGTTAGAAAGGTGAAGGGGGAAAGAGGACTACTCAAGACACCCTCTCTTAAGGAACCTCTATAAATTTCTTTGTGCTTTCTGTGCTTGATAATTTGCTATATAAACTATCAAGTGGTATCAGAGGGAGGTTGGTCAAGAAGGACATAACTGTCTAACCAGATCCTATAAAGGAATAGTCTTATCAATCTAATGACTTCCTCTGAATTGCAGAAGGAGATGAGATCCATGAAGTTGCTCATATGCAACAAAGAAAACTTTGGCATATGGAAGCAAAGGGTTAGATTGTTTATGGAAGCATCTGATCCAAGGATCTACATAACTGTAAAGGAAGGGCCTTTCACCTTTCAAACTGCCTCCACCATAGATCCAACAAGAAGAGTGCCCAAGATCTTCAATGACTTGACCAAGGATGAACTTGCATTGTTCACCATGGACAAAAGAGCCCAGAACATCATAGTTACTGCTATTGATGATTCCACATTTCAAAACATAGTACACTGCACTTCTGCCAAGGAAATGTGGGACACATTAGTAGTATATATGGAAGGGACAGCTGAAGTGAGAGATGATAGAAAGTCACTCCTTAACCAAGAGTATGAAGCCTGCAGGCAGCTCAGACAGGAGAGCGTCTCTATGTGCTATGAGAGGTTCTTCAGAATAGTCAATGAGCTAAGAACCTATAAGAGAGTGTTCACTGATTATGAGCTGAATGATAAGTTCCTTAGATCTCTAACAATGAATTGGGACACAAAAATCTGTGTTATCAGGGAAGTGGCTAGGCTTGGTGAGACCCCCACTCATACACTGTTTGGAAAGCTGCTCTCTTATGAGATGCAGTTGTCTGCAAGAAAGGAAGAGGAAACCTCAACAAGGGCTCAGGCAAGGGAGAAATCTGTAGCTCTCAAAGCTGACAGCTCCAATAAAAGCAAGGGCAAGATGGTGTCTCCTCCAAGGAGAGGCGTTGAATCTAAAAAATCTGAAATCAGCACCTCAGATAGCTCTTCCTCTGATGAAGAGTTTGTTGCCTTCTCAAGGCAGTTCAAGAAGATGAGCAGGAGGAAGCAATGGAAGAATAAGCCCTCCTCCTCATCACACTCCAAGACAGACCACATGAAACCTGAAAGACAGCACCCAAAGGGTGACATGTATGATTCCAAATCTAGTAAACATGTTTCAAATAACATTATTTGCTATTGTTGTAGCAAACCTGGACATGTCATAGCTGACTGTCCAGCCAAAAGAAAGGAGAAGAGTGATAAGAAGCATCATCACCAAAAGGATAGGAAGGGTAAAAAATCCTTCCTAGGAAAGAAAGAAAAAAGTTGGAGTGAATCTGAATCCTCAACTTCAGATTCAGAGAATGAAGAAGAGGCCTACATAAGGCTATTTGCAATAGAAGAGGATGAAGATTATCCTACTGCCAAGGTTGGAGTCAGGGCCCCTCTATCATACTCAGACAGTGATATAGAGGAGGATGAAGAGGACAATGTTCAGCTAGGCATCATGGCCATCACTGATGAGGAGGACAGTCAGAATATCTCTGAAAATGAACAGGTATTAATTCATCCCATATCCTCTTTTGATTACGAGACTAGCCCAGAATCTGGAGCACCTTCATCAATTGGTGGAAGTGATTCAGAAGCTGAGGTAGATGTCAATCAATTGATTGACAAGTATGATGCTCTCTTGGAAACTCTGTAAAGGAGCAAAAAGCTAGCCAAGAGGCGATCCCAAGAGATTGATTCCCTTAAGGTGGAAAAAAAGAATGCATTGAATCTTCTACCAAGATGAGTCAGATGTATAGGGAAATTGGCCATCTGAAGGGGATAACTATCACCCATCTGAGCACCATATCCCTGAAGAACAAGGTCATCAAGGATCTTGAGGATAAGCTTGTGAAAGAAAGAAGCCTAGTGGCTCAATTCTCCAAGCCAAAATTTGTGCTCCCTTTTATTGACTCCTTCTCTTCTCAATCCAATAGGAGAGGACTATGATTCAATAAAATGGAAGTAGAAGAAGGGAGTGGAGAAAAGAGCAGGGGTAAGGCTAAGCCTCAAACCACCTTTCAAAAGGTATTACTCCCTTCCAACAGGTATGACCATGAAAGCATGTATGGTCACTGGAAAAATGGAAGTACCTATAGGAAGGAAAACACTCCTTCCCATAGTGGAAGAAAGGGAATGGGATTGAGTTCTATGAAGGCTCCCCATTAGGAAATTCAAATGGCCCAACCTGGACCATTTGTATTTGGTACATCAGCCCCTTCATTCAAGAATAAGAAAGCAAGCCCTTCTAAGGTTGATTCAGCCAAGAACATGACTGCTGTCAAATCAGTGGACATGTCTAATTGCTCAGTGTCTAATGCCATCAAAACTTACATTGCCCAAAATCCAAAGCAAGTTGATGCCATTAATATAAAGACCTCTAAGACTGTCCACATATTGACTTTCAGCCAAATCCTTGCTGAAAGAAACAAGAGAAAAGATGTTGTCTCTCCTCTTGAACATGTGGACTGTGCTGCACACCCCACAAGAAATGTTCATAAGAGGAGATACAACTTTCATGAATGTTGATGCTATGGTAAAGTAGGACACTTTTCCATAGACTGTTGGAGCAATCCTAATGTGCCATGTGCAAAGATGAGCCTTCCTGCAAAGGGTGCAGCTAGTGTAAGGTCATTTCATCATGCTAATAAGTACCTAGGACCCAAAGCTATTTGGGATCCTAAGGATAACTAAACTCCTTTTTGCAGGATAGTTCAAGTACCAGCCTCAACCAAATTTGGTACTTGAACAGTGGGTGCTCAAGGCACATGACAGGAACAAGAAATCTTCTACAGGACTACAAGGATGTGAAGAATGGACCCAAAGTTATCTTTGGGGGGTCAGAAAAGGGAATCACCAAAGGATATGATCTTCTGTCTTGGCAGAAAATGAACAGTATTTGGAAAGGATGTCTATACAAGACACACCCAGCAGCAACAAAGCTTATTCTAATGCTGCCATCCCTGAAGAGGAAGAAGTCAATGCTGATGAAGACACTGCTGAACCAGCAGAAACAACACAGCAAGCTAAGAACAAACTGCCTACAGTTGTAAGACATCTAAGGGATAGACTTTGATCAAACCTTTGCCCCTGTTGCAAGGTTGGAAGCAATTAGGCTATTCCTTACATATGCTGCCCGCAAGGGGTTCAAAGTGTATCAAATGGATGTCAAATCAGCCTTCCTCAATGGTGTCTTGAAGGAAGAGGTATATGTTGAGCAACCATCAGGTTTTGTACATCCTAACCTCTCTAGTCATGTTTACTTACTTAGGAAAGCTCTGTATGGTCTTAAGCAAGCCCACAGGGCTTGGTATGAGACATTGTCCAGCTTTCTCATCAAGAACAAGTTCTTGAGGGGAAAGATAGATAGCACATTGTTTCTTAGGGAAACACGGGGCAAGTGTCTCCTAGTCCAAATATATGTTGATGACATAATATTTGGGTCTGCTAATGACAACCTCTGCAAAAGGTTTGCCAACCTAATGCAGGGGGAGTTTGAGATGAGTATTATGGGAGAGCTCAAGTACTTTTTAGGCCTCCAGGTAAAACAATCTGATGAAGGTATATTCATTTCTCAGACCAAGTACACTAGGGAGCTTGTCAAGAAGTTTGGGATGGAATCAGCTTCCACCATGAAAACTCCCATGGGGTCCAACGTTTCCCTGGACAAGGATGAGAAGGGCAAGGCCTTTGATGAATCCATGTACAGGTGCATCATTGGATCCTTGTTATATTTAAATGCTACTAGACCAGATATTATGTATGTTACATGTGTGTGTGCTAGGTATCATGCATGTCCTATGGAATCTCACTACACAGCTGCAAAGAGGATTCTGAGATACCTTAAAGGCAGCCTACATCTTGGCCTTTGGTACCCTAAGAACAATGATTTTGAACTAACTGGATTTTCAAATGTAGATTTTGCAGGATGCAAAGAAGACAGGAAAAGCACAAGTGGCACTTGTCAATTCCTAGAAAGAAGGTTGATTTCATGGAGTAGCAAAAAGCAGACAAGTGTGGCTATCTCCACAGCTGAGTCTGAATACATTGCTGCAGGGAGCTGTTGTGCACGACTATTGTGGATTCAACACCAGCTAGAGGACTACAACCTCAAGGTAAGTAACTCTCCTCTTTATTGTGACTCATCTAGTGCTATCTTAATTGCTAAGAATCCTGTCTCTCACAGCAGGACTGAGCATATAGAAATAAGATATCATTTTTATAAGAGAACATGTAGAATCTCAAGATATCTGCCTTGAATTTGTCCCCACTGACAGTCAAGTGGCTGATATCTTCACTAAGCCATTGGATGAGGCCAAGTTTAATTCCTTCAAGATTGAACTAGGAATGTTAAATGTAGAATAGTGTAAAACACTTCATTCTTCCAATCTTGATTTGATATAACATAAAATGTTGACACATCAACCCTATGAGAGACATGATTAGGAATTCAAGTAATCCTATCTCTAATGATTTTAAAGTAGTATGATCATCTTAACCAGAACAATCTGTTTCAGCTGAGCTTCAGGTTGCACTTAGGCAGTTGGGAAAAGTCTCAGTTCGACGAACTCTTTCCTGGGTTCGACGAACGTCATTTTTCAGTTCGACGAAATTGCTCCTCAGCTCAACGAATTCAGTCTTCCAACCAGTTTAGCAGATTTTGTCTTCAGTTCGATGAACTCCAGTTTGAGTTCGACGAACTCAGCTTTGTATTCGATGAACTCAGTTTGAGTTCGATGAACTCAGCCTTATGATGTAGTTTCAGATGAACTCATCTTTGTGTTCGACGAACTCCAGTTTGAGTTCGACGAACTCATCTTTGTGTTCGACGAACTCAGTTTGAGTTCGACGAACTCAGCCTTATGATGTAGTTTCAGATGAACTCAGCTTTTTGTTCGACGAACTCCAGTTTGAGTTCGACGAACACAGCTTTGTGTTCGACGAACTCAGTTTGAGTTCGACGAACTCAACCTTATGATGTGGTTTCATTTACACTTACATTATAAGAGCAATCAAATCCAATTACTAGGTTTAATTTTACCTAAGTCTTAAGCCATATAAATAGCCAATCTGATTAGTGAAAAGCATTCGACCCTTCTCTTCCAGCCACCAAGACGAATCACCTACTCTTCCATCCCAGCGCATTCCTCCACCACTGCAATGGCTCCCAAAAGCTCTAAAGATCTTCTTGAAGGATATGAGATAGTAAGGCATGGGTTTGCCCATGCTCCAGAAGAAATTAAGGGAGTGATTCAACTCCTAGAAGACCAAGGCCTGAAATTTCTACTATCTGAACCATG
Source organism: Dactylorhiza incarnata (assembly GCA_033032865.1). Lineage (NCBI taxonomy): Eukaryota > Viridiplantae > Streptophyta > Magnoliopsida > Asparagales > Orchidaceae > Dactylorhiza > Dactylorhiza incarnata. Next base: position 4,485,813 of record JAWHQI010000133.1, on the reverse strand, counting down.
TGCCATTCTCAGAACTGAAGTTCTGGAATGGTTTGTAATGTCAAGTTGTCCACCTCCAAATGCTCCCTCAAGTCAAAGATTGGAGAAGATAGAATCAAGGTAACCCCAACAAAACTATAAAAAGCATTACATCTTCCATCCTGCAGTCCAAGTGAGGAGGATGACATCTCTGAAAAGGACAAGAAAAAGGCTCTAAAATGGACTGAGTACAATGATGCCAAAATTGGCTCATTGAAGAGGAAATTTTTCAACCAAAAGGGAAAAATTTTATCAGATATTGTGGGAAAAGCCATTCTTTGCAAACCAGGGTCCCATGATACAATCTCACAGTACATGTTTGACCTCATGACAAGAATAATTCTGAAAAAGAAAACCTCTTGGGGAGAGGTCATCTTTCAAAGAATAAAGGAATGCCTTCAGGCACCCAATATGGGAAGAATTCTCTCCTTATACCTCCTGCAAACCCACCCTGACAAGTTCAAAACATCCAAAGGAGCAAATATTCACTATCTCAAGAGAATGGACATCAAGACTTTAGAAAGATTCACCAGGGTATTGCCTATGAGTCAGCCCTCTGAAACTAAAGGAAAAGAGAAGACAATCCCCTCATCTTCTAAGAAAACAAGGCTGATCATGTCCAGTTCTGAGTCTGATCATTCAGACAAAGATGAAGATACTGGTGCTGACATTGGGTCACACAGCATTCTTGACAAAGAGGCTACACCAAATGACCTGCCAACTGAACCTGTCCATCCACAACGGCTGGACAAAGTCATAACTTCTAATAACTAATTCAACTCCTCCTAACTCATTAATCATAGCTAATAATAATAGTTAGTCAAATCTGACATTTAATTAATGTGGACCCCAGATACTCAAGAATTGGTGTGTGCTTTATCTGAGGGGGAGTATCAACAAGAACCATCACCCATTGATATTACAAAACTCAATGATGATGATGTGAACACAAGATCATCACCTCAAAATTTACAAGGCTAGATTCACACAATTATCTTCAGTCTTGAAGAAAGAATAAGAAACATTCTTGAAAATGCACCAGCCCTGTGGTCATTACCTTCACAAGGTTCATATGATGCCCCATCTGAGGGGGAGCAACCACAAGAGCCATCAGCTGATAAAGATCAGGTTATAGGTAAGCCCTAAAAACCCAGCCTAAACATTCAGAATCATAAAATCTAACTTTACTATTCTTGTTCTAGAATTCCTAGATTCATCCATTCAAGTTGATTTTGTTGGGTATATTGCCCTCAATAGTACCTTGATTTGAAGAGGCATCACTCTCAATGCTAAGGACATATTGTATTTGATGAACTTTACTTGTGTAAGATATACAGGTGCAAGTGACTCAAAAGGAAGGGCCAAGCATGCCCTTAGATGTGGAGAAATCATCTCCCATAAATGATGTAGTTTCAGCAGAACCGCTGAGATGAGGGGTCAAAACCGCTGAGACGAGGAGCCGTCTCAGCGTATCCACTGAGAAGAAGGTGCCTCCGCTGATAAGTTCATTATACGTTGAGAATCAGCGTGTTCGTCGAACGCTGAACGTCATTCATCGACCGCTGAGACGGGATCAAAGAAGGAGCCGCTGAGAAGACACACAAGGCAAGATCGCCGAACGCTGAACGTCATTCGACAAACGCTGAGACAAGGAGCCGTCTCAACAGAGCCGCTGAGAAGACACACAAGGCAAGATCGTCGAACGCTGAATGCCGTTCGACAAACGCTGAGACGAGGAGCCATCTCAGCGGAGCCGCTGAGAAGACACACAAGGCAAGTTTGTCGAGCGCTGAGCTGGCAAGATCGTCGAACGCAGGGGATAGCTGGTTCATCGAACGCAGAGTGTTCCGCATTCGTCGAGCGTAGTCCTTCTCTACGGAAAAGTAGGGCGGTGGGACCTGTGGCTAGGACTAGTTGCAGAAAAGCTGTGTGGGGTCCACCAGCTTCTCCCATACTTCTCAGCAGATCAGCTAAGAGACGTTGAAGACCAGAGATGTATAAAAGGAAGAGTTAGGGCACATTTGAAACTCTCCATAGTGTGCAATCTAGATCAACCGTTACTTTGACGGCTGATGCTCTCGTCTTCTTCCTCCTGCTCACTGAACAAGAAGAAGAAAACAGAGAAAGAAAGTTAGCTCCTTTGCAAGAAGGAGCAAGGTGATCTTCCATCACTCTCTCGAAGAGGAAGATCAAGTTAGTAGCTGTCATCGACATCTTCATCTACAGGAAGCACAGACGGTGCAGGATCTATAGGAGAGTACCTCTATTGTAGAATATTTCTAAATCATTTTTCTGTAGGGCATTTTTCCTGAGCTGTAAGACCTTTTGGTCTGAGATTGTAGGAACCTGAGGGTTCTGAGCTGTAGGGCTGAAGGCCTGAGTTTAGGATCTGGAGCAGATCTGAGGTAGGGCTTAACAGCCCAAGGTAGGACCAGGAGGAGGTCTGAGCTGTAGGAGGAGGAGTCCTCTGAGTGGTAGGACCTGGGAAAGGTCTGAGTTGTAGGATCTGGAGCAGATCTGAGGTAGGGCTTAACAGCCTAAGTTGTAGGACATTATTGTCTGAGCTGTAGGAGGTGTTATCCTCTGAGTTTGTAGGGCAGCTGTGCCTGAGGTAGGAACTGGAGATAGCTCTGAGTTGTAGGGACTTGTGTCTTGAGGTAGGATCATTCTTGATCTGAGAAGTTCTGAGGAACTTGTGTTGTAAGCTCTTTGAGCCGAGATTGGAGAAGTTGGCCCTGTCTAACACACTGTTAGAAGGGTGGAGGGGGAAAGTGGACTACCCATAGACACACTGTCTTTGGGGAACCACTATAAATTATCGTGTGCTTTCTGTGTTTGCTGGTTTGCTTGAACTAACTCTAAAAACAGCTAAAGTTAATCAAGTAAAATTTAAAAGACCTATTCACCCCCCCCCCCCCCCCCCCCCCTCTAGGTGATTTAGACTACAAACCTTATATTCTTTCAAGTGGTATCAAAGGTAGGTTGGTCAAAAAGGACTTAACAGTCTGACCAGATCCTAAAAGGTTTAGTCAAATCAAATCCCAATAGCCTCTTCTGGATTGCAAAAGGAAATGAAGGTCCATGAAGTTGCCCATATGCAACAAAGAGAATTTTGGCATATGGAAGCAAAGGATCAGGTTGTTTATGGAAGCATCTGATCCAAGGATCTTCATTACAGTTGAAGAAGGACCTTTCACCTTTCACACTGCATCCATTATTGATCCAACAAGAAGAGTGGCCACACTATTCAAAGATCTGACCAAGGATGAACTTGAGTTGTTCACCATGGACAAGAGGGCCCAGAACATCATTGTCAATGTTATTGATGATTCCACCTTTCAAAACTTGGTACACTGCACTTCTGCCAAGGAAATGTGTGATACTCTGATAGTATATATGGAAGGGACAGCTGAAGTTAGGGATGACAGGAAGTCACTCCTAAATCAAGAGTATGAAGCCTTCAGGCAGCAGAGCCAGGAAAGCATATCCATGTGCTATAAGAGGTTCTTCAGAATAGTCAATGAGCTGAGAACCTATGAGAGGGCTTTCACCAACTATGAGCTGAATGACAAGTTCCTTAGATCTCTCACAAGAGACTGGGACACAAAGATATGTGCCATCAGGGAAGTGGCCAAGCTTGGTGAGACCCCAACTCACACTCTGTTTGGAAGCTGCTTTCCTATGAGATGCAGTTGTCTGCAAGGAAGGAAGAGGACACCTCTTCAAAGGCAAAAGCAATGGAGAATTCTGTAGCTCTCAAAGCTTATAGCTCCAAGAGAAGCAAGGGGAGGATAGTCTCCTCCAAGGAGAAGAGCTGAACCTGAAGTCAGCACCTCAGGAGGCTCTTCCTCTGATGAAGAATTTGATGCCTTCTCTAGGCAGTTCAAGAAGATGATGAAGAGGAAGACATGGAGGAACATGCCCTCCTCATCATCACACTACAAAAAGAACAGCAGCAAATCTAAAAGACTGCACCCAAAGGGTGACAGGTATGAATCAAAACCCAATAAACATTCTACTAATAATATAATTTGTTATAGCTGCAGCAAGCCTGGACATGTCATAGCTGACTGTCCAGTCAAAAGAAAGGATAGTGGTGAAACGAAGCATCATCACCACAAGGATAGGAAGGGAGAAAAATCACTCCTAGCAAAGAAAGAAAGAAGCTGGAGTGAGTCTGATCCTTCAACATCAGGTTCAGACAATGAAGAAGAAGCCAACATTGGGCTATATGTAGCAGAAGAGGATGAAGACTATCCAGATGCAAAGGTTGGAATCAGGGCCCCTCTATCACACTCAGATAGTGATGAAGAGAAGGATGAATAAGACACTACTCAGCTAGGCTTTATGGCCTTCACTGATGAGGAAGGGAGTCAGAATGCTTCTGACAAGGTTCAGGTATTATTTCATTCCACTTCATTTTCTGATTGTGAGACTAGTCCAGAATCTGTTGCACCTTCATCAATTGATGGAAGGGGCATGGATGCTGAGGAAGAACTCAATCAATTGATTGATAAATATGGTGTTCTTTTGGAGGCCTGAAGAAGAGCAAGAAGCTTGCCATGAGGCAAGCCCAGGAAATTGTTGCTCTCAAAGTTACTATGGATGTCATCACTGAACCTACCACCCTAGTGGCTCAGATGAGTAGACAAATTAGTCATTTACAGGGGTTAACTATTATGCAATTAAGCACTATTTCCCTGAAGAACAAGGTCATCAAGGACCTTGAGGAAAAGCTTGAGAAGGAGAAGAGCCTGGTGGCTCAATTCTCCAAGCCCAGATCTGTGCTTCCTATCATTGACACCTTCTCCTCTCAAACCAATATGAGAGGACTAGGATTCAAGAAAATGGAAGTAGGAGAAGGGAGTGGAGTTAAGAGCAAGGAGAAGGCTAAGCCTCAACCCACCTTTCAAAAGGTGATACTTCCCTCCAACAGGTATGACCATGAAAGCATTTATGGTCACTGGAAGAATGAGAGGTGCTATAGGAAGGAAAATGCTCCTTCATATAGTGGAAGAAAGGGAATGGGATTGAGTGCCATGAAGGCTCCCCATGAGGAAATTCAAATGGCCCAACATGGACCATTTGTTTTTGGTACTTCAGCCACTTCATTCAAGAATGAGAAGGCAAGCCCTTCTAAGGTTGGATCTGTCAAGAACATGACTGGTGCCAATTCTGTAAACATGTCTGAGTACTCACTGTCAGATGCCATCAAATCTTGTATGGCTACCAAGTCATTGCAAGCTGATGCCATCAGGACAAAGAGCATCAAGACAGCTCACATAATGACATTCAGTCAAATAATTGATGAGAGGAACAGGAAGAATGCTGCTGTATCTATTCCTGAACATGAGGACTATGCTGCACAATCCTCAAGAAATGCTCAGAAAAGAAGATACAACATTCATGAATGTTAGTGCTGTGGTAAAGTGGGACACTTTGCCATAGATTGTTGGTACAACCCCAATGTACCTAATGCAAAGAAGTGCCTTCCTGTAAAGGGAGCAGCTAGAGTTAGATCATTTGAACATGCTAACAAGAACCTAGGACCCAAGTCACCTTGGGTTCCTAAGGGATATTAAACTCTGTTTTGCAGGATAGTTCAAGTACCAGCCTCATACATAAGTGGTACTTGGATAGTGAGTGCTCATGGCACATGAAAGGAAGGAAGTTGACTTCATAAAGTCAACATCAGTAGAGGACTAAATCCTCAAAGTAAGTATCTCTCCTCCCTATTGTGAATTTATCATCAAATACTATCTATAATAGTGTTAAAATAGGATGATAAAATTAACCAGTACAATCTGCATTAGCTAAGCTTCAAATTTCGCCTAAAATCTGGGTAAAGTCTGGGTTCGACAAATGTCGAGCTCAGTTCGACGAACTTACTCCTTAAAACATTAGCTATGATCGACCAACTCAGCCCTAGTGTAACGACCCAGGCCCGCCAACACGGGACCCAGCTGGACCGCCAGCACCCTCCCAGCCTAGGCCCATCAACACGGGACCCAGCTGGCACCGGAAGGGTTCAGCCTAACCAGATGGTCTGCATACCATGCACCCCAATCCCTCTCTGTCCCACCACAGGGCACAGTGGGTTGTTGGAGACCGCAATCCCCCTTTGATGAGAATTGAGCCAGTTAAGCGGCAGCGCGTGGACTTCCCAGGAGGTCACCCAACCCAGAACTACTCCAGCCCAAGCACGCTTAACTATATAGTTCTTTCACTTCTCATCATCAATCGACTGCGGTCTCCAACAACCCACTGTGCCCTGTGGTGGGACAGAAAGGGGTTGGGGTGCATGGTCTGTAGAGCATCTGGTAAGGCTGAACCCTTCCGGTGCCAGCTGGGTCCCGTGTTGATGGGCCTGGGCTGGGAGGGTGCTGGCGGTCCAGCTGGGTCCCATGTTGGCGGGCGTGGATCGTTACACCTAGGTTGAAGCATTAGTTGAACCGTCTCAGCTGAATCACTGAGTCGATTAGGTCAACACTCTGGCCCACTATATAAACCCTCGACGACATTAAATGACCCTTCACATTCTCACGCACCACCCCAGCTGCCGAGACGAAACCTCTACTCTTCCGTCCCAGCGTCTTCGTTTTTTTCTCATTAGACTAAGATGGCGCCCAAGATTGCGAAGGAATTGCAAGAAGGTTGTGAGTTGGTGAGGAATGGGTTTCTCCATGCCTCACCAGAGATTTTGAGTGTTATATCATTGATTTCTGATGCTGGACTAGACTTCTTGCTGTCTGAACCCTCTCAGATATTCAAGCAAGAAGTGCTAGAGTTCTTTGCAAATGCCAAACAGTCATCTTCTATGGATGGCTTAACATCTAAGGTTGGAGAAATTAGGGTGAAACTGTCCCCTAAGAGACTGGAAGAAGTACTGCACCTTCCTAGAGTGGAAGAAGAGGAAATATCTGCAGAAGACAAGGAGCATGCCTTGAAGTGGTGTGAATACAGTGCTCCCCAGACTTCTTCACTGAAGAAGAAATTCTTAAATCAAAAAGGGAAGTTGTTATGTGACATTGTGGGAAAGGCACTCCTGTGCAAGCCAGGCTCACATGACACAATCTCTCAACCCATGTTTGAGCTGATTGTAAGGATCATTTTAAAGAAAAGGACATGCTGGGGAAATGTCCTGTACCAAAGGATTAAGCAATGCCTGCAGGATCCTAACCTAGGAAGGATCATTTCTCTCTACCTACTGAAGGCATATCCTGGAGAATTCTACTCAATCAAAGGTATTAATATGCAATACCTGAAAAGGTTGGATATTAAGACTCTAGATAGATCCACAAGGGTTCTCGCCATAAGCCAACCCTCTGTGTTGGCAGAGTTGAAGGAGAAGAAGAAGAAAGCTCTGAAGAGTGGAGAAGGAGGTGCTGAATCCTCCAAGAAGAAAGGTGATCCTCAAGAGCACATGGAAGATGAAGAAGGAGAAGATGTCCCCATGACTGGTGAAGATGGTGCTCTCCAAGGAAGAGTTGATTCTACTGAGCCAACTAAGATTGATACTGATCCAGCTATTCCCTCTGCTCAAGATGAACCAATGAACTCACCTATCCATGGTAATTTAGATTCTCAGTTAGGCCTCTCCCCTATAACAATAATCTAGTCTAGGTGTCTAACAAAACCATCAATCATCTTTCAGGTTCTCCTAGTCAAAATTCTCCATATAGGGATGCTCCAAGTGAGGGGGAGCATAGCCCTCTCTTTGGTAATATTGGTGGGGGTGCTAGTGAGGGGGAGCACAACCCAAGTGCTGAAGATCTGTATAGACCAGAACCTGGAAAGGAGAAAGAAGTGGCCCAGGAAAGGCCAGCTACTATGCTAGACACATCTGATCTGCTGAACTCAATTAAATCTTTCATTGAGGGTCAGATGTTGTCTATGAAAGTGATAGTTGCTGAAAAGGTCCATGATGTCTCTGTTGGATCTTACGACGCCCTTAGAGGGGGGTGGGGGGTGAATAAGGGAATAAAAAATCTTGTTATAATTTTATGGAAATTACTAAACTGTTTTATAATATGAGAAAGGCAAAATAACAATTTAGCTAATTTGTGAGAATATCATAATTTTCATCTTTAGAAATAAGTACTAAATTGTTTTATGATTAAGAGATTGAAATAAACAATTTAGTTAAAGTAATTTGAATTGAAAAACTTTGTAACCAATATATTAAAGATAACGCCAAAGGAGAGAAATCAAGTAAACACAAATAGAGACATGATTGTATTTATATAAAAAAAGGTGTTTACAAAATTTGATTTCAATATCGCTAGAAATCGGAGGCGTACAAAAGTAAATTTCTTTTCCTTTTCTATACCGACTTGTATCCCCACAAACCGGTTGGCTTTAGCTTATCCTTTCCCGGATAAGGCCTCAAGCCGCTCTAGCCAATCCTTCCCCGGATATGGCCTCGAGCCCCCTAGATCTAATCACCTAGAACTAGTCGCCAACACAAGGCGAATTTCCCCCTAAGTCCTACCCAGACCTAGTCGCCAACACAAGGCGAATTCTCTAACCGGTTACAAAAGTAGGGAATGGAAATAATGAAAAACAATAATAAAACTCCCTATATGAGATCTCTGGAGTCGAGGATGAAGGATCGTTGTAGCATAAGCGAGGTAGAAGCGATCGTCCTTCAGATGTAGCGTGACGTAGTCCTCCTCCAGAATTCTCCTTAAGCTTTTTGTAGGAGATCCATCTTCGACAGCATAACAACACTGGAATTTGTGGCACAAGCAACCTCTCTGGGATGGATAGCCAAAACGAGAAGCAAAGCTCCAATTTATAGAACTTGGAGCTAGCGCCGACGGTAGTGGCTAGCGCCTGCGGTAGCGTTTGTGTGGAGCGGTTGCGCAACCGTCGGCGGTGTGACGCTGTGCACGAACTGGAGATAGCGCCTGGCGGTAGCGATAGCGCTGGCGGTAGCGGGAGATAGCACTGGCGATAGCGGTAGCGGTAGCAGTTGCGAAACCGTCGCTGCGCACGAACTCGAGATAGCGCCTGGCAGTAGCAATAGCGCTGGCGGTAGTGCTGGCGGTAGTGCTGGCGGTAGCGGTAGCGTTAGCGATAGCGCTGGCGTTAGCGATAGCGCTGGCGGTAGCGTTGCTCCTTTCAAAAGTTTGTTCCAAGCTGCTTTCTACCTGTGGAGTATTGCACCTATAGTTCCTGCACACTCTAAACACACTACAAGCAATATCAAATACAATGTGTGATTTTTTATTCTCAAATAAAGGGATGTGACACACACACTACAACATATAAGACCTACGGCGGCGTTTGTTCTACAGCGTTTTTGAAAACGCCGCCGTATATTTCATGCCTTGCGGCGTTTTATTTGAAAAACGTGGCTAATACTTTTTTTTAGCAACAACGACGTTTTTTAAAACGCACGCCGCGATAAATACATCTATTGCGGCGTTTTTAACCTAAAGTGCCGCAAAAAATAATATCATCAGCGGCGTTTGTTATTTAAAATGCCGTTAAAAGAATTCTGATTTAAGAATAAAAAGCTAGGTCTCTATTAAGATCGCTGAGTCCTCTTTATTTCCTTCGCCGCGGAAAAAGCTAGGTCTCGATTTCCAGTCCGCGTGAAACCCGCTCGATCTCCCGCCGCTGGAAGAAGTTGAAATCGATCTCCCGCCGGAGGAGGTGAAATCCACTCGGTCTCTAGGCCGCCGGAGGAAGAAGGTTGTACTAATCTCGATATCACCGTCTCTCTTCCCCTCTCTCCCTGCCCCTCGATCATTTCCTAACGTATTTCTGTTCTCGAACTTCTTTTAGATTTGTCGCCGGAGGAAGAAGGTTCTGAGCGAGCAAAAGGAAGAGGATTCCAAAACTTGTTTTTGTTCTCGAAGGAAGGTGCGGTTGCTAGGTATCTTCTGATCTCATTCTATGTTGTTTTCCTCTACCCCATGAATCGTTGCTTGTAGTTTATTTCATTTTTTTCCATCTGTACAACAACTGTTCGATGAAATGTTACAATGAGCATGTAGTTTATTTCATTTTATGTTGTTTTCCATCCGACTCAAAGTTTTTCCGATAGATTTCTCATGTGCTTGTAGTTTAGCCTTGGTTGATGTTTATGATGTGTTGTATGCAGTACTGGGCTTGGCAAGAAGAAAGTGGCCAAGATTAAACCAAAAGATCCCTCCAAAAGGCACTCTTTATTTAAGAAGTGGTTTGGTTAATTGCTGAATGTATGTATATACTCTTACTCTTATCGATAAAGCTGAAACATTTTCTGCACCTCCATCTACCACGACATTACTTTTTGTTACTGTTTTTATAAAATGTTATATTATGAAACATGGCCCAAGATAAATGCATATCCCATTATAACGGAAAAAACATATTTGGAGTTGAAGCTTCAAATTTTAGGGCAAGATCACATTTAGCACTCCATTCAGACTGACTTGCTTGTCGGAGGTCGTATCATCGACGGCGGTGTGCTCTATCGCCTTTTGTGACCTAGCTACACTTGATCCCTTTGGTCTCCCGTAAGCGTGCACTCTCTCGTCTTTATCGAACTCGATTCCTTTGGTCTGCTCTCTCACCGAAGGTCGTATCATCCCTACTTGTTAATGGTGTGTGATGTATTGTACGGTGTGTGGTGAAGCGATGTTTAGTATGGTTATACATATCTGATGTACTGCGCGCATGGTGTATGGTTATGCGATGTATTGTATGGTTGTACTTATGTGATGTATTACATGGTGTATGGTTATGTGATGTATTGTATGGTGTATGGTTAAACAATCCAAGGTTGTACTTTGCAATCACTATCCAATGTTGGATTAATGTTATGCTAGATGAGATGTATGTTTATCTCCTAGCATTTTAAATGTTCTATTAACAGCATTTTTATTCAATACTAAGTATTTTTTTCATTACTAGATTAGTTTGTTGTAGGATATTGTTATTTCAGCTGTATTAGTTTGTTGATCTTGTTATTACAGAGCGCATATGTCAAATAAAAATGATGAGCTGTACTAAGTATTAGTTTGTTGATCTTGTTTTAGTTGCTAATTGAACGATAAATCACTTAAACTTTGTTCAATCTGATCGGTGTATTTACTTTATTTATTTATGTAGGTACACATCATAGTAAATTTTATTAGCAATGGATAAAAAATGGATGAATGAGCCACGTCACTCAAAAAGCTATGTAGAAGGCATGAAATATTTGCTAGATTTATTCTATGGATATACACCAGTTGGTGAAAAATGCCCATGCCCTTGTAGAAAGTGTGTTAATATGAAGATGTGGTATCGAGAAGAGGTAGAGGGGCATCTGGTATGGAATGGTATTATGGAAAACTACAGAGATTGGATATATCACGATGGTCGATTATCTCACACTGGGGTCCAACCTAGTAACATCTTTTCTTGTACTACAAACCTTCTTAACACCAATAGCAGCTCTACTAGTCTCATTGGTGAATTATTGCACGCGGCCATCCCTAACTTGACACATGATGAGAAAGCAGATGAACAAGAATTCAGGAATGATCATTATGGTGAAGATGAAACATTTGACGTTCCTCCAGCTCCCAACACTGCAAACGTTAATAGTTTATATATGTCTCTCTTGGAGGAAAATAAACCGTTGTGGGAAGGGTGCATGGAGTACACAAAGTTATCTTTTTTATTAAAGCTTCTGCATATTAAAACACTTGGAAATTGGAGTAATGCACATTTCAGTATGTTGTTGAAAACTCTGCAGGGTGCGATTCCAGGTGGACATGAAACACTGCCCGCTAGCTATAATGAGGCCAAGAAAATTACTTCCAAATTAGGCCACAATTACATTAAGATTGATGCATGTGAAGATGATTGCTCATTATTTTGGGGACCACACAAAAGTAGTAATACTTGCTTTGTGTGCGGGAAGTCACGATGGGTCGAAGGAGTTGAAAGTCAATTGGTTCACAAGTCAAGGAAACGTAAGCAACAAGATATGAGGACTTTAAAAAAGATCCCCAAAAAAGTTTTTCGTTACTTCCCATTAAAGGAGCGTTTAGAAAGACTATTTCTTTGTAAACAGACAGCCGAAATGATGCAATGGCATGCCAAAGAGCCTAACCATGATAATTTAATGCACCACCCTAGAGATGGCTTGGCATGGAAAGATTTTGATCGAAGACACCAAGAGTTCTCCAGTGAATCTCGTAATATTCGCATCGCTCTTGCCACAGATGGTTTCAATCCTTTTGGTGATCTTAGTAGCGCACATAGTACATGGCCAATTATGTTAGCCATATATAATGTGCCACCTTGGGAGTGCATGAAGAAGAGATCAATCATTATGTCAGGTCTGATACCCGGTCCTAAAATGTCTGGTAATAATATTGATGTTTATCTGCAACCATTAATAAAGGAGTTGAAAGAGTTGTGGGAAGAGGGTATAGAAGTGTTTGATGCTTCAGAGGGGAAAAAATTTAAACTGCGGGCGGCATTACTCTGGACTATTAGTGATTTTCCCGGCCTTGGTAATTTATCAGGATGGAATACACATTCTAAACTTGGATGCCCATCATGCGGGTTGAACACTAACTCATGTTGGTTAAAGCACAGTCAAAAATAGCATTTCAATCTCACCGTCGATTTCTGCCAGTTGATCATCCATATAGGAAGTCACGAAAATTTGGCCGTCACGAAATAAGTGTTGGTAATACAAAACCACCCAAAGGAAGAGATGTATTTGAGGCAATTAAAGATATTCAAGTTGTTTTTGGTAGAGAAAATCAATCACGAGGACCGACTATGTATTGGAAAAAAAAGCATATTTTTTGACCTGCCTTATTGGAAAACAAATTTATTGCGACATTGTCTTGATGTCATGCACATAGAGAAGAATGTATGTGACAATATCCTAAGCACCATATTAGGCGACCCTGTCAAAAATAAGGATGATGTGCGTGCTAGAAGAGATTGCAAGGATCTTAAGATTCTAAAACAATTATGGATTCAGGAAAGAGATGATGAGATTGAGGTCATTCCTCCAACATGCTTTACCATGAATAAAAGTGAGAACAAAATTTTCTTAGGTATGATAAAGTCAATACGAGTTCCCGATGGATATGCATCCAACATATCACGTTGTGTAAAGCTCAAGCAATGTAAAATGCAAGGGTTGAAGAGTCATGATCATCACATCATCATGCAACAATTCTTGTCTGTCGGTTTACGATCAGTTTTACCAAGGCATATTGTAATCCCGTTGATGGAAGTGTCCATGTTTTTTAGACAGTTGTGTTCAAAAAAATTAAAAATTTCTGACTTGGTTGAGATAGAAAATCGCTTAATTTTGGCATTATGCCAGCTTGAAATAATATTTCCCCCATCATTTTTCACAATAATGATTCATCTTATGGTGCATCTTGCAAAAGAGGCTATCTTGGGTGGTCCGGTACAATTTAGGTGGATGTATCCCATTGAGAGAGAACTTGGGCACTATAAAAAATTTGTTCGAAACAAATCAAAACCAGAAGGATCGATAGCAGAAGGTTATATAGCAGAAGAGACTTTAACATTTTGTTCTCGATTCTTAGAGGGAATCGAAACTCGGTTTAATCGACCAAGTCATAATAGTGTAAATTTGACAACTCCAGCGCCAACATTTAAGATGCTTCCACAAGTGGGCAGTGCTACAAAAGGTGCCGTTTTGAAGAAATTAGACCCGGTTAGCCTAACACAAGCGCATCGATATGTTCTGTTCAACTGTGCTGAACTCGAGACTTTTCGAAGGTAATTAAACTTCAAACACTCTTTCGTAAGCATTGTATTCCAGAAATGGTGTTGATCATTGTTTCAATTTATGTTTTTAGTGAATTACGGGAAGAATTGAAGAATCGTCACGAACAACAACGGATCGATGAAGATATGTTGGAAAAAATGCTTTGCAATGAATTCTCAGAATGGTTTAAACGCAGGGTAAAAATCGTTCATGTTTATAAATACTTACAAATTAGTATCAATGTGATTCATTTTGTGCACATTATATCATTTCAGGTTATAGATGATGTTACCATTAAAGATCCACAACTACGACAGTTGGCACTTGGACCCAACTCTATTGTTCGTAGCTACAAAGGATATAATATAAACGGTTTTTCATTTCGAACGGTAGAAAGTGAACTTTGTAAACGAACGCAAAATAGCGGGATTGAAGTAATGTCTGACCATGGTGGATTGGATGGAGATATCAATTATTTTGGTAGGCTTACTGAGATCTTAGAATTAGATTACTTTGACGCTGCAAAAGTGATGCTTTTTAAATGTGATTGGGTGAATCCCACAAACAATGTGGGCGTGAAGAAAGATTCTTTTGGGTTCACTTTAGTTAATTTCACCCAATTAATACATACAGGCGTGGTACTAGAACATGACCCTTACATATTTCCTTCTCAAGCAAGAATGGTATATTATATCTCCGATCCTAAACAATCACGTTGGGAAGTGGTCATGAGGATGGTGCCGCGAGATGAGTATGAAATGGGAGACATCACAACTATAAATATTGATGTCCCTCAAACCTTAATTCAATGTGATGTTAATGAAATACAAAATGTTGAGAGCTTGTACCAAGACGATGATGAGGATGTCGAGATAGTTAGAACTGATGTTGACCCCATTATTGTGCCAAGAGAAAGATAAATTTCACTAAGTATGTTCTCAATTATTTACTTAACAATGCAATTATTAATTTATCATTGATATTGTTAATGTTATTATTATAATGCAGATAGCCAATGCCTTCTAAAAGAAAATTGGATCCAAAAAATTTATATGTTTCAAGAGATCCCACGCCGCTAACCAATGATCAAAGCGGTGATACTCCATCCAAAAATTGCAATGAAGTTATGGGCGACGAGACAAATGCAAGCACTTCGCGGGTCCATGAGGATTCATTATATGATGCGGCAGCCATGGCATTTCATTCATCTAATGAAAGTGACGATGACAATCAAGCTAGTGATCGGGAAGTTGATCACAATGCTGATGAACCACATACTTGTAATTTAGTTGGCAATAAATACTTCTAATTCACTATGTTATTCTTATTGTTAATGATATTTACAAGAAATATTTTGCTGATTCTAGCCTCAACTAAGCATAAAAAAGGACGAGGCGAAACCACATGCAAACACATTCATCTAATGCCCGCGGATAAAGTCATTAAATTGGAGAGAAATGCATACGGCCAATTCATAGGTGATGGAAAAGTTCAACTTTCCTCTTTTTTGGGCACACTGATTAGAAATGTATCTTTGTTTCCAATGATTTCTCAATCGTGGACGCATGTGTCCAACTATAGCAAAGACACGACATGGAATTTGATAAAGGTGCACATCTTCAATTACTTACATTAACACTTACTTTCTTCATTTTCTTTATTCATTTTATCTTTTTCTGCAGAATCGCTTTGATGTTCTTGAGACTGATAAGAAGCATATTATGGAACTTCTGCGAGAATTATTTAGGGATTACAAAGCAAAATTTAAGAGCATGTATTATAGACCCTCAGACACTCCTGTAATTGTTATTGCTCGTGGTGGCCCAAAAAACATGCCTGCAAGTCAATTTGCCGATATTGTGACATACTGGTATTCTTCAAAGGGGAAGGTAATCCTATTTTTATTCTATTTTATTTGTTTTCTTTATGTTGCATGCATATTAAATTTATATTATTATGACATCGAAATGTGGTATTAGCAGAATATAAGCGAAAAAAATAAAATATGTCGAAGTAAGCAAACTGGGGCACATGCCCTTGGAAGAATGAGTCTTGCGAATCGTAAGAAAGTGCTGGTATGTTGTACAAGTACAAATATAGAACAATTGCTCATTTATACTTCTAGCATTTTTAACACAAGGTTATTTTATTTTTTTCCATAGGCTGATGAATTGGGAAGGGAGCCAACTCAGCTTGAATTATATGTAGATAGTCGCACTTCAAAGAAAAATGGTAAAAACTTGGTGGATGATGAAGCCACGTCCAAAAAAGTAAGGAGGTTTTTATCTTCAGCATACTTCCTGCCAGTTGATTATACATAAACTTGCTTCGTATGAATTCAAATTTTTTATACCTTGCAGTGTGCTTTAGACAAGGCAATAGAGGAGCAAATGTCACAATGCCCTCCAGACAAGCCGATGTATGACATTCATGAAGCCGCTTTTAGGTGAAAATCATGCTTTTAAACATTGTGGTATATTTTCTAATGGGCTCCATCTCATCTCTAAAAAGTGAAGTGGTTTAGGTCGACATTCGGAGCAGAATATTATGGTCGATGTCGAGGCATGGGAACTGGTGTCACTGCTATTCAAGTTTATCCCGAACTATCCCGTCGCTCACAAACTACGGGCATGAGACAAAGAAATTCAAATGAATCACAAGAGATATCTAACTTAAAATCACAGATGGCTACTATGCAAACAACAATGGATTTTCTTGTGGATGCTTTTTCGCGCCAAGGTTCTAGAGACAATCACTCTGGAACATCAGGAGTACCTGGAGTACATCTATCTCCGGATCAGGTATAGTTGGTTAATACTAGTTATGTGTAAGGCTATAAATTTCAATTGCTATAAATTATAATTATCTTAAATTTTATGCATGTGCAGTTTGCGAGGATGATGTCTCTTATTCGTGGACAAAACTCAAATAATGAGACTACTTCTAATGACACGCCTCAAACAAATCATATTACAAGAGTTAACTCCGAAGAAGGTAACAAAAAATGATGTTGAATTGTGTGCTAATATATGTCTGACTTTGAAAGACTAATGAAGGTATTTGATAACAGGGGATCTAGGAGAAAACGACGGTGGCGCATCTTGAATTTACTTGAGATCTTTTATCCATGCAACTATTATTTTTTTGTTGTTTGTGTGTACAAACTATTTTACTGACTCCTGCCTACTTTCTTAGGAACTTTGCATTATTTTTAAAATCTTAGGAATGTGTTTGACACAGTTTATTTCTTAATATGGTCTGTGTAAAATATGCTACCAATTTTGGTCTGTGTAAAATATGAATGCCTCCTGCCATTTTTATTCCTTCTATCAAACCTTTTTTGGTGTAGATAGACTTTGTTGCAGGTCATTCAAAATTTGAGAGTCAATGTAATTTGCAAGTACAAAGGTATATCTAGTGGCGGTGAAAATCTGGAAGTATAAATCTTAGGAGGGGGATGACTCCACAACCACTAAAAATACGTGTTGATATTGAGATGAAATGTTTTCAGTTTGATGGTGTTCTACATATAAAGGTTTCAGACTCTTTTTCATTATTATCAAATACTTATCATCAACGGTCGCCTTGTTTGAGTTCTTTAATTGAGTCGGTGTTTCATCCTTCTAACCAGTTTTTTTAAATCATATCATTGCTTCTGCAGGAGGCTATGAGGAAGGCAGAAGCAGCAGGAACTGATGATTGCCCTGTTAAAATTAAGCTGGTTGCATTTCTATATGCGCTCACCACACAAACTCTGGGCAAGGTTAGTGATTAAGGTGGTTAAGATTTGGATTTTGTTTTAGTTTTATGTACATATTTCCTTCTCAAGCAAGAATGGTATATTATATCTCTGATCCTAAACAATCACGTTGGGAAGTGGTCATGAGGATGGTGCCGTCAAGGCAGTCGATATCGCGGTCGTTGGAGCTGATCCTTTCCACGATCCGAGGTAGCTGTTATTTTCGAGTTTAGCTTGTGAATCTATACGTGTGTTGGGAGTGGGAGAGTGAATAAAGTTATAACCTTTGGATTGGATGCAGGGGTATAAGAAGAATCGGATAAAGCTGGTGAGTGCATAATTCCTGAACTTGTGTCACTTAATTGGTTTGCTGGTTTTTATTCATCAAATTTCGGTCGGTTGAACCGTAACTCGTAGAAATATAAACGGATCGGATGAATGCAACCTGCATGCAGGTCCAATCTACGCTCAGAGTTCTTTGTCCGATCGCAGCATGACCCCTCTTTTGGGAACTCCATACTTCACATCAGTTGTGGTAAAGTCTCAGATTCAGTCCCCATACCAAATGGTAAAAGATTGCATCAGGCTTCTATTTCTAAACATTTCTCATTCAAATGAAAACAATGAAATTACAAAACAGTCACTACCATAATTAAAAAGCAAAATGTATATAAAGTTGTGTATATACTTCAGGCTTCTATTTCTGTTTCTGTGATTTTCTATGAAGTGAACTGGAACTGGTTGCAGAAATTTTACTAGTTTTGTATGCAGATTCTTAGCATTGTGTTAGCAGCAGTTTTTTGTTGTTGTTTTTTGCTGAGTAGTTCAATTTTTCTGCGTATTTTGACACTTTCAACCTACGGTCCGTTGGGCACAGCGGTGGTGGTCATGGACGTGTGCAACGTTGAGCACCATGTCGGCGATCGCGGAGTGATCGCAAGGGCGTCGGGCGACTATGCTATAGTCATCAGTCATAACACCGATAATGGAACAAGCAGGTCTGATCCAATGAACCCTATTGCACAGTGTAGATGACAGTATGTTCTGGCTTGAATTTTTTAGTTTGCTTATTGCCCATGTGAAATCTAGTCATGAAGATCTGACACATTAATTTACAGCCTATTATATCTTCCTTCTGGATATCTTTTTCTTGCTATTGATAAAATTTATCCTTAGCTAAGCTTTCATTCTGTTTATGTCCAGGTTAATTTTGATAGTTGTTCAACAAAAGACACGCCATATCCACGCAGTATATTTAATTTTCAGATGTTGCTGCATTGGAGCACATGTTTAGCATTCTCATAGGAAATTTACTAAGCTTGCTTATTGTTCAGAGTCTTGGATCTTTGGGTGTGTTTTGGTTATTGTTGCTACTTACATTGCAGTCCTGCCTCAATTGCGGATAATTGCAAGTATATAATGATGTTGTAATTTGAGGTTTATATTTTATTGTTAATGATGCTCTTAATAGTTTTGATGCTTTTTTTGTAGATGAATGTTCTGGAATGCTGATTTATGTTCTGGAATGGTAGCCAACTACGAGAGTAATGGTCTGGAATGTATTGTCTCTGCCATTTTTTTAAAAATAAAAATAAAATATTTGGCGGCGCTTTTCTTCCCAAACGCCGCCATAGTGATGTATTTTTTTTTAAAAAATTGCGGAATCCGCGGCGTTTTAAGATATAAAAACGCCGCCAAATGTAAAGGCTTTCGCGGCGCTTTTAAAAAAATGCAGCAGATCTTTCCGCGGCGCTTTTTAATATAAACGCCGCCAGGTTTTCCGCGGCGTTTCTTTCCGCGGCGATTTCGCGGCGCTTATACAAACGCCGCGGAAGATACGGCGGCGTTTTAAAAGCGCCGCTAAAAGTCTTAAAAAACGCCGCGGTAGGCCTAATTTGTTGTAGTGACATGTCCAACAATCTCCCCCTTTTGATAATAACAAATCCTCTAAGCAAGAAATCAACAATAGTGTTTATAGATAAGTTAAGCAAGATAAAAGTGCAACTATAGTATATGATATGCATGATAATGTGCATACTCCCCCTATCTTAATGCTCCCCCTACATAAATGCAATTTATGTGTTACTCCCCCTAAATGATAGATTTCATGAATTAGTCTCCCCTTATTTATCTATATTTCTCATATATAGATTTCTTCAATTAATCTCCCCCTTTTGGTATTATCAAAAGAAGGTGGGGTGAGGGTAGTAAGGAGGCAATTATATATCATGATCGAGCTTTTTGAAATATAAATAATGATAAAGAGTTTAAGCATATCATATATAAGAGATTTCAAATATAAAGATAAGAGTTGTAAGCAAGCGGAAGATTATAGAAAACATCTTTGTGTAAGCATGAAGATCATAATTATAAATATGAGTTTAAGTTCAAAATGTAAAGATGTTGTAACCTTTTTGAAATCTCAAAGCTTTTCATAAAAATATCAAGCATGAAATGAACAAATCAAAGAGAGATTAAGCTACAATGTTACTTAATTCTAAGTTCAAGAAATACCAAAACATTGTAGAGATCATGCTATGTTATCTAGTGCATTTTTATATAAAGAGTAGTATAGATAAAGCATTAGAATCCAATACTCATGAGAAGAAGTGTTATGAAAGATAATGATGTGCACATAAGTGTATTTTGGGAAATGTTAACAATTGATTTAAATCACCAAAATACAAGACATATGTAAAGTAAAATGCACAATAAAACATAAGTAAATTACATTCACACACTTTTAATGCACATAATTTTTAACAAAGTGGTGTAATAACCAAGGTTTGCACAAGACACTTTACTATTCTTTCCAAGGTGCTCAACCTCACAATGCTTATGAAGACTTATCAGGAGGTTCAAGTAGTGCTTGGTGGAGTTATATTTGTCTACATATATAATTTTTTTTGTTCATATTTGTGAGACAACATTCTCCGAATACACTTGTTTTGCAATCCAAAACCACTTTTCTAAATTTCATAAGTGCAATTCAAATGTAGTGTAGGCAATAAACTTATGCAAGTTTTAATTTATTGCACAAATACAATACACAAGCAAGCATTTTTAGATTTAGACACACATGTTGATTACCAAAATAAGTGAGTGAAATGTATCATTATCAATCATAAAACATTTACTCATACTTAGAGGCATGCTAAGCTTGGTTCTACACATTTTTCAATACAATTGATGCACTTTAAATAGATATATCAAAGCATGATAAGCAAAACAATGTTCATAGTAATTTGAAAGAATATGTTTTAACATTGTAAATAATTCTAAATAATAGAATTCATACATGCTTGATATTGGCAATAAAGATCATACAATTTTTTTTTTGAAATTTTTCAATCACAAACATATTTTTGTATTTTTGAATTTTGAACTTTTGTAGTTGAGTTTTCTAAATATGAATAAAAACACAAATAACAAAAACATATTTTTATATTTTTAGATTTTGAACTTTTATAGTTGATTTTTCAAAGAATGAATAAAAAAAAAAATAGCAAATGTCAGAAATACAAAAACAAAGTAGTACATATAGACTAAAATATTTTTAAGGATATTTAGAAATTTTAAAAATCAACAAATTCACAAACCCACGCTAGCGCCGGCGCTAGTGATAGCCCGACAAACAGTACGTGATTTTTTGAGAATTTTAAATTTTTGATTTTAGATTTTGATTAAGTGTCCTTAGAGTAGTTCCATGCTGAAATTTCAGAATTTTTGGAGATCTCTAGGTGGATCAAATTTGCATGAAACTTTAGCTTTTTCAAATACATGTGTTTTTTAAAAAAAATTATTTAAGCTCAAAAAGATAAATTATGCAAACACAAGAGGACATTTTTTATTAAACAACCCAAAATATTCATGATTAAAGTGATAAGTAAATAAAAATGTTCATGCAGTGAGTAATATAAGTATGTCCTAAGATTAAAGGCTACCCCGACTAAATGTCTACACCCTAGCCCCGTACTAAGTGACGGATGGGCATGAGGAGCTGCACACATGCCGTAGGTTGGGGTGTTAGTCCCATATGCACACACTAGAGAACACTCAACCTAGCACTCTTTCCCCCCAGTGCCTCGCAAGGCCCCACTGGAACCCTCCTCGGTTAAGGACAAGACATGACTTAGAGGTTAGGTCTCTAATGCATACAACCCTACTCCCCCGCTATTGTGAGATATGAAGTCAAAAGTGAAATAATCTTTTGGACAACCTATGCTTTTAAATCTAAGGGTTGATATAAAAACTATGGGTTTTGTTTAATGTGATGAGTTATATAAATCAGCATAGTTTTTCTACTTTTTATGAGATGACGAAATGAGATAACTAGCACAATTACTAATATTCAATAAGTGACAATGCTAGTATGATGAGTTTTGGGTTAAATGTCATGTCATAAGATTTATACTAATATTGCATGTATTCCAAAATGGAGTTTCAAAATATAGATCTAGAATGTAGTGATGATTAAGTTTGATGTATCTTTATTATTCCAAAGTTGATTCTAAAATCTATATAAATGTGAGATACATGCAATCAATATCAAATCATATCCATACACCAACTAATGAAAAAAAACAATATTCATATTTGTATCATAAGATTCATAATTCCTAGGTGATATTCTTGTTTTGAGATTTTTCTTGATAGAACATGAATTATGATTTATGATTGTAGAGATTTTGCATAGAATAAATGTTAGATCATCATGATGTATGTAAATTCTAGTTCTTCTAAACTTATGACAATATGATTTGGAGATTTTCTTTTGAATGAGTATGTTTGACTTGGAAGTCTAGGAAATGATGATCATGTAATCATATTAAAGACAAAGATCACATATTGAATGTTTTGAAATTTATAATAAAATTTGCATTCAATAATTGAATCTATTGATCTTTAGTTTTGCATGATAATATATGATTTATGATATAATATTCATATATATGTATTCTAATGATTAATCCATAAACTATGTGTTTGTTGGAATTTTAGTATTCTATATAATTTCAAATCACATAGTTATCATCAAATTTAAATAACATTGTAAATGTTATACCTAGCATATAAATTTAAGCATAAACCAAGAAGTGATGCTAGGATGATGAGTTTGAATGCAATGTTATTACATAGGATTAATGGAGATTATGTTGCATGTAATATGAGAAGTTCTCAAATTAATTTTCTTTAGACCTAGAATGAAATGATTAAACTTTTGATTTGATCTTAATGATATAAGATGATTCTAAGGTCTAAATTACATGCAAACAATGGTGACACACATCACACATAATATTTAAATTAATATATGAAACAATTATACATAGGATATCATGTGATGAAAAAATCCATAAACACAGAAATTTCTGAATCAAGCGAACTTATAAGATAGCATTTTAAAACGGAGTTAAAATTGGGCAAATTGACAGCACCAAACAAACTTAAATGGGCAAGTTTGGTTTGCCGATAGATGGAGATTTCTGCGCTCTTTCCGAAAAGATATTAAACGCGAAAATCGGACGAGCGGATCAAAAGATATGGATATTTCAAGTTTTGATCAAAAACTCGCTTTTTGAAAGATTAAGCATGCGTTTAGATGAATTTTTGTTTTCGATTTTTCTAGATAATGTTCTTCATTATAAGAGTAAAAAAAATAAAGAATAATGTTCTTCATTCTAGAATAATGTTCTTCATTCTAGAACATTATAAGATAATGTTCTTCATTCTAGATAATATGCAGCAAACAAATATAGAATAAAAAAATGTTGCGCATTTTAATTTTTAGTTTTAAGCCCTTTAATAAACCATTTAAATCCAATTTTTAAAATAGTTTCAATAGTCTTGATAATAATTTCAAAATTCAATTTCTAATGATAATTCAAGACAATTAAGGGTAAAAGATTTAAATGGATAAAGAACAATCAAAGATGAGAGATAGATCACTTTGAAAAAATATATGACTTAATGTTCAATTTTAATACAAATTTGATTTGATAGACATTAGGCTTAATATATGAAAGTCATATTACATGATATATAAAGTGATCATAGCATGTTTGTTTTAAAAAAAAATATAAAATAAACAAAAGAGAAAGAGACAATAAGCATATCATGAAGTAGAGTATTGATATTACATTTTTATTTGTTTCTACTTCATGCAAATGAATGGATACTAATTAATAAGAGATTTAGGTATCCAAAGGGGACCAAGTGGGATGGTTCCTTTGGGTACCCAAATACATCGTGTAGGCTTTTGGAGAGATAGTGATGAATGAGCCTTTACAAGTGGAGTTAGTGTTTCGTTTTTAATTTTGGGCCTCCATTCATACTTTGGTTGTTTATATTTCAAATTCATATTATGATTATGTGACATCTTTATATGATTATATTTGTTTGAAAAATAATTCATTTGAGATTTATGTTTATTCAAATTATTTTTCAAAGTAGTTTGATGTTGATAATCATCATGAATTTTATTATATTGATTCTTTGAAAGTTTATAAGAGTGATTGTCTTTCTTTAGAAATGATTGTTGAAAGAGTGGGTTACAATATGTTTTAAATGATTGATTATTATTTTGATGATTTTCATTTCCACTCTTTCTTATAGACATACTCTTATAATATGAAAGATAATATTTTATAGTTTGATTTTCATGAAAAGGAGTTTTTAAATTTGAGTCATGATTGAAAATATATTGAGACTTATAATAGTGACTCTTAAGAATTTTATGAGGATCATAATTCTTTTTGAAACTAAACTCCTTTTGATTTAATGTGTGAAAATGATCCTTTTTAGAAATAATTTTGTAAGTTAATTTATCCTTGTTATTCAAAATCTTATGATGAAATTCATTAGATGACATTTGAAATTTTTCAACAAAAGTTTTTAATTGTTTCAACTTACAAGATAAAACATCATTTTCAATTAATATTTTTTCATTATGCCTTTTAGAAATTATGAGCCCTTTTTCAATTTCCTTGAATTTTTCTTTTAATAAATTGCAATTAAGACAAGGAATATGAATTTTAACTAAAGAGCGTGAAAGAGAATTTAACACATCAATATTTGATTCTACGTAATCTTTTGCTTTTAAAGATTTATTTTCTAAACGTAATTTGGAATTAGCAATTTTTAATTTTAAAATTTTACGTTTAGCAATTTTAAGCATACGAGAAGTAGAAATAGAATTTATTACAAAAAGAGAAGATTTAGATTTTCTTACAGTGCTATAGTTTCCGTCTTATCTTTTGCTTGATGTGTTGCCAACAAATGAGTCTAACATTGTGACGTTGTATTTTTCTTCCTTCAAGCATGAGTCCTCATCGATTTCTTCTCTTGGATCCATAAGGAATTCCTCATCGATTTCTTCTCTTAGATCCATAAGGAATTCCTCGTCGATTTCTTCTCTTGGATCCATAAGGAATTCCTCGTCGATTTCTTCTCTTGGATCCATAAGGAATTCCTCTTGTTCATCATCTGTAGAAGGAAGACTATAAGTATTCTCAAGAAATTTCCAAACTTCATAAGCAGTAGAAGTGTATAAATTAGTATGAAAATATTTTGATGCAATGCACAATATAGACTATTCATTGATTTGGCATTTAAAAACATTTCATTTTTATTTAAAGTACTTGGGGGTATTTTAATAGTAATATTCCATACTTCCATATCCAAAGACTTAAGAAAATTTTCCATAAGAAATTTCCACCCATTATAATTTTTGCCTTCAAATAAAGGTGGTGCTAAAGATTTTTCATTTATAAGAAAATTTCCCCTACTAGTAGAAGCGAGATCATGAGACGCCATTATTCCTGGTTTTTAAACCGTTTGGAATAACCTAGCTCTGATACCACTTGTTGGATCTTACGGCGCCCTTAGAGGGGGGGGGGGGTGAATAAGGGAATAAAAAATCTTTTTATAATTTTATGGAAATTACTAAATTGTTTTATAATATGAGAAAGGCAAAATAACAATTTAGCTAATTTGTGATAATATCATAATTTTTATCTTTAGAAATAAGTACTAAATTGCTTTATGATTAAGAGATTGAAATAAACAATTTAGTTAAAGTAATTTGAATTGAAAAACTTTGTAACCAATATATTAAAGATAACGCCAAAGGAGAGAAATCAAGTAAACACAAATAGAGACATGATTGTATTTATATAAAAAGGGTGTTTACAAAATTTGATTTCAATATCGCTAGAAATCGGAGGCGTACAAAAGTAAATTTCTTT
The DNA here is from genome assembly GCA_033032865.1 of Dactylorhiza incarnata. Taxonomy (NCBI): domain Eukaryota; kingdom Viridiplantae; phylum Streptophyta; class Magnoliopsida; order Asparagales; family Orchidaceae; genus Dactylorhiza; species Dactylorhiza incarnata. The sequence goes on along the minus strand of JAWHQI010000133.1, from coordinate 4,460,063 downwards.
TCCTTTTCTATACCGACTTGTATCCCCACAAACCGGTTGGCTTTAGCCTATCCTTCCCCGGATAAGGCCTCAAGCCGCTCTAGCCAATCCTTCCCCAGATATGTCCTTGAGCCCCCCTAGATCTAATCACCTAGAACTAGTCGCCAACACAAGGCGAATTTCCCCCTAAGTCCTACCCAGACCTAGTCGCCAACACAAGGCGAATTCTCTAAACAGTTACAAAAGTATGGAATGGAAATAATGAAAAACAATAATAAAACTCCCTATATGAGATCTCTGGAGTCGAGGATGAAGGATCGATGTAGCAAAAGCGAGGTAGAAGCGATCGTCCTTCGGATGTAGTGTGACGTAGTCCTCCTCCAGAATTCTCCTTAAGCTTTTTGTGGGAGATCCATCTTCGGCAGCATAATAGCACTGGAATTTGTGGCACAAGCAACCTCTCTGGGATGGATAGCCAAAATGAGAAGCAAAGCTCCAATTTATAGAACTTGGAGCTAGCGTCGGCGGTAGTGGCTAGCGCCTGCGGTAGCGTTCGTGTGGAGCGGTTGCGCAACCGTCGGCGGTGTGGCGCTGTGCACGAACTGGAGATAGCGCCTGGCGGTAGCGATAGCGCTGGCGGTAGCGGGAGATAGCGCTGGCGGTAGCGATAGCGGTAGCGGTTGCGAAACCTTCGCTGCGCACAAACTCGAGATAGCGTCTGGCGGTAGCAATAGCGCTGGCGGTAGTGCTGGCGGTAGCGGTAGCGCTAGCGATAGCGCTGGCGTTAGCGATAGTGCTGGCGGTAGCGTTGCTCCTTTCAAAAGTTTGTTCCAAACTGCTTTCTACCTGTGGAGTATTGCACCTATAGTTCCTGCACACTATAAACACACTACAAGCAATATCAAATACAATATGTGATTTGTTATTCTTAAACAAAGGGATGTGACACACATGTCCAACAGTCTCTGCTCAGATAAGGGATAAGTTGTATGCAACAAGAGCTGCATTGACTCAGGAGATCCAGACCAGTGAGCAAAGAATGGAGTCAAGAGTGGCTGCAGTGAGGACTGAGCTGAATACCCAGGATAATAATGTCAAAACTGCATCAGATCATATCCTCCTGTAAATGACAAGATGGTTTGAAATGGCCAAAGGCACAGTTGGTGCTCAGCACACTGTACTGAAGCAAATTGCTGATCATCAAGGGGTCTGTCACAACCCGCATTTTCCCAACATTTAAAATGCTATCAGAGTAGGGAAAGCTACGCGTTATGATGCCACGTCACGTATGGGACGCCTACTGACGTTAAGGCAATTCATCCTTCTTCGCAGTTCAAGCAATATTATTATTAACTCAAAGAGATTCAAATAAAATTTATGCAGAAAAAATTAACAAGCCGCGTCCCTCGGCTTGGTGGATCAACTAGTCCACGCTTTTAAAATATAGTTTTACGCAGCGGAAAAATACTTGATTTAATTACTTAATGGCCTAGGTGAACATGAAGACCTAGTGAGGTGCACCATGCACGATTGAATGTGTGTATTTACTATATATAAAATTAGATTTATCACGCGCAAAAAGTAGTGAGATTACCATTTCAAATCATGATGCACAATGCTCCAAATGCCTTAGCATATCTAAGCAAGGGGCTATAAAGCCAACCCGCATCTAATCATTCCAGAACAAGTGTTCAAAGTAAACAACAAGCAACAGCAGCAATGAAACAAAAATCTAGCCAAACGACACCACGGGCGTCAACACCTGACATGAACCTATGGACCGACAAGTCCACAGAATACCCTACCTCAAGAGAGCCAGAAGACGGCAACTAAAGCAACTCCGCACTAATACCTGCTACTGTCCAGAACCTGAGGCATTCAAAGAAAAAACACCTCAGAAGCAAGTACAAGTGGTGCAGAAAACAAGAAAGTAAGCAAACCTCCGCGATACCGGAGGGAAACAGTAGCTGCAAGGGTCAGTGATGACAAAGCTAGCAGCAAATAATCAACAGGAAAAGAAACAGCAGAAGTATCTAATCATCGGCAGAAAAGGAAACAGCAGAAGCAACTAAAAATCAGCAGAAAATGCTCACCAAACAAATGTGAGAACACAGGCGATAACAAAACTCGCCATCAGAAAGTAACCATCAACATTCATTATTAATCATGTTACTCTTGTTCAGAATTATAGAAACTGATCAGCTTCTTTTTTTCTGAGGGTCGTGACGATGGGATAATTCCATCACACATCGTCACGACCCTCAGAGCACCGCACCGGTGGCACCGCCAACATCGTGTACGACCTCCAACAGAATTTATTAAATTAAAAGAGCAACGCACCGGTGGCACCGCCAACATCGTGTACGATCTCCAACAGATTTCATATTTTCATGCAATTTCAAAGGAATAGGGGCGAGGCCCATCAGAACATAAGGCAACATTTTTGGTTAACGAGGTGAGCAAAATTATATGGAGTAAAAAGGAGCAAAAATGAGGCAGATGATAAAATTCAGCATAAAACCAATTACTGGAAGCAAAGGCGAGAACAAAAATAAAGGGGTTTTAGCAAGGAGAAGGAGCAAGATCACCACTTGCCTTCAAATCACCGGAATCGTTCTCCGAACAACTCATCGTCGTAGATCGGCCCAAAAGGAGGCACGACGAGGCGAGATCTACAGAAAAAATGGCCAAAACGAAGGTTAGGCCGAAAACCCTAACAAAAAATTTTCACGAAACGGAAGGAAATTACCACGAGGACGAAGCTCTCGTCGAGAGCTTTCCGAATCTATGCTCGGCTCGCGATTCTGACCACCGGAGCTCCGTCGGCGGCGTCCGGAAGATTCGAGAAATCGCCGTCCCCGTCGCTCGATTCTACTCTCTAGTTCGGACAGAATGAAGTAGGAGAAGAGGGCTGAGTTCGTTTTCTTTTATGCAGCATAACATATTTTACAAAAAGATAATAACGTTATTATTATAAATAATAAAATAGTAATAAGGCTCGAGAACCACTGAGAAGAGAACTGTTGAAGGGAAGTCGACGCATGGAGCGCTGCTGAAGGGATGTCGACGCATGGAGGGTTGCTGAAGGGATGTCGACGCATGGAGGGCTACTGAAGGGGTCGACGCATGGAGGGAGGGAGGTCGACGCATGGGGGGAGGGAGGTCGACGCATGTTAAAGGGAAAAAACTGATCGTCGAAGGGTGGTCGACTAATGGAGGTTGTTAGTCGAACTTATATACATATATATGTATATGATTTCATTTTTTTTATAATAATAATATTATTTTAATATTATTACTAAAAATTAAACGAACGCCGAATCCAACGAAAATTTAGCCTAATGTGAACGGCGAAGTTGGAATTAAAATCTGAGGTGCCGTTTTTTAGATATAAATGGCGGAAGTTACGGCGAACTTTAAATATATACAAACGTTCTAAAATGCGCCGAGGCTCCAAAATGGCTCGGATCGCGACGAAACTTGACAGGCAAGTCTAAAATTAAATACTCTAATTTCCTAACATAAAAATTTCCGATTCCGGGTCGTCTCAAAAATTGGTCGATTTGACCCAAACGGACGCGAAAACGCCTAAACGGCTACGCGCCGCTAACTCGGCGTTAAAAGTAACGCCCCGACATTATTAACACGTCATCACTGAATTAAATAAATACCGGAAAAATCAGAGGCGTTACAGCCACTCCCCCTAAAAGAAAGTTTCGTCCCGAAACTTGACGCAAGAGCAGAAAACAACAATTGGATAGATAAAGGGTGCAGGAAATAATGTTTAAGATGGATAATTAAATGGTGCAGGAGCAGCATTTGGGCAAAATAAATGATGCAGGAAAGAACATTGGTCAAATAAATGGTGCAGGGAAAAAAAATTTCACCTGAGCCAATTAAAAGAAGAGGTGCGGATGAGACTCCCGCATAGCTGATTCCAGCTCCCACATAGCTGATTCCAGCTCCCATGTTGCGCTCTCGACGTCATAATTTCGCCAAAGAACATTTACCATGGGAATAGATTTCCTCCACAACACCCGCTCTTGAGCTTCCAAAATGCGAACGGGCTCCTCAACATAAGACAAATTGGGCTGAATCGGAGGTACCGAATCGAGGACTTGACGATTGCTGCGGACACACTTCCTTAACTGACTCACATGGAACACATCATGGACGCCAGGGAAGGTAGCAGGTAACTCCAGTCTATAAGCAGACACTCTGATGCGCTCAACGACTTGAAATGACCCAACATATCTGGGATCCAACTTGTGGTTCTTCCCAAATCTTTTAACGTCTGTCATCCGAGAGACCTTCAGGAAAACACTGTCCCCAACCGCAAACTCCAGATCCACCCTTCTCCGATTAGCATACTTCTCATATCGCTCCCGAGCATAACTTTAAGTATAAAAATTCAGGAAGGGTAACCCAACCACCACTAACAGCCAACACATTCCAAAATGATGAGGTTTTTGTGTGTAAATTCCAAACAACCACTATAACCCAGATGGTGATACTTCTAACGAATATAATTCCTGGAGCATAAACCCAAACAACCAATAATGAAATTCCTAATAACAACACTTTCCTGATAACTGTTATTGTAGGCAAATTACATCAATCCAAGACGCTTATCCCAAGCTCCACCATGATCCAGAGTACAACACCTAATCATAACCTCCGTGATCTGATTCACTCTCTCCGTTTGACCATTTGTATGCGGATGGTAAGCGGTAGAATGCCGGAGGTCAGTGCCCAAAGCTCCTTGCAAACTCTGCCAGAAACGCGACAAAAAAACAAATCCTGGGGTTTCGATCTGACTCAAGACTTAAAGGCATAATTTATTCATCCATTTACGATAGATTACACAAATAAAATTGTGTCTTCGGGAAGACCTCATCAAACCGATAACAAAACTAATACTAGCAAACAACGTGATTCAAATCTCTATACATCCTAGTAGGATCCGGGTGGTAACGAAAGCCAATGCCAGAATTCACAATATATTTATTCATTTTCTCTGGCGTAGAATCAACTCCGTCTGAACGAAGATATGCTTCAATTCTTATAGCCCGAAAACCATACACAACACGTCATACCAAAATAATCTCCAAGGTTTAATGTCTGGATTACTTGGGCAAATCCCAAATCATGCGCATGATAATTCTCTTCATGAATCTTCGATTGCCTCAAACCATATGCGATCACCCTTTTTTTTCTCGAGACATACCTGGGCTCAACGAACAACTTATCCACATAAACAGTACACCACTACTTCGGTAGGTAAGATCAAAACTGGAGTAGCGCTCAATCTTCTCTTCGATTTCTTGAAAGACTCCTTCGCACTAGTCATCCCAAAACAAAAGTTGAATTCTCCTACATAAACCTAACCTGAGACGTGAATAATCACAAGAATCATTACATAAGCCTTCTATATCATCCTGCCAATCTTACAAAAATTCCCTATTCCTTTAGATGTTGTAAATCTCTTCCAAACCAGTCACTCAGTGATCTATGCTGAGTTCGTCGAAAACTCAACCTCATTAATAGCATGACCCAGATAGGTAACTAAAGACATCCGAACTTTTACTTGCTCATCTTGGCAAGCAAACTTGCGCTCTCATAACGTAGACCGCACCCAATCACAAATGTTCAGCAAGATCCTCTGCACTCTTACAGTGTATCAAACACCACTTCTAAGGACGGACACAAGATGGTTTGGAAAATCTCTTAACACTATATCCACCAAATTCATGAAGGCAGAGAAGACATTATCTAAAACAAAGGCCGCAACTAAGATCTCAAAGTAAATCTCATAACGAGAACGAACAGGCAGTCCATGGAACATCCGACTCACGGATCCTTTACACACAAAAGTCTATACGGAGGCCGATCTCTGAGAACACGGATATATCTCGCAACTGATCAAGCGAATCATCTATTCGAGGTGATGAACATTTACCTCAATAGTCACCTCATTCAACTATGTACAATTTGTTCACAATCTTCTAGAAACATTCTTCTAGCTCACGCAGGGACATGCGGCAAGGTGCCCTTGCAAAAAAAACAAGTATCCGGCTCAGGACCTAAAACAAACTCCGCCTTATTCTCAAGGGGAAGACCGAGAAGACTAGCCGGAGAAACATTTGAAACTCTCACACAACAGAACAGGCAACACAACGAGAGTAGTTTCCAGAACAGAAACAAGAACGAGAAAAGACTCGCTGCCAGACTCTAAGGATTGACGGGCACGAATCGCAGAAATAACCGGAGAATCTTGATGCGGGAATCCAAACAATCAAGGGTTGGTCAAAAAAAAACAGCGAGAAGTCCAGGCGCTTATCCTCTCACCGGTCTACAACGCCAAACTAGATCTCCAATCCATGCCCAAGAAATCATACTAACCTCTTCCAAATCTATCACTTTCAGTCGACATACCATCGAAATCAAATTAAAGGAATGGTTTAACACCACCGAGTCACCCGAAGGAAAACATAGCACGAAATAAATCACTAACTCGATCGGGAGTCAAGAAATGACCATTACAAAGATCCTAGCCACGAACAAGTGGATAACACCAAAATCAAAAGAACGCGTGCTCATCGGTTAATTATCTTAACTTCCAAAAAAAAATGCACGCATAGCCAGCTGAACAGAAATCGAGATAGCGAGGAACTATTAACTGAATCAGAATCTAACCTAAGATCACCAGGGTTGAAGACTGAGCTTCTCCCTCGCTCACCACGATTAGTTTATCCTTCCCTTCATCCGACACCGGATCTCATCGTGCCCCTCTTTATTACTTGCAGTGCAACCCAAATCAATTTTAGGTGCGTCTTGAATTATGCTTACCCGTTGTTGCTTCTGAGCTTCTAGTTTCTTGAAACATTTTCCGAGGGAATGGCCTGACTGGCCACAGAAACTACATGCTTTCTCCCGTCCTTTCTTTGGTGTGGGGCTAGATTCCCATTGACTTTCGCCATCCTCAACCTTTCTCTTTTCCTGTAACGAGGACATACCGCAATCTTTGGCATTTCCTATAGCCTCAAACTTCAAGGCAGCTTTAACTGCTTTCGCATCAGTCTCGGATTGGTAGGCGTTAGCAAACTGCTGGATGTTACCTTGAGGATCACCCAAGAAATTTCTAACCTTGCACTCCTCAGCAGCTATCAACTCAGGAGCAAATCTATTCGATTTACCAAACTCACTCTGGTATTCAACCAACACAGGAGACTGCACACCAGGATGCTGCCTCAAGGTGGCAGTAAGCAATGCTTGCAACTGCGTTTGCATTACAAACACCAGCCTTGACATTGTTTCAATGCTCTGACGTAGTGCATCTAGTATCGCTTCGATATGAGAATCCGAAGACTCACCCTCAAACTGGGAAATCGCCCCCATTGCAAAACGCTTCGGGGTCATCTTCTACAAATACAAACAACGACTCGTCAAGACCTAGCTTAAGACACCTAAGCTAGCAAACTCGACCGCGTCGCTCTCCTATGAGACATGTCTACAAGATAGATGGACATCCAATCAGAAACAAGCTTAAGACGCTTAAGCCAAACAGACTCAGAAATATCCCGGATCAATTCGGAACAGGAAAGAAACAACCTGCTATTGCTGTTAACTTGTTCTGAAATTTCATGAAATGATGCAATGATTAAACTTAGGATGATGCACCATCATCCTATTGACTCTTGTGTTATGACATGAGTGCATGAACATTTAAATTTCTTTTCAAATCATGTGTGTACATATGTCATCTGGTATGTCTTTAACTTGGCACGCGTGCTTATACAATGACATGAATGTATGCAGTGCTATGCATTCCAGAAAGAGGCCTTAATGCATGTTATGAGCGGCGTACACATGTAATGTTATGCATCCCATAATACATAACATTACATGTAACGAAAAAAGAAAACGTGCTAGTGGGCATCATGTAATGGTGGTTATGCATCCCATACTACATAACCGTCACATGTTGCCACCTATGGTGGATCCATATACAAACACATATTATGCATCCCATACTACATAATATGCCCCGTATACTTCTTATCATGTTATGAGTGTAGTATGCTTCGGTCAAGACATACTGATGACATATCGGTGTGTGTATATAATGAAATGATCTTATGAGGTTCTGCTTAGGATAGCGGTCGTTTGGCTCACACGCCAAACCACCCAACTACCTTTTTCACAGAACCTGGCTCTGATAGCAACTGTCATAACCCGCATTTTCCCAACATTTAAAATGCTATCAGAGTAGGGAAAGCTACGCGTTATGATGCCACGTCACGTAGGGGACGCCTACTGACGTTAAGGCAATTCATCCTTCTTCAGTTCAAACAATATTATTATTAACTCAAAGAGATTCAAATAAAATTTATGCAGAAAAAATTAACAAGCCGCGTCCCTAGGCTTGGTGGATCAACTAGTCCACGCTTTTAAAATATAGTTTTACGCAGCGGAAAAATACTTGATTTAATTACTTAGTGGCCTAGGTGAACATGAAGACCTAGTGAGGTGCACCATGCAAGATCGAATGTGTGTATTTATTATATATAAAAATAGATTTATCACGCGCAAAAAGTAGTGAGATTACCATTTCAAATCATGCAGGTTTAGTTCTTTCTGTGTGAATATGTACTTCAAGCTTTTGTGATCTGTAAAAATTTCACATCGTACACCGTACAGATAATGACGCCAGATTTTTAATGCAAAAATCACCGCGGCCAATTCTAGGTCATGCGTTGGATAATTCCTCTCGGCATCCTTCAGTTGACGAGAAGCATAAGCAATTACTCTTCTGTGCTGCATCAACACGCAACCTAGACCTTTGTATGATGCGTCACTGTAAATTTGAAGTCCATCGGTGCCTGAGGGTAGTACTAATACAGGAGCAGTGGTTAACCTTTCTTTCAATGCCTCAAAAGCAGACTGACAATTTTCGTTCCATTGGAAAGGAACATTCTTTCGCGTTAATTGTGTCAACGGTAATGATATTTTCGAAAAATCTTTGACGAATCTTCGATAATATCCTGCCAATCCTAAGAAACTCCGTACTTCTGTCACACTCGTGGGTTGTGACCAATTAAGAACTGCTTCAATCTTCGCAGGATCAACAGATAAACCTTGTTCTGATATGACATGTCCCAAAAATGATATTTCCTTCAACCAGAATTAACACTTTGAAAACTTTGCATAAAGCTGATTCTCTTTTAACCTCTATAATGCTAGTCTCAAGTGTTGTGCATGCTCTTCTTCAGAAGTCGAATAGATTAAAATATCGTCGATGAACACGATAATAAATTTATCCAGATAATCCTTAAAAATTCGATTCATCATGTCCATGAATGCAGCAGGGGCATTCGTTAGGCCAAATGGCATTACCACAAACTCGTAATGTCCATACCTTGTGCTAAAAACGGTTTTGAAAATGTCTTTCTCCTTAATTCGTAATTGATGATAACCTGATCTCAAATCCATTTTTGAGAATACTTTTGCATTAACCAACTGATCAAACAGATCGTCTATACGTGGTAGAGGGTATTTGTTCTTTACCGTCAATTTATTCAATTCTCGGTAATCCACGCATAAACGTAGTGTTCCTTCTTTCTTCTTTACAAATAGCACTGGTGCTCCCCACAGAGATGAACTTGGCCGTATAAAATTTTTATCCATTAGTTCTTGCAGTTGACATTTTAATTCGGCTAATTCTTTTGGAGCCATACGATATGGCGTCTTTGCAACAGGTCTTGCTCCTTCTTCTAACTGAATTTCAAACTCAACTTCTCGTTCTGGAGGAAGTCCCGGCAATTCTTCAGGAAAATGTTCTTGGAAATCACGTACCACTGGAACAGTTGTGATATCTTTCTTTTCTTCTGTAGTTACTTTAACCATTACCAGAATAACGTCGCATCCTTTTCTGATTTTCTTAGAGACTTTTAACGCTGAAATTAACATGTTAGACACTTCACCTAGCCCTCGGAAGACAATTATCCTTTGATCTGTACATGTCACTGTAACTTCCTTTTGTTTACAGTGAATAATGACTTCATGCTGGACCAACCAGTCCATGCCCAAGATAAGATCAAACTCGGTTAGTGGTAAAACCACTGCATCTACCGTAAAGTTTTGATCGTTCAATTCAAACGCAACTACCGCTCGCTGTTGTGAGGGAACTATTTGATTATTTGGTAAGGTGACATGCAGGATATCCCGTATTTTGTATGGTTTTGCCGAAATGGAACTTAATATAGTAGTAGATATAAAAGAATGGCTGGAACCAGTATCAAATAAAACTTTCAGTAGTTGATTACCCGAATAGATCATACCTGTCACCACGGTATCATCTGCCATAGCTTCTTGCTGACTTAAGTTGAATACACGGGGCTGAACGCGATGTTCTTCCACTGATGTTCCCACTGGGGCTGAGGTAGAAGCAAGGGACTCACTCTCCCTGGATACATCCATCTGATAAATTTTCTGACCTGGGGGAGCTGGATCCCTCCTCGGTTCATTTCCTCCTTCTTGCCTTCTCGGACATTCATTCTTTCGGTGCCCGGGCTGGAAACATATATAACAAACATTGCTCCCAGCTAAGCATTGTCCCTTGTGGGCTTTCCCACACTTACCACACTTCTGCTCCTAACTTTGAGACCGGTTCACACTACTGCTCTCTGCCGGACGAGGTCGTTTTCCGGAATCACTGGTTTTCCACGAAGTAGTAGATTTTGACCCTTTACTTGACGATTCAGGAAACCCCTGAGATCTCTTCTTTATCATTTCCTTCCTTCTATATGTCTTCTCGCCATCAATCTCCATTAGCCGGGCTTTTTGAACTAATGCCCCGTAATCTTGGATTTCAAGTGGGATTAGAATAGCTCGTATACTGTCCCGCAGTCCTTCCTGAAATCGTCGACACCTTTCCTTTTCGTTGGGCACAAAGGCTTCAGCGTAGAAAGCTAGATTTGCAAATTCGGTCTCGTACTCGAGCACGGAGCGGGGACCCTGAATTAGACGTAGAAACTTATCTTGCAGGAGCTTCTTTTCTGACTCAGGTACAAACCATCCCGTAAATTCCTGAATGAAGGTAGCCCAGGGAATACTTACTTGCCCCCGGCCCGCCAATCATCCACGAACGTTGATCCACCACCGTTTTGCCTCACCTTCAAGCAAGAAAGTAACTAAGCCCACCTTTTGATCGTCTGGGCAACGCATTACCTCTAAGACAGTTTCAATGCGAGAAATCCAGTCTTCAGTCTCGAGGGGAGACAGACCCCCACGGAACACCGGTGGTTTCAGGTCTAAGAACTGTCTCAAGTCAACATCCATCTGCCTTTGTTGCTCTGACCCTGACGGTACTACAACAGGTACGGGAGGAGGAACACTACGTACCATTTGTATGGCCTCTGCTAGAATGCGGGCAAAATCGGATAACTGAGGTTGTGCCTGCTGCTCCACCTGAGGATGCACCTACGGTGGAGGGTCCTGAGGTACATGTCCCGTCTCTCTACTCGTAGGAGTAGCGTCCTTGCAAACGAAACAAATACTGATTAGTTTGCATATCCGTACTTGACAAGCAAAACATATGCCAGAAGTTCACTAATCTTATGGTGTTGTGACGCATGTACATACTCATTGCGGCCAGGCTTTGGGAAACCTGGCTCTGATACCACTAAATTGTAACGGTCTGTAGTCCGCACAATCACCTAATATAAATTACTTAACATAAACCCATCATCATAAACATCACAATGAGTTGTACATGACATCACCACCAGATATCTGATCACTTAAAATTATAAAACATTAACAGTTTGTAATAGTCGTACGTGGGCCTTCTATACAATGTAGTCATACAAAACATAAGTGCATAAACATGATTGTTCATAAGCAGATAATTGAACATTCGCCCTACATGGCAACAAAAGAGAAAACTCCATGCTTGCAAGCGTCATCTTCATCATAAAATAACTTAGCGCTGGCTCGCTTGCAATTTACCTTTACCTAAAATATTTGAAATAGCAACCATTAGCCTTTAAGAAAGACTAAGCGAGATTCTAAATTTTTAACCTACTATACATGGAATTCAAAACGGTATATAGCAATATGCGTAATCATTAAGCTGTGAACTATAACATTGGCTATATGCGTATTTCTTTATGAGCAGTATGAAGTAACAATGAACAATATAAAGCTAAACAAGTTTACGCTGTACAGAACAGTAGTGAACATGCTATCATGTGATATCTCATATATGAGGTAATAGTAAGTAGGCTATCATAAACCATATCATATACTGTAATCATGAGTAAACTTTTAGAAAATGCTAAGGGCAATTGAATTGAAATTCATTTTCATTTCTCTTTTTCTTTGGGCCCGACCCCTCTGGGTCCTGTATCCAAGTCAGTACGTGCACACGCGTTTCCGCCTACGGCCGACTGACTTGGTAAACTATCATTCTTTTCGTGTCATTTATGCGCATTCATACTCAATTAAGCCATTAACATTCCTACGTGTCGACACGTTTTCCTTAATATAACATATGGTTGTTTGTTAATAGCTCCCCTCAGATTTGAGTCGTTGATTTGCCTTCACAGAAGGCCATATCACAAACGACTAATATTTCAATGATCTTTTCATACACAACATATTCTTATTCTTGAGAAATTCCATGCCAATAAAGTGACAATAGCTGAAAATAAGCATAAGTTAAAAAAGATAGTTCTCACATTGGGATTTTCATTGCAATCGTCACGCCTCATGTCATCGCCGCGATTATCATGAGATGCCATCCGTCGCGATATCTGTTTAGCAATCGTATTAATAAAAGGCATATTTATCGGGGTTGCATCTTTCAATATCTATGACGTTGACAAATAAGGGTGACGTAAATCTCTTAGGAATTCTTTATGGAAGAAATCCTTGAAACGAAACAACTAAAGTCAAACCACCGGCTCTAAAGAACAAAAATCAGCCAACAGGGAATGTCAATTTCTCAAATCATACATAAATAGAGTCACTGGACAACTCACATCAAGCATAAGGATCCATTTTAAACTTAGTAGCAGCAGCCGGTCCTATAGGGAAATCAATCATGACATCCCATAGCTTAGGACAGAATTAGCCAGCCAACAGGGACATCAAAAAGAAGTAAGGGAACAAGAGAGTGAACCACAAAGATAACAACACAGCCTGTATCAATCCAAACATCAAAGAACAAGCAGTCGGGCTAAACATCAAAACTGGATTGATTCATGCAACAACCAACTTATAATTAAAATCCCAAAACAATTCACTAGCAGCTATCTCTAAATGGACAGAGGGAAACATCACAGGTAACTGAAACTGCAGCAGCCAATATAACAAGATTTAAGCTAACAGTTAACTGGGACTGCAGTAGCCGACCAACAAGAAGCCAACTAAACCCCCAAAAGATGAAGAGGCAACATAAAAGGAAAACATAAATCTCCCCATAATAATTTCCTATAGCAGTTCAAAATCAGGTTTATCCCAAAACAAGCCACCATTGAACAGATACAGGAGAAAAGCCCAACCAAAAAGTAAGGCCCTAATTCTCTCCAACCAGACAACCTCCTAGCAGAAATATAAGAGGAGAAGAAAGATCAAGAAGCTCACAGTGCTTTGAGGCAAAAGACCAAGTTCTGTTTTCCCCAAAAACCAAAATCCGACACAGCTCCAGCTCAAGCAAAGCCGCAAGCTGTGATTCCTTGCCCAAGATCCTTAAACAGAGCCCCGAAAGGGACAGTTCTTCCGTGAGATTCAGAGAAAAAGAAGGAGAATGGAGAAGAACTGCGTCGTGCCCTAATGCGACTCCGTCGAGAAAGGGGAAAGTGAAAGACCGGGTAAAAGGATAAGTGAGAAGACCTCATATACAAATTCCACCGCCTAAAAATGCAGTTATTCGCAGCCCAAAACATAAGCCAAGCCCTCATTAAGGCTCCGTTTGGGGGGACTTATTTTCACCGGTCAAGCGGTTACGACCGCATGAACCGGACCTTAATTGAGGTCCGGTTCATGCGCTCGTAACCGCTTGACCGATGAAAATAAGTCCCCCCAAACGGAGCCTAAATCAGCTAACATAAATTTATAATAGCATCCCATTGTAACCATGAGGCAACAGCTAATCACACACCAATTTCATTATACTTATTTCAATTTTTTTTCATCATAGGGGATATTAAGTTAAAACATAAAAATATATATGTGCTTTTAAAAACAAAGTAAATAACTTACGAGGTAATGTCGAACGTCACACAAGCTGATACTCTCCAATCAAGCAGAAGCCAGCAAGCAAGTGGTGGAAGTGGTCAACAATGCTTCCAATGCTATTCAAGAAAATATCCGAACCATGGTCAAAAAGGTTACTGATAATCAGTGGGACTCAAGCTTAAAAGTACTGCAAGGAATAAGAATTGCTTTGAATCTTCCAATCTTGAACCCAAGCAGAAACGAAGACTTTGACTTCCAAAGTCAATCAAATCTGATTGAAGATGAGAGAGCAGCAAAGAGGAGAAGGGCAGAGGGCATTCAAACTGCTGAAGAATATATGGCCCAGAAAAGAATGGAAAGATTAGAGGATCCACTCCATGAAGATGACAATCTGGAGTTGGACACAATTGTTGTCAATACTTGGGTGAGCCATGGCAATCAAATGAAGGACATTGACCATGTCTATTCAGCTGCTGAATGGATTAAGCACCTTGAGAGGGAATCCTTAAGGGAAAGGATTCTCAAAGAAAACATGGTGAGAAGGGAAACTCCTGTAAGGATTCCCACAAGATATCTTCCCAAGCCTCTTCTATACATCAAAGTAAAGGAGAAGATCAAGGCTGCTGCTAAAGCTAGGAAGAGGAAGTCCAAAGATGGAGAATGCTCTTCCAAGGGTCCATCTAAGAAGAACATGCCTTGAAATTTTTTTTTAATTAACAATCATCAGTTGAATTGTTTGAAGTATCTGTACTGAACATTTAAATTGAAATGATATTTCATCTTCTGATCATTATGTTGTGTTTGTTACTATTGGTATATGTACTCTGTACCTTTATCTTTAGTATTCAGGAGCTAGAATGGGATGTTCAATTTGAACAGGTTCAGCTATTACAGAAAATAGCACTCCAATAAGGGGGGAGCAAATTCCCTGCTCAGATTGAGGGGGAGATGACAAATGCCAAGAATGTATAGGTTGACCTATAAGATGATCCAAAGGGATCTATAGATGTTGCCTCCCAATCCCTAATGGGATAAATAGTTGAAGAAACCGGAAAGGGGGAGAAAGGGCCAATGCTAAGTAAGAACCTATGCTTAGGATGTTAGAAAGAGGGAGATAGGGCCTATGCTACACAGATCATTTTTGTGATATGGTTTTTATTGTTAATGTACCTTAGCATTGGGGATGTTCTGCCTTCTTCAAATAGGGGGAGATTGTTGGGTATATTGCCCTCAATAGTACCTTGATTTGAAGAGGCATCACTCTCAATGCTAAGGACATATTGTATTTGATGAACTTTACTTGTGTAAGATATACAGGTGCAGGTGACTCAAAAGGAAGGGCCAAACATGCCCTTAGATGTGGAGAAATCATCTCCCATAAATGAGGTATTCTCAGCAGAACCGCTGAGACGAGGGGTCAAAACCGCTGAGACGAGGAGCCATCCCAGCGTATCCACTGAGAAGAAGGTGCCTCCGCTGATAAGTTCATTATACGCTGAGAATCAGCGTGTTCGTCGAACGCTGAACGCCGTTCGTCGACCGCTGAGACGAGATCAAAGAAGGAGCCGCTGAGAAGAAACACAAGGCAAGATCGTCGAACGTTGAATGTCGTTCGACAAATGCTGAGACAAGGAGCCGTCTCAGCGGAGCCGCTGAGAAGACACACAAGGCAAGATCGTCGAACGCTGAATGCCATTCGACAAATGTTAAGACGAGGAGCCGTCTCAGCAGAGCCGCTGAGAAGACACACAAGGCAAGTTTGTCGAGCGCTGAGCTGGCAAGATCGTCGAACGCAGGGGACAGCTGGTTCGTCGAACGCAGAATGTTCCGCGTTTGTCGAGCGCGGTCCTTCTCTACAGAAAAGTAGGGCGGCGGGACCTGCGGCTAGGACTAGTTGCAAAAAAGTTGTGTGGGGTCCACCAGCTTCTCCCATACTTCTCAGCAGATCAGTTAAGAGCCGTTGAAGATCAGAGATGTATAAAAGGAAGAGTTAGGGCACATTTGAAACTCTCCATGGTGTGCAATCTAGATCAACCGTTACTTTGACGGCTGAAGCTCTCGTCTTCTTCCTCCTGCTCACTGAACAAGAAGAAGAAGAAAACAGAGAAAGAAAGTTAGCTCCTTTGCAAGAAGGAGCAAGGTGATCTTCCATCACTCTGTCGAAGAGGAAGATCAAGTTAGTAGCTGTCATCGACATCTTCAGCTACAGGAAGCACAGACGGTGCAGGATCTACAGGAGAGTACCTCTACTGTAGAATATTTCTAAATCATTTTTCTGTAGGGCATTTTTCCTGAGCTGTAAGACCTTTTGGTCTGAGATTGTAGGAACCTGAGGGTTCTGAGCTGTAGGGCTGAAGGCCTGAGTGTAGGATCTGGAGCAGATCTGAGGTAGGGCTTAACAGCCTGAGGTAGGACCAGGAGGAGGTCTGAGATGTAGGAGGAGGAGTCCTCTGAGTGGTAGGACCTGGGAAAGGTCTGAGCTGTGGATCTGGAGCAGATCTGAGGTAGGGCTTAACAGCCTGAGTTGTAGGACATTATTGTCTGAGCTGTAGGAGGTGTTATCCTCTGAGTTTGTAGGGCAGCTGTGCCTGAGGTAGGAGCTGGAGATAGCTCTGAGTTGTAGGGACTTGTGTCCTGAGGTAGGATCATTCTTGATCTGAGAAGTTCTAAGGAACTTGTGCTATAAGCTCTTTGAGCCGAGATTGGAGAAGTTGCCCTGTCTAACACACTGTTAGAAGGGTGGAGGGGGAAAGTGGACTACCCATAGACACACTGTCTTTGGGAAACCACTATAAATTATCGTGTGCTTTCTGTGTTTGCTGATTTGCTTGAACTAACTCTGAAAACAGCTAAAGCTAATCAAGTAAAATTTAAAAGGCCTATTCACCCCCCCCCCCTCTAGTTGATTTAGACTACAAACCTTATATTCTTTCAGATTTATCTGAGGAGGAGGTGCAGAATGCTCCTCCTGCAGAGGAAGATGAAGTTCTAGGTAAATCATACATTATTATCCTTAGAACCTCTAAGTAGTTCAATCTAACTCCAACTCATTATCCAGTATTCCTGGACTCAACAGAAAAGAATGCTCTCTCTGAGGGGGAGGAGGATGATAATGCTGGTGATGTCAATCTGAGTGATCATCAAGATGCTGACACTGAAGATGAGAAGGATGATGCCCCAGCTGTTGTTATCAACATTAAGCAAGCCTCTTCCTCCACCTCACCCAATGAGTCTCTTCTTAGTGCCATAAACCTTCTACTACAGTCCCATCTCACCACCATGCAGTCACATGTAGATCAATCAATTACATCTGTCAGGGGATACATTGATCATCCCATCTTGTTTGTGAAAGCTGAGATCATGACTGAGGTCAAAGAAATAAAAAAAACACTGACATGCTCACGAAACAGATGACCAGGTGGTTTGAACTTGCTGAAAAATCAGTAATTTCTCAGAATACCATTCTAAGATCCATGGACAAACATCTCCAGCTATCTGAACAGGACATGGGATATGTCAAGAATTATGTAAGTAAAACAGATGAGGTGATAGAGAAGTCAACCAATCATCTTCAAGAGTATGTCTATTCAACTGCTATGCAGTTAAATGAAGAAGATGACAGGTACAAGGAAGAGCTGAGAGTAGAAATTGCAATTGTCTCTCAATCCATTGCTGCAAGAGCCACCTCTTCCCATCTGAATGAAGAAGTAGGGAAGTTAAAAGATGTACTTCAAGCTGACCTTGGAGAATGTATTCCAAACTCTCTCTTGCACAATAACAACAACTAAGCAAGACCTCCATCAACAGATCTATGAAGAAGCCAGAAAGGGGGAGGATATAAATGCAGTCATTAATTCTGACCTCACACTGAAAGTCCTACAAGGTACAAGGATAGCTCTGAATCTTCCTATATTAGATGTTAATAGGGCATAAGACTAGGATTTCCCTCATCAAGAGGCAATAGCACAAAATGAGAGATTGAAAAAGAAAAGAGAAAGAGAGCATGTGTTGCTCACTGAGGAATTCATGGCCAAACAAAGGGATGAAAACAGTAGAGACCCTGATTTTGAATATTGGAGTGATGACTCCAAAGAGATAATCCTAAATGCCTGGCTAAGCCATGGCCAAATAAGCAAAGACATTGATAAGCTATATCCATCTGAGGAATGGATAAAGCATTTAGAGATGAACACAAAAAGAGATAAAGTATTCAAAGCAAACCTTGTAAGAAAAGATAACCCAAGAAGGATGCCATCTAAATACATCCCAAAGTCATTCATGTATTTTAAAAGGCAAGAGAACAAGAGGAAGATAGCTGAGATTGAAGCAGCAAATGCTGAAAAGGACACAGCCACAAATCTGCCTGAAGACATGGCTGTACCTGCTGAAGATAAGGAACCTCCAGTCCAAGAAGAAATGGTTGTTGAAAACATCGATGCTGCAGCAGACCAACTGACCTCAGCTAAAGGAAGAAGCAGCTGCTGATTTTCCTGAATGTTCTTCTAAGAAGAAAAGAAAGTGTTGGAACCTTAGTTTTGATTTGAGTTAGGATCCACCTTTAGTATCTATGTTTATATCATAATATATATTACAACTTTGATTAAATATCCTATTAAATTAAAAGGATGAAAATAATATATATATAAATAATATACTAAGAAATATATATATAATAATAGGCTAATTAATATAAGAGAAAATATTATAAGAGAAATTAATATAAAATAATATAAGAGAAATAAAATATTTCATATAGTTAGCTGCGTTCGACATTCGTCGAACGGCGCTCGGCATTCGTCGAACGGCAATCGGCGAACAGATCTTATTACAGCAGCGCTCGATAGATTATAGCAAGGAAAGCTGCGGTCAACGAACGTGGAACAGAGGTCAACGAATGACGAACGGCGGTCGACGAAATCCAACAGATATTCAGAAACAGTAATATTAATAATGAGGTCGACGAATCAAATGTTTGAGCTCGACGAAAGTGGAGCTCAGCTCGACGAAATTTATGCAGAATTTCATTTCTTATTATATTATGCTGTCAGACTTTATTAAAATAATATTTATATATTTATATATATATATTGTTGATCTGACCTTACAGCTTGCAAGTATTAATTAATATAGCCGTTGGCAAAAGTATTAAATGTTGTAGCCGTTGCAGTATGTCAAAGACGGCAAGTTATGTGCTCAAGGATCTGGGAAATGAAAATGACTTTACTCCATTCCTTTCTGGTCGGCAAGGATTCAAACAGATATACAATACAGCAGAATATATATCATATATATATAGTTGTTATCTCTCGACAGAATAGCCAGGAAGAATAGAACAGAACATTGTTATATTGCTGTACAGGAAGAAAGAAGAAAGAGAAGAAGAGAAACAGACGAGCAAAAAGAATATTAGATCTAATATATTATTATATCTTCTTTTTGCCTAACTCCTTGCAGATCACATTCAACCTGAGACATCAAACACTATCGTTTGCTCAGGGATCCAAAACAGCAAGAAGAAGAACAGAGGATTTGGAACCAAGAGAAGGAGCCTCCACAAGCTGTCATCAAACTACATCAGACAGGTGGAGCTCTCTTCAACATATTCATCAAGAGTCTTCTCAGCAAAAGAGAAGAGCAACATTTGTTTTATGTTTTCTTTATAGGAATTTATATAAGCAGCCCTTGTTTGGCTATTGGCAGCCCCCATTTCTATGAGTTATAACGCGCCTTTTGAAAATATGCATTATACATGCATATTTAGGAAAAGTGTTCAACACGAAAATTGTAGATCTCATCGAGATCTACAACTTTCGTGTTGAACACTTTTCCTAAAAATGCATGTACAAAGCGTATTTTCAAAAAGGGCGTCAAAAATTTGCTACAATTACGATCAGGGCGATTTTAGGGCATTGTGCGTGCATATTTAGGAAAAGTGTTCAACACAAAAGTTGTAGATCTCATAGAGATCTACAACTTTCGTGTTGAACACGTTTCCTAAATATGCATGTATAATGCATATTTTCAAAAGGCGCGTTATAACTAATAGAAATGGGGGCTGCCAACAGCCAAACAAGGGCTGCTTATATAAATCACCTTCTTTATTTATTCCTCCCATCTTGTAAAGGGTTAAAATTCCCTTCAAAAGTTTACTCCCGGTGACAGGCCACCTTAGCAAAAACCTGCAGCTTGGTTTATAAGCACATGATCAAAAGCTTATAGGTGAATTGGGCACCTGATCAAACCTCCATTGGTGTGTGGACACCTGATCAAAAACACCTTGGTGTGAGGGCACCTGATCAACTCTCCTAGTGGATTCCTACCAGTGGGTAGAAGAGTAGATGTACCCGGTTTTGGGGAACTACTATATATCTTGTGCCATCTGGATTGCTTCTTGTTTGTTTGTTTTATTTCCTGTGCTGTGTTTTATTTATGCACTCCTACTGTTTGTTTTTATTACTCAGCAAACTCATCTATATATTTATATATATCATTTATTTTGGAAGTAAAACTTAAACAAGAGTTTTAACAGATAAATAAGAACTAAAACTCCACTTTCAGAAAGCTTTGAAAGACTATTAAAACAGTTTATGTATATAAATGTTAATGAACTATAATGACTTATGATTATATGAATGCAAATTGAGTTTTGAATTACTATTCTATCTGGATTGAAATTGATGGATTGTTAATGTAATCAGCTTTGTGTTCGATGAACTCCAGTTTGAGTTCGACGAACTCAGCTTTGTGTTCGACGAACTCCAGTTTGAGTTCGACGAACTCAGCTTTGTGTTCAACGAACTCAGTTTGTGTTCGACGAACTCAGCTTTATGATTGGTTAATTCATAAACCAGAGTGTAATCAGCTTGTATCATAGCTAAATTTGAGTTATATCTAAACCTTACCCTATTCTGATTGGTTAATTCAATCTATGTTGCATTGTTATGTTTATCAAATCTAACTAATGGATTAATTAAACTCTGTGGTAGAATCTTTTCATAACAACCATATGTCTTGAAATAACTGATGCACTAAGCATGATATGTTGAACTCATTATTGCAATAACACATATCAAGAATTTATGAGTAATGTACTCTAGCATTTGAGGGTGTTATGCCTTCTTCAAATAGGGGGAGATTGTTGGGAAAATGACCCTCAATGTTCCCTTGATTTGAAGAGACATCACACTCAATGCTAAGTACATGTTGTATTTGATAAACCCAATTTCTATCTCAAAAGTATGCTGGACAAAGGCACACCATGGTGTAATGTTGATCAGCTGAGACGAGCTCTCTGTCTCAGCTGAACCGCTAAGACAAGACCAGGAGCCGCTGAGAAGGTGTCTAGGCAAGCTAAGTTGCAGATAGAAGAAAACCGCTGAGATAATTGTCTGTCTCAGTGGATCTGCTGAGACGGGACAGAAGCAACCACTGAGACGGATGCCCGTCTCAGCCCAACCGCTGAGACAAATTCAAAAGTGATCTGGCGGGTTCTGCTTTTGGCGCAAGCTGCAGAAATGTATATTGGGGTCCACCAATCACTCCCCATACCTATCAGGAGGACAGCTAAGAGTCGTTGAGGGTCAGTGGTGTATAAAAGGAATAAGTTAGGGTTGCGCAAAGAACTTTTGCTATTACTCTCCAGCACACAAACTCAAGAACATATTGTTCCATTGTCGGCAGCCAAGAACTGAGCTTACACAAGGCTGCAAGGAGAAAAGAGATTGCTTATCTTGATTCATCTCAAGATAGAGCAAGTAGATCAAGTCCATCATCTGAAGGGTTGATCAAGAAGAATCAAGTTGGAGCTGCACTTCTCCTCCCTAGTTCAAGTCTGCAACAGCAGCTGTCAAGAAGAAGAATAAGAACAAGGCTTGATCTATTCTTCCTTCAATCTGTAAACCTTATTATATCATTTGTAGGAGCCTTTGGGTTCTGAGACTGTAGGGCTTTATTGCCTGATGTGTATGGCTGATTGGCCTGAGTTGTAGAGCTGAGAGGTCAGCTTGAGGTAGGACCAGGAGGTGGTCTGAGTTGTAGGAGGTGGATTCCTCTGAGGTGGGGCTGCTGTGCCT
Organism: Dactylorhiza incarnata; assembly: GCA_033032865.1. Lineage (NCBI taxonomy): Eukaryota > Viridiplantae > Streptophyta > Magnoliopsida > Asparagales > Orchidaceae > Dactylorhiza > Dactylorhiza incarnata. The sequence continues at coordinate 4,437,771 of JAWHQI010000133.1, read as the reverse complement.
GAGGTAGGGTTTGGGAAAACCCAAGAGATCCTGTGGGATCTGTGTTGTAGGCTCTTGGAGCTGAGTTTGGAGAAGTTGGCCTTGTCTAACTCATTGTTAGAAAGGTGAAGGGGGAAAGAGGACTACTCAAGACACCCTATCATGAGGAACCTCTATAAATTTCTTTGTGCTTTCTGTGCTTGATAATTTGCTTAAATTCAGAAAATACTAGGCCTAAAATAAAAGAAACATATTCACACCCCCCCCCCCTCTAGGTGTTTAAGACTACTTCCTATATAAACTATCAGGGGGCACTGGCCACACCACCAACGAGTGCCTAAAGCTGAAGGATGAAATCGAGCGGCTCATCCGCCGGTGAGTGCTTGGATGGTTCGTGCAGGACTAGGAGAGGCAACGCCCGGAAGAGCGCAGAAAAGATCAGGCTCTCAAAGCACCAGGAGGGAGGCCAGTCGTAGGAACGGTCGAAACCATAACGTGGACACCATTCGCCACCGTGAACTCAATTGCGCAAGGTGAATCAGGGCAAGGAGCACCGACCAAGCTAAAGATCAGTTTCGGGGACGAGGACTTGGAGGGGTTATTATTACCACAACAAGACCCACTAGTAGGGACTGCAGAGATTGGAGACCCCAGCTTCCGCTTCAAGTGGATATTGGTCGACAATGGAAGCTCGGTAAATGTACTATTCATGCCAGCCCTCCTGGGGATGCGCATCCCGAAGGAGGATCTCCGGCCAGCAGCCAACCCGATCTATGGATTTGACAGAGGACCAATTGCGGTCGAGGGAACGATCACACTCCCGGTCACCCTTGAAGAGTTTCCCAGAAAGGCGACCCACCAGGTGCAGTTTGTGGCAGAAGATACTGAGTCACCGTATAACTCAATCTTTGGGCGCCCCCTCCAGATTGCATTCGGGGCATTCCATCAATTCCTCATCTCGCCATGAAATTTGCCACGCCTACTGGAGTCGGAGTTGTCAGAGGAAACCAAGGGATAGCCAGGGAATGCTACCTGCAGCAAACCAGCCACCAGCTAGGAGCACCCTTGCAAATAAGAAAGGGGGGATTGAACGGGCCGAAACGGACATAAAGAGAGCAACAACAAAGTAGAGATCACCAGAGCGCCACACGACGACCACTTATCCTTTACCGCTTTCTCGAACTTTCTATTATTTGTCGTTTCCTAAAATTATTTTCCACTAAAGTCGCGAGCTAGTGCTCGCGCAAGTCCGCCACTAAAAAGTCGCGAGCTAGTTCTCGTGCCATCCTCTGCAATAAAGTCACGGGCCCGGCACCCGCGCACCATTTCTTACATATTCCTTACCTTGACAGTTTCAAACTCAAACCGCGCAGGGACATCAAAGGCAGGACAGCCCCCGCATGGCCACTACCGCAATGAACAACCCTAAGAAATGATCACAGCACGCACATCCCGGAGCAAGGACGGACTCCTGCCATCGCAAACAGAAGCGCGACATCCCCCGGTTTACCCGGGTCGCGCCCAGATATTCAGCGGCATCCCCCAGGATAGCACCCTCAGTCTCTCCCTGGCGGGCAAAGGTTGCCCCCAAGTCCAGGCGATAGAGCACAGAGCTATCCGGGTCTCGTCCTTCACAACCTCTCGTTGTAAGTGATCGAAGGTCAGCCCTTCTCTGCACAGTAAGTCGCAGCACCGTCAGGGCCCGCCCCCTCACGGTCGCCTCGATTTGAAGATTCGTTCTTCACCCACACAAAATCAACGACATCCCCCGGCTCGCCCGGGTCTCACCTGGACATTCAGCGGCATCCCCTGACTTGCCCGGGTCTCGCCCAAACATTCCGCCGCATCCCCCGGCTTGATCGGGTCTCGCCCAGACATTCAGCGGCATCCCCTCGCTTGCCCGGGTCTTGCCCAGACATTCAGCGGCATCCCCCGGCTTGCCCGGGTCTCGCACGGACATTCAGCGACATCCCCCAGCTTGCTCAGGTCTCGTCCAAACATTCAGCGGCATCCCCCGGCTTGCCCGGGTCTCGCCCAGACATCCAGCGGTATCCTCCGGCTTACCCAGGTCATGCCTAGACATCCAGCGGCACCCCTCGGTACGCCTGGGTATTATCAGAACATTGAGCAACGTCCCCCAGGACGCCCGAGCCTCACCCAGGTCTCGTCTCTAAACAAAACACTCTCCAAAATGGCGCGCATAACCTCTACCGAGGGGTCCAAAGGGTTCACCATTCACCCCAGGGACTAAACACGAGCCCTACTGAGCCCTGCCCACCATCGAAGCGACATCATGCCACCCAAGCGTGAACACGGTGAGAAAAGCAGGGCACCGACAATCACAAAAGTGCAAAAAGGAGCAGAATCCATAAAAGACACGGCAAACTAGGAGCATTATCACAAGATAACAAGTCTCATACAAAACAAATCAAACCAATGAACGAAAAAGGTACAAAGATACCAGGCACAACAATCCTACTCCTCATTGGACTCCGCCAACTCATCCGCGAAGAGGTCATCAACACCGAGGCTGGAAGTATTACATACCCGCTCGCGAGCGACCATCCAGAGCGTCTTGGAGACCCCAAGACGGAAAGCTACATCTCGGATCTCAACAAGCTCTGGCTCAACCTCCCTCGCCCAGACCTGCTCACGAATCTCCTCAGACAGCTATCCGCGATCCACCTGAAAGGCTAAAGAACTCTTGTACTCAACCACGCCAGTCACCTTCAACTAAGAGAGATGCTCCTCGAAAGAAAGCCACTCAACCTCGGACTCCAAACGAGTCACATCCCCAAGCGCCTTCTCAGTCAAAGACTTCTGGGACTGGAGCTCCTCCGGGAGGCACGTCAGTGCCATCTTGCCCTCCACCACCGTTAGGTCCAGCTCTCGAAGACGGGCTTGATCGCACTCCCTCTTCTTTGCCACGCCGCCAGGGAAGCAATAGAAGCCTTCAGCTTCTCCTGCAGGGAGCTGTACTGGTCCTTCAAGCCGACATAACAATCATTCCAGGAGAGCGCAATCTGGGCCTGAACTCCAATCTGCAACCAAACAGGAGGTAAGCAAGGCCCGCAATAATGCAAAGCACCCAAAGAAAAGAAGAGCTCACTTACCGCATGGTTCATGGCTACAAGCGACGAGGAAACCATCTTCCCCTTCGATGAGGGCGCGGGACCCCATCAACTCGTGAACCGCGAGGAGAATCGTCCGTGTTGGAACAACCCTATTACTGATTTGGGCTAGGATTACTATGTGTTGACTAGGATTAAGTTGACCCCCAATGTATAGTCCAAAGGGTCATAGTTTTAGGATGATAAGATATCTAGAACTTAGGATAAGTTTCTGCGTTCGACGAACTCAATACTGGGTTCGACGAATTTCTCTCTGCGTTCGACGAACGGCTTACACTCTGCGTTCGACGAACGGCTTACACTCTGCGTTCGACGAACGGATTACTTCAGTCTCTGCGGTCGACGGTCTTCAATACTCAGCGGCTCAGCGGTTGACGAATTCTTCAGTTCGACGAACTCTAACTTGAGATCGACGAACTCCAGCCTGTGTTCGACGAATCCTTATCAGATGTTTAGTTCAACGAACTCATCCTTCAGGTCGACGAATTCTTATCTCAACTCGACAAATTTTCTCTCAGTCTATTCAGATCAGTTATTCTATTTCTCTGAACTCAGTTCAACTATCAGATTCAGTTCTATTCTTCATTTGGAGTTATTCTTCCAGATAAGACAAGTTTTATCCATCCTTTATTTTATTCCCTTTCCATTTCCTTCTCTCGAGAAAAATAGTCATTTGGCTTATTGGAAAAGGATATCATTTATTGTTGAAAAGGAAAGGAATTAAGATTTGCTGAATCAGTTGAAGTTCCAAGGAAAGATTTAATGGAGATTATTCTATTCCTATTCAGAGATTTTGAAATTCAAATCAGTTATCTTTTCTCCAAGAAAATAGGATACCAGCAAAAGACAAGTGCCACAGAGATAGAAAATATCAAAGCATCAGTCGAGAGAGAATTCATTCGGAAAGAAAAGAAAGGAATATATTCCTAAAGCAGCCCATCTCATTCTCTGAGAACTTCTTCAAGATCAATCTCTCAGTTTTCTGCTGCAAGTTTTCAATCTTAATTAGAGCAACAATAATCTGAGGAACTTTTGTCTCTCAGATTCACCAGCTTATCAAGGAAGATATTTTCTTTCAAGAGAAAGCTCCATCCCCAAGCTGTCAAGAATTTCAATCAGACAGGGGGAGCTTTACACCATCAATCCACTAGAGTCTTCTCTCAGATTGTTGACAGAGAAGAACTTCTTAACCCCTTTTATTCCATCTTGTAAACTCTCCTTCAATTGGTATCAAAGCAAGGTTGATTATATTAATCACTTTCAACTGATACTCAACTGCACTTTCAATTGGTATCAGAGGGTAGTTGATTTTATATACAGGCTAACACCTGAATCATAAAGATCAATTAGATCTTAATTTATTTTCGAGTTTTATTTTCTTAAAAACTCATGGCACAGAACAAAGAATATTCTAGCACAAGACCTCCTATGTGCAATCTCAGTAAGTTTGCACTATGGAAGGCAGGGATTAGATTGTACATGAATTCTATTGATGAGGATATCTTTAATGTAATTTTCACAGGACCTCCAACACCTACAACAACAACAAGTACTGAAGCACCAGTAAACAATAATGTTGTTCCACCTCCTGAGTGGACTGAAGCCCAGAAAAAGCAAAGAAGTGCAGATGCCAAAGCAATGAACATTCTGGCACAAACAATCTCTGATGACATTTTCCAGAAAGTGGTGGAATGCACTTCAGCCAGGGAGATATGGATCTCACTCAACAATATGGCTGAAGGAATTTGAAGAATCCCTAAATAGGAGAAGTATCAAACTGATGGACATCACAAGCACAGTAAATGCCAGATTAAATGGCAAACTAGGCTTGGGTGCATCATCAAGTGAGCCACCTCTGATTAAGAAAAACATACTTTTTACACCTATAAAATTCATTTCTGCTAAGAGCAAAGAGGTTGTAGATGCCAGTAAGAACAATTCAAGCAAGAATATTAAGAATAAAGGAATTCAGCAGAATTCGTCGAACGGAGCTCGACAAAATCACTTGAATTCGTCGAACTCAGATCGGCGAAAGCTGAAATCAGAGATTCAGTATATATATCCATCGAACGGCGCTCGATGAAAGCACATCACTTCGTCGAACGACGATCGACGAACTCAGCCCAGTTCGTCGAACGGAAAATGTATAGAAAATCTGAAGAATTCTTATTCTAAATATACTAAGAATCCTTTCACTGAGTGGATAATTTCTCCTAGGAAATATCATCCACAAGGATACAAGGATCAGCCTGAAATGTATTACATTTTAGAGTTTTGTGGTAATACAAAAGGACCCAAGGTAGTCTGGTCAAAAACAACTAGTTTATTTTTCTGTTTTATAGGTACACAATTATCCAAACAAGAATGAACAATGGTATTTGGATAGTGGCTGTTCAAAACACATGACAGGAAACAAGGCCAACCTGAACAACTACAAGGCAAAGCTTGGACCCAAGGTGATCTTTGGAGACTCCAACTGTGGACAAACCAAAGGCTATGGACAGATCAAAGTTGGAGCAGTTACCTTCAAAGAGGTAGCTTATGTCAAGGGTCTGAAGCACAACCTCATCAACATAAGCCAGTTATGTGATGAAGGTTATCAGGTAACTTTTAATCATTCCTTATGTCTTATTACCAATAATAAAAACATCAATGTATTATCTGGCATTAGACATGGAAACATTTATTTAGTCAATTTTGACTCTGCCAATTCTGATATTTGCTTATTCAATTCTATAAGTAAAACAAATGAATTATGGCATTAAAGGCTTGGACATATCTAAGCTTTCTAAGGACAATCTTGTTAGAGGACTGCCTTCTGGTTCATACAAGAAGGAAGGACTCTGCAGGGCTTGTCAATTAGGTAAGCAAACTAGAAATAGTTTTAAATCTTTATCCAAGAGTGATTCACCTAGGATTTTGTACTTACTGCATTTGGACCTTTTTGGACCTACTGCTATACAAAGCCTAGGAGGGAAGCATTACTCTATAGTGATTGTAGATGACTTCTCAAGATTCACTTGAGTGTTCTTTCTTAGAAACAAGTCTGACACCTTCAATGTTCTGACAGACTTTCTCAGGTCCATCAAGATTGAGTACTCTACTGTAGTTGCATTGATCAGAAGTGATCATGGCACTGAGTTTGAGTCTCTTCTGATGAGAGAATTCTGTGGAAAAAAAGGGATCAGGCAATGCTTCTTTGCTCCTAGAACTCCTCAACAAAATGGGGTAGCTGAAAGGAAAAATAGAACCCTTATCGAATCAGCAACTATATTGCTTGCTGATGCTCACTTGCCACTCTCTTTTTGGGCAGAGGCAGTGAACACAGCAAATTATGTGTTGAACGGAAGCCTGATACATAAACTTAAGGGCAAAACTCCCTATGAATTATTCAAGAATAAAAAGCCTAAGGTTAACTATTTTAAGATATTTGGCTGTAAATGCTATGTGCACAACAATGATAAGAAGTATCTCAGGAAGTTTGAAGCAAAAGCTGCTGAAGGCATATTCCTTGGATATTCTCTTTCTAGTAAGGCATACAGAGTTTACAATAAATCTACTCTTAAGATAGAAGAGTCCATGCATGTATCCTTTGATGAGACTAACATGTTAATTGAGGAGAGGAACACCCCCTCTACCAAGAATATTTTGCAGGTACCAGCTCTATGTGAAGAGCTCAATGAACTAGATCTACAGAAAGAAGATTCTACACTTCCATCAAATTAAAATCTTGAAGACAGTGAAGAAGAAGATCATCCAGATCTTGCTGACAGTTCAAATCAAATGACAGCTGAACAAACTCCCCAAGTGGATATCATTGCTGAACCAACTCCAACTGTTGACACATCACAGTTAGAGATCATCCAATATCACAAGTGATTAGTGATATTTCAGCAGGTGTTCAAACAAGGCATCAACTACACCAAAATCAGATACACACATGTTTTCTATCCCAGATTGAACCTCAAACCATAAAAGATGCAGAACAAGATCCAAATTGGATTCTTGCAATGCAAGAGGAGCTCAATCAATTTGAAAGGAATAAGGTAAGGGATTTGGTTCTAAGACCAAAGGGCCATCCAGTCATTGGCACCAAATGGGTCTTCAGGAATAAGCTTGATGATCAAGGCAACATAGTGAGAAACAAAGCAAGATTGGTAGCTCAAGGATATTCACAGGAAGAAGAAATTGACTATGATCAGACCTTTGCTCCTGTTGCAAGACTTGAAGCTATAAGGATCTTTCTGTCCTTTGCTGCATTCAAGAAATTCAAGGTATATCAAATGGATGTAAAGAGTGCATTTCTTAATGGAGACATCAAAGAAGATGTTTATGTGGAACAACCACCAGGTTTTATCTCTCCAACTCACTCCTCTTATGTATTTAAGCTTAATAAAGCTCTTTATGGTCTCAAACAAGCTCCCAGAGCATGGTATGACACCTTAGCTAATTTTTTTTTGGAAAACAAGTTTTGTAGAGGCATAGTAGATAAAACCCTATTTTTCAGGATACATAAAAATCAAACTCTGCTAGTTCAAATATATGTAGATGATATTATTTTTGGCTCTACTGATTCAAATTTATACAAAAGGTTCTCTAACCTAATGTAATCTAAATTTGAAATGAGTAGTATGGGTGAATTATCATACTTCCTTGGTCTTCAAGTGAAGCAAACTCCTAATGGCATATTCATATCACAATCCAAGTATGTTAAGGAATTAGTGAAAAGGTTTGGTATGTATGATGCTTCCACCATGAAAACACCCATGCCCTCAAATGCTGTTATTGATACTGATGAAATAGGGAAACATGTTGATCAGAAAGTATATAGAGCAATTGTTGGCTCTTTACTTTATTTAACAACAAGCGGGCCTGATATAATGTTTGCTACCTGTATTTGTGCTAGGTTTCAAGTTAACCCCAAAGAATCTCATCTAATTTTATTAAAAAGAATTTTGAGATATATAAAGGGTTGTCCTAATCTAGGACTCTGGTATCCAACAACATCAGAATTTGAATTAACTGGATTCTCAGATTCTGATTATGCTGGATGCAGAGTAGACAAGAAAAGCACATCAGGAACTTGCCAGTTTCTTGGTGATAGGCTTGTGTCTTGGTTTTGTAAGAAATAAACATATGTGTCTACATCAATAGCTGAAGCTGAATACATAGCTGCAAGCAGTTGCTGTTCACAGATATTGTGGATACAAAATCAGCTCCTAGACTATGGTGTCAATCTAAGTAATTCAATTATATTTTGTGACAATACTAGTGCAATATCTATAGCACAAAATCTAGTTCTCCATAGTAGGACTAAACACATAGAAATTAGGCACCACTTTATCAGAGATAATGTGGATAAAAATAAAATTTGCCTACAATTCATTTCTACTAATTTGCAAAGAGCTGATATTTTCACCAAACCCTTGGATGAAAAGAAACATATTTTCTTTATAAACCAGCTAGGAATGATAGATGGAGATTCAATCTGATAAAAATTAAATTTTCTATTTATCCCCTCATTTCGTCGAACGGAGAACGACGAAATGTTATCATTCGTCGAACGGAGATCGACGATACTTAATAGATCAGGATCGACAAAGACAAGCGCGATCGTCAAACCGAGATTGATGAAAATTATTTTTTCGTCGAACGCAGTCAGACGAAGCCCTAATTCTTTTCGACTTCTGATTCTATTAGGTTTAGCCGAACCCTGTTCTACGAAAGTGTGCGCCCTTCTTCGAATTCTCTGTATAATCAAAGCTTTCATCCTATTTCATCTTTGTGCCTACAGAACTTGCCTTTTCCCTCCAGTTCCCCTCTGCACTTGATCGTTTTTCTTTGCAGGTACTAATGGCAATTTCTCAGTCAGTGATTTCTTCGATGAAGTTCGACGCAGGCTTTGACATTGATATGGAATCATTTGCTCGCACTGATCAAGTCTTCCAAGACATTCTTCAACTCTTTGAAGACCAACAACTGAGGAAGTCATGACAACCAGAATAAATCTTCCAGTGGCCGAGATAAAAGAATCGGTATATACTATTCAGTTAGAGAATGCAACAACTCTCTCAGAAAAAATCTCAGGGAATCAGGTTCTTCTTACCCCTGATATCTTATCAAAGTTTTTGGTTTGTTGAATGGTGATGATGATTTGGAAATCACATCTGATGAATTTAATGTTGAATTGGAGAAAATGGCTTATTCCAGTGGAAACCCTAATTATCTTCTGAAAAAGAATTTGTCCATTGAATATAAATTCTTAGCAGATATTGTTGGAAAAGTTTTGCTAGGCAAAACTTCTACTCATGACTATATAACCAGGCACCAATTTCTATTGATGGTGGCCTTGGTGGAAAAGAAGAAAGTCAACTGGGGATTGATTCTGTTTGAATCCATAAGGAAGAAGCAAAGTAAGTTAAGTGTGTGTTATGGAAGAGTTTTGGGATTAGTTCTCCAGGCAAAATGCCCAGAACTGTTGGTATCTCCAACTGTGTTTATCAATGCTAGTAAGAGGCTGACTTCAGCTCTCTTTGGAAAGTGGGATAGGGTTATCCCTAAGAGGACTCCAAGGGCAGAACCATCAAATACAGCTTCTGAGGGCACTAGGACTAACACAGTAACTCCCTCAACCCTACTAGAAGTTCCCCTCTCTGAATCCTCAACTCCAATCCCTCCTCCACCTCTTCAGACAACCATCTTTGAAGAAGTTCACCTTTCCACCTCTCACACTGACACACCTACCTCCATGCCTTCTCCTCCACCTCCTCAAGTAAATGACTCATCAGAAATTCCATCTTCATTTACTCCAGATGACAATATTCTTCCCCCATTCATTCCACTTCATTCATATGAACCTTTGTCACCCATCCAACATTCTCCATCATTAATCATCTCATCTCCACCTCAATCACCTACCCCTCCCCATTCTCCTACTCCAGCTGATACTCAGTCCCCCATCCACATTGAACCTCAATCTCCTATTCATCAAAATCTCTCTCCACCTCAGTCATCTATCCCTCAATCACCTATTCATCCTCAGTCACCTATCCACCCTCATTGCCCTATTCATCCATCCATAACACATGTTACTAACATCTCTTTCCCACACTCCATCCCATCATCATCTCACCCTAACCAGGATTTTGCCTATATTGAATTCTCATCTGCTGCTGATCAGATCTATCAACACATTGCTCCAAAGCTAAATGATCTCCTGGATGTCAAACTTGCTCCAGTTCTTCAAGCCATAGCTGATCTATCTGCTAAAATAGCTTCCTTCCCTTCACCCTCCTATTCTGTCCCTTCTTCTAGGGGCCTAGCTTCAGGTTTTCCTGAAACTAGGCAGGGGGAGATGTCCAATGAAGAAGCTCCAGTTCTTACAGTTTCCAGTGCAGATGCAGTTATGATTGAAGAAATTTCAGTTCAAGCAGATTCAGTTCTTCCAGCTATAGAAGAAATAAATAATATTTCTATTAATCCATCTATAGATATTATTTATTTGCTTTCTAAGTTTAATACAGTTTTCAAAAATTTGCCAGAGTATCAAGTTTGTTCAAAGGCATTTATTCCTTATACTGCTCCTATAAATAAAGCTATATTGAAAGAATTTCTCAAAAATTTTGAAGTACCAGTTCCAGTTATTGAAGAAAGTCCAGCCCCAATTCAAGATCAAAATGTCAATGTTGAAAATGTTAATATTGAGAAAGATATTTCTGAAGCCCTGAAGCTTATTGATGATCTTTATGATAATCCTCAATCATCTGATGATAGTGATAATGATGATAGTGATGATGATGATTCTGATGATAAGTCATCAAAGAAAAAAGGCTAAGTATATGTCAAAGGCTGCTCCTAAGCCTCCAAATCCTAACAATGATATTCCCTACTACATCCTACACAATATCACACTCACCAGGGATTCTCCTGTCTGGATGAGAATTTCAAGAAATGAAGCAAATAGAAGGAAGAAAATGAAGAAGACTGGTTATTATCCTGATAAGCCAGTTAAGTTCAACCCTCCTCCTCCAGCAGCAGGTGCAGCTGGCTCAGCAAGATTCTCTACATCCTCTCAAAAGTATTCTTCTCAGCAACCCAAGAGACCAGCGAGTTCAAGTGGTTCTCAGAGCTCAAGGTCATCAAGACCTCCTTCAGGTTCTTCAAGAGTAATATCTTCAGGGTATAAGCATCATATTTCTGATGGCTCCTCTCACAGAGATAAAAATCCTCAAGCAAATTATTCAGTTCAAGACAGTGATGTTGAGTATAGGCCTCCTTCTCCCAATCCTGAAGCAGAAAGAATTGCTCAGATGGCCAGGTTCAAAGAATCTGTAGCAACGGCTCAGATTAATAAAGCAAAAGCTGAAGGCAAAGATTATTCCCAATATTCAACTATGTCAGAATTTAGAAGAAAAGAATTTGAAAAATACAAATCCAAGAATGTGTTCAATGCTGAAGAGTATTTAGAGAAGCACCCAGAAGCAGTTGTTCCTCAAGTCAAATCTCAAACTATTCTGGGAGCTCAGGATCTTTATATGAGCAAGAAAGAATCAGAAAATCCCAACAGACAGATAATATTCAAGCCTCCTTCTAAGTAAAAAGTTCAGACCTATTTGTTCTTGTTATATTTCTGTTTCATTGTAATATTGTTAAACTCAGAGCACTATACTTATTTTATCTACTGAAATGGTTTTTCATTCTGTCAAATATATATATGCTCTGTTGTTTGTCTGTTGTTTATTATTTGAAATTTGTCAAATAGTATCCTAACCCAAATAGGGGGAGATTGTTGGAACAACCCTATTACCGACTTGGGCTAGGATTACTATGTGTTGACTAGGATTAAGTTGACCCCCAATGTATAGTCCAAAGGGTCATAGTTTTAGGCTGATAAGATAGCTAGAACTTAGGGTTTCTCTAAGTTTCTGCGTTCGGCGAACTCAATACTGGGTTCGACGAATTGCTCTCTGCGTTCGACGAACGGCTTACACTCTGCGTTCGACGAACGGCTTGCTTCAGTCTCTGCGGTCGACGATCTTCAATACTTAGCGGCTCAGCGGTCGACGAATTCTTCAGTTTGACGAACTCTAACTTGAGATCGACGAACTCCAACCTGTGTTCGATGAATCCTTATCAGATGTTCAGTTCGATGAACTCATCCTTCAGGTCGACGAATTCTTATCTCAGCTCGACGAATTTTCTCTCAGTCTATTCAGATCAGTTATTCTATTTCTCTGAACTCAGTTCAACTATCAGATTCAGTTTTATTCTTCATTTGGAGTTATTCTTCCAGATAAGACAAATTTTATCCATCCTTTATTTTATTCTCTTTCCATTTCCTTCTCTCGAGAAAAATAGTCGTTTGGCTTATTGGAAAAGGTTATCATTTATTGTTGAAAAGGAAAGGAATTAAGATTTGCTGAATCAGTTGTAGTTCCAAGGAAAGATTTAATGCAGATTATTCTATTCCTATTCAGAGATTTTGAAATTCAAATCAGTTATCTTTTCTCCAAGAAAATAGGATACTAGTAATAGACAAGTGCAACAGAGATAGAAAATATCAAAGCATCAGTCGAGAGAGAATTCATTCAGAAAGAAAAGAAAAGAATATCTTCCTCAAGCAGCCCATCTCATTCTCTGAGAACTTCTTCAAGATCAATCTCTCAGTTTTCTGCTGCAAGTTTTCAATCTTCATTAGAGCAACAATAATCTGAGGAACTTTTGTCTCTCAGATTCACCAGCTTATCAAGGAAGATATTTTCATTCAAGAGAAAGCTCCATCCTCAAGCTGTCAAGAATTTCAATCGGACAGGGGGAGCTTTACACCATCAATCCACTAGAGTCTTCTCTCAGATTGTTGACAGAGAAGAACTTCTTAACCCCTTTTATTCCATCTTGTACAGGGTTCTAACTCCCTTCAAAAGTTAACCCCTTGGTGACAGGGCACCTGAACAAAAACATATGGTTTGGTTAGAGCACCTGATCAAAAGCTCCTTGGTGTGTGGACACCTGATCAAAAATCCCTTGGTGATAGGGCACCTGATCAAAAACCTAGTGGATCCTACCAAGTGTGGTAGAAGAGTAGACGTACCCAGATTTATTGGGGAACTACTATAAAAATCCTTGTGTCTCTGTGCTTGTGATTTTCTGTGTTGTTGTGCTGTGCTGATTTGTTTTTATTTATTTTATAAATCACTCTGCTATACACATATATATATAACTAATTTAATTCCGCTATAAAATTAAGGGAAAAGTTTTTAATACTCTATTCACCCCCCCCCCCCCCCTCTAGAGTAAATCTAAGATCTAAACTCTCCTTCAATTGGTATCAGAGCAAGGTTGATTATATTAATAACTTTCAACTGATACTCAATTGCACTTTTAGTCCGGGCCTTCCTCCTGCCTACCCACCGAAAGGTGCAAGGGGGTAGACTCGCCACCGTCAGAAAAAATCAGCTTCCTCTTCCGGCCACGCCTCAAATGAACCCACAACATCACGTCCTGGATCAGAGGATAACCCGCATAACAACAGGCGCTTCTCATCCACGAACAAGGAAATATTGTACAGCTGAACCGCCAGGTCTTGAGGATGCGAAAATCCAAGGATAGGAGAAAACTCGTGCTCCCAGCCTTTCACTTGCCCATAGCCCTCCGAGAGGGAACCCGAGAGCTCAGGCCATCCCCAGCAGTTACGGGAGAACCCATAGGCCGTGTTCCCGTACCTTCTGTCAGCCTGATTCTGAAACCGCAACCAGAACTTGTTGCTATGAACCTCGACACGGCCGCCACCATCCGTGTGTACCTCACACCAGTCTTTGAACAGATTCAGGGAGAAAACCGAACCGCGCTCGCGGAAGAATGCTATCAACCTCATCAAACGCGTCATCGCCAGGGGAACAAATTGAGACACTGGAATGCCGCAATGCTTCAGGATGGCCATAATCTTGTCGCACAGAGGAAAGCAGACGCCCGATCTCAACGATGACTCGCATAAGGTCGTCCACCCGGCCGGAGGACTCTGCACTCGCTGACGATCATTGGGCGTCCTAATCTCAATCGCGGCGGGAATATTGTATCGAACCCTCAAGGAGGCAACTTGCTCCTCCGTGAGAGTTGATCGCATCCTCATAGGCATGACCTTCACCACGCACAACGCGCGCGCGCCCAAGCGCCAAGCCCGCGCACAACGCGCGCGTGCACTACACGCGCCCGCGCGCACAAGCGCGTGCGCACCGCGCGCCTGAGCGCCCAAGCGCTCGCGCACCGCGTGCCCAAGCAGGCGTGCAAAAAAAGCCTGAGTTTGGTTGCCCAGCCCGAGTCTGCCCGGGTCTGAGCCCGATTAGACCCGGGTCTGGTTAGGCCTGAGCCAGGCCCATGCCAGGCCTAAGGGGGCTGACCAGGCCCCCTTATTTGACCAGAGCCCAGCCTGATGCCCGGGCCGGGCCCAGGCCAGCCCGGGTACCAGGTTTTGTCTGGTGCCCGTTGGGCACAATAAGCTGGGCAGAACCCAGCATTTAATGCTGGTAGCGCAAAACAGCGCTGCCCAGCATTAAATACTGGGTTGCCACGCCCAACAATAAATGTTGGGTGTGGCCGCCCAGCCTAATGGCTGTCAATATGCAGCTAAAAAACTGCCTTTTGGCAGCCATTGATTTTATTAATTATATAATAATATATAAAAAATTATATAATTTATATTATAATATATATTTTTAATTATTTAAGTATTTTGGGGGCCTGCTTGGGCCCGGTCTTGTAGGCTCAGGCAGGCCCCCTTATTTCGGCGAGGCCCGGGCTCGGTCTGGGCCAGGTTTGGCAGAGGCCCGGCCTGGGCCTGGCATATATAAAGCCCAGGCCCTGCAGGCCCGGGTCTGGCCTGGGCCCGCAGGGCTTTTTTTGCACGCCTGCGCCCAAGCGCGCACGCCCGCGCGCATGCACCCGCGTGCCCGAGCGCACGCACCCGCGCAAGCACACGCGTACGCCGCCCCTTCGCTCGTGTGCACTCCACGTTCGCCTCCCTCGCACCACTTACACACGCTCTAAACCCGCTCGCGTACCTTGTCGGCCCCTGGCTCGCCGCCTTGACCTCTTTCAACGTTGCCCGCCATTCCGAGGAGTAGAAAGCCCTCGAGATCCTCTTGTGTTGGCACTCGGCTCCGAAAGCTTTAGGAGGCAAATGATGGGGTCAAACCCAATAAATAGGAACACCACACATATGAAAGGCCCAAGAATAAAGGAAGTGCAATATTTGGAGGATCTTCCCCCAAAAGAAAAATAATCCTCCCGTGGAAACTCTCGCACCAAACGCACGGTCGGCGCGCCGAATCGCCCGCACACGGGATCGGTCCACCCGCACGCAAACGCGCACCGCCGACCCCCGCGAGGGTCGGCCGCCGCTAGGGTCGGTCGCCGCCCGCGCTGGCCCCCGCTAGGGCCGGCCTCCCGCGCCGGCGGGAGGCCGCCACCTCTTCCGGCGGCCGCCCACCGCCGTCTCCCTCTCTCTCTCCCTTCGAAACCTTAAACGAGTTAGGGGCAGTCTTGTCTTTTTCAGAGAGTTGGTGATCCGTGTGCCTCGAACGTAGCCCTCCTATTGGCCGGTCCGATAAATAACGAGTAAATTTACCGGACCGCCCCTCTAAGAAACTATAAATAGACCCCTTGGGCTATTCATTTCTTCACTTTTGGCTTGGAGCTCTGATCCCCTCATTTTCTCTCTCTCTCTCTCTCTCTCTCTCTAGAGATTGGAGACTTGAGGAGCATTGTTTGTAGACCGCCTTGAAGACTCGGAGTTTATTATTCGCAGACTGCCTCGAAGACTTGAAGTTTACTGTTCACAGACCGCCTTGAAGACTTGGAATCTACTATTCGCAGGCCCCCTTGAAGACTCGGAGTTTACTGTTCGCTAAACCGCTTGGAATCTTGGAGAACACTATTCGCAGAAAGCTTGGAGGCTTGGAGGCTCGGAGCTCGCTATTGGCAGCCCGCTTGGAGGCTCGGAGCTCGCTATTGGCAGATCTACCAAGGAGTCGAAGGCCCACAACAGTGCGGACGAAGCCTGGACTCAGGGGGGGCAAGTTCGCTTCGGAGCAAGACGACTCTCCCTCTCTCAACCCCTGTCATTGTAACGAGGTGTGACCTGTCGCCCTCGCTCTCTCAAGAACAAACCTGTAAAGGAACTCGATGCATAGTTAAGATTAGGTCGGCACAGCTCCGACCGCGTGATTTTTCACCCCGATTGCAGGTTTTCCATGTCATCAACTCTTGGACTCGGTCTCCCCAGAGACCCCCTTATCTGTTTGCACGTTCAGACGCTAGCGGGCTAAGACGGTCGATTTGCCTAATCTACCGAAGGCCCCGAGCGATCCGCATCAAAATGCATGAAAATCATTATTATCTGTGTACAATAATTTCCAATTTGTTCTGACCTGCATATAGTAAAAATCTGCATAGATAACAATGGTGCACAACTAGCATAAGAAAGTATATCTTGATTGGATTTATCTTGATTCACTGTCCAGCCGGGTTCATTGTCATACAAATTCTCAAACCGCGAATCTACACACAAGATAATGCTCGAGGTTGCAAGTTTACAAAGCATTACTCATTAATACAATATCAACCCGACTATAGTACTAAACCACATCAGAGCAGGAATCTTGAAGCAATCTGTCATCTCTTTTAAGGATTCATAAGCTTTTGGGCAAATTTGATCTTCCCTGATACCACCATTCTTTCTCATCAATGTATCACCAATTTTACAGAAGCTGGAATTAGATTGGTGGAGGGGTCTTGAGAATTAAGAAAAGCGGAAATCATCGTGTTTTGATTCGAGTTCACTTTTCATTTTTTGACAATATTTGTTGCATTGATCGACCGTGTTTAATTCGGCATTGAGGCTAGTGCATAAGAATCTTGAAGTCCAAATTCAGATGCATCTGCAAGAGCTTGTAGATTCTGCTCCCCACTTAAGACCTGAAAATATGAAACTTATTAGAAGCAGAAGACAAGTAAGAATCTATTACATGCATCTGCTGCTAACTTGATTGTGAAAAACTATGATTTTGGGTATTACCTTCCCCTTCACAACCCATGTAGGGAAGCCTTCAAGTCCAGCAAGTGTACATTCCAGGGCCATTTTCCTTCCTTTGCCAACCCCGTCAGGGAAGCACTCAATGTAATCTATTATTTTTGCAGCTTCAACTCCAAACATCTAAACCAAGTTGATTGTAAGAAAAAAAAATCAACTTTTTACAATTTTCAAAACATCCATTCCCTATTTTAAAAGCAAATTAGCTGAAAAGCATTGTCAAACATGGACCGGATTTGGTTAATCAAATCTGTTCCCGGTGAACCCAAACAAAGCGTTGGATTGAACCAACCTTGTTTCCAAATAGAGCAACATGAAACAGTCGAATGAAACAGGAAAATTGATTAATCGGAATCAATGTGGCTTATTCTCGGTTCAGCCCACGTAAATCAAACAAGGTCTTCAGAATAAAGTTACAATGGATGATCTCAGACAATCAAAGACTAAGAATTACCATTCAATAGATTATGGATAAAGAACAATCAGACCTTCATGGGACCAAAACATTTTATGTTCCCTCTTTAGTGTTTTGGGCATGCAGAACATATATATTTACACATTCTTATTAGTATGTTGTAGGACTCTACTGGGTTTACACATATCATATATATATATATCACCATCCTGTAAGATCACAAGATGACTTGTAGAAATATCATTTGCGGTTTCTATTTAGACGACCGGATATTCTCACATATTCCGTAAACACTGTTTAACCTAAGTCATCTAAATCTTTGATATTTCCTTGTGTTGCTTAATCTCTTTTGTAGTTACTTTGTGGTTCATGGTTCTTGGAGGCCCTTATGCAAAAAAGCTCAGTATTCTCCTGTCCTAAGAGAGGAAAATTTCAGACAGAAAAAAAACAGGATTGGCCTGCCCCGCCCCATCCTAAGAGTAAATCTGTTGCATACACATATTTTCTTGTTGCCCTAACTTGAAAAACAACCCAAGTAAACCCTAAATAATATTGAGTTTTCCTTGCATATTCAAGATATTCAAAAGGTACTAAAATGGAAACGAGAAGAGCCATTTATCATGGCCTAATAAAGGAACTAGCATGGGTTATTAAACAAAAAGATTAACCTTGTCATCATTACTTAGACAATGTCGAAATGTTCGTGCTTATTTAGTTTCTTTCAAATGCCCCAAAGAAATTAGTGATGCTTAAAGACAGTCTGTTCTTATTTATAAAGGGTGCTAAGGTCATCATTATATGGCAGTAACGAGACTCGAGAGAAATACTGGGTTGGAGGAAAAGCTAAATCCTATTTCTTGAATATAGTTAAGAATAGAATGATACTTTCTGATTAAGGCCTCATTACTTTGCAGAAGGCGGTGTAGCTTGGCACAATACTCTTGAACACATGAAGTTGTCTTCTGAACAAATGCTAATATAATAACGTTAAAAACTTAGTATCATGTTGAGAATTTCACGTGAACTTTATATATTGTTGGGCCACTCCACCAATACCAATTGGTTTTAGATTAGACGCTTGGATTCTAATTAGATGACACTTCTACCCTGACACTTACTATGATTTATTCTCAAGTAGTTTGTGTTGTCTCTACGACTACTACAATAGCATCCACAACTGGCCCTAGTAGTCTTGTTGATCATTCTGTGACAGTTACCATATGACACTAGCATGGAGGCAAGGTCGTGGCAGCAACACTAGACAGGCATGGAAGAGGAATTGGTGTTGAATGTGGACGTCCTAAGTGTATCCACTGTGACAAACCAATGACATGTTATAGTATCCATGTTTTACTACCAGGGCATTCACAGGACTCAGGTCATTTGGCATCTACCACTTCACAAGATGTTAGTTAGGGTTAGAAACAATACCTAACTATATTGACGAGTACTCACAGTTCCTTCAATATCGGGCTACTCGGGATGTGCAGGGAACACATCTTAATGAGTCATTGATAGACAGTCGAAATTATATTAAACAAATTGAGGGATAAAATTATGGAGGTATGTTGTTACGGGCCAGGCCGGGACTCTGGGGCTTTTCCCCGCTCCCGCTTCACTAGCCTGCCCACTAACAGGACTACAGTCCGTACACTCAAACCACTTCTCCGCGCCCAGTATAAGCGCGGCAGGTTGTTGAGGCCGGGGCTCGATCCTCAGACCTCCTTGATGAGAAGTCTTAAACTTGACTGTCATCACCAACTGAGTTGCAGAAAGCGGGGAAAATCCCCAGAATGCCGGCCCGGCCCGTAACATAAAAGTGCACTTTTATGTTACGGGCTGGGCCGGGACCTGGGACTCTGGGGCTTTTCCTCGCTCCCGCTCCACTAGCCTGCCCGCTAACAGGACTGCAGTATGTACACCCCAACCACTTCTCCGCGTCCAGTATAAGCGCGGCAGGTTGTTGAGGTCGGGGCTCGATCCCCAAACCTCCTTGATGAGAAGTCTTAAACTTGACTCGCATCACCAACTGAGCTGCAGCGGAGGACCGCCTAGGTTTCGCATCTTTCCATTTGTTGGGGGCTGCACAACTATGGTTCTCTCAACTCCATATAGAACACCCGGATCTTACTTGGGACACCTTCAAGACGGCTTGCACTCTCCGTTTCGGACCACCCCTACGCGGAAATCCCTTGGGCGATCCCATAGCCCTCAAACAGACTGGATCGGTTGATGACTATCTTGAGCAATTCCAAATATTACTCGCCCGCACTCCATCCGTACGCATGCCCCAACAAGTACCGCTCTTCACGGCTGGCCTACACGACCGCTTACGGTTCGACGTGGAGTTTCAAGTTGCTTCCGATTTATCCACGGTGATGAGCCTGGCACGAGCTTTTGAACGGCGATTACACCTAAATCGGCTGCTCGGTAACCGTCGGGAACTGCCCGATCATGGGCGTGGTGGCTTCTCTTCTGGCAGGCCGGACGCCAAAACAAATCGCCATGAGGACTCAACTCGACCTCCGTTCCGCCGCCGCCTATCCACATCTGAGATGGCGGATCGCCGTGCCGAAGGCCTTTGGTTCAAATGTGACGAAGCATTTGTTCTGGTACACCGCTGCAAGGCGCTGCTCTGGTTGGAGGTGGACGATCCCTCCGACGACGAAGATGACGAGGACGAAGATTCCGCACCGCTCGCACAAATTTCCCTCCATGCGATCGGCGACCCTCAAGAAGGGTGCACTATTCAGTTTGATATTTATGTGGGTAATGAGACCAAACTTGCACTAATGGATTTCGGGAGCACGCATAGTTTCATTCGGCGGGAGATGGCCTCTCGCCTACACTTGCCGATTCTGTCCCGCACCCGCATTCATGTGGCCGTCGATAATGGGCAGCAAATGCTCTGCTCGGGAGTTTGCTGCCTCACCGTCAAGGACTACCATTCTCAGGCCGACCTATTCGCCATCGATCTACGCGGGTTCAAAGTGGTCTTGGGGGCCGTTGGTTGCGTACCATTGGTCCCTTGACGTGGCATTTTGACCGTTTCACTATGCAATGGAATTTGGATAATCAAACAATTGAGTAGCAAGGACAAGCACCTGACATGATCCGCCCAACACCGAGCTCCTTCTACGTCCAGACTGAGCCCCACCCTCCCCCTGTACTTCAGTGGTCGGTCGTGGTGCTAGAAATGAGTACTCTACTCGCGGAATTCAGCAGTATTTTTACACATCTGGTAGGTCTTCCTCCATCCCGTGGTCAAGATCACCGCATCCACCTTCTGCCGAGCTCAGGACCCGTCGTGGTACGTACACCCTTATCGCTACCTGTACCACTGGAAGGACGAAATTGAGCGACAATGTCAAGTCATGTTTCAACAAGGTCTCATTCGTCGTAGTGTCTCCCATTTATCTTCCCCAACACTCTTAGTCCACAAGAAGGACAGTTCGTGGCGTCTATGTGTGGACTACCGGGCATTAAACGCACAAACCGTCAAGGATAAATTCCCAATTCCTATGGTGGAGGAATTATTGGACGAACTACATGGCGCATGTTTCTTCTCCAAACTTGATTTGTTCTCCGGCTACCATCAAGTCCGCATGGCACTTCCAGACGTGGAGAAGACCGCCTTCTGCACTCATCATGGCCATTTTGAGTTTTGGTTATGCCGTTCGGCTTAACCAATGCGCCCTCTACCTTCCAAGCTCTAATGAATGAGGTATTCCACTCCTTCCTTCATAAATCCGCGTTGGTTTTCTTCGATGATATCTTGGTCTACAACAAATCTTGGGAGGACCATTTACATCACCTCCGCTCGGTCTTTCAACTGGTGCATCAACATCATTTGATCCTCAAGTAATCAAAATGTGTTTTCGGCTCCCCAAGCGTGATGTACCTTGGCCACGTCGTCCACGCACACGGCGTCTCCGTCGATCCAGACAAATTGCAAGGGGTGGCAACTTGGCCTACACCACAATCCGCCACCGCTTTACGCGGATTTCTTGGTCTTATCGGCTTCTATCGCCGTTTTATACAGAATTATAACCTCATCGCGGAGCCATTGGTGGCCTTTCTTCGCAGGAATACTTTCGTGAGGACCGAAACAACCCAAACAGTCTTTGAGGCCAACAGCCTTTGAGGCCCTCAGAATGGCACTAATGTTGTCCCCAGTCTTATGCTTACCCGATTTTTTGATGCCCTTTCACATCGAATGTGACGCGTCGGATCTTGGCTACCGATTGCCTACCTGAACAGGAGAATAACTCTCCACCATCGCAAACTCCCAGCTTATGAATAGGAATTAATCGGCCTTGCTAAAGGCGTTCAACATTGACGACCGTACCTGTGGGGGCGCATGTTTGTGGTTCACACGAACCATTTCAGCCTGAAATATCTATTGGAGCAGCGGATTAGCACGGTACCGCAACAACAGTGGATTAGCAAGTTGTTGGGCTTCGATTTCAGTGTGAAGTACAAATCCGAATGTTCAAACCGTGTCACAGATGCTCTATCTCGCCGCACCGACGGTTTCAACGCCGCACTGTTGGCCATCTCCGCCCCAACCGCGGATATTCTGGATGACATCCGTGGAGAGTTCCTCTCCTCCCCGAGTTTATCCGAGTTACTTCGTCGCAACATGGAGGGTAGTCTTCACCCGCAATGGAGCCACTGGGATGGCCTGCTCCTATACAAAAACTGCATCTATTTGGATTCCAACTCTCCACTGATCCCGCGGACTCTCGATGATCTTCACGGTCGCGGACACGAAGGTGTCCATCACTCTTCTGCGCATGCGGGCTGAATTCTATTGGAAAGGATTACATGCACATGTGAAGGCATTCATCGCCGCTTGCTCCAGCTGTCAGGAAAAAAATGGATCACCTTTTGCCCGCCGCCCGATTGCAGTCCCTACCCGTTCCGCATCAAATATGGGCTGATATTTCTATGGATTTTGTGGAGGGGCTTCCCACGGTCAAGGGAAAATCAATGCTTATGGTGGGGGACGCTGGGGGTCGATCGTTTCTCCAAGGGAGTCCATTTCATTCCTTTAGGTTGACCGATCCTTGCCGAGAACATCGCCCGAGTATTCTTCCAAAAGATTTTTCGCCTCCATGGCATGCCGGACAGCATTGTCTCCGATTGGGACTCCATCTTCACCAACATCTTCTGGAGAGAGCTCTTTTCCCTCAGTGGTATGAAACTTTCCTTCTCATTTGCTTATCATCCGCAGTCCGATGGCCAAACGGAAGAGGTCAACCACACCATAGAAATGTATTTGCGATGCATCACGAGCGACCGACCACGAGATTGGCTCAAATGTCTTCCTTGGGTGTACTGTTACAATATAGTGCACCAAACGACGCTCCAAACAACTTCTTTCCGCCTCATCTACGGTTATGAACCGCCCCGCCTACTCTCGTATTCACACCATACCGCCACCATCTCCGTCGTGGACAACGCATTGATCGACCGTGACACGTCCCTGCAGGAAGCTCGGGAACGCCTCCTACAAGCTCAAAACCACATGGAACTGACCTACAATAGGGGTCACTGGGAGCTCGCCTTTACCGTGGGCGATTGGGTTTGGATCTGTCGTCATCCTTTCCGCCAAACTACCGCTTTCCGTTCATCTTCCAACAAGCTCGACCCCAATGTTTATGGACCTTTTCAGATCCTTCAACGTATCAGAGAGGTCGCCTATCAAGTGAGCTTACCGCTGGAAACATGCATCCACGACGTCTTCCGCGTGTCACAACTCAAACCTTTTGTGGGAACACCGCCAACAAACCCTCTTGTCGCCTTACCACCCCAGCTTGAGGACAAGTTGTCTTCCAAAGAGGGTGGAGATGTTATGGACCCAATGTGGGGTCGGACATACCACCGCCGTGAACGCGAGACGAACGCATGAAGGGGGTGCGCGGATCGTTAGTTCGTTATCGCAAGTTTATTATAAGTTTTTTTTATTATGTTTATCGAACTTGTAGTATGCACAGGTGAGGGGCGGAACTTTTAATAATTCTTGCACTTTTGGTTGTTTTGGGTATATGCGGCTCATATAGGTTGGTTCGGCTAAATGGAAAAGCAAGCAGAAAATTAATCTTCTCCAAATCTCACTCTCTCTCTCTCTCTTCCTCCTCTCTATCTCTCTTCCCCTTCCCGAGCTAACCAAAATTCAGCCTCACGTCGCTGCCCCACTACACCAGATCAAACTGACGTTCTCGCCCCAGCCCGCTGCTACCGCAAGGATCAACTGTCGGGCACCATTTCTCCCCTACCACTCGAAGAGGGAAGCCCGAGAACATGCCGAGCTCGTCCATATCGGGTCCTATCACTCGCTCTCACGCCGGAGCCCATAACATGTGCTCCTACCATCGTTCTTGGAAGCTAGATCCTCTAAAGAACTTATCACCTAAAGCGTTTAAAAGATTTTAAAGGCATAAGTAAGACTCATCTCTTCTCCTTATATATAGGGAGGAGAAAGCAACTAACACCCCGCAACTTACCAAATGCCACTAGGCCACATTTACATGAGAAATGTGAATAACAAATACAAAATAATTAGAGGAGGGTCCTGGGGACAAAATAATTAGAGTTGGGTCATCAGAAAGCATATACAATTTCACCCATGGTGCGTAGACGTATCAATTCCCCCTTGACGTTGCCCTCAAGGTCAAGCTAGGGTGGTGCCATCCTCAAGCTCCAGAGCTTCAAAGTCTGCGATGGTGCTATCTTCGTCTTCCACATCAATCAGTACACAGTTTTTATGTGGACATTTGTGTGTAGGTGAGTAGGGTTGTCCGCAAAGAAAACAGAGATCCTGTCAGCCGAGGTCTAAGTATTCGGGTTGGGGTGGTGGATTCAATTTTGGTGGAGGTGTGATTGGGGTGGTGTGAGAGTGGTTATCGTCGGTGGTGGTGACGATTGAGGGTCAAATTGGAGTACGTGGAACACGCTGCGGCAATATGGGAGAGGTGAGTGGAGTGGAGAGAAGCTTTAGAAGGATGGTGGCGGGACGGTGTACTGACCGAGAATTGCTCAACATGCGTAATCCACCCAAGGTGGTTTGTCTCTTCGAATACACAAATGTCTAGGTAGCGAAGGATGCATGCGGATGATGGTGTTGGGGATGACGAACGACTCTGCAAAATGGTTGGAGCGGGGTCATGTCGACGGTGGTCGTATTTGGAGTAACTCATGTTGTCAATGTTGGAGGCGGTGTATCAAAGAGGCTGTGAATTTCTCGCATAGCAGTTTGGAGGATAGATAAAACCATCTCAACTCTATCCATGTGGATGAGAGGGAGGTAGCCTTGAGGGCAATGTCTTCTTCGTGGGCAGCTATCTTGCAGTGACGGGCATGAACAAATGTGTGATTTAAGGAGAGTCGAAGAGACAACCGCAAGGCGAAGGTCATAGGGCTGGTATGCAATACAAGTTGTTGTCAATGTCGTCTGAAGCTGTAGGAATAGTCATCGCGATGAGAGTAAGCTCGGGTCTGAGTCGTTGAGGCAATTGAGGTCACACGATAGATTCACGTGGGACATACGCTGACGAGGAAGAGGGGTACCGTGCGTGACGGGCGGTGGAGATAAGAGCGGGAGTAACATGTGGGATCGAGCTACTGACGGCAAGAAGGCTCACGAACAATCAAAGGAGTGCGAGAGGATCACACCCTAAAGATAGTTGTTGGCGAAAACGAAGGTTATAGGGAGTCGGATGTTGTTCGTAAACGCGCTAGAGATGATTACGTCGATGGTTGATCAAAAGACTTAGGGCAGAGAGGTTGTCGGTGGGGGTAAGGAGATGAATGGGCGACCTTGTATTCGGCGGGACGTGGCGGTAGATCGAAGTAGTAGATAGACAGTCAAAATTATATTGAGTAAACTGAGGGATACAATTCATGAGGTACGCTAAGAGTCATCTATTCTCCTTGCTTAAGGAGGAGCTACTAGAAACCTTGGATTTACAAAAATGCAGTGGGCTACATTTATATGAAAAATGTGAGCAACTAATACTAGATAATAGGAGGGGTCTTGGGAGCTGGTCTGACTCGTCTCTTGACAATTCATGTGGCTGATGGTGCGTATTCATATTAGTCATCTTGAGCTTTCCATACTCAATTGTCATTGTCTTCTGCCACATGAATTCTTGAGTTAGGTACATATAATCCTATGTCTAATAAGGTTATACATCTCCATAAACCTTTTTTTACTACTAATGTCATTCTTGTCCATAGATCTACTGTTGAACCTGAAAACCACGGTTCAAGAGGAGTTCAGACCGATGGGGGTAGCTTGCACTTCTCATGATTTAGAACACTAGGCCAGGTACTCAGAGCTAAGAACCTCACTCACAAGGGTGAAAGTCTAAGAACAGACCCCGTGAGCTGCAACGAGGAGGTCCCGCCACAAACCCGAAAGATTAAAGAGAGTTTCCCCTCCCAAGCCAATGCTGAGCCGGGCACCCTAGAGGGCACTTGAGAACACCAGATTGTCAACCCGGAAACCACGACAAACAGAGTGTTGGAGCTCTCGCTAACCAGAAACAATCAAAGGAGAGAGGAAGCCAAAAGTCTCTCCTAAGGTGCACTTGGGGGTCTATTTATAGTTTTCTGAAAATGGTCTGCGGATAGTGGAATCCAGCCTTTTGAAATTACTAGACGCAGCTCAAATTGGTCAGCTAACAGCGGAATCCTGCTGTTTGGAATGACTAATTGCAGACCAAAATGGGATTTCTTGGGAAAATAGGCTACCCCATAGGGGCGAGCCCACGCCACATGAGGCGTGCTCGCCCGGGGGTGGCGAGTACCTGATGTGGTTGGGTGCTCGCCACTTGCCCCGAACCAGGGGCCGGTGTGAGCTATCAGGGGTGCACTCATCATATTGGGCGAGCACACTAACTTCCCTCGCTGCACTCGCCCCTCTTTCAGAATGTTATGCCGACTAAACGCTTTTAGGCGACATGGGCTGTGTCGGTTTGAGATGCTGAATCCTCGCGATATCGCCTTGACGCGAGTAGTTTTGGTGTCGTTGTGCACACTCGCATATCGGCTAGAAGTCTAGTTGATCGGCTAGAAGTCTAGTTGATCGGCTAGAAGCGAGTCGACTCGCGTGGGCTTAGCGCATCGCGGTAACGATAATGCTGGCGGTAGGCGAGTCTTGCCCCCTTCTACCTGCTAGTCTTGATGAGTCCACTCGACAAATACGAGATTGTCCACAATTCCCACTCTTTGCGGGTTTGCCTCAAACTCGGAAAGATAGTTCAACCCCAAGCATTTGACGAGTGCCTTAATTAGAGGGAATCTTTCGGTGGGACCCACCGGGGGTTATATATATCAAGGGGGGAGGGGGAGGCAACTCGAAGAACCCCCCAACTTCCCCTCCTCGCTTTCCCCTGGGCTCGCGTTTAATCTCCATCATGCCGCCCTCTAAAGACAATCTTGCTCGCCTCGCCGCCCTTAAGGAAAAAAATAAGGCGGTCTCATCGGGTCTCATGGACATTGTTACAGAGCACTCCTCACGCACTCCTTCTAGGCGCGTGGAGAAAAGAACCGCCAAGAAGGTTAGGCGTGAGTCCCTGGGAGAGGTGATGACCCCAAACAAGCTGCAACAACCCAGGTTCAGCCTGGGTCTCGGATTTTCTGACCAGGTGTGAGTCCCCCCTCTCCTCCTTACTGCTTTCAATTTTATTTTATCACATCTCGCCAGTTCACAACCAGAAAATCTCGCAGCATAACCTCGCCGCCGAGGACGACACGGGAGGCCGAGCGGACGACGAACAGGAGGGCGCGAGCACTCAGGTGAACCCTGACACTCGCCCCCAGGTTCCTGGTTAGCAGCCATCTTTCTCCTTGCGCCTTGTGAGTACATTTAACCATGGGTTTACTTTCGCAGTGCCTCCTTTTATCGATCTCGCCTCGACGCCCCCGCCGCCGAAGTCGCCTGCTCGCGACCTCACCCGGGAGCTTGCCGACACAAGTCTCACTCCGGCGAGTAATCACCCCAACCTCGTCGTGGCCCTCGTGACGCAGGGCCCTGACAAGGATCTCCCGCGAGTGGGTTCGGGGAAGTCTCTGGTACTCCCCACGTCCAACCCTTTCGGCGGGAAGCCGAGTCTGCCCTCAAGCCGCCACCGCGAGGCTTCTTCTCATCGCCATGGGCAGGATGACGAGACCTCGCACGGTAAGTAAATGCACTCGCCTCTCTTTTGTTATTAAGTTCTAGTCTCTCGCTAACCTCTCGCCTCCCTTCTCAGATCCTGACCTCTCGATAACTGACGAGTCGGATGATGCAGGAATCTACTCGGAGCCGCCGTCCCCTGACATGATTGAAGACTACCTGGGCGACCCTTCCACCATTGCTAAGTTGAAAAGCCACATGGCAGGGGTGCTCCGGAAGTACGGCTTCATGCTTCGCGAGCTCCAGGAGGAGAGGGCTTCAGGCGAGAATGACCCTTTCCCTCGCATCCTCGCCCTGGAGCAGCAAATGGAAGCTCTAGAGGGGGTTGTGCGCTACTCGCGGGGGAGGTGCAGCAGATCGCGGGAGATGACACGACGTCATTGGAGGGCCACCTCAAGCGAATCGAAGACTACGCACGCGCTCTGCAACAAGAAGTCGCAGCGGTGCGCGAGCACGCCACCGCGAGGCGAGGCCTAAGGGTACGGACGCAGGGTCGGGGTATCTGGAGACAACAACCTCACTGACCCCGCTCGCACCCGCCTATCTTCTCATTTTTTAGAATGCTGGAATGTTTCTTTTCTTTTTTCTCAACTACATCTGCACATTTTACTCTTTTCTAGTGTGATTAACCCCGGCTCGCGGGTATTTATTATTTTTGTTTGATATGGCTCGCATGTTGCGTTTCATTGTTCTTTTCAATTTTTGATGCCTAGCTTTGGGTGATGGGGATGCTCGCACTCGCCTCTTAGGGGCGAGGCGGTGAGACTTTGCGGTGCGGGTAGGAGCAAGGGGGTTAGGGGCGAGTGGGTCGCGCTGATAATTGCGCTCCCCCCCCCCCCCCCCCCGACCAACTTTTTCTATAAATACCCCCACCCCTATTTTACCTACCGCATTAACTGCACCCAACAACCCTTACCTTCTTTCTCATTGCACTCGCGGCTTCCACTCGCTCATCCTACTCGCAGATGGCTGGCGACGGTGAAGCCTCAGATGGACGGGGGAAGTGCGCGGAGAATTTCACCGAACACTGCTTCCCTGATGGGAAGGTGTCGGAAGGGGACTATCTCGCCTTCAAGGCCGAGTCCTGCCGTCGGGGTTCTCCGCTCGCTGCCCTGGGGAAGGCGAGGCCATCAATACTTTCTACAAAGATGAGCTCATCTTCCCTCTGCCGCACTTCGACGTTGGACTCTGCCTTCCACTGTGGCCGAAAGTCAAACAATTCTTCAAATACTTCGGCATGGTGCCCGCGCAGGTGAACACGAACGCGATCGCAATGCTGGTCGCATTCGCGTGCTACCTGCGCGAGGAAAAGATGGAGTACAACCTCACCATTTTCTGCAAACTCTTTATCTTCCGGGAGGCCTTAGACGGGGTCGCCTTCCTAACCGGCTTGCAGCTGAAAGTTTGCGAGACCTAGAATAAAGTCCACCATTGGAACGGCCGGTTCTTGTTCATCAAGGGGGACCTCGGCAACATTCCATAGTCGCTGGTTCAAAAGGGCGAGTCGACCTACCGGGTACCTCACGTGGACGGCGAGGCGGCGGAACTACACAAGTTCTTTACCAGGAAGAACTTCGAGGTCGCTTATCTGCGGCGCAACCTCGATCTGCTCCCCCCGGTGAAGCCGGGGGAAGATATGATTCTATTCGCTTTACTTCAATATTTCTGCTCGTCCCTCCCCCCCCCCCCCCCCCCCCACTTTAGAGGTATAACTTGCAATTTTTATTCTTGTTGCAGGCGAGTGCCAAATCCATGTGAACCCGCCCTATACGGGTAGGGAGGTTTTGACCTCTCAGCTCGCCATCGCGAAAGCCACCGCGTTTGCCTGCGCTGACGACTTGGGCGAGTCCGAGCCCAGCAGCCGCAAAGGGAAGAGGTCCCCGGTGGACCTTGACCCCTCCCACCTGCCGACTCGCGGAAGAAACACAAGACCGTAGCGAAGAAGAAGAAGAAAACCGCCACGCCGAGCGACCCGGAACCCTCGGTCAGAAATGCTGCTATGGCAAGCGAGGCGGAGGTGTCGGACTCGCACCCCAACTTCGGCTTGGGGCAGAGGCCCCAGGATAGCGCGAGAGACCCTCTGAAAGTGCACAGTGACTCCCCTGAGTATCTCTAGAGGTGGGGGGGTGAATAGAGATTTAAAACTTTTCACAAAAATGTACACAGAAAAATAACAGTTCCAATTACTGTGCATCCAGAATTCCAACCAGAATAAAATAAACACAGAGTAATAAAAATAAATATGGGACAACACAGAAAATTATCACAACACAGATGAGACAAGAGTTATAGTGGTTCCCAAAAATCTGGGTACTCCACTCTTCTACCACCTTGGTAGAAATACACTATCACAGTGCCAGACAGCCAGAGTCTTTTGATAAGGAGACTCTTAGAACAAGGATCTGAGTTTTTTGTTAAGGAGACTCTTAGAACCAAGACTAGATCTTTTGATAAGGAGATCTTGAACCAAAACTAGATCTTCTGTTAAGGAGATCTTGAACCAGGCTGAATCCTTTGAAGAGGGATTCTTAGGACTCTTTACTCAGTTTTACAGGAAATATCAAATAGAGTAAAAGGAAGAAGAAGAAGAAGATGATTGTTCGTCTGAGATGAATCCTCTTGCAACATTCAATGAGGATTTTAGGCACTAAGTGTTTTCTAGATCTTTCTTCAGAAAATGAATCCTTGCTTGAGGAGGATGCAAGGATTATAATAGCCCTGATCCAGTTATTGATCTTTGTATATTCTGTGTGCTTCATTTAGAGAGAGGGAGAGGAAGAAGAAGAATCCTTCTGTATGTCTGTACAGAGATCTGTCGTGTATTTTCTGTAAGAGAGAGCTGGAGCAGAAGAAGAAGAAGAATTGTTATTGTCTCCTTTCTTTTGAATTCTAAATATCTTATTCTTCTGTCGAATCAAGATAAATGTCTTTCCTCTTCTGATCTTTCTCTAGTTGGAATGTCCAAGAGGTATTATCGCTCTCTTTCTATTTGTGTTGACAGCCGTCAAAATCCTTTTGTATAACTTCTAAATTCATCATTGTTGAATCTCTGAAATTATTCTTTCTTTTCTTGTTCATGAGCGACCCGTTATAATTCAAATATCTTCCATATATATCTTCTGAATTAACATCAGAATCTATTCCAGGAAGTATTCCAAAACTGTGATTGTATTCGACGTTGCGTCGAATAACTTTGTCTTCTTATCGATGCACCTCTGAGTTCTACTAGAAGCAACTTTGAAATCTTCCTCATTTTTGAGTTGAACTCTGCTATTGACGTGACGTCGATTCTTTATCGACGTATCCGTCGAGATGAAGACATAGACATTGAACTCTGACTTCTGTGTCGAATACAATTCGAAGTTGCGTCGACTTCCAATGATGCATCGACTGACTCTGGCTTCTGCGTCGAATATAATTCGATGTTGCGTCGACTTCCAATGATGCATAGACTGTCGGTCTGAGTTATCTTTACTTATATTGAAAGTTACTTCGACTTGCAATCGAAACTACGTCGACTTCTTTTCGACGCAGAATTAACTCAACTGAATTTTGCACTCTTTTTTACTATAGTTTGATACTCTAATGTGAGTATGACATCCTAGGACATCTAAAGACCATATTACCCTCATTATACAACATGAGTAATAACTCCTAGAGAATGAAATCACTTTTACATAATTTGTAAGATAAATCAAGAAGATGTTTTTCCCAACACCCTCTACGCACCTAGGACAAGGCGAATAGGATCTTCATCTCCTCCCTCCTTCCCTCCTGGGCCGAGCGCGGCCAATCCGGCGAGGACGCCTACGCTCTTACCTATGGGCTGTATGGAAGGGAAGATGCGTCTGCCTACGAGAAAGTGACACTGCGAGAGCTCGCATATGAGAGCTCGCGGGCCCACTTGCGCGCCGCTGAACACGCCCACATAGCGTCTTGCTGCGGCCTGAGCTTCAGTAGGAAGTATTTCGCCGTCGAGGCCAAGAGGAAGCAGGATCTTCTCGGGGGCCCTTTCCAACCAAACAATCTATTTTCATCCTGCCACCCAAGTGATTGGCCTGCCCTGCTGGCTTATGAGAGCCCGATCAATGGGATCTTCTCGGGGGCTCTTTTCAACCAAACACTATTTTTCCAATCAGCCACCCGAGTGATTGGCATGCCCTGCCGGCTTGTGAGAGTCCGGTTAGCAGGAGCTTCTTGGGGGCCCTTTCCAACCAAACAACCTATTTTCTTCCTGCCACCCGAGTGATTGGCCTGCCCTGGCGGCTTGTGAGAGCCCGGTCAACAGGACCTTCTCGGGAGGTCCTTTCCAACCAAACATTATTTTTCCAATCAGCCACCCAAGTGATTGGCCTTCCCTGCGGCTTGTGAGGGCCAGGTCAGCGGGATCTTCTCGGGGGCCCTTTCCAACCAAACAACCTATTTTCATCCTGCCACTCGAGTGATTGGCCTACCCTATAGACTTATGAGAGCCCGGTCAGCGGAACCATCTCATGGCCCCTTTCCAACCAGAATAATTTCCCTTCACTCTAGCAGGGGACTATCGGAAACTCCGCACCCTGACCTAGTCGAGTAGAAACTGCATTTATGTACTGGGAAGCAATTTTTATTTACTTTTCAAGGATAAAAGCGTTCAAGTCGTCGTCACTCCAAGTATTACTGAGGGGGGCTCCCTCGGAATTTGGAGGCGATATCAGCTTGACTTCAATGCCTCCACAACTACAAAAGGGCCTTCCCAGTTGGGTTGGAGTTTCCCAACTGTCGTTGACCTTCCCGCAACGTCGACCTTTTTGAGAACTAGGTCCCCCTTTACAAATTATTTAATTCGAATGTGTATCAAAATACTTAGCCATCCTACGCATGATTTTCTCCTGGGGAACCGTTGCCCGGTCACTGAGCTCTTCCACGAGGTCAAGTGAGAGTCGTTGCTCTTCCTCGTTCTCCACTCTCCACTCATCATCTCCTCCCCCCGCGGAGATGACTCGCGGGGACCTCACCTCGAACTCCACCGGCAACACGGACTTTGAGCCATGAGAGAGTTAAAAAGGGGTTTCCCCCGTGGCTGTGTTGGGAGTGATTCACAAGGCACAAAGGACTGAGGGGAGTTGCTCCGCCCAGTTCCCCTTCAAGTTCTTCACCTTCTTCTTTAATAGGTTTACAATGACTTTGTTCGCGTCCTCCACATGCTCATTGCTCTTTGGGTGATGGATGGACGGGAAGCGGAGGTCAATGCCCAACTGGCTACAGAAGCTGGTGAGCTCATCACTAGCAAGTTGCGGCCCGTTGTTCGTGACGATGGCTAGGGGCAGCCCGTACCGGCAGATTATCTCCCCCCAAATGAAGTTCCTTATTACCTGTGAGGTTGTTTTTGTCAGCGCCTTGACCTCCGACCACTTGGAGAAGTAATCAATCATGACCAGAAGGAACCACCTCTGCCCGCTGGCCTGGGGGAAGGAGCTTACCAGGTCCATCCCCCAAACTGCAAAAGGCCACGGCGTCGTGATTGTCCTGAGCCTCTGCGCTGGTAGGAGCTGAAGCGACGCGAAGAGCTGACACTTCTGGCACTTCTTCGCGTACTCTGCCGCATCCCGGCTGATTGTCGGCCAGAAGTAGCCTTGCCGCAACACCCTCTTCTCCAAGGCCCGACTCCCTGAGTGATTGTCGCACTCCCCAGAGTGAATTTCCATGGCCCACCACCTCGGTTACTTTGAGCATGGCTTGTAACCTCACATTTGCACCCACCTGCACACTTTGAACCCACCCATGCTTGTTGTGTCCATCCAACAGACCCGCTTTGTGGAAATGAAATTTACCATGACACCAAGGACCGCCAGTCACTACGGCGTTTCGTCCTCCCAGTCGCAGCCGCAAGCTAGACCACCTAAGCAGGCACATGCTCTCTTTCTGCCATTGGGGAAAAGCTGAAAATGTAGTTAGTCAATTTCACATTTAACCATTTGAGGAGAATTGGAAGGCAATGATTCAAATTCTATGATATTTGAAGGCTGCCCTAGGTAGGGAGGCTATTGCATTTCCTGAAGTTGTATGTCGAGCTATGGATGTGAATACATGCAAGGTAATATAATTGAAGAAACAAATTATTGAGTTGAGTTCCCTCGAGAAGAACCAATAAATCTCTTTTGTGATAATCAGGCAACAATGCAAATTGCATTAAACCATGTGTTCTATGAGAGGACAAAATATACTGAGATTGAATATCACTTTTGTCCTAAGATTGAGTACAAACAAATTATCACATCAATGGTTTTGTTCAAATGACCAACTGGTTGAGATTATGACAAGCATGAGGCGTCTCAGGATTAACTATATCTGTAACAAGATAAGCTTCTATGATATATACACTCATCAGTTTGAGGTGGAGTATTGAAATATATGTATTTATGTATGTTACGATCTTACTAAGAAAGGGGGAAAACTAGAGGAACTAGGGAGAAACTAGAGAGAACTAGCACTTAGGGTTAGGGTTCAGGAGGAAGGGAGAAAGGAAATACCTTGATAATAGTTTGCATCCCCCTCCACAAGAGGATCCGGGTATATTTATACCCGGACCAAGGCCGGCCGGCCAAGGGGGCCGGCCGGCCCCAATTGGGGCTGAACCGGGTGGGTTCAGCCCCCCCCGAGGGCCGTCAATAGAAAGTGGGGGCTGAACCAGTTGGTTCAGCCCCGTTGTCGCCTTCGGATCCGTCCGGGGGCGTAACATTCCCTACCCCTTTAAGACCCAGCTTGTCCTCAAGGTGGGAATCTGGTGGCTCGGTCCCTTCCTTCGGCGCCCTCCCAGCTACGTCATGCTCGTCTCCTTGCAATCTCCAAGCATCGAAGAAAGGCCCCTGTACTGGTAAGATTCTGATTCCATTCAGGCAGTACTCCCTCCCTTCCTCAGCAAACTCCATAGTCAACTCATCCCAATCCAGAGTGACCCTCCCCAGCTGACGCAACCACTGGGTCCCCAGAATCATATCGGACCCCTGGATGGGCAAGAAGTAGACATCCATCTTGTCGGTGTATCCCTGCACACTGACCCTCACGTCCGGAAGCCTGCCTTCGCACTGCAACGTGCGTCCACCTGCCACCGCAATCTGGGACGCAGCATCCTTAACGATCTCTTGCCCAAGCTTCTGTGCCACCGCCGGGTTGAGGAAGTTATGTGTACTCCCGCTGTCAATCATAATGGTCACCGGTTGTTGGCTGAGCCACCCTGCAACAGTCATAGTGGGTGGTGCGGAGTCTCCTGGCAAGGTCAGGGTAGATACCTCGAACTCGATTGTATCTAAAATGTGCTCCCGGTCCTCGTGGCGCCCCTGGAATGGAGGGGAAACCATGGCAGACGCCTCGATTCCAAGTCCCCTATTGAAGATGGAGGCCCGATCGGTACCATCTCGAACCGCACAGTCTTTGTGTCCCGATGCTGAAGACGGAATGAGAATCTGGACTGCGTTGGTTTCTTTCGCCACAGTCTGACCTTTGATGTGCTGAGTCAACAAACTTTTTAGCTCGTCCATGCGCGTATCTATCTTTTCTGTCAATCGTTTTTCTGAAGCCTTCAACTGTTCGTCGAGGGCCGCCACCGTGTTGGCCAACCCGGTGTAGGTCTCTTCGAGGGTGGCCAACCGATGGGATTCTTCTTGGGAACGAGTCACCATGGTCGACTCCGCAGAAATGGGACGAGGTACTCCTCAAGGAGAAGTCGGAGAAGAAGCTCGTTGTCGAAGAAGCCGCTGGAATCAAACGCCTTGAGGCTCGGCGAAATCGTCGCGGAAGAGGATCGGCGGAAGAGCCGGAACTGCACGACCGGCGGACTCGGCCGCTGGAGACGTCGCTGGAGAGGTCGCTGACGGAAGTCTGGACTGTCGGCAGCCGCTGGAGACGGGGCCGGGCTGATCCGAAGGAGTCGGGGTCGAGCGGATCCAAAACAGGCGGAATCGGCCGCTGGAGACGTCGCTGGAGCAGCGAGATGTCGATGGCGAGGACTGGAGCAGCAGGCGGCTGCGCCGATGGCGAGGACTGGAGTCGACGATGTCGAGGGCTGGAGCCGCAGGCGGCGGGCTCTGGATGTCGAGGGCTGGATGTCGAGGGCTGGACGGAAAACTATCGGGATCGGAATCGGGAAGTAGTCGGGATCGGAAAAAAAACTGGGAGGACGAAGCCTCTGATACCAAATGTTACGATCTTACTAAGAAAGGGGGAAAACTAGAGGAACTAGGGAGAAACTAGAGAGAACTAGCACTTAGGGTTAGGGTTCAGGAGGAAGGGAGAAAAAAAATACCTTGATAATAGTTTGCATCCCCCTCCACAAGAGGATCCGGGTATATTTATACCCGGACCAAGGCCGGCCGGCCCCAATTGGGGCTGAACCGGGTGGGTTCAGCCCCCCCGAGGGCCGTCAATAGAAAGTGGGGCTGAACCAGTTGGTTCAGCCCCGTTGTCGCCTTCGGATCCGTCCGGGGGCGTAACAATGTATGGGTGGTTACTTTAGTCATTCATATAGTTTCCATAGAAATCTTGAGTGCGCTTGTATATGTATACAATGAATAATAAAAAACATTTTTCATTCTCAGTCACAAATACAACAAAATATTTTATTGTAGCTATCTTTTATCCAAAGGACCAGGCCACCTAACAAACTACACATGCTGTAAAATAGGCAAACGTCGTTGTCGTCGTAATACAACAATAGAAAAAAGCACTACCGTACAATTTCACTTAAAGAACTTCAAACAATTAACAATTAATGTTGGAAAGCATGGAGCCAAAACAAAGGAAATTCATTACAGCCTTCAAAATAATGCATAGAGAGAGGAATGAGAGATGTTGTAGCTGTCTTACAACGGAAAATATTGAGAATAATCCCACATCGGGAAATTATTCTGAGTCTTCCACCAATAACCAATTGATTTTGGGTTGAATATTTAGCTCCTAACTTGATACAGAGCAGACTAGGCTTAACACTAAATCACACAACAGCCAACTAAAAGAAATAGCTACGTGTTAGAGCCAAAAGCTCTACACATGATGGGACACGGTCTCACATCCATAAAGAAATGTAGTCATATATGCACTCAATATAAACCACGGGTCTCTCCACCAACAATCAATTAGTTTTAGGTTGGATGTTTAAGTTCTAGCAGAAAAAAGTAGTTATGAAGACAAATATATGTACATAGGTAATACCTGTTTCTGCTCCATACAATGAGAACACCAGAAGGCCCCATACATTTTAGCACCTATAGAATGTAAATGTTTTGCCAAAGCTATCGTCCAAGGGGTTGATTGCTGTATAATCTCTGTTTCATATGGTTCAAGGGTGATGTCACTTGACCTGTGCAGGCTCAAAAGGAGAAATTAAATGAAAATTTGGGAACATATACATGCTAAGCAAGATGGTTAGCAGTTTGTAAACTTTCGAAAAGTATGTCAAGGATTTCTATCAAAGAAAATGATACTTAACATATACATGCTAAGTAGATGTCGTGTATGATTATTTTTTCTAATATATGAACAAATAAATCATGCCATAATAAAAAGTTATCACGTAGGAGCATATAAAAGGTATTTAGAGGGACAGCATATCTATTATAAAAGTTCTTGACAACAAACAATTCTCTCATGAAGTTTGAAGTGGTGTTAGAGAACCATACATTTCAAATTAGATTATGGACTTAGAAGATCAGCTCAGTATTCCTTTAGTTATTTTACATGCTTAAGCCTTAAGATGGTTTCCAAAGAAAGAGGATCCAAACGAAAATCTATCATACTGCAAACTAAATAAGGCATCCTTTATTCATCTTTCGCACTACTGAATCCAAATCTAGTAAAAAGACAGCCTTTTCCCTTAAAATGAGTAACCCAACGAGAGCTTGACACAACAAAGGTAAAGGTGGAGAGAAGCCTGACCAGGAAGAATCTCCAAAGAAAAAGCCTTCACAGCTAAAGATTATTTTATCAAAGCAATAGTTTACCAAAGTTATATGAGATACGAAGGGCGGTTTTTATAGCCTCAAACCATAAAAATGGGAAAAGAAAGCAAATAAAGAAAGTTTACTGACTTGTAGCGGGACTCAGATTGGGAATCGGGGTCACAAATGTATTTCAGCAGGCCCTAAGCTCTCTGTAATTAATCTGGACTCCAATACGCGTTATTGGGGTGCTGATACTGATAGTAGCGAAGCTGGGCGTTTTCAAAGCTCCTGCAGTAGATGCCCTCGCTTGAAAAGGATACGACCTCGTGTCTATCTCATGTTACAACCAGCCATCAAAATCTTTGGTCGTCACATCTTGACCTTTTTGGTCATAAAATGCCCATCTCTTGTGACTATATTTTGTCTTTTCCAATCCCAATATTAGCACACATTCTTATGGATGATTTGATTGCCGCACAATCTGATGTCTTTGCATTTGTGCATAAAACCTTTGGCAATGATTCCTCCTGGTTCTCCACTCTCCAAAAGTGGAAACCGTGTTATCGGCTTTCATGATCAAATACTCTTTCCTTTTGGTGGTTCAATCACCGCCAAAATTGAGATCTACAATAGATTAAGGGTTTGTTCGTTGTGACTCCTTTGTGATGACTTGATGGACCTCACGCAAGTTCCGCCTCACCAAGAACCCTAGCACAGTCATCTAGATGGTGACAACTGCATCAACCCTGGAAATCTTCTTCGCCGCAGTTGAGACTGTGGCCCCAGCTGCCAATTTAGTGGAGAGGGATTGGATGTAGACTTAAGTACAGTAACCATGGTTGTTGTAAAAGGAATCCATGTTGATCTTATTCGACAGAGTCCGTAGATTGACTCCATCTTCAATAGCTCCTCCCTAAGGAACTACCTGAGATTTAGAATTTTGCCCAACTTGCATAGCTTGCAACATTGTCATCGTCTAAGCATTAGAGCCAAGATTAATTATGCTGATGGGACATCTACTCTTGCATCATTAAGAGGGACTGAATGATGATGTCATTGAAGGTGGGATTGGGGTTGCTGTCGACCATTGGAATAAGAAGGAGAACTTGAATGCACCTTTCCAATCTTCATATGAAAACACCTTGATGGTAAGGTTTATTCCCAAACCAAAAGTAGAAAAAGAAGTTACAAATGAGATATACGAGAGTGTTTGATAGCCCCAAATCTAAAAAAGGAAAATAAATACAAATAAAGAAGATTTGTCTGAATCACACTGAAATGACGATCGGGAGTCGGGGCCCAATATAATTAACTTCACTAGACCCCGAGCTCTCTACAGTTAAACATGACTCTTAAAGTTTTTCAGGGTACGAATACTGCCGTCCTTGGATCCTAGTATTTCAAAGTTTCTCCATTAAAGTTGCTTATAATGGCTAGAACAGGTACCCCAGCGAATCTCGGACTAATTTGAATTTTGCTTGTCATATTAAATAGTAGTAAACCTTTGTCTCAACATTCCTCTTCTTTCTCAAAATATGGTCAATTTTTCTTCCACCTCCAATTTTGCACAGATTCATCCCTCTCCTTGCTTGCTGCAAATTCCTCTCAAACTTCTTGCCCATTTTCTTCGACCTCTAGTTTTGCATAGCTTCATCCCTCTCCATAGCTCAGAGCGAACTCCTCTTCAACCTCTCCTTGGCTTACTATGAACACCTCTCCAACCTTTGGATCCTTTCGAAGGTACTCCTCAACTTCCCTCCACCCTTACTTCATGGCCATCCCTTCTCCACTCCCTTTCATTGAACTTCTTTCTCCTCCCATCATAAATTCTCTCCCCTACCTGCAGCCAGCCATGTTCTAGGGGGGTTATGGCAATCTCTCCCATCCAACAACCTCCACAAGATTATTTTCAGAACTATGTTATCTCATTATAGAATCAATATCATATCTCTTACTTCTAGATCCTTTCTAAGGTCTTCCTTCCCACCATCCCTCATTCATTGTCTTTCCCTTCTCCACACGCTTTCAACTCCATTTCTTTCTCCTCCCATCTCACATTTCCTTTCCTCCTTGTGTGCAGTCTTGTTCCAGAGGGGTCATGGCACCATCTCCTTTTGAAACCCAACAATTTCCACAATGACAAGGTGACTATCAAGCCAATGTTTCTCTCAACACACTCAATTATATCCACCTTAATGATATATAAGAATTCTCCATATGTTTTCAAAGAAAACATTTCCAGAGCTCTTGCATTAGGCGTCGCCGCTTGAAAAGACTTGACCTTGAGTTTCCCAACTCATACAATCAAACATCAAAAATCTTCAGTCATCGCATCTTGAATTGCTTAGCCTTGGAAATGCCCACCTCTGGTGACTATTCTATCTTCTCCAATCTCAATATTGGTCACATCACATGTTCTCTTAGATGATGTGACCGTCACATTATTTGTCAATGAATCCTTCATGGAGCTCTACAATTCCTCATGATCCTCCATGATTCCAATCGTGGAGATCACATTATTGGCTCTCACGTTCAAATCACTCTTACTTTTTAGTGGTTCAATCATAGCCGAAATGGTTACCTCTTCTAATCGAGGGTTTGATTAAGAACAGTTGACGACTCCTCTGCGGTGACTTGATAGACCCACATGTGTTCCTCCTCGTCGGGAACTTTCCCACAACTGTCTGGATGGTGATGGTTGCATCCACCATTGAAATCCTCTTCGCCACAGTTGAGACTCTACCATGACCATTGATTTAGTGGAGGGGGTTGGATATGGACTTAGAGTGTAGTATTCATGGTCGTTGTAGAAGGAAGCCATGTTAATCTTGCCTGACGAAGTCCAAATATTGGTTCTATCTCCAAGAAATCCTCCTCAAGGAACTGCCTAAGATCTAAGATTTTGTCCAAATTGCATATCCCACAACGCTTACATAATTTGTGTATGCCGGAGCGTAGATTCCTCCCATCGATGCAGCTACTCTTGCATCATCAAGAGAGACTGAATGACAACGTCATTGGTGGTGGGGTTATAGTTGTTGGCGGCCACTGGAACGAGGAGTGGGAACAAAACTCGGATATCAATTGACGCAACAAAGGTAATGATGAAGAAGCCATACCACGAAGATTCTTCAAAAGGAAAATAACAACTTTCCAATCTTAACAAGAAAACACCTTTCCAATCTTAACAAGAAAACACCTTGACGATACGATTTATTCTCAATTCAAAAATTGAAGAAATGCGACAAATTAGATATTAAGGAGTTTTTACAGCGCCCCAAACCCTAAAAGTGGACAACAAATACAAATAAAGGCATGCCTGACTCGTATCGGAACTCCAATTGGGAATCAGGGTCCGGATACAATTAACTCCACCAAACTCTGAGAACTCTGTATTTAAACAAGACTATAAAAATTTATCGGGGTACGAATAGAGCTAGTCGCGGAGCCTAATATTTCCAGAGCTCCTGCATTAGAGCTACTTTTAATGTTATGGATTAATTCTAAATTTGCTTTGTCATATTAGATGGTGGTGAAGCTTTGGCTCAATTTTCTTGTCCTCTGTCAACATATGGCATTTTCCTTCCATCTCTAGTTTAGCACAGCTTCTTCCCTCTCCTTACATAGTGCAAACTCCTAACCCTCGAGTTGCTTTCCCTCCACCTCCATGCACAACTTCTTCCAGATCACTGCAGACTCCTTGTCAATCTCTCCTTGATCTACTGTGAACTCTCTCAAACCTTTAAATCCTTTCTAAGGTACTCCTCAACTGCTCTTCACCACCTACATCATTGGCTATCTGTTACGCGCACGCGTTCTCTTATTATTATTATTAATGTTTTTCTTTTAAATGTTATTAGGTTTGATGTGAGCCCCCCCCCCCCCTTCCTATATAACGAGGTGGTTTTCGGAGTTAGGTTATCTTTGGATCTATTGTCTTTGACTCTCATTTGAGAGAAGGCTCCTTGGAGGAACCAACCTCCAAGAGTTGGCCGGAGCTTGCTCCGGATTGTATCAGTTTTCCGTTAATCCATGCAATTTCCTTCCTGTTCGTATTATTTGGTTCGACCTGCCGCTCCGCCCGCTTCTGCAGCCACCAGAGACTTACGCTCCGCTGTCCTTGAGCTCGCGCAGCCCCGCTTCCGCGATCCGCACTGTTTCCGCTTTTCTCCGCCTCCGACAGATTCGCGCGCGCAACCAGCATTCGCCGCCCAATTCCGCGACCCACGCCGCTTCCGCCTGTGCTCGCTACTTCCGCCTCTGCACGCAGATTCCGCCTGTGCACGCGATCTGTGCTGATTCCGCAATCCGCGCCGCTTCCGCCGATCTCTCGACCCAGCGCCAGATCCTGCTTCTGCCCGATCTCTCGACCCAGCTTCCACAGATCTCTCGACCCAGCTTCCACCGATCTCTCGAT
Source organism: Dactylorhiza incarnata (assembly GCA_033032865.1). Lineage (NCBI taxonomy): Eukaryota > Viridiplantae > Streptophyta > Magnoliopsida > Asparagales > Orchidaceae > Dactylorhiza > Dactylorhiza incarnata. The sequence goes on along the minus strand of JAWHQI010000133.1, from coordinate 4,395,643 downwards.
CCAGCGCCCTGCCTGCTTCCACTCTCCGCCGCCAGCTCGCACATCTCCGACCTCTCTGACACTCTCCTGCGACACTATCCCTTGTGCATCCTCATATGCCAAAGGGGAGGATGGAATCACGAGTGGATGCCCTCGAACACTCCCTCACCGCCATCAACGCTCGTCTCGAGGCACAGGCCGAGCAGTTCGCCTCGATTCTGACCATGCTCCAGAATTTACAACCCAGCCAGCATTCCGGGCCCCCTACCGCCTCTGCTGTGGGCTCCCCCAACACTGTGATCCCCGATACACCCGCTTTGGTGGAATTACCTACTCCACCGTACCGTGGACCTGACATTCCCACATTCAACGGGACTGACCCCCTCGAGTGGATTGCCCGCGCCGAACAGTTCTTCGACATTCACCAGACCCCTCCAACACAACGGGTCTCCACAGCGCTTATCGGCATGGAAGTGTCGGCCTTCCATTGGGTCTGTTGGCTCCGCCAGACCTCTCCCGACCTCACCTGGAAAGCTCTCACCGAGGCCCTCATTCAGCGGTATGACGACCGCTACTCCGGCCCCATGATCGAGCGACTTTGCGGGGTCCGACACACCGGCTCATTGACTCGTACATTGATGCCTTCGTGGAATTGGTCACCCATGTTCCCGGACTCCCCCCAGACTATTACTTGGGGTTCTTCATGAACGACTTGCAACCACACTTCCGCTCCTGTCTCCGCACCCTCAAACCAGTAACGGTCCACCAAGCCATCAACCTCTCCCCCCTTGTGGAGGCGGAATTTCTCGCGACGTCCGACGACATTCCTTTCGCATCACCTTCCTCCAGGCATCCCTCCCAACCTTATTTCTCGACCCATCCTAAACCTCCACCTCTGCCACCTCCCCTACCCCGGCCACCAACTATGTGCCCACCCAACACTCGGCATGTCCCTACACACCGCCTGACCAACCAGGAGTACAACAACTTACGGAGCAAGGGTCTGTGCTTCCGCTGCAAGCAACCCTATTCTCCTGGTCATGCGTGCTCGGTGAAGGAGTGGCGGGTCCTCATCGGCGACGACGTGGCCGCGCTCTCCGCCGCCGACTTTGACGCACTGCTGCTCTCAGACGGACTACCAGGCGACCCCCCGGGCACATCGACGACATCCCAACCGCGAGCATACAATTATTGATCGGCGGACGGCGTTCCGACCTTGGGGTCAAGGTCGCTTTTCTGACGGGATGTATTGTTACGCGCACGCGTCCTCTTATTATTATTATTAATGTTTTACTTTTAAATGTTATTAGGTTTGATGTGAGCCCCCCCCCCCCCCCTCTTATATAAGGAGGTGGTTTTGGGAGTTAGATTATCTTTGGATCTATTGTCTTTGACTCTCATTTGAGAGAAGACTCCTAGGAGGAACCAGCCTCCAAGAGTTGGCCGTTGCTTGCTCCGGATTGTATCAGTTTTCCGTTAATTCATGCAATTTCCTTCCTGTTCGTATTACTATCCCTACCCCACTCTCTTTTATTTCACTTCTTTCTGTTCTCATCCTATGCTTCCTCCTCTCCCAGTGGCTAGCCTTGTTTCAAGAGGGTTATGGCACCCTTTCCCTCTCGAAATCCAACAATAAGAGATGATTTTAATGTCAATGTTCCCTGAATATAGACTCAAGCATCACCACCTTACCAGTGTAGAAGCATCCCCCATCTATTCAAAGAGCAATGGGGAAACTCCACCTACAACCTCCAGCTACTTTCCAAGGCTCATCTCCCATACTGGCCTCCATCTCCAACTTCAGTATCTATCCCTTGTCCATTCTCTTTCAATTCCACTTCGTTCTCCTCTCATCCCAGGTTTCCTCACCTCCCTGTGAGCAGCCTTGTTCCAAGAGGGTCATGGCACCATTTCCATCTTGCAACCAAACTACCTCCACAGTGACAAGATGATTTTCAAGTCAATGTTCTCTCAATACAAAAAACATATCCACCTTACTGAGCCAGAAGCTTTACCTAGTCAGCGAGCATTATAATAACTCCAAATATTAACTGACAGTAGGGAAATGAGGCTTGTAAGAGAACTTCAGTTATTAATTGATAGAAGAAAAGTAAGCCTTGTAAGAGAACTTCACTTGTTAATTAATAAAATGAGAAGAAAAGTAAGCCATGTAAGAGAACTTCACTTGTTAATTAATAAAATGAAACTGAGGCGTGTGAGAGAAACTAAATGATAGACAATATAGCAAGAAAGATTTCTATTCCTCTCTCCCATGGTTAGTCAAAGCTTCCCATTTCATCTTTCTTTGTTATCAATTAAGTATGAATCATCCAATAACAAGTCAAATATACCACTCTCCTTTTAATTTTTCCTGCGGTTGGAATCTTGTCAAATTCAGGCACTTAATGATGTATTCAATCCAAAATAAAGTAATATATCATCTTTTCTTCTAGAAGAATGCTTGAGCTGGGCTCACCCAAAAATTTTAGGTGAAGCCATTGTATATGAATTGCTTAAAGTGGCAAAAACAATAACAGCAATGGCTAACTGTAGGCCCACCACCTTTTGAATCTCTTCCAAAGCAAAGTCCTGTCATATAGATCAAGTTGAAAATAAATCACTAAACACAAATGGTTTCTATAAGATGAAGATTCCTATGTCACACCTTTAAACTAACAAATAAAAGGCTAAAAGATAGGACAACTGAAAGCAGACAGTACGAACACGATGCCCCTGGTAACTTAGTGCTCAGAAGGTATAAGAAATAAGCGCTTGCTGTTGCCATTGAAGTGGTTGTCCCCAATAAAAGAAAGCGAATATCACTCTCACCAAATCCAGAAAGTAAACTCTTCCCTGATTGTTGCAGGGCAAGTACTGTAACTAATCCATACGAAACCATGCCAATAAGTGGAAGGGGAACACCTGAAAAATGAAAATTTAAGCATTCATAAACCTCACCAACAATGTGTTGTTATTAAAGAAGATAAATTGAGTATACTAACACAGATCTGAAACATAGCCGCTTACATGAAGATGTATTTTAAAGTTTGAAGGAATTCGAACTGCATCCACGCAACAAAAATCTAGAAAAAGTATATACCATGCCAATAAAAGAAAAGGATCCCAAAGTTCAGCTCCTAATATTTTGTAATTTTTGTATTATATCATGGCATTTTTTCAAAATCAGAGTAATGGGACCCTGTTAATATGCATAGTGTTTGTTGAAACCAGTAAATGGTCTCTATGGAGTTCGGGGCCCCAACTAGTTGGGGGCAGCTGGAACTTACTAATCCCTTGAAGGGACAGACTGAAGCCTCGGAACAAGACACAGGCCCTTAGACTCAGCAAGGAGGTCCCACCACACACCCGGAAGATCTTTAGAGCGCTTCCCCTCCCAAGCTAATGCTGAAGCCCGGGCACCTTGGAGAGCTCTGAAAATGCCAACCAAGGAAAGCCTGAGGAGAGAGAAGCTCAAAAAAAGAGAAGTCCTCTCCAAAGGTGCCCTTTGGGTCTTATTTATAGATTTTCTGAACTGGCATGCAAATAGCAGGATTCCACCTCTTGATTTTACTATACGCACAAAAATTGGTCTGCTAACAGCCAAACTCCGCTGTTTGAAGAGGCTAATGGCAGACCACCGGGGGTAAAAAGGTAATCCTTCCCTATCAGCCTACGGGCAAAGGGTCTGCGAGAACATTACTCGCGAGAGCTCCCGCTGCCTTCTCGCGGATCTCTCCCGAGACATCCCTCCTGGCGAGCGCGTCGTTAAGACCTCGCTTGGGACCCTTCTGGCGATATCCACTGGGACCTGGTCTCGCGCGCCTTCCTGCAAGCCCACCCTGGTCCCTCCGAGATGACTGCATATCCCAGCGGATCCGCTGGGATGGGACTGAGCCGCCGAGAAAATAGGCCCTCCCAGCCCAATCGTTGAGATAAACTTATCTGGTTGAAACTTGACGTTCGTCGAACTGAAGTGAGTTCGTCGAACGCATAATACATTTCGTCGAGCGCGTTCGATTTCGTCGAACGCCTTTCGTCGAACCCAGAAAACTGCTGTAAGCGGCTCGTGAGTGGTTGGCTCGCCAGCCCTTCTCGTGTATGCACGGCGAGTACCCATCTCGCCAGCCTACCAGCGAACAGTCGGCGAGGGCTTGTCTCGCCCGCCCGACTCTTGCGAGAACTTATCTGGCTTGTCCCCCTTATTACTTTCTTCACAATGTTGACCTCTCGAAACGCCCCCCTTGTCTGGCGAATATCGGGGTTGTACACAATCCCCGCTCTTCGTGAGGCTATCTAGGCTCGCGAAGAAACATCCAACCCCTGGTATTCGCCAGCTTCTTGATGATCTGTCAGGAATCTTTGGTAGGACCCACCTGAGGGCTATAAATATCACCCCAAGACACAGTGACACACACCATCATTTCCTTCTTCTTTTCTCTCTCCCCTTACTGTAGCTGTCAAAAGATGCTGCTCTCCAAGGAGCTTGAGGCTCGCCTATAGGCCTCCAAGGCTGGCGAGCCGTCTTCCATGGCCAAAATTCCTGCATGGGTGAATCGTCCGCCTCCCGCTCCGGCGCAGACAACTAAGAAAACGGTTCGCCGAATCGGGGATGAGTCAGTACTTCTGGAATCTTCCCCAGACAACCGCTCCCCCGAGAAGGTATGAGTTATCCCTCTAGCTAAGCCAATAAATTAACTTCTCTGAGTCTCGCTTGATCGCAGGACCACGCCACCAACAAGGGCGGTGGCAAGCCCGAAACTGGGTCTCGCAACGTTCCGCCAACGAGCACAGATCCCGCTGGCGAAAAGGATGCAGGTACGCCGCTATTCTCGCTCGCTCTCACTCATTTTGTTGATTAATGGCTCCTGGTTTCTTGCTCTTCGCAGCCTCGCACCAGAAGACCCCGCCTCGTCAAGACTCGCGACCTCTGTCACCGGTCCTCCCTGACACGGCCTTAAAAACGTCGGGGTTCACCCTCCTGGCGAGCGAGGACTCTGGTGGCTCAAGACCGCCAAAGATTCCCCCAATCAACAGCGCGGCATACCCTCCTGGCTTAGGCAAATCTCTCTTGCCCCACTACGGCAATGTCTTCGAGGGTCGGTGAAAGTGCACAGTTAACCTCACTAGAATTCTCTAGAGGGGGGGTGAATAGAGATTTAAAAATACTTTGTGCAAAGTTAACAAATATATATATATATGTGTGTAATAATCACAGATTTAAGCTTCCCACACACCAACAAGAATTAAGCAAGTAAAGAAGGAAAATAGCAAGAAGAAAATCACAGCACAACACAAAGAAATATAGTGGTTCCCCAAACATTGGGTAGTCCACTCTTCTACCCCCTTGGTAGGAATTCACTATCTTGTACTGAGTCTTTTGATAAAGAGACTCTTAGAACCAGCCTGAGTCTTTTGATAAGGAGACTCTTAGAACCAGTACAACTGAATTTTTTGAAGAGAGATTCTAAAAACTCGTTTACACAATTTGAAAATGAAATGAGAATAAGAATAAGAAGTAGAAGAAGTAATTGAAACAAGAAAGAATCTTCTTCTTAGCAAGAAGATTAGAAGCACAAGAAATAGTGAATGAAATCTCTCTTCTATAGTGAGAAGGAGATTGTAGGCCTTTTTCTCTTTCAGTGAGAGGTTTCAGAAATTGCAGCAGTATAATCTCAGAAGAAGGAGAAGAAGAAGGCTTGTTGTTTGCTGCAGCACACTTTCACTTTTCTCAGTTTTTCTCACTTTTCTCTTGGGAGCTTTCCTTTATTTCAAATGTATAGAGTGAATCACTTCTTGTTCTTCTCTGCTGACTTCCCTCTTATTTATACCTCTGTTTATTCAAAGAATACTATAGGAGAATAATCAATTAGCAATCAGAGAAATAGTAAGAGAGAAAAGATTCCATAATCAATATTTCTGTAGAAGGAAAGAGATCATTCTGATTTCAAATAATATCCATAATAAACTTAATCAATTTAGCCAAGAATCAATTAGAAGGAAAGACTGATTCAGAACGCCTATAAAAGAATAATATAATTCCATAAGAATCAGATCTAAAAGAAAGAAGAAAAGAGATCTTGCGTGTTTTGAATTTGACATAGAAATCGACGTGCGTCGATTACTATTCGACGTAAGCGTCGATTTCAGATTGGCTGGACGTTGAGAGGAGAATATGGAAGGTGCGTCGACTTCACTAGATGCGTCGACTTGAAGTCAGAGTTACGTTGACATAGGTTACGTCGAATTCTGTTTAGAGTTACTTCGACTCATTCTGAGAGGAACGTCGACTACACTTCGACGTTGCGTCGAATACTATTCGACGCATATTTACTTAGACTAATTTTTCATTCTTAGAATTTATATTCTACTCATATTTAGGGGTTAAGATAAATCATTTCCCCAACAATCTCCCACTATTTGTCTTAACCTATTCAGAGAGAAATTGTATCAGCTTTTAATCAACTCAGCAAGGCATTTATATAGAAAAGAAATATGTTAAGTAATCAGAAGAAAATAGAATCATATACACAGACTTCATAAACAGTATTTAAGCATGGAGGAAAGAGTATATCAACATTGTTCAACACATCACTCAGGAGGGGTAGGAGGAGTTTTTCTTTTCCTAGTGAATACTAAAGTTTTTAGAGAAGTGGGTTGCTCCTTCTCAGTAACAGGTGATTCACTCAGCTCCCCCTGAGTCACAGCAGTTTGCTCCCCCTGAGATGGAACTTCTTTTTCTTTTGCTTCTGCATCTTCAGTTTCTTTCTCAGCTCCAGCTTCAGTTATGTCAGCACTTGGCTCCCCCTGAGCTTCAGCTTCTTTTTCAACAATAGTTTCCTTTTCAACTTCTCTCTCTGCTCTGCTAGCCTCCCCTTGAAAGAGAACTACTTATTGTGTAGCTTCTCTTGCTATAGAGAGTACATCTGTTATCTGGTCCTCAGTATGTAGCTCTGGTACTAATTCATTCCCAATTGTCTTAAGCAGTGCAAGATTATCAAATTTTGAAGTGGGAAGGGACTTGTGTGAGAGAGATTTGTGACTTGAGAGCTGCTCTTCATCTAATTTCTCCCCCTTCTTGACCTTCTTAGCCAAGGAGGTTAAGAAAGACTTGGTCACTTTAGAGGAAGAGACAGAGGACTTCAAGCTTTGCACAGAGGCGTTGACCCCACCTATTTGGGTTTGGTGAAAATGTCTGCTCTTTGACAGTTAGTAGGAATATATTCTAAGGTTATCTTGCCTTTTTTTTACATTGTCTCTAAGAAAGTGATGTCTGATCTCTATATGTTTGGTTCTACTATGAAGGACTGGGTTGGATGCTATGGATATAGCACTAGAACTATCACAATAGATTTTAGAGTTGTTGACTTCCAATTTATAGTCAAGAAGCTGATTTTGCATCCATAGGATTTGTGAACAACAGCTCCCAGCAGCTATATATTCAGCTTCAGCTGTTGAGGTTGAGACTGAGGTTTGTTTCTTACTGAACCATGATATTAATCTGTCACCTAGAAATTGGCAAGTACCAGATGTGCTTTTTCTATCAACCCTACAACCAGCATAGTCTGTATCTGAGAAACCTGTTAATTCAAAGTTGGTTTCTGCTGAGTACTATAGACCTAGTTCAGGTGTTCCCTTTAGGTATCTAAGAATTCTTTTTACAGAGGAGAGATGGGATTCTTTTGGATCAACCTGAAATCTAGCACATATGCAGGTGGCAAACATAATGTCAGGTCTGCTAGCTGTTAGATAGAGAAGGGAACCTATGATTGCCCTATAGGTCTTTTGATCTACTGTTTTTCCCTTATCATCCTTTTCTATGATGACATTAGTTGTCATAGGTGTTTTCATGGTAGATGCTGATTCCATACCAAACTTTTTGATTAACTCTTTAGTGTATTTAGATTGTGAGATAAAGATCCTCTCACTGCTTTGTTTTACTTGTAGCCCTAAGAAATAAGAGAGTTCTCCTATATTACTCATTTCAAATTTAGATTGCATTAGATTAGCAAATCTTTTACAGAGTTTGGGATGAGTTGAGCCAAAGATGATGTCATCTACATAGATTTGAACAAGCATGAGTTTATTCTTGTGGGTTCTAGTAAAAAGTGTTTTATCTACTTTACCTCTTTCAAAAGAATTTTCTATTAGGAAGTTGGAGAGAGTTTCATACCAAGCTCTAGGTGCTTGCTTAAGGCCATAAAAAGCTTTGTTAAGTCTATAAACAAAGTTAGGAGAGAAGGGATTGATAAAACCTGGTGGTTGCTCTACATACACCTCTTCTTGAAGGTTACCATTTAGAAAAGCACTCTTGACATCCATCTGGTAGACTTTCATCTTCATGAACGCTGCATAGGCAAGAAAGAGTCTGATTGCTTCCAATCTGGCTACTGGAGCAAAGGTTTGGTTGTAGTCTATTCCTTCTTCTTGTCTGTATACTTGTGCTACAAGTCTTGCCTTGTTCCTGATAATTACTCCAGTGGAACCTAGTTTGTTTCTGTATACCCACTTTGTACCAATAACTGGGTAGTTTCTTGGTCTCTCAACTAAGTTCCATACTTTGTTTCTCTCAAATTGGCTTAGTTCTTCTTGCATGGCTATGATCCAGTGAGGATCACAATTTGCTTCTTCAAACTTCTTTGGTTCAACTTGTGATAAGAAGCATTGGAGCATCATCCCACTGGAGACTTGGTGTCTTGTTCTTACTCCAGTATTGGGGTCTCCAATTACTTGAGATTGTGGATGATTTTTCATATTGATCCCTGTCCTGCTTGGATTTGTCAGATGCTCTTCTTCCTCATTAACAATGGGAACATTGTCCAACTGTTCCTCCTGAACCATGTTCTCTTGTGGGAGTTGGTTTTGATTGCTCTTTTCTGAACCTTCTTCCTGTTCTTGTTCAGACTCCTCACTTGATTCTTGTAGCTGGTTTTCTTTCCCAGTGTCTGTGTTCTTTAGAGTCAGATGTTCAAGCCGAGTCTCTATGCTGCTGTTTTCCTGTGGAAAAGGACTTGTGGAAGTTTCTTCCCCCTTAAACAGCATGTTAGTTTCATCAAATATAATGTGCATGGATTCTTCAATTCTGAGAGTTCTCCTGTTATAGCACCTATAAGCTTTACTAGATGATGAGTACCCCAGAAATATTCCATCATCAGACTTCTTGTCAAACTTGGCAAGATGATCTTTCCCATTATTTAGGATAAAGCAAGCACATTCAAAAATTTTAAAGTATTTAACAATGGGTATTTTTTCCTTCAGGAGCTCATATGGAGTTTTTGACATAATTTGCAGTGTTGACTGCTTCAGCCCAGAAGGTTTTTGGTAATCCTGATTCTGCAAGCAAGGTCCTTCCTGATTCAATTAAAGTTCTATTCTTTCTTTCAGCAACTCCATTTTGTTGAGGAGTTCTAGGTGCTGAGAAGCTTTGTTTAATACCTTACATCCTCACAGAAACTACAGATTAACTGATTTTCAAATTCAGTCCCATGATCACTTCTGATTATGGAAACATGAGTATTGAATTCAGATTGAATCTGTCTTATGAATCTTGAGAGAACCTTGTGGGTTTCAGACTTAGCCCTTAGAAAGAATACCCAGCTAAATCTAGAATAGTCATTCACAATGACTATGGTATAAGACTTTCCACCTAAGCTCTGAGTGGATATGGGACCAATGAGATCCATGTACAGTAAGTAGAGAATCCTGGGGGAGTCATCCTTACCAATTGGTTTGAAGGATGATTTGGTTTGTTTTCCTAGTTGACAAGGTCTACATGGAGAATCCTTAGAGTACCTACCCTTTGGTAGGCCTCTGACTAGGTTATTCTTTGCTAGTTTACTAATGATTTTGTAGTTTAGATGACCCAGACTCCTATGTCATAATTCACTTTTATCAATAATATTGTTGAACAAACAAACTTCTGTGGGTGTGGAGCTAAAGTCTACTATATATACTTTCTCTTTTCTAATTCCATTGAGTACTATGACACCAGTCTTGACATCAATAATATGGCAAAATAGTGTGGTGAATTTTACCCCATACTTACCACTGTCACATATCTGACTTATACTTATCAGATTGTGCTTCAGTCCTTTGACTACTGCCACATTCTTGAAGGTAACTTTCCCTTCTTTGAAATCTCCAAAGCCCCTGGTTTGCCCACAGCTAGAGTCTCCAAAAGTCACTGATGGTCCATGTCTATCTTCAAAGTTGGTTAATAGATTGTTATACCTTGTTATGTGCATGGAGCATCCACTATCCAAGTACCACACCAGCCTGAATGTGTGATACATCTGCACATAAGATGTTAAACATTAGTTTGGACCCTGCTAAGCTGGGGTCCCTTCCTCCCAACAGAAAAAGGTTCAATGAAAGAGTAAGTTGGTTTTTCAAAGTACCCTTTCTTCTTTAGGAGTGTTGGCTTATCATACCAACAGTCTTTAGTAATATTGCAGAAATAGTATTCATAATAAAAAGAAATGGATTGAGAAGACTTTTTGGAAAAGGAGATATTTCTGTTAGATTGGTTGCGTCGATATGAATTCGACGTATGTTTAAGGTTGCGTCGAGTCGAAGTCGACGCTTCCTTCATTCTGTCTTCTCTTTTAGTCGAAGCATAGGAGAGGTTGCGTTGATTAGGAGTCGACGTATTTCGGTGTATGCGTTGATTAGAAATCGATGTATTATTTGAGTTGCGTTGAGTAGAATTCGACGCACGTCGATACTGATTCGACGCAAGTTTGTTTCTTTTCAGAGGATATTTACCTAGGATTCCTTCATACATAGTAAAATTATTTTTATTAAAAACAGCAGTTGTTTCTGGATTTTCTTTTGATTCTTCTCCTATGAGATTATTCTTCCTAGTGAAGTGGATAGGATGTCTCCAGACAAGTTTGCTGGGTGACTGAGGTCTGGGTTCTAAATCAGTATTAAACTCTAGTTGTCTAAATCTATCAGTGAGATTTTCAGAGATTTTCTTGAGTTTTTGACTTCTGTCATTTAGAGAATCTTCAAAGGCTTTTGTCTTTGCTAGCTCATTTTTCAGTGTTTGATTTTCAGTATTTATTTTATCTAGTTGCTCCTCTGATCTAGAGAGTTCTTGACTGAGCTCATAGTTTTTATATTGTGTATCCATTTGTTTGAGATTGTTCAATTCATTTCTTAGTTCTTTTATTTCCTTTTCAGATTTGACTTGATCTAAACAACATTGTTTGAAATTATTTTTGAAATCAGTAGAAGAGAAGTCTATATCATCAAATATATTTACCAGAGATTTATCTTCAGGCTTCTCAGTAGCCATCAAACAGGTTTCCTCTTGCTTAGCCTCTTCTTGATCATTTTCAGATGAGGTACTTCCTTCAGATTCTGAATCACTCCATGATTGAGCAATGAATCCTTTCTTTTTCTTCTTCTTCTTTAGATCTGTCCTTTTCAGATCTTTCTTGTTACTGATCTCTTTAGGACATTCAGGTGCAATGTGTCCAGGTTTCCTGCAAGAGTAACATATAATCTCTTTAGTAGGAGTTTTATCATACCTGGTTTTTGAATCTCTCCTTCTGGAACCTTCTGTTTTGATCCACTTCTTGAATCTTCTGGCCAGTAGACTGATCAGCTCCTCATCACTTGTAGAGGGTTCACCTGCAGTAGCTTTTAAAGCAATACTCTTTTCCTTTGAGAGTGAAGGAGTTTTTTCTTTCACTTCTTTCTCAGCTCTTGTTTTCAGCAACTGTTCATAGGATCTTAATTTACCCAACAGAACATCTGTTGAGATTTCATTTTGGCTTCTGGAGTCTCTAATTGGCCAAATTCTTGAGTCCCAAGAGCTAGGGAAGCAAGTTAGCAATTTGTCATTTATCTCAGTGAGAGATATGTCCTTCTCAAGTGTTCTTAACTCATTTATTATGAGGCTGAATCTGGCATACATGTCAGCAACATTTTCACTATCTTTCTTCTGGAAGTTTTCATATTGAGAGATGAGTAATGTCTTTCTATCTTTTCTCTCATCAGCACTCCCTTCTACCATTTTAGTGAGAGCTTCCCATATTTCCTTAGCTGACTCACATTCAGCAATCTTTTGGAAGGGTTCATCTGAGAGGGTTGAGACTAAGATATTCATAGTCTTGGCATCACATGCATGAGCTTTCTTTTCTTCATCTGTCCATTCAGCCTTTGGAGCAAGTGTTTGTGTGACCTTTCCACTTGAGTCCTTCTTGAATGGTTTGGGAGGACCTGTCATAATAACATCAAATAATTCTCCATCAATAGAGTTTAGATAAATTTTAATTCTTGTTTTCCAAAGTGCAAACTTTTCAAGGTTGCAAATTGGTGGTGTGGTGGAAGCATAATCTTTGATTTGTGCCATGAAAAAGAATAGTTTTTAGAAATATATATATATATATATGAGGTAGGATCTTTTTGATCAAGGAGTTACCCCTTTTTGATCAACCTAGCTTTGATACCAATTGAAAGTGCACAGTTAACCTCACTAGAATTCTCTAGAGGGGGGTGAATAGAGATTTAAAAATACTTTGTGCAAAGTTAACAAATATATATATGTGTGTAATAATCACAGATTTATGCTTCCCACACACCAACAAGAATTAAGCAAGTAAAGAAGGAAAATAGCAAGAAGAAAATCACAGCACAACACAAAGAAATATAGTGGTTCCCCAAACTTTGGGTAGTCCACTCTTCTACCCCCTTGGTAGGAATTCACTATCTTGTACTGAGTCTTTTGATAAGGAGACTCTTAGAACCAGCCTGAGTTTTTTGATAAGGAGACTCTTAGAACCAGTACAACTGAATTTTTTGAAGAGAGATTCTAAAAACTCTTTTACACAATTTGAAAATAAAATGAGAATAAGAAGAAGTAGAAGAAGTAATTGAAACAAGAAAAAATCTTTTTCTTAGCAAGAAGATTAGAAGCACAAGAAATAGTGAATGAAATCTCTCTTCTATAGTGAGAAGGAGATTGTAGGCCTTTTTCTCTTTCAGTGAGAGGTTTCAGAAATTGCAGCAGTATAATCTCAGAAGGAGAAGAAGAAGGCTTGTTGTTTGCTGCAGCACACTTTCACTTTTCTCAGTTTTTCTCACTTTTCTCTTGGGAGTTTTTCCTCTATTTCAAATGTATAGAGTGGATCACTTCTTGTTCTTCTCTGCCGACTTCCCTCTTATTTATAGCTCTGTTTATTCAAAGAATACTATAGGAGAATAATCAATTAGCAGTCAGAGAAATAGTAAGAGAGAAAAGATTCCATAATCAATATTTCTGTAGAAGAAAAGAGATCGTTCTGATTTCAAATAATACCCATAATAAACTTAATCAATTTAGCCAAGAATCAATTAGAAGGAAAGACTGATTCAGAACGGCTATAAAAGAATAATATAATTCCATAAGAATCAGATCTAAAAGAAAGAAGGAAAGAGATCTGGCGTGTTTTGAATTTGACATAGAAATCGACGTGCGTCGATTACTATTCGACGTAAGCGTCGATTTCAGACTGGCTGGACGTTGAGAGGAGAATATGGAAGGTGCGTCGACTAAGGTACGTCGATTTCACTAGATGCGTCGACTTGAAGTCAGAGTTACGTTGACATAGGTTACGTCGAATTCTGTTTAGAGTTACTTCGACTCATTCTGAGAGGAACGTCGACTACACTTCGACGTTGCGTCGAATACTATTCGACGCATATTTACTTAGACTAATTTTTCATTCTTAGAATTTATATTCTACTCATTTTTAGGGGTTAAGATAAATCATTTCCCCAACAGTCGGCCTGGATCTTCTCGCCCTCCTCCGGGTAAGGGTTTCCGGACCCTCGCGATATATGGGGATTTCCCCCAACTGCTAAAACTACCTATTCTCTTTCGCAGAGAACTCTGTGGCCCCGCACACTGACTCTGATTTCGGGAACGAAGAGATGTCCCCCCTCCCAGAGCAGATGGAGGACTTCTTGGGTGATCCGCGAGAACCCGAGGCGATGAAGCGGCGAACTGTCGAGCTATTTCAGAAGCAAGGTCGAATGCTGCTGGACCTCAACCTTCAAGCGAGACGAGATAGAGAGGTTGTCGAGGAGAGGCATGCTGCCCTGATGGATGAGTGCGCGAGACTCCGAGACGCGTTACCTCTTGACCATGACGAGACTGTCACGTCGCCGGAGGTGCATATCGCGGGGATGAGGGATTATGCCTACCTAATGGATAAGGAGGGCCGGGCGGCCCAGGATTATTATAACTCCAGGGTACCGCCGCGGTCCGGATCGCGAGGTGGCGGCAGATGGAAATGGTTGCCACATTAGTCTCGTGAACCCGCCCCCCCCCCCCCCTTCTGCGAATCCTTTATGTTTGTGAATGTTTACTCTTAAATTGAACAGCCCTGCGACCATTTACTACTTATGTTTATGAGTTCTCGCTAAACAGTAGCTATTGACAATTATTTACGGGTTCTCGCTCGCGGTTCCCATAACAACGCCCTCTTATTATTTTGTTCTTGCAGTAAGCGATTTTACTCTCGCGAGATATTTGTTCATGCTGACCTCGCAGGGTGTTCTCGCCCGCATGTTATTTTTGAAAACCATTTGTGTTTTCGCACGCGATCATGCTGTGATGTTTTGCTAACCGCACCTAACGGCGCTTGAACTTCTTCCCGCCTTTTTTATTTTGCTATAAATAGGGTCTCTTAATTGAGAGCCACCTACCGCGTTCATCGTCAACCCTCCTTCTTCCTTTGCTTCAGAGATCTCTCCGTCTCTCTCTCTTGCTCCTTTCTTCTCTCGCAGGCTTTCAAGATGGTCGCTGATGTTGTCGAGGCCGAGGGTCGGCCAAAGTGTGCCTGGGCTTTCTCCGACCACACTTTCTTCAACTGCAATCTGACCGAGGAGTACTTCACTGCGGTCGTTGACTTCATCCCCCCCCCCCCCCGGGTTCACGACGTGTCGCCCTCGCGAGGACGACGTGATCAACACCCTCCTCGCCGACGAGCTAGCCATCCCCACGGCCCATTTGCGGTTGGCTTGCGCCTGCCCCTGTGGCCCGAAATCCGCCAGGTACCGATTAATCTCGCTTACTTCTTCCTTTTGTCGAATTAATCTCGCTCGCAGTGTATTGATCTCGCTTTATATTGCTCGCCAGGTGTTCAAGCACTATGGCGTCGTTCCAGGCCAGCTCACCCCCAACGCCATTGCGGTCATCATAGCTTTCGCCTGCTATATGCGCGAGGAGCGCATTGAGTTCAGCCTGCCGGTTTTCCGGAAGCTGTTCTCCTTCCGAGCCTACAAAGATGGCACCGCTTACTTTGTGGGCTCGGGTCCCAAGGTCGTCGAGACCGTGAATAAGGCCCACTACTGGGCCCAAAAGTTCCTCTTTGTAAAGGGGAACTTCGGCAATATCCCTTTCTCGCCGGTTCAACATAGCGAGACCACTTACCGGCCGCTGACTCTCGGCGGCCACGATGCCGCTTTATACCAGTTCTTCTGCAAAAAGAACTTTGAGGTGGTTCATCTTCGTCGGAACCTCGACTCGCTGCTTCCAGTTCTTCCTGGGGAAGGTAATAATCCCGCTCGCTAACTTGCATCCTTTCAACTTTTTGTCATCTGTCTAACCTCCACCATTTCAGGGGAGCGAGATCTGCCAAACAACCCCCCTTATTCGAGCAACAGGAAGTCTTCCTCCACCCTCGCTCTCGCGACAATGGGAGCGGAGGCCTGCCGCGAGACCATCACCGCGGCTCCGTCATCTTCTCGCAAGAGATCGGAGGCCTCCCGCAGCCAGGGCCTACCCCCAAAGTCCCCGCCAAAGAAGAAGGCTAAGAAGAGCCAGGGCTCGCTCCCCTCCGCGAAGGGGAAGGAGAATGTCGAGATTACCCTCGGCGAGATCGACCTCACCAACCTCTCTGAGGAGAGGGAGGTTGATGAGCAGAGCGAGGAGGCCGCCCGGACCTCCGACCCGCCCATTCCAGTTAACAAATGGAACTTTGGCCTCGGCCAGAAACACAAGGATGAATCCGGCGAGCTCCTGCTGTGCCCGAGGCCGGAGATTAACAAAGCCGACATCTCCACCCTCCTCCCTATATGGGTGGAGAAAACGACCGTCAGCGGTCATGCCTTCGACTTTTCCTTCGCCCTCTATGGACGCGAGGATGCTGGGGCCTACAGGGATGAGACCGCGAGGACTCTCGCCTATGAGAGCGCGAGGTCCCAGCTGCGCTCCCTTGAGCTCGCCCACATGACGGGAAGGCGATGTCTGCAGCTGGAGCGCCAAAACGTGGAGCTTGCAAAAGCCTACCAGGGGCTCTCTGCCGAGAATGCGCAACTAAAGGAGAAGTTGCTCGCCGCCGAAGGTGGTGTGGTGAGTCCTCTAGACCTCGCCACTTCTCTCCCTTCCATCCTTTTCCTCTCTAAACTTCTCTTTTCTTTTCTTTATGTAGGATGCCGAGACTGCCGGGAGGTGTGAAGCCCGCATCCTTAGTTTGGAGGGCGAGATTGCTGGCCTGAAGGCCCACAACCGCGATCTGACCCGCGCGTCCGCCCCCCCCCCCCTCTCCTTGCCGCCTGAAGGAAGAGCGGCGAGCTCGAAACGAGGAGATCCGCGAGGAATCTACCCAGTCGGCGCGCTACATTTTCCAAGCGATGAAGGGGGCCGGCGTGCTGTCTGCCGATGCGGCCGGCTTGACCCTTGAGGACATCGTCCCCGAGCTCTTCATCCCGCTTTCGCCGGTAAAGAGTAGCGACAACGAGGGGGAGTCTGCGAGCGACCCCTGAAGCTTTGTAGTTTTGCTTTTAGTTTTGTTTTTTGTTACATTTTTGGCTGGCGAGATCGCCGCACCTTGTAATTAAACTGCGAAGTGTAAGTGCAGATTTTTGGCATTGTCTACTGTGTTCATCCTTTTTGCCTTATTGTTTTTTCTATACTTACATCTCGTTCTCGCATATTCTTCAGTGTTCTCGCAGTATTCGTTCTCGCACACTACGTAATCGGATAGCTCCGGTATAGAACATGTTTTCGACTGCATTCGCTTTTCATTATTTACCTTAGGGCTGCAGGTTTTTCGGACCACCCTTTCATCCCTAACTCGCGAGGGGTGATCCCGTTTCTTACCCCTCTTAGCCTTTGCGAGCGATACCCCTTGCAGGACCCATCGCCCTGCTTGATTCCAGCGAGTACTCGCTTGCCGAGCACTAACTGCCGAGAGTGCACAGGTAGAGTTCTCGCCCCCTCTTGTTATGCGAGATGTTTTCTTCTTGTCGAGCGAGAAGGCCCTGGTCAGCACTAAAAACTTGCCAGCCAGAGACCTGCCCGCCTGCCATCATAATGAACTTTGCCACCTTGCCAGCCTCTCCGCGAGATCAACCTGACCCACCGGTTAGTGAGAGCCCGGCAGCGGAATCATCCGGGGCAATCCGGCATGACGAACTTGTCAACCTTGTCAGCCTCTCCAGAGATCAACCTGATCCACCGTCTATGTGAGTCCGACGGCGGAATCGATCTGGGGCAATCCAGCATAAAGAACTTGTCAACCTTGCCAGCCTCTCCAGAGATCAACCTGACCCACCGTCTATGAGAGCCCAGCAGCGGAATCGATCTGGGGCAATCCAGCATAAAGAACTTGTCAACCTTGCCAGCCTCTCCAGAGATCAACCTGACCCACCGTCTATGAGAGCCCGACAGCGGAATCGATTTGGGGCAACCCAGCATAAAGAACTTGCCAACCTTGCCAGCCTCTCCAGAGATCAACCTGACCCACCGTCTATGAGAGCCCGGCAGCGGAATCGATTTGGGGCAATCCAGCATAAAGAACTTGCCAACCTTGACAACCTCTCCATAGATCAACCTGACCCACCGTCTATGAGAGCCCGGCAGCGGAATCGATCTGGGACAATCCAACATAAAGAACTTGTCAACCTTGCCAGCCTCTCCAGAGATCAACCTGACCCACCGTCTATGAGATCCCGGCAGCGGAATTGATCTGGGGCAATCCAGCATAAAGAACTTGCCAACCTTGCCAGCCTCTCCAAAGATCAACCTGACCCACCGTCTATGAGAGCCAGGAAGCGGAATCGATCTAGGGCAATCCAGCATAAAGAACTTGCCAACCTTGTCAGCCTCTCCAGAGATCAACCTGACCCACCGTCTATGAGAGCCCGGCAGTGGAATCGATATGGGGCAATCCAGCATAAAGAACTTGCCAACCTTGCCAGCCTCTCCAGAGATCAACCTGACCCACCGTCTATGAGAGCCCGACAGCGGAATCGATTTGGGGCAATCCAGCATAAAGAACTTGCCAACCTTGCCAGCCTCTCCAGAGATCAACCTGACCCACCGTCTATGAGAGCCCGGCAGCGGAATCGATCTGGGGCAATCCAGCATAAAGAACTTGTCACCTTGCCTAAATAGCTACGATTAACATGCAAAAAAATAAGAAATTCAGTAGGCAAAATGATAAAACTCCTTAAGGATAAAATCGCTTCAGGTCATCCCCACTCCTGGCTCGGCCGACGGGTACCCCTTCCACATCCCGGAGGTGATATCCACCCGACTTGAGCACCTCACTTACAATGTATGGCCCCTCCCAATTGGGGTTAAGCTTACCAACCGCGGCCCCTCTCTCAGCCGTATCGACCTTCTTCAAGACCAGGTCTCCTTTCTGGAAGTGCTTTACTCGGATGTGCTTGTCAAAGTACCGAGTCATTCGTCGTTTGATTTCCTCCTGCCGAACAGTAGCGAGGTCTCGGAGCTCTTCTACCAGGTCCAGGGACAACCTTTATTGCGCGTCGTTTGCCATTAGTCATTCTTCATCCCCTTCGCCCGCGGCGACCACCCTGGGGGTCCTTACCTCGAATTCTATCGGAAGGACGGCCTCGGACCCATGAGACAGCTTGAAGGGAGACTCCCCTGTGGTCGTGTTTGGAGAAGTCCTCATGGCCCAGAGGACCGAAGGTAGCTGTTCCACCCAATTTCCCCTGAGATTCTCCACTTTCTTCTTGAGTAGGTTGACGATGATCTTGTTTGCCGCTTCCACCTGCCCATTACTCCTAGGGTGATGGACTGACGCGAACCGAAGGTCGATGCCTAGCTGGGTGCAGAAGTTAACAAACTCCTCGCTGGCAAACTGCGGCCCGTTGTCCGTGACTATGGCTAGAGGGAGCCCATGCCTGCAAATGATTTCACCCCAAACAAAGTTTCTCACTACCTGGGATGTTACCTTAGCGAGCGCCTTCACCTCGATCCATTTAGAGAAATAGTCTATCATCACCAGTAGGAACCTCCTTTGGCCGCTTGCCTGGGGGAAAGGTCCCACCAGGTCCAACCCCCATATCGCAAAGGGCCAGGGGGCCGTGATGGTCCGGAGCCTCTGAGCTGGAAGGAGCTGGAGGGGGGCGTAGAGCTGGCACTTGGAGCACCTCTTAGAGAACTCCGCCGCGTCTTTGCTGAGGGTGGGCCAGAAGTAGTCTTGCCGTAGTACTCTTCCATCCAGGGTCCTGCCTCCCCGAGTGACTGTCGCACTCCCCCGAATGAATCTCTTCTAGGACCCTCGAGGCTTCCTCCTCCGAGACACAACGAGCTAGGAGCCCCGCGAGAGTCTTGCGGTATAGCGACCCTGCATGCAAGGAGTAATATGTCGATTTGTACCTGAGCCGCCGCTCGTCTACCCCCTCCTCGGGGAACTTCTCTGTCGTCAAGTAGGTGATGAAGGGGTCCATCCATGACACCCGCCGATCCACCTCCATCAGCTCTCCCTCGATAGAAGGCCGGAAGAGTTCCGATACTGTCCCCCCTGCCCGGGGGCCGAACTTGGCCAGGAGGGTCTGCCCGGGTGTTCTCCTCTCTTGGGACGTGCTTGATGGAAAAAGTGCGAAATTGCCCGACGACCCTCTTGACCTTCTCCAGGTACCGCTGGAGAGTTGGCTGCTTGACCTCGAACTCCCCCTTGATCTGGCAAGCCACTACCATGGAGTCCGTCGAGACCTCCAAGTCCTGCACTCCCAACTCCCGAGCTAGGCGGAGGCCTGCTATCACGGCCTCATACTCAGCCTGGTTGTTGGTGAGAGGGAAGTGAATGTTGATCGCCTGCTCTATCCTGGTGCCCTGCGGACTTACCAATACCACCCCTCCCCCGAAGGAGTGCTTTCTTGACGCGCCATCAACCAACATTTTCCAGGCCACTGGGTGGGGTAGTTCAGACTCTTCCAACTCGGTCACATAGTCAGCCATGAAATCCGCCACCGCCTGCGCCTTTATGGATACCCTGGGCACGTAGGAGATATTGAACTCACTTAGCTCCACTGACCACCTAGCCAATCTTCCGGAATGCTCCACCCCCTCCATGATGCCGTGAAGGGGATGGTCGGTCACTACTCTGATTGAATGTGCTTGGAAGTAGGGCCGGAGCTTCCTAGCCGACACCACCAATGCAAATGCTAACTTTTCCAGGATAGGATATCTGAGCTCGACCTTCCTCAATACCCTGCTAACATAGTAGATGGGGAGTTGTTTCTTCCCTTCTTCCCGGACCAGCACCGAGCTGACCGCTTCCGACCCTACCCCTAAGTACAGGTATAGGTCCTCCCCTTGCCTCGGCCCTTGCAGTAGCGGGGCCTGGGTCAGTTGTTCCTTTAGTGCTTGAAAAGCTTTCTCGCACTCGGGGGTCCACTCGAATTTTTGGTTACCCCTCAGCACCCTGAAGAAAGAAGAGCATTTTTCTCCTGCCTTGGAAAGGAACCTACTTAACCCGGCTAGCTTCCCCGTCAGACGTTGAACCTCCTTCGCATTCCTTGGAGACCCTAACTCGAGGATCACCCTCACCTTGTCTGGATTAGGCTCCACCCCGAGGGGGGTGAGCAAATGACCTAAGAATTTCCCTCGGCTTGCCCCGAAGACACACTTTAAGGGGTTAAACTTCATTTTAAACTTTCTCAAAGTCCCAAAGGTTTCCTCGAGGTCCCTGAGGTGAGACTCAAGGTCCCGACTTTTGATCATCAGGTCATCCACGTAGACCTCCAGGTTCCTGCCTTTCTGTTCGCGAAACACTCTATCCATCATTCGTTGGAATGTTGCCCCTGCGTTCATTAAACCGAACGACATCATTTTATAACAATAGCACCCATCCCCGGTGATGAAGGATACATCCTTGATGTCGGGAGGGTGCATGCGAATTTGGTGATAACCTGAAAAACATCTAAAAAAAGACATCACAGAGAAACCGACGGCTGAGTCAACCAGCGCTGATGATTTGATTCGGATTTTTCTTCTTTTTAATTTGGTTTGCACAACCTTTATATGACGAGATTAGAATTAGGCGGGTGTTTTCAAAGAGTTTCGCAAGTACTCCTACTTTGAGAAATTAACTGTTATCCTATCGAAAGATAGAAGTAACAGTCTTTTTCTGCTTTCGAAGTATTGACGTTTACACCTTGACGACAATGCCGAATTCAATTGATTTTTAAAATAGCAAAGAAGAGTTTTGCACTAAATTGGTTTGAAAAGCTTTTGTTTAATTTTTTAATCCAAATTAATCATATGATAAAGGCAAGTATACTTTATCGTGAGTAATACATGATATTTTATTTTAGAAAATATCGAGGTCGTATATTTCCGCGGATCGTGTTGATTACACTACTTTGAGGAACGAACTATTATTTTATCGGAATAAGTTTTTAGTGTGGGTTTTTAAAAGAAAACGATAATAAGCATATAACTAGAGTTCTGAACGATGATAATAAATAGCGCCCGATGTCGAATTACCTTGAGACGAAAATAGTATTTTTTTAGAAGTAAAAGTGATGACTTTTCAAAACATTAAAACGGCTTGGCCGTGGAGGTTCCATAATTATGAACGCTCCTCTCTCGAGGGTACACCCACCTGAGATTATGAATAATCGACCGAACTCTCGTTCTATAATCGAATCTTCTTAATACTCGCTTTATGTTGTGAACCCCGCTATTGGGTTTTTACTTCCAATTCGGGAGACTTACCCCATCCTCTCTCGAGGGTAGAGCGCACTTCTCTTTACCCGTGAGCGATCAGTCCGTACGCACGAGTCTCTCGGCTAACTAGTATACGGAGACGGAAATGAAAACCACACATAGATCATGTGGCTCCACTCAACGTTATTCTCGGGTAAACCTTAAGTTCGTTAATTATTTTAGAAAGAGATGTTTTATTTTTAGAAAAACAATTTTTGGGTCCCAATGCTCTTCGACATCGTGCGCTAAAGGAAATTAGCAACTCATCGGAATGGAGACGGCATAATTAAGAAAATACATGTTTAATAATTTAAGCGGATATAAGCGGATAAAAAGGGAAATAAAAAGACTTATATAAAAGCAGTAATAGTATCCGTCCCAACCGTCTTTAGGCCTGTAAGCAAAAACCAACCGAACCGCCAAACTAAACCGAACCAAACCAAACCGCACGGTTTGGTTCGGTTTCAGTATGTCACGGTTCGGTCACGGTTTTGATTTTAGAAAAACCTTACGGTTTGGTTCGGTTCATGGTTTTGCATGACAAATCGAACCGTGTCGAACCGAACCGAACTGTAGTGTATAATAATATGTAATTACATTTATATTTTTTGTAATTAACTATATCCATATTTTGATTTAATTATGTCCATAGTATTTCATATTTTGGTCGCTGTTTTAGTGTTTTTAAATTTTTATTATATGATTAATTGATTATATATTTATATCCATATTTCAATTCACTGCATTTAGAGGACAGCAAATACCAAATAAGCATCGCTCGATCGCTCTCGCTCAGACGCTTAACTAGGATTTCTCATCCCCGCTCGACGCTTGGTCCTCGCCAATTCCACAAGAAATTGATTTGTCGAGTGCTTGATTTGTGCTCAAGATTGATTGCGGGCATCGCCAATTCCACAAGAAATTGAGGGAAGATTAACTGATATGGCCGAGCTTGAGTCATGCAAGATAACAAATAGATTTGTTTTATGTTTTATTAATTATTTTAAATATTTGATTAATTATATATCTAATTTTTTTAACTTCTATATTCTAAGCTATTGCAGAGAATCCCGGACTTCGTGGAGCTTTTGCATATCATTTAAATTGACATGTTGTGCTTCATATAGAGTAATTTGCAAGTTTTTCATTTATTTTTATTTCTAAGTATAAACACTTGTTTGTGAATGTAATTGTGATTTTAAAACATTCTTAGATTACATATTATTTAAACCACCAAAACCAAACCAAACCGAACTAAACCATTCGGTTCGTTTCAGTTTGGTTACAATGTTTGAGCGGTTCGATTCGGTTCCAAAATTTTGAAACCACATAGGGGTGGTTCGGTTTGCGATTTTGCTTGAAAACCGAACCAAAACGAACCAAACCGAACCGTTACAGGCCTAACCGTCTTAAACAAGTGCTAAAAAGTTCTTAGTCTCTTATCCAGGACGGGGGTGGTATAGAAAATGAAATACTTATAAAGGTGCAGAAATAATATCCGTCTCAACCGTCTTAAATAAGTGCTAAAGGAAATTAGCCTCTTATTCAAGGTGGGGGTGGTATAAACAGTTATATAAAGACTTGAAATAAAACTAAGTTACAAAAAAGAAAAACACTATCTCATATACGCACGCACTCTACTTGTAATAAAAAGACTAAATCGAAAGAAAGCATTTAAACGAAAGCGATAAATAAAGCGTTAAAGAAAGCGATAAACTGTTTTTATGAAAGCTTTTAACCTAAATTATGAAAGCAATAAACTAAGTTATGAAAGCAATAAACTATTCTCATACACACACACTAACATAAATTAAAAAAGAAGATGATCAAAATGAGAAAACAACATTTTATTTCTAAATAAGCATTACAACTAGACTAAAAAAGGCGAAAATTACAAACGAACATATACTTAATTGCATAAACAGAACTCACATTCACTCAAAAGAACTCAAAAACACTAACAAGCACTCAAAATTTGGATGAAAATTCCTTCAGTCGAGCCCTCTATTTATAGGCAAAATATTATTTTTACACGCCCTAGGTCACGGGCGTGTCTTGTGTGTCACGGCCGTGACTTAGGGCGTGACATTTGCGCGTGCTTTAGGGATCGCATCCGCCGTCTTCTGGAAGGTTCAGCCGTCAAACATGGCTGCACACGGGCGTGACTTGAACTGTTATGGGCGTGACAGTGGGCGGCACATATCTGCTTTAACTGGGGCGTGGAGGCTGGCGTGTGCGCTGTATTCTTCGAACGCCTGGACAGAGAGAGTTCGTCGAACGCTTGGGTGGAGATAGTTCGTCGAACGCAGAGCGCTGTTCGTCGAACGATGGACGCGGAGAGAGTTCGTCGAACGCAGAGTGTCGTTCGTCGAACGCTGAGACGGAGAGAGTTCGTCGAACGCCGAGAGCCTTTCGTCGAACGCTGAGACGGAGAGAGTTCGTTGAACGCAGCTCGGTTTCGTCGAACGCAGGGCAGAGAGCGTTCGTCGAGCGCAGCTCGGTTTCATCGAACGCAGGGCAGAGAGCGTTCGTCGAGCGCAGCTCGGTTTCGTCGAACGCAGGGCAAAGAGCGTTCGTCGAGCGCAGCTCGATTTTCGTCGAACGCAGATTGAGAAGTTTGGCGTTTTAAAATTACACGCCCTTGGGTCACGGGCGTGACTTGTTGTCACGGGCGTGACTCAGGGGCGTGACTTGACAAAAATTGCCAAAATCTGCAAAAACAAAAATAAAACTAAATTAGTAAGGAAATAATGAAAAGAAGCAATTTATTTATTAATTTACATATAAATTTCACAATATTAATTAAAATTATACTAATAACTATACTAAAAATACATATATTTTACTACTCATTAAGCGTGTCGATCCTAGGCAGGGGGTAGCAATCCTTGGGGCAAGAATTATTAAGCAAAGAGAAATCAACACACATACACCACTTACCATCTCCCTTCTTTACCATCACCACATTGGAGACCCAGCCTGGATACTGGATCTCCGACACAAAACCGGCCTGAATAAGCTTGTTCACCTCCTCCCGGATAGGAATCTCCAGCTTGTCCGCGATGGACCTCTTCTTTTGGCGAATGGGGCGAGTGCCGGGATCGAGGTTGAGGCGATGGCACGCCACATCCGCATCGATCCCCGGCATCTCCGCAGCACTCCATGCGAAGACATCCACATTTTCTTGGACGCAAGCCGAGATCTTCCTCCGGTCCTCGGGGCTGAGCTCCCCACTGATCTTGATCTTCTCGATTGTTCCGGCCTTGGTGGTGACCTCCACCCCCACTACTTCCTCCACTGCCTCCAACCTGGATTGCTCCCCCCAGGCACTCTCCTCCTCCCCGCCACAAGCGATCGCTTTGGCTCCTTCCCCCATCTCTTCCTCTCCCATCATCATCGACTCCTTCACCCCCCTCCCGGGGCCTCCTCTTCTTTCTCTCCCTCTTCTCTCTCCTCCGCCCTGGGCCCTTCAACGACCCCTCTCTGGGCCTGAACTACTTCATCCGTCCTTCCTTCCAACCTTTCCTCCTCTTCTGCCTCAGCCACCTCTTCCATCACCTCATCCGCCCTTCCCCCTTGGGCCTGAACCTCTACTCCTTCCTTCACCTCCTCCATCGGCTCCTTCGAACCTTCCTCCACTTTCTTCTCCCCGTCCTCTCCTCCGAGTCTCGCCAGCTCAACCATCTCCTAGTCCCATTTCTCTGCTTCGGCCATCCAGGAGATGGTGTTGACTGCTGTCACGTAGCACTGTTTTGCTACCTTCGGATCTCCCCTGATCCGGACTTGGACTCCCCCATCATTGAATTTAAGGCACTGGTGGAAAGTGGAGGGGACACAGCGGAACGCGCTGATGAGCGGCCGTCCGAAGATGGCGCTATAGCTGCTGGGGGCATCCACTATCACAAAGCGGCAGTTCCTGGACTGCACTCCCAAGACCACATGGAGTCCTACTCCTCCTTCGACCTCCTTCCTCTCCCCGGAGAATCCAAACAACCGACCGTCTGAGGCCAACACCCTTCGCGCCTCCACCCCCATCCCGTCGAACGCCTTCTTAAAGATGACGTTGATTGAACTCCCGTTGTCCACAAGGATTCGGGAAACGGTGAAGTTCTCGATCGCCGTCTGAATGACCAGCGCATCGCAGAACGGGTCTTCATAACCCGGCATGTCCTTCTGGGTGAATGAAATCTTCTCTGTCGGGGGCGGGCGGGGCCAGGGATGTCGAAGCCACGCTACGACGATAGATAGTATGGAGGCTCGCCTTCCGGGTTGCCTCAATCCCTACCCCCCCCCCCCCCCCATGGATCACCCCGATCCCCCCTCGGGACCCCAAATCGGCCCGGTCCTCGCACTTTTCATCTTCATCCTCCTGGGGTGGAACCTCCTCTATCCTCACCGGTCGCTGTTGCGGCTGCGGTGCTGGGACCCTTGCATTCCTTGCTTCTAAGAACTCTGGGCAGGCGACTGTTGCGTGACCTTCCTCCTGGTGGAAGTCACAATACGGCAGCGCCACCCCCCTCTCCTCACCTCCTACTCCCCTGTTCCTTCTTCGGAGCCCGGCTCCTCCAGCTCTCGTCCCTCTTCTTCTTCCTCTTCTCCCTCCTCCTATCTCCATTGCTTGCTGAGGCGGGGGAGGAGGTGGTCTAGGACCTTGCCTCCACCCCAACTGATGCGGCCTTCCCTGCCCTCCTTGGAAGTTACCCCCTCCGTGGGGGAACCCCCTTCCTGGGCCCTGCATCCCGCCACCTTGCTGCCTCCACACCAATTCCGGGGCCCTCACTTCTTCTCTCCTTCTCGGCTCTGTCTGTCTATCTTCTGGCTCGCTCAGCCGCGCTAGCCTCTTCGTGAACTCGGGGTTTGCTGCCTCCCCGTCTACTTCCTCCGCCGCTCTCTCCATCAACTCCTCATAAGACAGAGGAACCCTCCTCTTGAGATCCATCTTGAAGAAACCCTCCCGCAGCCCCAAAGTGAAGGCAAGCTGGAGGGTGTACCCTGGCACCTCCTGGACGAGGAGAACCTCCTCCCTGAACCGCTCCAGATACTGAGCTAACGACTCTCCGGACTTCTGCTTGATGGTAAAGAGTGACTCGGGATCCTTCTTCATTTTCTTCGAGGTGGAGAAGCGCAAGAGAAAGCCCGGACGCAAGTCCTCGAAGGCATAAATCGACCCCGAGGGCAGCTGGTGGAACCAGTCCCTCGCCTTCTCCTTTAAGGTGGTAGCAAAGAGTCGGCGCTTGAAGGCGTCCGACATAGGTCTGATCGAGACCATATCCTCGAACCATTGCAAGTGCTGAACGGGGTCATCCTTGCCGGTATACAGCGTCATGGCCGGCTCCCTGAATCCTTCGGGGAGTGGTGCCGAGAGCACCAACTCGCAAAAAAGGCTTCCCCGCTCACCCTATGGACCTACTTCACTCTCCCTGCGAACTCCCCTGGCGACCCTGCTCCTGCCGACCTCGGGCTCGCCAAAGGACCACTCACCGGGGCTCCACTGGCCGGGACCCCCTCTGCTTGGACGACCCTTGTCGGGACCTCGCTCGCTCTCTCCGGGCTGGGGAAGAGTTCTCGCCCGGAGAGGTCTCGCCCCGCACCCTGGGTTGCCGCCTCCCTTCCGGCTCCCAGAGCTGGGGCATTCTCGCCAACTCCAGGCGGAGGAGCTACCTGGGGCGCTGGGGTCGCGAGACCACCGAGTGTCGTGACAAGAGCGCTCTGAAAAGCTCCAAGAAGATCTCGCCTAAGGTCTGCCAGCATTTCCACCGTTGCTGGCGCTCCTGGGGGTGGTGACCCTCCAGGTCTCGCGTCCTGCTCGTTCTCTCCTGTCATGTTTCCTCCTTGAGATTTTCTTGAACCAGCTGCACTCCACGCTCACCGCACCAAAAATGTTGAAACCAGTAAATAGTCTCTGTGGAGTTCGGGGCCCCCAACTAGTTGGGGGCAGCTGGAACTTACTAATCCCTTGAAGGGACAGACTGAAGCCTCGGAACTAGACACAGACCCTTAGACTCAGCAAGGAGGACCCACCACACACACGAAAGATCTTTAGAGCGCTTCCCCTCCCAAGCCAATGCTGAAGCCCGGGCACCTTGGAGAGCTCTGAAAATGACAACCAAGGAAAGCCTGGGGAAAGAGAAGCTCAAAAAAAGAGAAGTCCTCTCCAAAGGTGCCCTTTGGGTCTTATTTATAGATTTTCTGAACTGGCCTGCAAATAGCAGGATTCCGCCTCTTGATTTTACTATACGCACCCCAAAATTGGTCTGCTAACAGCCAAACTCCGCTGTTTGAAGAGACTAATGGTAGACCACTGGGGGTAAAAAGGTAATCCTTCCCTATCAGCCTACGGGCAAGGGGTCTGCGAGAACATTACTCGCGAGAGCTCCCGCTGCCTTCTCGCGGATCTCTCCCGCGACATCCCTCCTGGCGAGTGCGTCGTTAAGACCTCGCTTGGGACCCTTCTGGCGATATCCACTGGGACCTGGTCTCGCGCGCCTTCCTGCGAGCCCACCCTGGTCCCTCCGAGATGACTGCTTATCCCAGCGGATCCGCTGGGATGAGACTGAGCCGCCGAGACAATAGGCCCTCCCAGCCCAACCGCTGAGATAAACTTATCTGGTTGAAACTTGACGTTCGTCGAACTGAGAAGTGAGTTCGTCGAATGCATAATACATTTCGTCGAGCGCGTTCGATTTCGTCGAACGCCTTTCGTCGAACCCAGAAAACTACTGTAAGCGGCTCGCGAGTGGTTGGCTCGCCAGCCCTTCTCGCGTATGCACGGCGAGTACCCGTCTCGCCATCCTACCAGCGAACAGTCGGCGAGGGCTTGTCTCGCCCGCCCGACTCTTGCGAGAACTTATCTGGTTTGTCCCCCTTATTACTTTCTTCACAATGTTGACCTCTCGAAACGCCCCCCCTTGCCTGGCGAATATCGGGGTTGTACAATGCTTATAATTATGTATAAAAACCATAGTTTTGAAAAACATTCATCATTATGTAAGATACCAATTGCTTGTTCTCCTATAATCCACAGAATGTTTTGCTTTTTTAAGCAAACCAGACTTAAATTTTCCTAGATACATAACAACCACTAGTAAATAAGTTTTTTTGACATGGCAAGACAACTCATTGCTTCGTCTCCTTCACCTTGCGTTACAAATTTGTCATAAATCTGTTTTCCCGTATAAATAGGTGCTGAAGTAATATTGGCTACATTACCTATCACCACAAGATGGCCGGCTTCAAGTAAAATTGTAGCTACAGTAATAAACTCGCTCATTATACCTATCATTCAACCTACTTTCTTTTTCTAGTGATGGACAAAATGTACAGAAGCAATAATTTCAGTAAGCACTTCTTGAATGTGTAGTTTTTGTAAAACAATGAAATACCTATTACTTCTTTTATAAAATGTTAGGTGTGCAGTAGTTTAACAGGAAAGTAGAAAGAGATTGGGCTCTATTTGGGACAATTGTGGCGGTTGAGCGGTGACAGTGTTAAACTTTGGTAGCAAATGTTGTTATGACGGTTTACCTATGTTTGGAACTTTCAGAGTAGCTTTTTTGGCCTAAATTCCACGCATGACTATGGTGGTGTTTTGACATAAAACTCATTTTAGAAAAATAGAGTTTGTGCCAGCACCTACCCAAACGTTATGTGTTTTTGTAGTTGCATTCACAATTGTCACCATTTTCCCACTGCTCTCTCAAAGAGTGCCTAGGTCCATTCGAATCTCATTGCTTTGCTCTTGTTAAATAGTCCAAGGTTGAACTTGCATGATTTCAAGATCTTCAATATCTCAATAACATTCTATTTCACCGTTCTCCTTTTACTATTTTAATATAGGGAATCCCACGCTTGAGGCTTTGGGCGTAGAAGATTAAGATCTTATATTTTGAACTTTAATTGGCATTGAAATCCATTTGTAGGATTATCTGTAAACAGACTCTATTACCAGATTCATGCTTAGCTTGGAATTTCCTGAGCTCTCTAGTATCCTAGGATCCCTCTAATCACTTATTACCTTTCTGTTCTCATGAATAATGTTTAATAAATTTTATTATCTTAAATATCATTGAATGTCTCATTATATGCTCACAACTCAGTTTTCCATTTACAATCCTCCAGTGTATGATGATTTGTTAAGCTCATGATACTATCCAATATCAATTTATCAAGTTGGTTATTTCATAACAACAATGCACGAGTGGTCTTAACCAAGAAGGGGTGGGTTTTAAGGAGGATTTCACCTTCAATTATCAATATAATTAATTGTGATATTTAAGGATAGTCGTAGGATTTTCACACAAATGTCAATATTTGGGAAGGAGTGAATTTGAGTGCATCTACAGATTCCTGCCTTTTAAGTGGAATTATGTTTAATACCGGAAAAATCAATGAATTTGAGGAGTAATAGATTAGCAATGAATTTGAATGCTTCATGAGTTATGTGATCTGTGTTATGTATCAGCTTAATTTTTTATTTTTGCGGTCAGAATTCTAAGCTTGGGAATCAAGATT
The DNA here is from genome assembly GCA_033032865.1 of Dactylorhiza incarnata. NCBI lineage: Eukaryota > Viridiplantae > Streptophyta > Magnoliopsida > Asparagales > Orchidaceae > Dactylorhiza > Dactylorhiza incarnata. Next base: position 4,365,195 of record JAWHQI010000133.1, on the reverse strand, counting down.
CTTTAGGTGCTGAACAATGATGAATTAGGATTATGTTTCCATGCCATCTTTGTTTCTGAAATACCAGGGTATGGGCTTGTTTGGGGATATTGGTTTCCCGCAGCGCGGATCAAGCGGAACATCACCGCGGCGTAGCGGCGACTCGGCTGCTTGGTTGTACCACCAGCCACATGCATGGGAAATCAATGACATATCCACGGATTTTAACCGCGTGGGCAGAAATCCACAAAATACCCGTGAATCTCGATCACAGGCATCGGACCATGGCTAAGGTCCGAAGTTCACAAATCTGGGGTGGTTGCTTTCACTGGTCCAAACAGGGCCTACGTTTCATCATTTCCAAAGATTTATTTCTAAAAGACAAGTGCTTATTTATCTGAATAAATAAAGATGTTTATCACCTTAATTTAACTTTACACCATTATTCAAGTTAGAAGACGGGTTGTGATTTCTTTATTCAGGTTATATACTGCTACTACTACATCATGTAAACTGAAAATCAGTCCTCTGGTGATAGTATTTCAGGTGCTTTTGCAAAATGTAATATTGTAAATCTATGTTATATCAACAGGCTATAAAGGAGGAGAGCGATGAAGTTAAATGTTGTCCAATTCATCACTCTTAGGATGAAGTCAACGTCTATAACTTGGGTGCTGACATGGATTGATGTAGGGTCAAAACCAAAAAAACTGGATTACCAACTGAGATCACTGAGAAAGACACTTGTTTTATAAAGACCCTGTAACAAAAATCACTTCCTGATTTACCATCATGGATAAGTATTATATGAGCTATAATTATGTAACTTTGATTTTCAAAATGAAATGTGACATTTGAAATTAAAATGTATTGCTAGTTTGAAACTTACTTGGATGCATTACAAAGCTAGAATGTTGTATACAAAAGAATGGCAATGAAACTATAGGATTGATTACTGTACTAAGCCCCCAACAACAGTTCTTCATTGATTGGTCTTCCTATGTACGCAAACAGGGCCTTAACTGGAAGAAGCTTGTCTAATGAATGAATTAAACTCAAAAGAACACAAGATAAGCTCAAACATAGTCAAATTGAAAGGTATGATTGATGAAGCATAGATGTAATATGAGTAGATAAAAGATATAAAAATGGCATTGCTACGACAGCACAAGATTGCACCGTATTTGTCTCTAACTACAGTTGCTTGAAGAGAGATATCTAATGCATTTGGACAACATAACGCAAGGCATTGAAACAAAAAAAGAACTCCAGAGAGAGTATGGACTACTTAGTATGGAAGAAAAAAAGCGGCAGCAGATTACCGAAGACATACGAATACTCGCTGTTAAGGACATCGTTGCAGCCACCACCACCAACGGCGCAGAAAGCTTCGGAGTTCGAGAATTTAAGATAGGTCAGGTACGCCGTCTCGAGAAAACCTAGGGTTCCGAGAGCTGCGCACCAATTGGATGTAGGAATGCCGAGAAACATAGCCTTGCGGGAGGCCTCGGAATCAGAATCCATCCTTGGAGAAGGACTGCCCAAGCACCTTAAAGAAACCTCCGCTGCCCTCTGCGGCAGCCATAGATTACTGAGAAGTCGACGAATATGAAACATAATGAAGTGATATGAGGGATTACCGGGCTACCTTGAGGCGTAAAGGGGGCGTAACAAAACGTCGAAAAGAGGAAAGAGATGGTGGGCGAGAAAAGGCAAGGGCGGCGGAGATGCTCGCCATGGTAAGGAACTTAGCTACCGCTTCACCCCCGTTGCCCGGGGTCTGGTGTGCTGCTGATTACCAGCGAGTCCTTGTGATCTGCTCTGGTGAAGCTTCGTTTTTGGAGAGAAGATTATTGCGTCCGTTGCCTTTCGGGTTATAGCAAGCCGAATGATCGAACAGTCACAAATTGAAGATAGTTGTAAATATTAAACAACTATAATAAATCACGTAATAATAATATTAATAATAAGGGGCGCTGCTACATACACCTAAAGTCAACCAAAAAATCACAAAAAGTCACAAAAAGTGGGCTCCAGTTCTCACAAAAACACCTGATTCCTCTAAGGTTCGGCTGAAAATAACAAAAAGTGAGCCTCACTCGGCACAAAAACATCTGACTTTAGGGTTTGACGCAAAAAAAATAATACTATGCTCACCTAAAGTCTACCTAAAAACCACAAAAGTGGGCCCCACTCAGTACAAAACATCCGACTTTAGGGTTTTTTTTTTGCGCCAAACCCTAAAGTCGGGTGTTTTTGTGCCGAGTGGGACCCACTTTTTGTGATTTTCAGCCGAACCCTAGAGAAATCAGGTATTTTTTTGAGAAGTGGAGCCCACTTTTTGTGACTTATTGGTAGACTTTAGGTGTGTATAATAGCGCCCTAATAATAATATGGTGTTGTTACTAGCAAATCATAAAACGTTGTTAGCAAATCATAATAAGCCCGGTTTAACTTTTTTTTTTGCGTTTTTTTCTAACTTCAAATATCGCTCGTAGCAAACCACTTTTTATTTCCTGTATTTGTTGGAGTCTTAATCGCAGCCACCGCCATCGCCGTGACCTGAAAAGAAAAGTGAAGCTCAGAATTTTATATATATATATATATAAATGTAATTATGCGTGTATTATGTTTATTAAGTTAATCCGTTATTATCCTTAAAACAGTTTTATAAACCGCTGTTAAGAAGGTATGTAAGCAGTTGTTCAGGGACACGTGTATGATGTAAATTCATCAGGCATATGTATTTAAAGCCGATGATTTGTTTAATGAAATCAACTGTTTATCTCCTTCTTCGTTCTTTTGTTAATTTCACTGTTCTCTACCGCAAAACACCGTGAAATCCATCATGGTATCAGAGCTCAGGCTGTAGAACCGGGAAGAAACGGAAAAGGAGGAGAAATCCTGCCATCAGAAAACGACTGAATCAGAGCGCATCTCGCATCATAAAAACAGAGTTTTTTCACTCCAGTTTTTTCATCATATGGCGGCCTCAAATGTTCAAACTCTTACTTATAATCAGAGTGGAATTCCAGTCTTCGACGGTGAATTTTACGATTACTGGAGTATGCAAATGAGGACACTATTCCTCTCGCAGGATCTGTGGGACCTCATTCAAACCGGCTTTGAACAGTTAACACCTGGAACTGCTAACAATGCTGCCGCCACACGACGGTATGCAGAAAACTTAAAACGGGACTCAAAAGCACTTCTTTATATTCAACAAGGAGTGAGTAAAACCATCTTTCCAAGACTTATGGCAACCACCACATCCAAAGAAGCATGGGATCTGCTTGAAGCACAATTCAAGGGCTCTTCAAAAGTTGTTTCCATTAAATTACAAAACCTTTGGAAAGACTTTGATATGCTCGTGATGTCGGAAACTGAAGAAGTCCAGCAGTTCTTCTCAAGAACCTCCCTTATTGTCAACCAATTGAAAATGTTGGGAGAAACTGTAGACGAAAAAAGAGTGGTGTTGAAGGTCTTGCGCAGTTTACCTGTGAAATTTGACCATATTGTGGCTGCCATAGAAGAGTCCAAAGACATAAACACTTACACTTTTAGTGAACTTATGGGCTCATTGCAAGCACATGAGTACAGAATGAAGAAATTTGTAACTCCAATTGAACAAGCCTTTCATACCAATGCTAAAATCAACTCAAATAAAACTCAATATAGAAAGAGGCCTCAACACTTCACTAGAAAGGAGAAAGTCAAAGCAGTTCAGGGGGAGAAAAACCAATACAAGTGCCACATTTGCAAGAAGAACAATCATGAACCCAAGGATTGTTATTTTAGATGCAAACGCTGCAAGAACCATGCACACAGCAACAGATATTGCTGGTTTAAGGAAGAAAAGCAAAACCAAGAGGAGGCCAAGATTGCAGAACAGGAAGAAGAAGAACCATCAAATGTCTTCCTTACCTGCTTAAAAACAACACCACAAGAATTACAAACGGATCAAGCATGGTATGTTGATAGTGGCTGTTCAAACCACATGACATACATCAAGTCAAGCTTCATAACATTGGATGAAACACTTAAAGCAGAAGTGACAATGGGAGATGGAAAAACCAAAGTAATAAAAGGGAAAGGCACAATACTTGTCCAAAACAAAGCAGGAAAAGCTGTACACATACAAGATGTCCAATATGTACCAGGTTTGAAACATAACTTACTAAGTGTAGGCCAATTATTGTGCAAAGGATATAGAGTTCTTTTTTCTGAGAATTCCTGCAAAATACAAGACTGCATTACCAATGGAGTATTGTGTTCAATACCAATGAATGGACACAAAGTCTTCCCTCTAATATTGCCTTCAAGTCCCTGCAAAGCATTACAAGCAATTGAAGTAGATCTAACACAAAGATGGCATCAAAGATATGGGCATATCAACTATTCAGATTTGAACACACTGAGTACTTCCTTAGTAGTAGAAGGCCTTCCAAAATTGATCAAGGGAAGTTTCACTTGCAGTGATTGCTCACTCAACAAAATCCACAAACAATCATACCCAAACTTCTCCACAACAAGAGCAAAAAAGCCATTGGAACTGTTACATATGGATCTATGGGGACCTTCATCAACACCCTCTCTATCGGGAAAAAGGTACTTTCTATTAATAGTGGATGATTACTCTAGGTTTATGTGGGTATATTTTGTGGAATTAAAATCTGAAACTTTCACAAAATTTACCCAATATAAGAACCTAGTAGAAAATCAATTCAACCAAAAAATTAAAACCATAAGAAGTGATAGAGGTGGTGAGTTTATGAGCACAAACTTCATCAATTTTTGTCATGAAAATGGTATCCAAAGACAACTCAGTGCCCCTGGATGCCCACAGCAGAACGGAGTAGTTGAGAGAAGAAATAGATCCATACTTGAGATGACAAGAACCATGATGAATTTCAAAAACCTCCCTAAGAGTTTTTGGGCTGAAGGAGTAAACACATCAGTTTACATCCTTAACAGAACCATTACAAAAGCTTTAGATAAATCAACACCTTTTGAAGCCTTGTATAAAACAAAACCAAATGTGAGTCAATTGAGGATATTTGGTAGTATAGCTTATTATCTAACTCCAAAAGATACTCGAGATAAGTTAGATGAGAAGGGAGAAAGAGGAATATTCATTGGTTACAGCAATGAATCTAAAGCATATAGGATTTGGAATCCTACAAAAAGGGTCTTCACTTTGTCTCGAGATACTATCATTATTGAATCAGATGAATGGAGTTGGACAGAAAACAGGGATCAGAACACAACTGGCAGCTTTTTTACACAAGATCAACGGGCTGAAGACCTCTTCATGCCATCCTTCCAAGAATCATCTTCAATGGAGGTTGCAAGAAGAGAACCAAACCAGCAAAATTCTACTCTTGAACAAATACAAGACACAAGCCCTCAAAGTGCTGTCGCAGTTGAAGCCAGTTCATCATCTCCACTAATGGACAGAAGTGCTGAAGGTATAGATGAGAATTCAGTAGCTTTTTTCTCAATAGAACCCCAAACTTTCAAAGAAGCATGCACACAGAATCATTGGCTGGAGGCAATGAATTTTGAAATAGAGTCTATTGAGAAAAATCAAACCTGGAGCTTAGTCAATAAACCTGAAGGGAGAGATATAGTTGGTCTAAAGTGGATCTATAAAACCAAGTTTAATGAAGATGGAAGCATATTGAAGCATAAAGCAAGACTAGTTGCTAAAGGATACTCCCAACAACCAGGAAGGGACTTCACTGAAACCTTTGCTCCCGTGGCAAGGATGGAGACAGTACGTCTCATGATAGCAGTTGCTGCCCAAAGAAAACAAGTCCTGCACCAACTTGATGTAAAATCAGCATTTCTCAATGGCCATATAGAAGAAGAAGTGTATGTTAGTCAGACAGAAGGTTTTAAAAGGCAAGGAGAGGAACATAAAGTTTACAAACTACACAAGGCATTATACAGTTTAAAGCAGGCTCCACGAGCCTGGAATCATAACATAGATCAACATCTCAGAAGTAATAACTTTGTAAAAAGCATGAGTGAAGCTGCCTTGTACATCAAAACCTTCCCCTCCAACGATTACCTGCTGCTCAGTATATATGTTGATGACCTCATTGTAACAGGTACTTTTGCAACTTTGTTAGAAGAATTTAAAGAAGAAATGAAGAGAAAATATGAAATGACGGATATGGGCCAAATGAAGTATTTCCTTGGAATTCAAGTTCATCAAGAACCAGGGAGAATCTTCATTCACCAAAATAAGTATATGTTAGATCTATTATATCGCAACAACATGCAGGAGGCCAATCCTACTCAAACTCCCGCAAGCACAAGTGAAAAATTGGTGAAAGATGATGGTGAAGAGAAGATAGATCCTACAGTGTATCGAAGTCTAGTAGGATCTCTAATCTACTTGACACATACAAGGCCAGACTTGGAATACTCCGTGAACATGGCCTCTCGATTTGTGTCAGAACCAAGCCTCAAACACCTTGCATGCATCAAGAGGATCCTTCGATACCTGAGGGGAACACGACATTTGGGCCTCCTCTATACTTCAGAACCTCAAGGAATGGAGCTTACTGGATACTGTGATAGTGACTGGGCTGGGGATGTTGAAGATAGGAAGAGTACCTCCGGCTACATATTCTTCCTTGGGACCAAGCCAGTTTCATGGAACTCAATTAAGCAAAAAAGCGTGGCCATGTCAACAGCCGAAGCAGAGTATATTGCCCTAGGAGAAGCAGCAAAGGAAGGAATTTGGCTTAATCGGATGCTAATCGACATGAAAGAAAAAAGGGGAAAAAGTAAGAAACAAAGTCGACAACACATCTGCAATCTCTATAGCCAAAAATCCTGTGTTACACAGGAAATCCAAGCACATTGAACTGCAGTACCACTTTGTAAGAGATTTGACACAGAAAAGAGAAATAGATCTAGAATACTGCACTTCTGATGATCAAGCGGCGGACATCTTCACAAAACCACTGCCCAAGCTGAAGTTCGAAGAAATGAAGAAGAAGATAGGAGTGGCTGACGGAGGCACCGATTAAGGGAGAGTGTTGGAGTCGTAATCGCCGCCACCGCCATCGCCGTGACCTGAAAAGAAAAGTGAAGCTCAGAATTTTATATATATATAAATATAAATGTAATTATGCGTGTATTATGTTTATTAAGTTAATCCGTTATTATCCTTAAAACAGTTTTATAAACCGCTGTTAAGAAGTTATGTAAGCAGTTGTTCAGGGACACGTGTATGATGTAAATTCATCAGGCATATGTATTTAAAGCCGATGATTTGTTTAATGAAATCAATTGTTCATCTCCTTCTTCGTTCTTTTGTTAATTTCACTGTTCTCTACCGCAAAACACCGTGAAATCCATCAGTATTCAGCCATAGCCGCCGCAAGGTTTCTCTCTCGCCTGCCAGGCCGACTGCTCGATCGCCGGTTTCTTGCTGCCACATGGATCGTCGGTTTCTTGCTTCGTCGACGTCCATTTCTCTCCTTCAGGTTTTGTCATTTGCGCTCTATCGACGATTTCTTGCTGCCGTTGGGATACACGGTCCTTCTCTCGCCAAGTATCGTCTATTTCTAGATCGCCGGTTGGATACTCGATCGCCGGTTTCGTCGACGTCTAATACATATGCATTTGGATATCTGATTTCTTCGAGCATCTCATCTGATTCCTTTTAACCATTCCAGCCTTCGGTGGCGAGTTTTTCATAAGGATTTGATATAGTATTTCCCGTATTCAGCCCTAGCAATTCATCTGATTCCTTCCGACATTTGGTTATATTGGTAGCAATGATTTAAGGCATTTGACTTGTTTAATTTAATTTTATTACAGAGATTTTTGGGAGCTATTGAAGACAATCAAATTTTTTATTATCCTTTTTGTAGCAAAGAAAACATAATAACTAATTTTGTAGTTCTAATGATATAGGCTCCGTTTGGGGGGACTTATTTTCACAGGTCAAGCGGTTACGACCGCAACCGCTTGACCGGCGAAAATAAGTTCCCCCAAACGGAGCCATAGTATAGTTCAAACACTTATTTTTGGGAGTTTTTTTATAAAAAAAATTGGAGTGGTTTGCTAGTAACTATTTGGTTTTCAAATAGTCATTTTCAAATTTTATGGTTTGCTATTAGTAATGATTTGTTAAATGTCAAAATAGGTTTGCTAATAACAACACCATAATAATAATGTTGAATAACAATCTTAAATAATAGTTGGATGTTGAATAACAATCATATTTTCGAAATTCACAGTAGACCAAGCTAGAAATCATGGCTCTGTTTATAATAGATGACAAAATTGTCGATCGAATAGAGTTGTTAGAAAAAGTAATGATGAGAAAGCATACGTGCAGAAAAAAATCGGGCCGAGGGGGCCGGCCCGGGCCCGGCCGGAAAAAGCCCGGCGAGGCCCGGGCCCGCAGAAGCCTGGGCCCGGGCCGGGCTTAGGGGCCTAACTGGGCCCCCATATTAGGCAAATGCCCGGCCCGGGCCGGGCAAAGCCCGGTTTACCGGGCTCTTGAAAAGCCCGGTTTGGCCCCCTAAGCTGCCATGGCAGCTTGCTACCATGGCAGCCATAAGGCCGAGCCCGGCCAGGGCCCGGCCCGGCCCTGGGGGCCTTGGCAGGCCCCCATTTGGAGGGAAAGCCCGAGCCCGGCCCGGTTAAGGCTAGGCCCGGGCCGGGCTCGGTTGGAAAAAAACCCGGGCCTGGTAGGCCCGGTCTCGGCCCAGGCCCGCCGGGCTTTTTGGACATGTATATGAGAAAGTAATAAAATGTTTGAAGAGTTTATGCTTAAGTGCTGATTGAATAGAGCATTTTCATTTAAACTGTTTGGTAGAACATCTATTTGAAAGCTATTTTTTCATGTGAAAAACATGACTACATATTATGTTTGCAAACATAATTAATCATATTAATACAACATTAACGTTTCACGAAGTTCACTAATAAATAAAAATAAACATTAATGTTCGCAACTCATCCACTTCTCCATCCATTTCTCTTCACCTGGGCGATAAAAGAACTGAGATTAATCAAACACTTCAATATTATTGCATGAAGAGTTTGTAAATAAGATGTTTGTAGATTATATATGTGAGCATTATACAATTCCCAGTAATACTATCTCGCATTGCAAACATATGTTCAGCACCCCCAACATCAAACATATCAGTATCAATATCAGCCTTTGTCGTAGTATCATTTTTCATCTCAGGGTGTATGAATGTTTCATCAACATCACAAGCAGTGAATTCTGGGTCCCACCGAGATCGATGTCTGCGGTTAAAATTATGCAATGTTATAGTCTCGAGTACAATTAAACATTTTTTATTTGAAATTGTATTGTCACATTGTTGGGAAAAACCTTCATTTGGTATATCAAGTTATTTTGTGCTTATCCGGTTTTGTATTGTCACAAGAAATATATAGTTATAATTGTGTTAAAAGGTTGCTGGATTAATAGTTGAATAGAGCTTTGTTGTATAAAACAAATAAATGAAAAATATTGACATCACCGTACAATTGTATAGTGAAGAAGTTCATGTATGTTGAGTTGTATCTAAGACTGATGTCGACATATGTTACGCCATATTCAATAAAAGAGTTGACATATGCTATATGAATTAAAATCGAAACTATGATATATACACGAGTTTTTTTTCTCTTTAAGTAATATCTTTCCACAATAGACTCTGATGATAGCAAATGGTAAGAAACTATCAAAATACGCCGACAAGTATTATATATTGGTGTCGACGTACCTTGAGTGGAATTCAGGAAGATTTCGAAGTACGTTGATATGCTTATTGTTGAAACCGATTTCTCGGTCTATTGTGAAGCTCGGGCCCTCAACAAGTTGAGGGGCAGCTAGCCCTTACTAGTCCCTCGGAAGGAGCAGACTGGGGACTCGGAAACAGACTGACCTTAGTCTCAGCGAGGAGGTCCCACCACAAACCCGGAAGATCGTTGAGTGCTTCCTCTCCCAAGCCAAAGCTAAGACTTGGGCACCTTGGAGAGCTAGAGAGCTAAACCAAAGTAACCGAGGGAAGAAGAAGAAGCTCAGAGATCTGAGATTGGAATCCTCTCCCAAGGTGTCCTTCAAGGTCTATTTATAGTTTTTTGCTCGTGGTCTGTTAATAACGTAATTCTGCCTTTTGGTTTTACTAAATGCACCCCAATTTGTCCTGCTAACAGCCAAACTCCGCTGTTTGGACGGGCTAACGGCAGACCATTGGGGGTAGAGAGGTAATTTCGCCTCCCTAACCTATGGGCAAGTGGCCCGCGAAAGGGCTACTCGTGAGAGCTTCCGCGAGTCTCCTCGCAAGTGTGGCTCGCAAACCCCTCTTAGGCGAGCGCTCTGCGAAGGCCCGCTCGCCCTTCTTCTGATGACATCCACCGAGGCCGGGTCTCGCACTTCCTCCTGTGAGCTCTCTCGCTGAGACAGGGCCGGGAGTCGCTGAGAAGGTGCTTAAGCCCGCTGGGATAATTGCTTATCTCAGCGGGTCCGCTGGGACGGGACAGAAATAGCTGCTGAGACGGCCGGCCCTCCCAGCCCAGCCGCCGAGATGATTTCACCGAGGCTGAAGTGTGGCATTCGTCGAACTAAGAAGCAAGTTCGTCGAACCGAGAAGCGAATTCGCCGAACGGGAAAGGTATCGTGAGTTTGTCGAATTGAGAGGCAAGTTTGTCGAACTGAGAAATGATGTTCGTCGAACGGATTTCGTCGAACGCAGAACAGAGTTCGTCGAACACCGAAACTTAGGAAGAAACTGGTTTGCCCAGAACACCACTGTAAGTGGCCCGCGACGATCTGGCTCGCCCATCCTCCTTGCGAGCGGTCGACGGGTGTCCGGCTCGCCTGCCTCCTGGCGGATAGTTGGCGAGTGCCCGGCTCGCCTACCTTCTTGCGGGCAGCCTTTGAGACTCTGGCTCGCCTTCCTTACTACTTACCCTCTGGCGAATATTGCGCTTCGTCGAACACGGCCGGGTTCGTCGATCTCAACTAAGGTGTGACGTTCATTGAACGCGAATGAAGTCCGTCGAATACCGAAACTCGGAAAGAGTCTGGCTCGCCTATGAGATCGCGGGTGCAGCCCGCGAGGATCTGCCTCTGGCTCGCTATTCTCTTCAGTCTTTGTTTACCTCAGGGAGAATACCAGGGTTGTACACAATCCCCACTCTTCGCGAGGCTACCTAGGCTCACGAAGAACCATCCAACCCATGGTATTCGCCAACCCCCTGGTGTCGTGGCGAGAATCTTTTGGTGGGGCCCATGCCCATTGCTATAAATATCGTTCTTCCTGGCTAGTGCACAAGCTTTTCATCCCTCTTTCTTCCCTTGCTGCTCGCCGCTAGACCCCGGTGCGATGTCTAAAAGGGAAGAAATGTTGGCCCGCCTCAAGGCCTCACAGACGGCCCAGAAGGCCAAGGCGTCCGCACTCGCTTCCTGGACCTCGCTGCAGCATGCTTCGCCTCAGCTTCACCTAAAGGCGACAAAAACTATCCGGCGCTCGCCCGGTGAGGATGGGTCTTCCCCTTTGTCTCCTTCTCCCGACGGCCTCGCCTCGCAGGTACTAACACAAAGCTCGCTAATTTAATGATTTTCTCTTCTGACCTTTCTTCTTTGCTTGCAGAACCCTTCTCCAGGAGAAAACACCCTAGAGAAAACAACTATGGAGGCTCGCGTTCCCTCCCCTGGGAGGATCGATCCTGCCTCCCGGGTCGTGGGGACCTCTGATATGCAGGTCTCGCCTTCGCGGCCTGGTGAGTTGTTCACTTCGCCCTTCGCTGTTCTTTTCCTGGCTCGCTAAGTCTCCCTTAATCTTCATGCAGTGCCTCCTCTCGTAAACTTGGAGGGGTGCATTCCTCCTCCCGCGGACCAGCCGGCTCCGCCGAAATAGACCATCATCACTCATGGATTCAGCGTTATGGGGGCAAAGGAGCCCTGGAGGGACACTGCTTGGCGAGTCCGGAGTCGCCGCCGAAACCACGTTCCGCCCTGGTCTGGGGAAAGCCGTTACCCCCGTCTTCGTCGAAGCGTTCAAGGGCCGGCCGGGCATATCTCGCTAGCGGCCCAGTACCCAAATGCTCCCACCAGGTTAGATCATCCCTACTGAATGCCATTTTCTTCTCTCTCTCGCTGATTTATACCTCGCAGGTGATCCTCTGACCCCGCCCACTAAGTCGAGACCTGGAGAGTTAGAGGTTTCGCCACCCCCCTCGCCGGGTCAGATCGCGGATTTTTTTGGGGACCCCAGCGATCCAGAGCAAATGAAGAGGCGGGTCACCGATATATTCCAGAAACACACTTCCATGCTGCGGGATTTATTCGAACAAAATCGGCTGGATCGGGCCGCCTATGAAGAGAGATTTGCTGCGATGGAGGACGCGAACTCGCGTATTCTTGCCGAGGCGCGGCCGGTGGACCACAACGAGGTGACCTCACCTGGGGTGTACATTGCGCGGATTGAGGATTACGCGCAGATGATGACTCACGCGGCCCAGTCGGTTCGCGAGTACTGCTATCCGCGAGTTCCCCCGCGCTCTGGTGTGAGTGGCCGCGGTCGCTGGAAGTGGCTCCGTTATTGAAAAACTTCTCCTTTATAACTCGCTGTTGGATTTTTCTTCTCCTCCTTATGGGGGGAGTGAACTAGATTATTTGATGATTTGCGACTATTAAGACTTTATTGGCTCGCACGCGAGCCCACCTTTTCTGCGTTTACTTCGTCCATCGCTGTGCCTGCCGTGTTCGCATTTTACAAATTTTATTCGTTCGTAAATTATATCTGCTCGCATTACTTTCGCGAGTCGCCCTCGCTGTTCGCTCTCGCGGCTTTATATAGGTCTGGCTCGCCCCAAGGCTCGCTGGAGTGATTTTCTTTTTGTGGGGCGCCCACTTGCCAGGAGTGGATAATGCTTTGGGAGGATTGAAAAATACAGCGCGGATCCGCTATCCGCAGCCCCGACCCTCCGTATCCATACCTCCATTTTTATTTCTATAAATAGCCTTCGCTCTTCACCTTTTCAACCACCGCATTTACTGCCTTCTCTATGCTCTCCCCGTCTTCTAACCCTCTCGCAGAATCTAGCTCGCGCTCGCCTTTCTCACGATTCGCTGCCTTCTCGCAACATGGTCGCAGACGTGGAGGCGGAGGGGCGGGCCAAGTGCGCCGGAGCTTTCCTAGAGGGCCCTTTCTTCTGCGCCAACCTCACCGCGTAGGAATTCCTCGCCACCGTAGACCAATATATCCCTCCTGGATACGTGGCTCGCCGTCCTACCGAGCGAGACACCATCAGCGACCCACACCCTTACGAGCTCGCCATCCTCATTTCTCACTTTGAGAATGAGTTGCGACTCCCTCTCTGGCCGGAAGTACGCCAGGTATGTTTATTCCCTGGCCGATGTATTCATGGTTTGCCTCGCGGAGGGCGTTCTAACCTTTGCTGTCCCTTCTAGGTGCTCAAGTATTTTGGTGTTCTCCTGAGTCAATTGACTCCGAACGCGATCTCTGTGGTGGTCGCATTCGCCATTTACCTTCGGGAGGAGAGGATCGAGTTTAGTCTACTCGTCTTCCGCAAGGTATTCTCCTTTCGTGCCTATAAAGACGGGACTACACATTTCGCGAGCCAACATGTCACCATCTGCGAGACGGTGAACAAGGCTCACTACTGGACGCAGAAATACGTCATAGTGAAAGGTCCCTTTGGCAACATCTCCTACACTCCCCTTCAGCGCGACGACGCCACCTATCGCCCGCCCGCCTCGCTCGTGGGCGACGACGCGAAGTTGTACCAATACCTGTCCGGGAAGGACTTTGAAGTCGTTTTCCTCCAGCAGAGGGTGGACTTGCTGACACCCGTCCCCCAAGGAGAAGGTTTGTCTCGCACTCGCTAACTTCCCCCTTGCTTTTGTTCCTCGCTGGCTAACACCTCCAACTTCTTTGCAGGGGAACGTGATCTTCCGATCAACCCCCCGCACGCGCCTTCTTCAACCCTCGCCTCTGGCTCGCTCGTGGACGCGGCCGCCGAGGCATGCCGCGACCGCCCGAGCTCGTCGTCTGGGAAGAAACGCCCACCTCTTCCAAGCCGGCCCGCCTCGCATGGTTCGGCGAAGAAGACCAAGAAGACCCCTTCCACACCTAAGGAGAAGGATGTCGTGGATCTGTCCGAGCCAGACGTCCTCCCTCCTCCGGCGAATCAGAAACCTGCCAGTGAGAGTGGTGAGCCGGGTGGCTCCGCCGGTGCGCCTAAGCCGACGAGCCACAAGAACTTCGGGCTCGGTGCCAAGCTCCCAGACGCAGTCGGCGAACCCGTGCTCGCGTGGGATCCCGAACAGAACAAGGTTGTCTGTTCCTCCCTCCTCCTCTCTTGGGTGGAGGGCGACCAAATTGGGGGCGAGGCATTCGCCCTCGCCTTCGGACTCTACGGTCGCGAGGACGCCTCCCTCTTCAGGGCCTTCACGCCCAAAAGGCTCGTTTATGAAGCCATGCGAATCCAGTTCCGGGCGATGGAGCTTACCCACATGGTGGGTCGCCGGTACTTTACCGCAGTCAGGGAAATTGATGAATAGTAAATTATACATATTTTTAGTATAGTTTTTAGCATAATTTTGGGTAATATTGTACGTATTTCATATATAATATTAAATAAAATGGTTTGTTTTATCTAATGTATATAAATATATATCAATATGAAAAAGGATCTATTTAAGTATGAAACAATATAGAAAAATATTCTTTGTAAATATATTTATGTAAGTATGAATTTTTGAAATTATTTATTTCTATGAACATATAAATAACTAAATGAATAAAACCATAATTAATAAATAAAGATGCATATATAAGTAAAAATAATATATATGTAAATCTAACAGATAAAAATAATATATAGATATATAAGTAAAAATAAATATAATAAATAAAGATATATTTATATGTAAATATGATGTAAGAATATAGTAATACGAATATACATATAATATAGTAGTATAGTAAAATAATAACATAGTAATAATAATAAATATATTATAAATATAATAAAATGTATTTGTATAAATATACATGTATAATATATGAATATGTATAAGTATATATATGTATAATATATAAAAAGTAAATAAAAACAGTATATATATTATACATAAACATATAAATAGCATAATAAATATATATATATATATATATATATATATATATATATATATATATATATATGTCAGGCGTTCGACGAAAGCCAGCTGCGTTCGGCGAATCCCTCTCCACTGCGTTCGACGAATTCTCCCCGAGCTGCGTTCGACGAACTCTCCCCGAGCTGCGTTCGACGAACCCCGTGCTGAGTTCGACGAACTCTCAGTCCAGGCGTTCGACGATCTACAATTATATATATATATATATATATATATATACACACAAGTGCCCGACACGGGGCTCCGCCCCTACGACCAAGCGCGACAGTACCCGCCGGCGACGGCGGGCTTCGCCTGCCCCCGGCGCGATGCTTTCGGGCGGCCTTCGGCCGCATCCAAGCGGAATTCGCCAGCCTCCGCACGGGCTTCGCCCGTGCTCGATGCGTCTACGGACTGCACCCATAACATATACATATGAGTACTCGAAATGACCCTAAAAAAATATACATCAATATTACAACATTTATTTTGTAAAAAAATATACGAATATACTTCAAATATTTATTTTTCTCTCTCCCTCTCTTTCTCTCCCACTCTCTCTCTCCCTCTCCGCCAAACTCTCTCCCCTCTCTCTCTCTCTCTCTTTGATTTTAGAGGGCTCGGGATTTTAGTGAGAGAGGGGGAAAAGATTTCAGTTGAATTGATATTCGCAGTCCAGAATAATGATTAAATCTTCGCATTGAATGACCAAGATCTTTTCAATGACTTTTAAATTCATGGCTTTAAAAAGTCATCCATACTTCTTTTTAGAATAGTATATATATATATATATATTATAAACATATAAATAACTTTCTCTGTAGGCGTTCGACGAAAGCCGCACTGCGTTCGACGAACTCTCCCCGAGCGGCGTTCGACGAATCCCTCTCCGCTGCGTTCGACGAACTCTCCGCTGAGACGAGCCTGCCCGCTGAGACCAGACCAGTGCTCAAGTCAGTTCGACGAACTCTCTCTGCGTTTGACGATTCCCTCTCAGTCCAGGCGTTCGACGAATCTCAATCCAGAATCGCCAGCTGCTACCTGCTACCTGTTATTCGCACCCCAACCCGCCAGCTCTCCTTCCAGCAAGCCTGTCCAGCACACCCTCCTTCTAGAACCTCCAGTTGCTTCCCACTAAATCCATAAATATCTTTCTTTTTGATAATTGCAACCCACCTTCTTGTCTATAAATAAGGGGGCTCTTCCCTTGTTTTAAAGGTTCATAAAAATTAGAACCTAAGTAAGTGCTTGTGAGTTTTTCTTGAAGTGTTCTAGTGAGTTTTTTTCTGAGTGCTTGTGAGTCTTTTTATGTATTTCTTTGCTCTTGTTTGAGCTCCCCAAGTTTAGACTTTCTTCAATTTTTTTTTTGTATTTCCTTACTATGAATATATATATAAGAAAGTTTTTTTTGATCTACTTGTTCTTGTTGTTCTTGTTGTTTTTCTTGTTTTTCTTGTTTTTCTTTTTTTATTGTTGTGTGTGTGAGTGTATGAATGTAAATTTTTATTGCTTTTTATTTTTAATTTAGTTTTTTTTTTCATTTATTGTAAGTGTGTGTGTGTGTAGGTGGATAAATTTTATTTTTTTTCTTGTTAACTTAGATTTTAATTTAATAGCGTAGTTTTATTATCGTCCTGCATTTATTTCTCCTCTATCTGTTCGGGTAGAGATTGCTCTTATTTCTCCTCTACCCGTTTGGGTAGAGTTCGCTCACGCATTTACTTCTTCTCTACCGGTTCGGGTAGAGATTGCAATTTCTGTCCTTTAATTTCTGTCATTTCAATTCCGTAGAGTGCGTGTGTTTTTAATTTAGTGTGCACATCTTTTTCCTTATAATTGTTTCTTTGTTTTCGCTAACGCACGTAGTCACTTAACTATCATCGTCATCGCTCCTTTAACTTTATAAAATTAATCACTCGTTTCATCGATAAAATAATAGCGTTCTTAAAAAGTAAAAATAAGCAACAGGATCCGGAAAAATACGACCTTGATATTTTCTATAAAATATCCTATACTATACGCGATAAGGTGCGCTTGCCTTCGTCGAAAGATTAGTTAGGATAAACAATTACAAAAACTTGCAAAACTCTCTCCTTTTCTATTTACATATTTAGATAATTCGGGGCCGTAGCCGGGGCGTAATCGTCGAATTTTGAAAGAAGAAAAGACCGTTACTTCTATTCCTCGAAATAGGATAACGGTTAGTTTCTCGAAGTAGGAGTACTCGCGAAACTCCTCGAAAATGCCCGCCTAATTCTAATCACATCACAAGAAAGATTTTGCGAAGCTTCTAAATTTTAACCAATCAAGTTTTTGGCGCCGTTGCCGGGGACTTGCTGTTATTTTGAAAAAAAAGAATCACTATTAATTTTATCTTTTACTTCTTCCTCCCTGTAAGACCCTCTTTTTTCATTTTTTTCCCCGGGTCTTACCGCCCAGAACCGCCGTCTCACGGCGACACCATTACACCCAATGGTCGCCGCCACAAGACGCCGATCCTGCCGGCTATTCATCATCATCCAGGCCAACAATAGTCGCAGTAATAGAAGCATTAAATGAAACAAGTCCACAAAATCACATTATATATTTATCATAACACAAGATTACATTGCCCACGATGAGAAAGAACTAAAAGAATGAGGGCTTATGCCCGGTACATGATCAAATATAGTGCAACAACACTCTCACTCTACATCTATGTGGAAGCTATCAAACTCTGTCTTCATGCATCTGTAGCTGCTGCTGCGACGACGTGTAGTGGTTGCTCTGCTTCATCCCATCTTCCTGTCCTGCCTCCTGAACGGGGTCCTGCTGTTCTGACACATCATCCCTAAAATGATGAGGTCCATCGACCGTCAATCTATAAGACTCAGCATATTCCTCACCGCCTCCACCCGCGACTCCTAGGCACCATGCGGGAGGAGGAAGCGGAGGACATCAAAGGGGTAAATCAAAAGCAGGTGACATGTGGCTAGACTAGCAGGGTTTATAATTACTGAACATTTAATAATAACAATTCTATGCTAGCAGAGTATAGTGTGGCAACAATAAGTAAAAGACAATGCAATATAAAGAAGTAGGTATAATAAATAAGAGCAGCTACGAATGTAACCTTAACTTATATGCACACACAAAAGCACATAAGCTAAGGGATCTGGCACTAAGGTAAACTCATCGTATAAAAGAGCCCATACTAATTTATACGATGAGGTCTCTGATTTATGCAAGAATGATATGCTATGATATGCAATGCAATGCAATGGTGCAACTCACACACGTGACTCTGTACGTACAGACCTTTAGTTCACACTTTTCGGAGGTAGCTAACCTCTCGGGCACCTCCCGTCGTGGTCAAACGGTGGCAAAGGAGCGGGCATCTCCTCACCTAGGTGGGTAAGTCACACTACCAGACCTAGGCCCTAACATACGCTGTGATACCAGTACCCGGTACTCACGAGCTCTTGCGTACTAAACTGAATTGGTCAGGCAGGGTTTAGGGAATCCGTCCCGTCGGACGCGCAGTAAAACAACCTGGTCCCTAATCAAACTACTAGCACTGCCGAGTCAACGAACTGCTGTCGGTGTGACGACTAAGCCAGAATCGAAGACCCACTACATCTTATGCACATGCAATTATGTATTATCTCTTACCACCGAGCCTTCAACTCGCAATTCTAAACCAACATTTATAAAAATCGAGCCAATCATTCGCAGGACTATCCTAGTCCTTACTTATAACCCGAGCCTACCGCTCGCAGGACTATCTCAGTCCTTATTTTTTATAACCCGAGCCTACCGCTTGCAGGACTATCACAGTCCTTCCTTATAACCCGAGCCCACCGCTCGCAGGACTATCCCAGTCCTTCCTTATAACCCGAGCCTATCGCTCGCAGGACTATCCCAGTCCTTCCTTATAACCCGAGCCTATTGCTCGCAGGACTATCCCAATCTTTCCTTATAACCCGTGCTTACCGCTCGCAGGACTATCACAGTCCTTCCTTATAACCTGAGCCTACTGCTCGCAGGGCTATCTCAGTCCTTCCTTATAACCCGAGCCTACTGCTCGTAGGACTATCACAGTCCTTCCTTATAACCCGAGCCTACCGCTCGCAGGACTATCACAGTCCTTATTTCATTCCTTCCCAAATTTGGGAGGGAGATTATGTTTCAAGTTCTCCTACTTTACTACTCTTGTCTATTGTTATTTGATCTTAGCAGCTTGGGGTGAATCCTGGACTTCCCGTGGTTTACCCGGTGAAGGGCTCGCAACGGTACTAGGGAATGTTATGGTGACTGAAGCCCAAATCCCCCTTTCCAGGATATTTATTTTATTTAGTTGCTACCCATTCTGTATGCCCATTTGCTCTCCAATTGCTCTAAAATCCTAGGGTGGATTACCATTTGACTCGGGCAGACATGTGTCGGTGTTCTATTGAACACTAAACCATGTCATTCCTAGTGACCGACTATTTTCTTGTGTTATCTCTCAATCAAAATTTTCACTTCTTGCTAAGTCATCCTTCGCCTCCCCTAATAGGTCCTTGTCAAATTCCTGAATTGATAGTTTTACTAAACACACCCCGTCTTTATTTCCGATGACAACCCTTGGTGATTAATCCTTCAACCTAATTGGGTATCTGCAATTCTCTTAGAGTTAGTAACTCTGGGGGTGGTGACCATAAGGAAGGAGTCCGAATCTATGTTTTCAGTTTCTACTGTTCGCAGACCAAGATGAGATTGAACTAGGTTTGACTCTTAAGACGCAACCTTGGCCCTATCATGTCCTAATGAGTTCCAAGTTCTTACCATAGGTTCTCAATGAGTAATAATCTAACAACCTCAAATCCTACACTTCATACTCTTCTAGGAAATCCTTAATCATAATTTCTATTCAAATAGATGGGGTGGAAGTAAAGTTTTACGCAACAAGTACCATCTACAGATCTCTATAAATTCTGATAAATTCACAATAACATAGTATTGGTCTAAAAACCTCAAACCCTAAGTTTCACATTCTTCCAGGGATTATTTGACCATGATTTCTATTTAACATGAATGTGGTGCAAATAAGGATTTACACAACAAGTATCATCTACAGATCTCTATAAATTCTGATAAATTCACAATATCATAATATTGGTCTAAAAACCTCAAACCCTAAGTTTCACATTTTTCTAGGGATTATTTGACCATGATTTCTATTTAACGAGAGTGGGGCGCCAATAAGGATTTACACCACAAGTACCATCTACATGTCACTATAACTTCTGATAAAATCACAGTAGTACAATATTGACCTAAAAACTTCAGTGCCAAAGTTTCATAATATTCCAAGGAGTAAATATCCATAATTACCCTTTAATACAAGTGGTGTGCCAATAAGGTTTTACACTACAACCACCATCTACAGGCCACAATAAATTCTGATAAAATCACAGTAGTACAATATTGACCTAAAAACTTCAGTGCCAAAGTTTCATAATATTCCAATGAGTATTTATCCATAATTACCATTTAATACAAGTGGTGTGCCAATAAGGTTTTACACTACAACCACCATCTACAAGTCACAATAAATTTTGATAAAATCACAGTAGTACAATATTGACCTAAAAACTTCAGAACCTAAGTTTCACATTTTTCCAAAGAATATTTACCCATAATTACTATTTAATACAAGTGGTGTGCCAATAATGTTTTACACTACAACTACCATCTACATGTCACAATAAATTCTGATAAAATCACAGTAGTACAATATTGACCTAAAAACATCAGTGCCGATGTTTCATAATATTCTAAGGAGTATTTATCCATAATTACCATTTAATACAAGTGGTGTGCCAATAAGGTTTTACACTACAACCATGATCTACAGGTCACAATAAATTCTGATAAAATCACAGTAGTACAATATTGACCTAAAAACTTCAGAACCTAAGTTTCACATTTTCCCAAGGAATATTTACCCATAATTACTATTTAATACAAGTGGTGTGCCAATAAGGTTTTACACTACAACCACCATCTACAAGTCACAATAAATTCTGATAAAATCACAGTAGTACAATATTGACCTAAAAACTTCAGAACCTAAGTTTCACATTTTTCCAAGTAATATTTACGCATAATTACTATTTAACACAAGTGGTGTGCCAATAAGGTTTTACACTACAACTACCATCTACAGGTCACAATAAATTCTGATAAAATTACGGTAGTATTATATTCACATAAAAACACTAATTCCAGAATATCAAAATTTTCCAGCAAAGATAAACCCATAATTTATATTTATCATGAAAGGGGTGACAAATGATTAAAGGGTATTTCAACATGAACAATGTCTCTAAAAATTCTATCAAAAATCCCAGAGATTCATAATTGTATTCCTAACTATCTTCCATAGTTTCACAATTTCCTCATGCTCTCAGGGAAATCCCAATATTCAGATTTGTGACCAAGGGGTAATTTTGTAATTTCCCAAAGGAAAAACCTCTGAAATTTCTACAAAAATTTACAGAGGTCCTGCATGTCATAACATTAAATTCTCCAGAGTTCTATAATTTTCCACAAGGTATTTGACATGAAATGTTCATGAATACCAATATGTGACCTAATTCACGTTACTCCAAAATATAGGATTTTTGATCCCAAAAATTCTAATATTCCCTGAGGTGGTGTGTTTTGACATAATGAGTGTGCCACCAAAATTTCAGAGGCTAACTCCTAGCCATTTCATCTGAATTAACAAAATAAACTTTTGTCTATTGGCACACCATTCCCCTTTTGGGTAGAGACATGTAAGTGAAATTTAACCTACATGCAGAGGTCCAAATGTTCCCAATTTTTAACCATAGACTAATATAAGTTAAATAAGCATGACACCCAAATTTGGGGTCATTTGGAGTTATGTAACTCTAGTTATTTCATTTATTTAATTTTCCATATTTTGAATAAAACTATAGAGCCACCTTCGTCGGAGCCGCTCCTACGGGCGCCACGCCCGCCAGGATTGCGCTCGCCTGCACCGCACTCGCCTGCGCCACACTCGCCTGCGCCACACTCGCATGCGCCGTGCTCGCCTGCGCCGCACTCACCTGTGCTGTGCTCGCTGGCACCGAGCTCACCGGATTGGCGAACAGCACCCGCCCCTCCAAGTCATGCACTGACCCTCTGGCCACCTCCTTTCCAGCCCTTCCACACAGGGCATCCTCGCCAACCGCTGCTGGAGGATGGGACACCTGAACTGCTGGGGTCATAAACTCGCTACGCAACACTGCGACCGCGAACCCGAGGGTGTCAAGGACTTCCCTCCTGAAGTCCGAGAACATCCTTTGCATCGCCGCCGGGGGCGACCTGCAGAACTCCTCGCCCTGCTCTTCATCTCCTGCCATGTCCCTTTCTTGGAATCTTCTTGGACCATCTACGCTCCACGCTCACTGCACCAAAGTGTTAGAACTGATTTCTCGGTCTCTTGTGAAGCTCGGGCCCTCAACAAGTTGAGGGGCAGCTAGCCCTTACTAGTCCCTCGAAAGGAGCAGACTGGGGACTCGGAAACAGACTAAGACCTTAGTCTCAGCGAGGAGGTCCCACCACAAATCCGGAAGATTGTTGAGCGCTTCCCCTCCCAAGCCAAAGTTGAGACTTGGGCACCTTGGAGAGCTAGAGAGCTAAACCAAAGTAACCGAGGGAAGAAGAAGAAGCTCAGAGATTTGAGATTGGAATCCTCTCCCAAGGTGCCCTTCAAGGTCTATTTATAGTTTTTTGCTCGTGGCATGTTAATAACGGAATTCCGCCTTTTGGTTTTACTAAATGCACCCCAATTTGGCCTGCTAACAGCCAAACTCCGCTGTTTGGACGGGCTAACGACAAACCATTGGGGGTAGAGAGGTAATTTCGCCTCCCTAACCTATGGGCAAGTGGCCCGCGAAAGGGCTACTCGCGAGAGCTTCCGTGAGTCTCCTCACAAGTGATGCTCGCAAACCCCTCTTAGGCGAGCGCCCTTCTTCTGATGACATCCGCCGAGGTCGGGTCTCGCACTTCCTCCTACGAGCTCTCCCGCTGAGACAGGGCTGGGAGCCGCTGAGAAGGTGCTTGAGCCCGCTGGGACAATTGCTTGTCTCAGCGGGTCCGCTGGGACAGGACAGAAATAGCTACTGAGACGGCCGACCCTCCCAGCCCAGCCGCTGAGATGATTTTGCCGAGGCTGAAGCGTGGCGTTCGTCGAACTAAGAAGCAAGTTCATCGAACCGAGAAGCGAATTCGCCGAACTGGAAAGGTATCGCGAGTTTGTCGAATTGAGAGGCAAGTTCGTCAAACTGAGAAATGATGTTCGTCGAACGGATTTCGTCGAACGCAGAACAGAGTTCGTCGAACACCGAAACTTAGGAAGAAACTGGTTTGCCCAGAACACCATTGTAAGCGGCCCGTGACGATCTGGCTCACCCATCCTCCTTGTGAGCGGTTGGCGGGTGTCCGGCTCGCCTGCCTCCTGGCGGATAGTTGGCGAGTGCCCGGCTCGCCTACCTTATTGGGATCGGCCTTTGAGACTCTGGCCCGTCTTCCTTACTACTTACCCCCTGGCGAATATTGCGCTTCGTCGAACACGGCCGGGTTCGTCGATCTCAACTAAGGTGTGACGTTCGTCGAACGTGAATGAAGTCCGTCGAATACCAAAACTCGGAAAGAATCCAACTCGCCTATGAGACCGCGGGTGCAGCCTGCGAGGATCTGCCCATGGCTCGCTGTTCTCTTCAGTCTCTGTTTACCTCAAGGCGAATATCGGG
This sequence comes from Dactylorhiza incarnata, assembly GCA_033032865.1. Classification (NCBI taxonomy): domain Eukaryota; kingdom Viridiplantae; phylum Streptophyta; class Magnoliopsida; order Asparagales; family Orchidaceae; genus Dactylorhiza; species Dactylorhiza incarnata. Next base: position 4,341,252 of record JAWHQI010000133.1, on the reverse strand, counting down.
GTTGTACACTTATATCTATGCTCTAACTTTGAGTTAAAAGATTGGGGAGTACAAGTAAGTTGAAGTCAGAGCTTAATGTATACGTTGAGATGATTATCTTATATCTCCATGCACTCTTACTGCTAGTTAGAGCATGAGTATGCTTCTATCAAATTACTCTGACAGGAAGTCAAAGTTCAAGAAGTCGTATATCTATTCGTATACAGATTGAATTTAATTTAATCATGAGATTTGATTATAGCCGTTGTAATCCTAGTAAGGAATTTTTTTAATTCAATCAGCGACGTGGTTGGAAGGGGATCAACTGTGTGTTATAAAAGGATACCCAGTCATTCTCAATTTCAAGAACAATTGATTCATAAAATATTTTGAGACTAACGATTGTCTTGCAGAAAAGGGACAATGCTCAGAATATTGAAACATGTCAATATTCTTCTTCACCTCGCTTCTCTCTTTAGGATTCGAAGAAGAAACATAGAAAAGATCTATTTTCTCGATGTAATGACTATTCATCTGAGAGAAAAGAAAAAGGTCTTCAACAGAATTTACTCCTCAACAGATTCTTCTCTTCTCTTAATTGAATATGGAATATAAAGTGGAAACAACTGTTCTTCTCTCGGCAGATCTTCATCTCCAACCTTCTAAAAGAGTTCTTGAAATCTCTCTCCAAAATATTACCACTGGTGGTTGATCCTCCTTAGCAAAAGGATCTGTGCCGGTTTAGCCTCCTTATCAAAAGGCTGTCGGTTTAAGAAACCTGATCAAAATCACATTTGGTTTTGAGAACCTCCTTATCAAAAGATTAAGTTGTATTGGTTCTGAGAATCTCCTTAACAAAAGATTCATTTGTTGTGGTTCTGATAATCTCCTAGCAAAAGATTCAGTTGTATTGGTTCAAGGGTCTTCTTAGCAAAATACACATTGTTAGTGTAATTCCTACCAAAATGTTAGAAGAGGGGACATACCAAATTTGTTGAACTTCTATAAAAAACTTTGTGTCTACTGGATTACATTTTTGTGTGGATGTTCTTATTTAGTTGTTTATTATTTTTGAATTGTTTCTTTTCCGCTGTACTTAACAATCAAATATCCCGTGCTTGTGTTGTGATTGATAAAAGTCAAAGGAATTTTTAAAATACTCTATTTATCCCACCCCTCTAGAGTAAATATCGATAGTTCACCCTACCTTTCAATTGGTATCAGAGCCAGATTAATCTTAAAAAGGTTCGCACCTTGATCAAAATCCAAAGGGTATTGATAACTATTTGAGTAATTCTTGACTTTAATTATGAGCACCTCACATAATAGAGAATATGCATCCATTAGACCTCCTGTATGCAATTTGTAAAAAAATTCTTTATGAAAATATAGCATAAAATTTTATATAAATTCCATTGATGAAGATATGTTTGACTCTGTGATTGCAGGCCCAACTGATTTTACGGAGATAGATGAAAATGAAAAGATAGTGCATATTCTAAAGGGTAATCTAACTGAAGATCAACAGAAGGCAAATGCTTGTGATACCAAAGCCATATACATTCTGGTATCTACAATGTCAGATGACATATTTTAAAAAGTGGCTAATTGCAAATTAGCAAATGAAATTTAGGATTTCTTGACAAATATAGTTGAAGGAAGTTCTGATGAAAGGAAGGGTAGGAATTCCTCATTAATTTTCCAATATGAAAATTTCAAAAAGAATACAGAAGAATCTGTGGCTGACATGTATTCAAGATTCAACCTCATAATTAATGAACTGAAGGGATTGGGAAAAGAGATATTTGTAACAGAGATTAATGACAAGCTTTTGATGTGCTTCCCAAGTACATGTGATACAAGAATCTGGTCATAAGATAGGCATATGTCAAAAAGAGATCACTACAGAAGCTCTCCGCAAGAAGCTTAAATCATATGAACATCTCCTCAAGACAAGGGAAGAAGGAGAAATAAAAGAAAGAACTCCTACAATCTTAAAAGAAAAATCAATAGCACTCAAGGCTACTGATGAAAAAAGACAAAGTGTAGATGATGAACCGACGAGTCTTCTGGCCAAGAGATTCAAAAAGTGGATCAGGGCTGAAGATTTCAAGAAAAGGGATAAATATAATTTAAGGCTCGTGTATGATAAAACTCATGCTAAAGAAATTATTTGTTATTCGTGCAGGAAGCCTGGACACATAGCTCCAGAATGTTCAGAACAAGAAAAAGATAAAACTTTAAAGAAGGAAAATGGTCAAAATAAGAATTATGATCCTAGAAAAAAAAACAAGAAGAAAGGAAAATATTTCATTGCAGAAACTTGGTGTGAAATAGAAGAAAGTTCTTCCAGTTCAGAAGAGGAAGAAATCAAAGCTGATGAAGCCTGCTTAATGGTTTTGGAGATAATTGAAAAAGAAGATGATTCCTTAAAAATGGATAATAAGGTAACTTATTTTGATAATTTTGATTTTACATCTGAAGAATTGAAACTTGCATTTAAAGGCTTCTGCCAAGACAATTTATGGCAAAAATCAAATAAAAATCTTAAGAAAAGAAATAACATATCTTACTGAAAAATGGAATGAAGTGACTGAATGCCTGATAAATAATGTTATAAAAAATCAATTTAAGAAGATGAAAGAAGAAATTGATTCTCTAAAGATGGAAAATGAAAATCTAAATACTGAACTCAAAAAAGCAAAATTATTTGAGGGCATCCTAAATGGAATAAGTCATCAATTAAAATCAATCTCAGAGAATCTCTTTGTTAGATTCAACAATCTAGGACTAGGTGCCGATTATCCTCATAAGGGCGATTCTTCCAGCATACTAGCTTGGAAAAACCCTGTAAAGTTTGTTAGTGCAAAAGGTAAATAAATAGCAAATCTGCTCGCAGATATTCCTTATACATCAATGGATATTGAAAGAAAAACTCCTTATAAAAAGAAGAATAAGAAATCAAAACAAATAAGGAATAAATTAATGATCACAGAGCAAAAAGGAATTCAGGGAAGAGTCCCAATGAATAAAGATTGTGCCCAACCTAACTATACCGAACAAAGTCAATACATGCTACAAACATCTCAACTTATGTCAAGATATCCTTTTTATATAATGACTGGAAGTAAACGTATGACACATGCTGAGAAAAAGTATAAAAGACAAGAATGTCATACAGAACCTTCTTTTTACTGTAGTCATTGTTGGCACAAAAAATGTACCTCCACAACTTCACGCTAGCGGATATCGGGGGAAGACTGTGAGTTATCGATTACTTTTCAGTTGAAAAGCCACAGGAAAAAGGGGGTCGCAGAGCGGCAAGACTAGACTTACCCGCCGTGATAAATACCACTTACGGTGGGCAATTTATAGATCACAAAGTGTGGTTACATGAGAGAAGCTAGTTGGCAATCAGGTGACCGAGAAGGCATTAGATTCGAGAAAGCTGCCACAGATAGCGAGCTTGAGGATTTGAATATGCATCCATTATGGGCATTGCTCACCCCTATTTATAGTTGTGCGGGCCTGCCCAAATGGGCATGCTTTAAAATTATGGGTTGCCCTGGGTACAAGAGAATGAGGCAGGGATGAGAGGATACATGAGGAGTAAATAGCAAGAAAAAGAAAACAGAAACCTGACTGCGCGATCCGGCGGTCAGTCTGGAACATGGTCTTTGCTCTTACTATAGATAACTGTTGGAGAACAATGAGCAATCTCGGCGGTCACCAAGAAGCTAACCGCACATACCGGTTTTGAGACGGATAACATCTGGTCGTGGAATCCTGGGTAAATATGATCCCCACACATTTTCAGGTTTTTTAAAACAACAGAAATGTTCGCTTTAACCGTGGAGACCGTGACATGCCTTTAATACTAAGAATTCTATAAATATGGCTGAGAAGGCTTGAAATTCCAGAACATTCTTCTAAGATGACGAGCTTTTCTCCTTTTGCGTCTAGGATAATTTAGATCGCGGCGGTCAATACTACTATGAATATTCTGAAGAAGCTTGAAGGTGGAGTGAAGACGCTGTCATCTCCTTTAAGAAAGACTACTGTGAAGAATGTTAACCATGAGGTTACCAATGAGATCCCGAGAGCTGGTGAAAGTTCAAAGATAGTCAAAATGGACTTGACCGCATGGAAGTCATTGCAGGAAGAAGACCGACAGAAGGCGGAGAGAGTTCCCTCCAAGATACTAAGATAGTTAAACTTGCGAAAGAGACCATCGCGGACACCCCGGACCCATCTCCCGATGTAGATATAATCAACACTCCTTGAGAATATCATTATGTAGTTAGATGACACCGTAATAACTTTTGACCCGACCCAGACCCTTATCGCGCTTGCGTAGTCTCCAGATGTAACCGCACTTGATCCTTTCGAGAATTTTCCAAACCGAAATGGGTGGTGGTCAGCAAGATAACTTACATGTCCGCGATGAAGTTGGCACAGACAAAGTTGTGCTAGGATTGAAGAATGTGGTGACCGCTGCTGACCTTCTCAGACAATAGATTGGTAAGGAGCAACAATCTATCAAGGAGGACAACAAGCAGAAGTGGCTAGATTCCGCATTACCAGAGATGGATGAGGACAAAAAGGAGAAGAAGAAGAAGAAGAGGGAGGAGTTGACCGCAAAGGCTGATGCGATCAATCCTAGCACTAATGCTAGTGAAGAGGGAGAGATGCAACAATCTTTAGTTAGATCTCCACCAGCATGCAGAGTAAAGAAGAAGACTGACCGAGTTTCATCATCTTTGACTAAAGAGGTTGATTGCAATTTAACCGCATTCTTGGATGACCTTTCTTCTGAGGGAGAATGAAATAACCCTGTGGTTAACCTGCAGGTTCTTGAGGTCTCTATTGAAGAAAAGGAGAAAGCTGAAGCTGATGCCAAGGTAAAGGTAGTCCAGGAGGAGGAAGAGAAGAGATGTGACATGCCGCCCCGCCGCCCCGCTACAGGCGGGAGCGAGAATGCAGTCCAAACGACAGTGAACCGTTCATTATCAAGTAATAAATAAAGAGCACAGGAATAGATCCCTGAGTATTGAATCTCGCGTGGAACAAGACATGGTGGATTAATCGTTTGAGGAGAGACTTGAGATTGAAGTCTCTTAAGTTGGGGTTTAACGAGGGGTTTTGGTTTCTGATTACAGCTAATGCGGGAAAAGGAAAATTGAAACTATGCGGTTCACCTCCACCGCTTCGCGCCTCCGCGGGTCCCATACCTCCGCTTCGCACGTTGCACCTAGCAAATGCTCAGGTCAACCATTCTCTCAATATTAACACAAGAACTCAAGTGTAAAATAACACGTACAAGAGGTTAGGACTCCTAAGCAACTCAAAGGAACATGACAAATAGAGATTTGCATATAAGAAAAACCATGTCCACAACCATCATCATAAATAGAAGAACACAACCATTCAACTAACAAATGTGCGGAAAAAGAAGAGAAAATACAAACAGTGCTCGAGACTATTCCGTGGATGCAGAGGAAACTACGGAGGAACACTCCTTTGAAGCTTCGATCATCGGCTATCGTCCGGGTCCTTGAAGTTGTCATCCTTCTAGCCCGTCTTCTCGAGGGAAGGCAACGTCCACATCTCCACCTTACGATCCTAGCTTGCGGAGAGAAAATGGAGGCTTCATCTTCACTTGGATGCTCTTGGATGATGGAGAGAGCTTAGGGGATGATTCCTAACCCTTGGAGGAAGAAAAATTGCCTCTAGGGCGTTGACTGCGGAAGGGTTTCAAAGGGAAAATTGCGGATCCTGTCATTCCCGTCAAATCCCATATTTATAAGCAGTAGAAATGAAGAATGCGCACAAGTAGGTGCATGACCACAGGTCGTGCGCTAAGGAAGTTCAGTACTCGTGCGCCAAGGAACCTGTGTTGGACATATGTGTCACATCCCTTTGTTTGAGAATAACAAATCCCATATTGTATTTGATATTGCTTGTAGTGTGTTTATAGTGTGCATGAACTATAGGTGCAATACCCCACAGGTAGAAGGCATCATGGAATCAAACTTTTAAAAGGAGCAGCACTAACGCCAGCGCTATCGCTAACGCCAGACGCTAGCTCAGGTTCTGTTCGACGAACTTCGAGCTGTGTTCGACGAAATTTTCGTTCGACAAAAAGTTCAGCTCGACGAACTTCGAACTGCGTTCGACGAAATTTTTGTTCGACAAACATTTCCGTTCGACGAACTTCGACCTCCGCTCGACGAAAATTTCGTTCGATGAATTTCGTTCGACGAAAGTTTGTTCTGCCACGACGACCGACGGTTTCGCAATCGCTACCGCCAGCGCTAGCGCTACCGCCAGGCGTTATCTCAAGTTCGTGCCCAGCTCCACGCCACCGACGGTTTCGCAACCGCTCCACACGAACGCTACCGCAGGCGCTAGGAGCTAACGCAAGCGCTATCTCCAAGTTGTATAAAATGATGGGCTCTCTCTCGTTTTGAGCTAGTGCTTCCAGGGAGATTACTTGTGCCATATTTCCAGAGCAGCTACCTGCCGAAATTTCACCTCCCACTCAAATTCAAAGAGGATTTCTGGAGAAGGAAGCCACCACGCTGCATCCGAAGAACGATCGCTTCAACCTCGCTTATGCTACAACGATCCTTCATCCTCAACTTCAGAGATCTCATATAGGGAGATTCATTATTGTTAATTTTATTTTCATTCCATATTTCTATTGTAATCGTTTAGTTAATTCGCCTTGTGTTGGCGACTAGGTCTGGGTAGGACTTAGGGGGAAATTCGCCTTGTGTTGGCGACTAGTTCTAGGTGATTAGATCTAGGGGGCTTGAGGCCATATCCGGGGAAGGATTGGCTAGAGCGGCTTGAGGCCTTATCCGGGGAAGGATAGGCTAAAGCCAACCGGTTTGTGGGGATACAAGTCAGTATAGAAAAGGAAAAAATGTATTACTTTATTCGCCTCCGATTTCAAGCGCTATTGAAATCAATTTTTGTAAACACCTTTTTTTTATATAATATAATCATGTCTTTTTGTGTTTACTTGATTTTATCATTTGACGTAATTCATAAAATTGCAAATTACAATTGTTTTCCTTCATTAAGATAAATTATTATTTTTGTTCTAAGTTTCTCTAAACAATTTAGTAAAAATTTACAAAGAATTTTATTCCCTTATTCACCCCCCTCTAAGGGCGCCGCAAGATCCAACAAGTGGTATCGGAGCTAGGTTTTTCCAAACGGTTTAAAAACCAGGAATAATGACGTCTTATGATCTCGCTTTTTCCGAGGGTCAGGGAATTAGTAGACCTCCACTATTTACTGGGTCAGATTATAATTATTGGAAAAATAGGATGCGTTGTTTTCTAATGACCCTAGATATTGAGGTTTGGAACATGGTAGAAGAAGAATACACTCCTCCTACATTTGTAGTTGGAGAGGTTATGTTAGAAAAACCCAAAGATAAATGGGATGATCGGGATAAACTCAAATGTAAAAATAACACAAAAGCCATGAATGCTCTATTTTATGCGTTAGATAGAAATGAATTTAATAGAATTTCTGCATGTACTACTACATATGAAATTTGGAATCATTTGGAAGTTACTCATGAAGGTACATCGCAGGTTAAAGATTCTAAGCTTTTCCAACTGGAGTCGGAATATGAAAAATTTCGAATGGATGAAAGCGAAGATGTTGATGGTATGTACACGTGCTTCACCAAGATCGTCAATGCCTCAAAAGCTCTTGGAAAGACCTTCTCAAATGGCGACTTGGTCAGTAAGATCCTTCGTTCTCTTCCTCCAAAATTCAACCCGAAGGTGACGGCTATTTCGGAGTCGCACAACTTAAGAACGCTCCAAGTTGAGAGCCTCATTGGGAATCTCAAAACCCATGAGGTAGAACTCAAAATCCAATTTGATGAATACAACAAGGAGCCAAAGAAGAAGGCGCTGACACTAAAATCAAAGAAAGAGTGCCAAGAGGATGAGGATGAAGATGAAGAAAGCCTTTTGGTGAAGAACTTCCGAAAATTCATGCGCAATCCGGAAAGGAGAAACCCCTTTCGAAAATATTTCCAAAAGGGTGAAAGATGGAAAGGGTCATCTTCAAAGAAGGAAAAAGAGAGCGACAATGAAGAAGAGAGACCTCCACCGGAATGCTATCATTGTAGGAAGACGGGGCACATAAGGAGCCAATGCCCAAAATTCTTGAAGGAGAAAAAGGAGAAACGACACAAAGGGAAAGAAAAGAGGAAGGTGCTAAAGGCAAAGACATGGGATGACTCCTCTTCCTCCGAAGAATCAAGCGGGTCTTCATCAAGCGAAGATGAGGAAGCAAACATGTGCCTCATGGGACATGGAAACGACGGCGATGACACCAGTGTTCCTAGTGACACTGAGGTAACTCCTCCCACTTATGATGAATTGTTTAATGAATTTCTTGAAACTTGCAAAGCTTTTGATAAAAATATGAAAGATAGTATTTTATTAAATCGTGAAAATGAATCTCTTATTAAAGAAAATCAAAAGCTTTCCAAAAAGGTAATTGTTTTAGAAAAGAGAAAAGTTTGTTGCCAAGAATGTGATCACTCCATAAAATTGGCAAAAGACATTGAAGAGTCACTTTCTAAAGCCCTCTCTCATGCCAAAACTCTTACAAAAGAGAAGGGGGAATTAGAAAGGAAATTAGAAGCCTCTCTTTTGCAAATAAAAAATAATAAAAAAGGTTTTGAAAATAGGTGTGTCATGCTTGTGAAAGAAAACTCTTCACTTAAAGCACAAGTTCATGATCTCACCATGGCCATTAAAAAATTTGGAATAGGCCAAAAATCTCTGGAAATGATCTTAGGGAACCAGTGCCATGGTTCTGGAAAATTTGGGCTCGGATATCGAGGTGAGGGCTACCGCCCGGCGCTAGCCACTAACGCCGGCGCTAGCACCTCATACCAGAAACCTGATTTTTCCTCTTCAAAATGTTTTTCTTCTGTAAATCCAACTTATTCCAGCAAGAAAATATTCCAGAAAAGGGTCTCAACCCCCTTTATTTCGTGTGCAAACTGTTATAGGTTAGGTCACACATCTAGTTCTTGCAGGAAAATAAAACAAAATGCTCTAAAACAAATCTGGATACCTAAGGCTTCCACTTATTCTTTGGGTGGTACCACTTGGGTATCCAGATCTTTACTCTCATCTTCTTTCTAGATGTGCAGGCAGGCTAAGGACAATGAAGACGTGTGGTACTTGGATTCATGATGCTCCAAGCACATGACAGACAATAAAGCTAAGTTCCTTAGCCTAGAAAATAAGAAGGGAGGGATTGTGACGTTTGGTGATAACGGAAAAGAAAGGATCATGAGAATTGGTATAATTGGGAACAAATCCTTTACTATATCTAATGTTCTTTATGTGAAAGGATTAAAACACAATTTAATTTCTATTAGTCAATTATGTGATAAAGGATTAGATGTGTTATTTGAATCTTCCACTAATCTATGCAAAATATCTAATCCTATTACAAATAATATTTTACTAACTGCACCAAGATTACACAATGTTTATATAGTTTCATTTCATGATCTTTCAAAATCATCTTTAAAATGTTTTATTACCAAAAATGATGAACTTGAACTTTGGCATAGAAGGCTAGGATATGCTAGCACAAAGCTTATTGTAAAACTTGCCAAAAGAGAGTTAATTAGAGGATTGCCTAGATTAAATGGAAATTTACCTTCACTTTGTTCACCATGTCAAAAAGGTAAAATTACTAGATCCTCTTTCAAAAGTAAAAATGTTATTTCTACTACAAGACCTTTGCAATTAATTCATATGGATCTTTTTGGTCCCGTTAGCACCGCAAGTCTTGGTGGTAGATTATATACATATGTTTTAATAGATGATTTTTCTAGATATTGTTGGACAATATTTCTCTCATCCAAATCCGAAGCGTTTTGTGAATTTTCAAAATTATGTACTCGTATTCAAAATGAAAGTGATTTAAAAATTAAATGCATTCGCTCGGATCATGGAGGAGAATTTGAAAATGAAAAATTTACATCTTATTGTGATATGTTAGGCATAAAACATGAGTTCTCCGCACCACGCACACCACAACAAAATGGTGTTGTAGAAAGAAAGAATAGGACACTTCAAGAGCTAGCACGCACTATGTTATGTGAATATAAATTATCTAAGTCCTTTTGGGCCGAAGCCGTAAACACATCATGTTAAATAGAATCATGCTTCGCCCATCTTTAAATCTCACACAATATGAACTTTATTTTCAAAAGAAGTCTAATGTATCTTACTTCAAAGTTTTTGGTTGTAAATGCTTTATTTTAAATACAAAAGATAGCTTGGGAAAGTTTGATGAAAAATGTGATGAACATTTCTTGGATACTCTTCAACTAGTAAAGCTTATAGAGTTTTTAATAAAAGAACTAGAAAAGTTGAAGAATCAATTAATGTGAAATTTGATGAGCTTGTTCCTTGTATAGAAAGACTTTCCGCAGGCAAAGAGGATGATCTATTACCTCCTTTGGAGCATGGTGATGAAGAACCTTCCAAAGAAGAAGAAGAGGAGGCCAAGAAAGATGAATATGTACCTCCAAGCATCTTAAAATTCACAAAGGATCATCCACGGGAATTTATAATTGGTGAACCATCCATCGGGGTAAGAACTCGCTCTTCTCTTCATGAATCATTTTCAAATATTTGTTTTGTTTCCGAAATAGAACCAAAAAATGTTTCTACTTCTTTAAATGATGAATTTTGGTTTTTGGCTATGAATGAAGAGTTAGAACAATTTGAGCGACATAATGTTTGGAAATTAGTTGAAAGACCATCTAATCACCCGGTTGTAGGTGTAAAATGGATTTTTAAAAATAAATTAGATGGTGAGTCTAGAATCACTAGGAATAAAGCACGATTAGTAGCACAATGATATTCTCAAATCGAGGGGATAGATTTTGATGAATCTTTTGCACCCGTTGCTAGATTAGAGTCTATAAGAATTTTTCTAGCATTTGCAAGCTTTAAAAGAATAAAACTATTTCAAATGGATGTGAAAAGTGTTTTTCTAAACGGGTTTGTAAAAGAAGAAGTTTATGTTGAACAACCCCCCAGTTTTATTAGTGAAAATTTTCAAAATCATGTTTATAAACTAGAGAAAGCGCTTTATGGTTTAAAATAAGTGCCCCGTGCATGGTATGAAAGACTTACATCATTTTTATTAAAGCACGGTTATATTATGGGAAGTGTGAATAATACTCTCTTCATTAAGCACAAGAATGATGATATAATTATTTTACAAATATATGTTGATGATATTATTTTTGGATCTACTAATGAAGAGATATGTAAAGAAGTTATTTTAGTGATGAAAAATGAATTTGAAATGAGTCTTGTAGGAGAACTTTCTTATTTTCTTGGTTTTCAAATATCACAAAGAATTGATGGTATCTTTGTATGTCAAACTAAATATGTCCATGATATGCTTAAACGTTTTGATTTGAAAACCTTAAACATGCTTCTACATCAATGAGTGCATCACTAAAATTAGGAAAAGATGAATCAGGAATTTCTATAGATCAAACTTTATATAGAGGTATGATAGGATCTCTACTTTATCTAAGTGCAACTAGACCTGATATTATGTTTGTCATATGCTTATGTGCTCGATTTCAAGCCAATCCAAAAGAATCTCATTTAAAAGCGGTAAAACGAATTTTTAGATATCTCATTGGGTCATCTAGATTAGGACTATGGTACCCGCACAATAATTCATTTACAATTCACGGCTACTCCGATTCGGACTATGCCGGTTGTTCACTTGATAGAAAAAGCACTAGTGGTACTTGTCATTTTCTAGGACCTTCATTAGTTGCATAGTCTAGTAGGAAACAAAATTTGGTTGCACTCTCCACCACGGAAGCCGAATACATTGCATTAAGGAGTTGTTGTGCACAAGCACTATGGATGAGCCAAACTTTAGAGGACTTTGGTTTTCATCTAAAACTTATTGAATTAAAATGTGACAACAAAAGTGTCATTGATCTCACAAATAATATGGTACACCACTCTAGATCCAAACATATAGATGTGCGTCATCATTTCATAAGGGATCACATTAAAAAGGAAAATGTAAGGATTAGTTTCATTAGCACAGACTCTCAACTTGCTAATATATTCACTAAACCCCTTCCCGATGCAAGGTTTCAAATGTTAAGGTTGGAATTAGGAGTCTTAGACATCTTAGGATGAATAACATGTAAAATGCTAATGTTTTATGCAATTTGAGCAATCAAGACATCTCTGAATATTACACAATTTATGCATAAGACTACTCTTAAGACCCCTAATCAATATCAAAAATCAAAAATTTAAAATTCTTAAAAAATCGTGTACTGTTTTCCGCGCTATCACTAGCGCCGGCGCTAGCGTGGGTGTTTGATTTTTCTGATTTTTAAAATTTCTAAAAGTCTATAAAAATATTTTAGTTCATATGTACTACTTAGTTTTTGTGTTTCTGACTTTTTGTTATTTTATTTTTATTCATATTATGAAAAATCAAATAAAAAATTCATAATTAAAAAATACAACAATATATTTTTGTTATCGTGTTTTCTTCATATTATAAAAAATCAACTACAAAAGTTCAAAATTCAAAAATGCAAAAATATGTTTTTGATATATCTGTTTTATTCATATTATGAAAATCTACTACAAAAATTAAAAATTCAAAAATTACAAAAATATGTTTTTTGTGATTTTCTATTTTTTAATTGATTTAAAAATGATAAAACAAAAAATAACTGTATGATCTTTATTGCCAATATCAAGCATGTATGGATTCTATTATTTAGAATTATTTACAATGTTAAAATTTATTCCTTGAAATTACTATGAACATTGTTTTGTTTATCATGCTTTGATATATCTATTTAAGTGTATCAATTGTATTGAAAAATGTGTAGAACCAAGCTTAGCATGCCTCTAAGTATGAGTAAATATATTATGATTGATAATGATACCTTTCACTCACTTATTTTGGTAATCAACATGTGTGTTTAAATCTAAAAATGCTTGCTTGTGTATTGTATTTGCACAATGAATTAAATTTTGCATAAGTTTATTGCCTACACTACATTTGAATTGCACTTGTGAAATTTAGAAAAGTGGTTAAGTTAAAATTTTGGGTTTGCAAAATAAGTGTATTCGGAGAATGTTGTCTCACAAATGAGAACAAAAAAAAAATATATATGTAGACAAATATAACTCTACCAAGCACTACTTGAACCTCCTGATAAGTCTTCATAAGCATTGTGAGGTTGAGCACCTTGGAAAGAATAGTAAAGTGTCTTGTGCAAACCTTGGTTATTACACCACTTTGTTAAAAATTATGTGCATTAAAAGTGTGTGAAAGTAATTTACTTGTGTTTTATTGTGCACTTTACTTTACATATGTCTTGTATTTTGTTGATTTAAATCAATTGTTAACATTGCCCAAAATACACTTATGTGCACATCATTATCTTTCATAACACTTCTTCTCATGAGTATTGGATTCTAATGCTTTATCTATACCACTCTTTATATAAGAAATGCACTAGATAACCTAGCATGATCTCTACAATGTTTTGGTATCTCTTAAACTTAAAATTAAGTAACATTGTAGTATAATCTCTCTTTGATATGTTCATTTCATGCTTGGTATCTTTATGAAAAACTTTGAGATTTCAAAGGTTAAAACATCTTTCAATTTTGAACTTAAACTCATATTTTTTTCTTATGTTTTCATGCTTAGGAAAAGATGTTTATTATAATCTTCCGCTTGCTTACAACTCTTATCTTTTATTTGAAATCTCTTATATACTATGCTTAAAATCTTTATCATTATATATACTATGCTTAAAATCTTTATCATTATCTATATTACAAAAGATCGATCATGCTTTATCATTTATAAGAAATGCCTCCTTACTACCCTCACCTCACCTTCTTTTGATAATACCAAAAGGGGGGGATTAATTGAAGAAATCTATATAGGAGAAATATAGAAGATTAAGGGGAGAATAATTCATGTAATCTATCATTTAGGGGGAGTAAAACATAAATTGCATTTATGTAGGGGGAGCATTAAGATAGGGGGAGTATGCACATTATCATGCTTATCATATACTATAGTTGCACTATCATCTTGCTTATCCTATACTATAAACACTATTGTTGATTTCTTGCTAAGTGAATTTGCTATTATCAAAAGGGGGAGATTGTTGGACATGTGTGTCACATCCCTTTGTTTGAGAATAACAAATCTCATAATGTATTTGATATTGCTTGTAGTGTGTTTATAGTTTGCAGGAACTATAGGTGCAACACTCCACAGATAGAAGGCAGCATGGAATCAAACTTTTAAAAGAAGCAGCACTAACGCCAGCGCTATCGCTAAAGCCAGGCGCTAGATCAGGTTCTGTTCGACGAACTTTGAACTGCGTTCGACGAAATTTTTATTCGACAAACATTTCCGTTCGACGAAAATTTCGTTCGACGAATTCCGTTCGACGAAAGTTTGTTCTGCCACGACGATCGATGGTTTCGCAATCGCTACCGCCAGCGCTAGCGCTACCGCCAGGCGCTATCTCAAGTTCGTGCCCAGCGCCATGCCATTGAAGGTTTCGCAACCGCTCCACACGAACGCTACCGCAGGCGCTAGGAGCTAATGCAAGCGCTATCTCCAGGTTGTATAAAATGATGGGCTCTCTCTCGTTTTGAGCTAGTGCTTCCAGGGAGATTACTTGTGCCATATTTCCAGAGCAGCTACTCTACCGAAAGTTCATCTCCCACTCAAATTCAAAGAGGATTTCTGGAGAAGGAAGCCACCACGCTGCATCCGAAGAACGATCGCTTCAACCTCGCTTATGCTACAACGATCCTTCATCCCCAACTTCAGAGATCTCATATAGGGAGTTTCATTATTGTTTATTTTATTTTCATTCCATATTTCTATTGTAATCGTTTAGTTAATTCGCCTTGTGTTGGCGACTAGGTCTGGGTAGGACTTAGGGGGAAATTCGTCTTGTGTTGGCGACTAGTTCTAGGTGATTAGATCTAAGGGGGCTCGAGGCCATATCCGGGGAAGGATTGGCTAGAGCGGCTTGAGGCCTTATCCGAGGAAGGATAGGCTAAAGCCAACCGGTTTGTGGGGATACAAGTCGGTATAGAAAAGGAAAAATTGCATTACTTTATTCGCCTCCGATTTCAAGCGCTATTGAAATCAATTTTTGTAAACACCTTTTTTTTATATAATATAATCATGTCTTTTTGTGTTTACTTGATTTCTATCATTTGGCGTAATTCATAAAATTGCAAATTACAATTGTTTTCCTTCATTAAGATAAATTGTTATTTTTGTTCTAAGTTTCTCTAAACAATTTAGTAAAAAATTTACAAAGAATTTTATTCCCTTATTCACCCTCCCTCTAAGGGCGCCGCAAGATCCAACAACCTGTACCGAAAATGTCAGAAAGATAAGCGTGCACGAGTAGGCACACGACCACTGGTCGTGCACTAATGAATGTCCTCTACTCGTGCGCGAAGAAACATTCATTGAATAGAACTGGTGGGAGGAAAAACCATCGAGACGAATCGAGGAGATTTTTAAGACACGACCACTGGTCGTGCGCGATGAAATCCACTGATCGTGCGCGAAGGATGGTCAATACTCGTACGATCGTCTGGAAAATTTTGATTAAATAGCGCGCACGACCACTGGTCTTGCGCGAAGGATCCACTGATCGTGCGTGAAGGAAAACGCACGATCAGGGGCTAATGATGTGAAATGGGCCGAAACTCTCCGGAAATCCACACAAATCTGCCCCTGCATGAAACACAGCCAAACCCACCAGAACAATGCATCCACATAGAAAAACATAAAGTAAAATAGAAAGATAAAAAGAGATAATCTCCTTCATGCAAGGAATGACCTAAACTAAACTCCAAATAGTTAAAACTTGCTCAAAAGACTATAAGACCACAAACAAAGATTTTATGCTATTATCAAATGAAAGATGAGCGAAAAGAGAAGAAACTGAGCTATTAAAGGAGCCTAGAATACTATATGAAACACGCTCATCAAATACCCCCAGACTTGAATTGTTGCTCGTCTCGAGCAATTTGACTACCTAAGGGGAGTACGTTATGCTAATTAAAAATTGAAAATCAAAAGTGGAAAGTGGACCGAGAAGTCTCGTGCCCAAGGAGGATACACGTACAGTAGAAAAAAATCTCTAAACTTAAAATCAAACACAGTGCAACTAAACAAACTATTCTAAGCCTATATCCACTCATTTTCAAAAAAACTAAGTGATTCGTCATATGTGTTGTGTAGGCGAAAGTAATGACGCTGAGTGTGGTTTTAAAGACACAAAACTACTATGGTGGCCTCCAAAGAAATCCATCAATGACGATGGCCATAGGCTCGCCCGGTCACACCTTCTCCACTACACTCAATACCAACCAACTCTACGAATCATTAGGACTTAGATTAGGATGACTTGAAGGCTTAGTTTTAAGGGTGAGATATAACAAAGATAAAAATGATGGTTTTGCACACTTAAACAAATGTTTTGAGCTTAACATAGAAAATTACTACCACAAAAAGAAGAGAGCGACACCCCAGACTTGCTTTTTGAATTAGGGCCACTCTCCAAAGCCTAAACACAAACATTTCTCTTTTCCTTTTCGTTTCCTTTTTCTTCTCATGTTTTGATTTCAGATTTTTTTCAATTTCATTTCAAATCAGAACCCAAACATAATAACAATTTTTAGCATTCCACCACATCACAACATACAATCCCAATTTAATTTATCAAGAAAAACAAGAATTTAAGCTCAGATTTTTAAGTGTGCAATTGGGTTGGCATTTTAGCTTTGGTGATGAAATGGTGGGTGTAACGACCTAGCGCCAACATCCCACCTCGTGTCCCGCACCTCTGGCCCCTTTACCGGGCCGACGCCAACACCTATCGAGTAGGACACCCTTCCTGAACTGTTGACAAGGGCTGCAGCCCGGTGCCATGCCAACCCATCACTGAGTCTGTTTCTCAGCTATAATAGGTTGTTGATGGCGGGTCTCGATCCCCCGCCACCCTTGATAAGGCACCTTCAGCAATTGAGACCCGCCATCAACAACCTACTATAGCTGAGAAACAGGCTCAGTGATGGGTTGGGGTGGCACCGGGCTGCAGCCCTTGTCAACAGTTCCAAAAGGGTGGCCCATTCGATAGGTGTTGGCGCCGGCCTAGTAAAGGGGTCGGAGGTGTGGGCCACGAGGTCGGATGTTGGCGTCGGGGCGTTACAAAAAAAGTGCACTTTTTGTAACAACCCGACGCCAACATCCCACCTCGTGGCCCGCACCTCCGACTACTTTACCGGGTCAGTGCCAGCACCTATAGTGTGGGCCCCCCTTCCGGAACCGTTGACAAGGCTTGCAGCCCGGTGGCACCCCAACACATCCCTGGCCAGTTTCTTAGCACAGTGCATTGTTGATGGCGGGTCTCAATCCCCCGCCACCCTTGATAAGGCACCTTCAGCAGTCCTCATCACCAACTGAGCTGCACTTTTTTGTAACGACCCGACGCCAACACCACCTCATGGCCCGCACCTCCGACCCCTTTACCGGGCCGGCGCCAGCACCTATCGAGTGGGCCGCCCTTCCAGAATCGTTGACAAGGGTTGCAGTCCGGTTCATCCTTTTGATTCTCCTCATCAAAAAGCTTGACAATGATCTTCTTGAGCTCACAAGAATTGATGCCCTCATTGTGGGACATACCCATTTTCTCATTCATCTCAGCCTTAATAGGTCTGAGTGATTCTAGCTCCTTAGCTTGCTTCCTAACAAGCCTCTTACTCTTTATCAGAGCAGCCAAAAAAGTACCAAACTTCTCAATTAGATTAGTATGATCCTTGTTGTTGCATGATGAGAAGTTTTCTTCATCATCTTCAAATGATGAGTGATCATCCGATGCATTCTTGGTCATTTTAATTGAAACAGGTAGTTGATGAATAATAAATTATACATATTTTTAGTATAGTTTTTAGCAAAATTTTGGGTAATATTGTACATATTGCATGTAAAATATTGAAATAATCACTTGTTTTATCTAATGTATATAAATATATATCTATATAAAAAAAGAGTTATTTAAGTATAAAACAAATTAGAAAAATATGCAAAAATAAGTAAATATATTTATATAAGAATAAAATTTTGAAATAATAATGTATAATAAATATATTATAAATATAATAAAATATATATGTATAATATATGTATTTGTATAGATATATATGTATTTGTATAGATATATATGTATAATATATAAAATATAAATAATAATAGTATATATATAGTATTAAATATAAACATATAACTATATATATACGTCTGCAGGAAGGTAAACTACGTTCGACGATTCCAGAGTTGCGTTCGACGAAAGACAAGCTGCGTTCGACGAACGGTGCTCTGCGTCCGACGAACTCTCCCCGAGCTGCGTTCGACGAATCCAGAGCTGCGCTCGACGAACTCTCAGCCCAGGCGTTCGACGAACTATAAATATTATATATATTATATATAAACAAATAAATAATAATAACTATATATATTTGTCAGGAGGCGTTCGACGAATCCCTCTCAGCGTTCGACGAATCCCTCTCAGCGTTCGACGAATTCTCAGTCTCAGCGTTCGACGAACTCTCCCTCTCCAGCGATCGACGAACTAAATATTATATATATTATATAAACATATATATATATATATATGCAGGCGTTCGACGAACTCTTAGCCTCAGCGTTCGACGAACTCTCCACTGCGTTCGACGAATCCCTCTCAGGCAACCCAGTTCGACGAACTCAGTCCAGGCGTTCGACGAATTCCTCTCACCCAACCCGCCAGCACTCTCCTTCTAGAACCAAGCCAGCTGCTATCCGCACCCCATAGCACTCAAGTCAAACTTGCCAACCTCTCAGTCAACCCTCCAGCTGCTTCCCATTAGCTCCAAAATATCTTTTCTTTTTTGTTAATTGCAGCCCTCACTTTTGCCTATAAATTATGGGGGTAACCTGATGGCTAAAGGGTTCACAAATTCTGATATTTTTTGGGATTTGTGATCCACTTTTGCGTTTTGTAAATTTCTCTCTCTTTGTTTCCCTCTTTTGCTCTCTAAGATTGTAATATCTTTTTTTCTGCTTAAAAAAATATTGTTTTCTTAGCATAGCTGTTCTTCTTTTCATAGCATAGTTTTATCGCTTTCAAAGCTAAATTTTCTGCATTATTTACCGCTTTCATAGCTAGATTTTCTACATTATTTACCGCTTTCATAGCTAGATTTTCTGCATTATTTACCGCTTTCATAGCTAGATTTTCTGCATTATTTACCGCTTTCATAGCAAGATTTTCTGCATTATTTACCGCTTTCATAGCTAGATTTTCTACATTATCATCGCTTTTCTTGGTTTTTGCTAAACGCACACCAAGCCCGCGATTTTCTGTATTATTTATCGCTTTCATAGCTTAGATTTTCTGCATTATCATCGCTTTTCTTGGTTTTTGCTAAACGCACACCCAGCCCGTGATTATCGTCTTTTCTGCTTTTTAGAATTGTTGCAATCACACTTATTTTCATCGATAAGATAATAGCGCGTCCCCAAAGTAGAGATAATCAACACGACCTCGGAAAAATACGACCGCGATATCATTTTCTAAAAAAAAAATATATCATGTACTATAAATGATAAGGTGCACTTGCCTTTATCGCAAGATAAGTTGGATAAATTACTTTCAAAAACTCTGCGAGAGACCCTTTTTTATAAAAATTAATTAACCAAAAAAGAATTTCGGCCCCGTCGTCGCGGTGCTACCCCCGATATTTCGAAAGTGGGAGCGACCGTTACTTCCATCACCTCGACAAGTGGGATAAAGGTTTAGCTCCTCGAAGTAGGAGTACTCGCCGGACTCCTCGAAAATGCCCGCCGGAATCTAACTGAACCCAGGCTCCGCAGGAATTTAATTTTAAACCCATCAAGTTTTTGGCGCCGTTGCTGGAGAGCTTTTCGTGTCGTTATTTTTTGAAACAGGGAATCGCTATTAATTTTATCTTTTACTTCTTCCTCCCTCTTTTTCTCTCGTACATATATTTCTAAACCAAAAACAAAAAAATAGAAAAAGCTCGAAAAACTAAAAAAAAATTTTGAAAAACACAAATCATCTATATATATTTTCATCTAAAAAATCTAAGAAATTAAAAGATTATTTAAAAAGCTCTTTCTTTCTTTTACTTAAATTATCATAAAAAAACCCAAAAATCAAATCAAATTTTTTTTATAAAAGTATATGATCCGGGGAAGGCTCTTCGGATAATCCAGAAATTGCTTTTAATCCTGAAATTGAGCGCACTTTTCACGAGCGCATTCGATCTCGTGACCAAAATCAACCCTTAAATCTCGAAGAGTTAGCCGGCGATACTATAGCGGATAATATGGCAGATCCCAATCCAAATGCTGCCCCACAACGGACCATGGCCTACTATTCCAGGCCGAATTTGGAAGATACTGGTTCAAGTGTCACTCGCCCCGCGATAGCTAATAATAATTTCGAAATAAAATCCAGCATTATCCAAATGGTACAACAGTCGATTCAGTTCGACGGTTTGCCAGATGAGGACCCAAACCAATACCTTTCAAACTTTTTAGAAATTTGCGACACCTTCAAAATTAATGGCGTCAACGATGACGCCATTCGCTTGCGCTTATTTCCCTTTTCCCTACGGATAAAGGCTAAATCGTGGTTGACTTCTCTTCCAAGAGGGTCCATAACCACGTGGGCCGAATTGACGGAAAATTTTCTAACTAAGTATTTTCCTCCGTCAAAAACCGCTAAATTACGCATCGATATAGCATTCTTTATACAATTCGATTCCGAGTCTCTTAATGAGACTTGGGAGCGTTTTAAAGAATTTTTGCGTAGGTGTCCTCATCACGCGCTACCAACTTGGCTACAAATCCAAATGTTCTACAATGGCTTGAATTTCTCAACACGACAGATGATCGACGCAGCCGCCGGGGGAACGTTAAACAACAAAACCCCGGAGGCCGCTCAAGCTCTGATCGAAGAAATGGCCATGAACGCGTACCAATGGAATGTGCCAAGGTCACGTCCTAATAAACCGGCTGGAATTTACGAAGTGGATGCCACTTCTCACTTAGCCTCGCAGGTAGAGAGGCTAAGTAAGCAAGTGGCGGAGATGACTGCTTCCTCCTCCGCTCCTGCGTGGGCGAGTGCCGCTAATAATAATGCTAATAATAATAGTAATAATAATAATAATAATGATAATTTAATCGAGGAGACGGTGGATTACCTCGGCAATCCGATTCGGGGCCCCTTCAACCCTAATAACAATCCTTATAGTAATAACTATAATCCGGGTTGGAGGAATCACCCGAACTTCTCCTAGAGCAACCCTAATAATGTGCAACGCCCCCCCAAATGCGGGTCCCCAGGGCTATCCGCAAGGGTTCCCCCAAGGAATTCAGCAGGGGTATCAACCTCCTCCTCCTCCAAAACCTTCCCCGCTCGAGGAAGTTTTCGCAAAATACATAACGTCCAATGAAATAAATATCCGGAATATAACCGGATCGCTAAAAAATTTGGAAATGTAGGTTGGACAACTTGCGAAAATGGTCTCCGAGCGGCCACTTGGAGCACTGCCAGGGAACACGGAACCGAACTCGCATGAAAATGCCCACACTTAAACCCTTTGAAGCGGCAAGGAGGTCGCCTCCCCATCGCGGGTTGAGCCTAAGGTACACATTTCGACTCCGACCCCTCCACCCTCTCCTCCGATTAAACAAAAAAACTAAAAAAAATATATATTTCGATTTTCCAATTGCGCCGATCATTTTGACCCCGCAAATTCCTTTCCCCTCGAAAATTAATAAAGAGAAGGAGGACGAACATTAATTTTTTTTAAGTATTAAAAAAATAAAAAATTAACGTCCCCTTCTGCGAGGCACTCTCTCAGATGCCGAAATACGCGAAATATCTTAAAGACCTCCTTTCTGATAAAAAGAAGCTCGAGGGTATTTCGCGTGTTTCACCTAATGCGGAATGCTCGGCGGTCCTACTTAACAAATTGCCGCCAAATTGAATGACCCGGGAAGGTTCTCCATTTCGTGCCTCTTTGGCAATTTGTTAATAAAATACGCCCTAACGGACCTAGGAGCGAGTAAAAAAAATGAAACAGTCAAGCTACGCGACGGTAAACAAAGCGCTCGCGGGAGGCACCCCATATTTATCTAATATTTTTACTTTTGTCTACTTTATTTTTGCAGGGGTTTCTTGCATTTTCTCGTCTTTAATTTTTGTACAAACTGCATTATCTTTTTCTTACTTCTTCATAATTAAATTACAACATTGGGGACAATGTTGGGTTTTAAGTATGGGGGGCTCTTCTTCCGTTCTTCAAACTTTATAAATACTTAGAAAGAAAAAACAAATTCTAAAAACCCCAAAAAATCAAAAAACTACTTCATACTTTGTAAATATTTAGAAAATCCAAAAAAATTCTTAACCCCCCAAAAAAAAAACTATTTCATACTTTGTAAATATTTAGAAAAATCCAAAAAAATGGTTAAAAACCACAAAATAAAGAAAAAACTATTTCATACTTTATAAATATTTAGAAAAAAAAAATTTAAAACCCCCAAAATTTAAAAACCCCAAAACCAAAAATTAATTAATTATATAATTTGTTTCATATCTTAAATAACTTAGAAAATCCCAAAAAAAAATCTAAAAAAAAATAGTTTATTTCAATACAAAAACAAAAAAAAAAATTTTAAAACCCAAATATCCAAAAAATAATAAGTATACTAATAAAAACCCCTACTTAGCTGTGTTTTTCAAAATTAGTTTGAGTTTATTTATAAGCATTTTTCATTATTTTTTATTTGCCAAAACCATTATTTGTATCACAGTTTTTAAGATTTAGATCTATGAAATTTTAGTTGTAAAGAATATATTATGATTCTAATTTAATTTGAGATCAATTTTTTTAGCACTACTTCTTGATTACCCTAAAATAGCTTCATGTTGTATCATTTTGGCAGGCCGTCTTTAGACTTTAATTATTCCCACTTTAAACTTGTGAAACTTTAGAATGTTCTAAACCTACTAAAACTTGCTCTCAAAATTTTTCTTAATTTATAAATTCTAGAAATTTCTAAACCCCTTACCTATTAACCAAATTCCTTGGTAATTTTGTTTAAAAGAAATCCTATGTCAATGGGAATAAGATTTCATTCCGTAAACATAAGCACCCAATTAATTAAAGGAAAAGATCTTATGTCAATGAGAACAAGATTTCGTTCCGTAAACATAGGCATTGGGTTTCTGAGAAGAAGAAAAAAATATTTCGGAATAAGATTTCGTTCCCTTCTCTATCCAAGCAAAAAAAAAATTTTGAGTGGGTGAGAGGATAAAATTCATCAACCCTAAATCAAAAATCTCTTCTCCTACCAAGTTTCCCCTACCCCTCAGCCAATACAATTGAAAACTAGATATAAATTAATAATTTTTGAGAGAGCATAATTAGTAAATTTTAATTATTCTTAAAAAATTTCTTTTAAAAAGTTAAAGTTCTTATAATTATATTCTTATCATGGTGCTAAATGATTTCAATTATTTAGGTCGCTACTTAGATAACTTCAGAAGTCTTGTTGACTAAAACTTTTTCGCTCTTTTTAAATCATTATAACAATATAGTACTTACCTCTTTAAATATCCTAAATTTATTTCAAGCTTACTAAAAGATTAAATAAAATATTGGTAAATTAAAAATTCTATTAATGTCTTATAGGTATCTCTTACTTTTGCCCTGGAATAGCAAAAGCTTAAGTATGAGAGTATTTGATGAATAGTAAATTATACATATTTTTAGTATAGTTTTTAGCAAAATTTTGGGTAATATTGTACATATTGCATGTAAAATATTGAAATAATCACTTGTTTTATCTAATGTATATAAATATATATCTATAAAAAAAGAGTTATTTAAGTATGAAACAAATTAGAAAAATATGCAAAAATAAGTAAATATATTTATATAAGAAATTTTTTTTGAAATAATAATGTATAATAAATATATTATAAATATAATAAAATATATATGTATAATATAACCTGTATCCTGGGCAGCCCGTAATTTTTTGGATCTGTCCGTTCGGGCAGCCTCCGCGTCTATAAATAGAGGGTAGGGGTACCTGAAAAGGGACTTTTGCTTCAGGCCTCTAGCTTATAACCTGTGTAAGCGGTCTCGAATCCTGTCACTTTTCTACCTCAGATCATGCTCTATTTCTAGTCTCCCCTGTACTCATCTTTGGAAGTGAATCCGAGTAGCTTTTCTCTTCTCATTTTCCTCTCTGCATCTCTCGTCTTAAGTAGCCTACACTCCACATTTTGCCCCTCGATCCTTCCCTTAGTGTGAGTTTTTGGTGGTACATTTTTTGGTACCAACAACTACATTAAAATAATACAAGAAATTTTTCAAAAAAGACGGAAAAAATTTTGGAGCAAAGGGGCTAACGTCAGGCGTTAACTTCTTAATGCCAAAACAGAACTATAACTTTTGATTTTTTTTTGAAAAATATTTTTCAAAATTCATTCGTATTATAAAGAGACCTTCTTACTGTTGAAATTTCAGAGATTATAAAGTTGATTTGAAGGCTATTTTAGCATATTTTTGTTGTTTTAAGTGTTTTTACAGTTTTAGAAGTTTTTGGAATAATTTTTTAGTTGTTTTTGTTTTTCAAAATTCTCATAAGTGGAAGTGTTATCATTTTATAAATGATAATGATGTGTTCAATTAATGTGTTTTGATAAAGTATACAAGTGTATAAATCAAAGCAACATGAAAGTTTGTATCCTAAGAACATAACTTGAAATAAACATAAACAACTTTACTTCCATAAATTTAAATGCACATAAAAATTTTTATTTTTAAAGAGAAGTGGCCAAAAATTTGTTTGCACAAGACACTTTACAATTTTTGGTGGAGTTTTCCTTTTCTTTTTATTTTGATTTTGTTTTTTTACAAAGGACTCCAAATTCACTTATTGCAAATATATAAATTTTTATTTGAAAATAAGATTTGAAAAGTGAAAATAAGATTTGAAATGCATGTAGATTAACAAAAAGGCGTAAGTGATTAGATCATTATCAAAGATAAATCTTTACTCATACTTAAAGGCATGTAAAAATATTTCTACACATGTAATCTAGAACCAAATTTATTCATTTTAAGATAATATTCAAGGCATGACAAAAACAAAACAATGTTTTTTAAGAAACTTGAAAGATAAAATCAAACATTGTAAATAATCTTTAAGTAATAAATATAATCACGCTTGATTTAAGCATTTAAGCATAATATATTTTTTTTTTATCATTTTTGAAAAAAATATAAAGAATAGAAAACTTTTAAAAACAGAGAAATACAAATAAAATACTGCATTAAAATAATACCAGAAATTTTTCAAAAAAGACAGAAAATTTTTGGAGCAAAGAGGCTAATGCTAGGCGTTAATTCTTAATGCCAAAATAGAACTGTACATTTTGATTTTTTGAAAAATATTTTTCAAAATTCATTTGTATTATAAAGAGACCTTCTTACTGTTGAAATTTCAGAGATTATAAAGTTGATTTGAAAACTCTTTTAGCATATTTTTGTTTTTTTTAAGTGTTTTTAGATTTTAGCAGTTTTTGGAATATTTTTTATTAAAGAAAGAGATATATAAAATTTCAATAACATTTTTTAGGGTTTAATTAGATATTTATAATACACCTAATTCTAACCTAAGCATGTTAAAATATGCATCGGGTAGAGGTTTGGTGAAAATATCAGCAAGTTGTGAGTCAGTCCCTATAAAGCTAATTCTAACATGTTTATTCTTTATATGATCCCTAATAAAATGATGTCGGACATCTATATGTTTAGATCTAGAATGATGTATGGGATTATTTGTAAGATTGATAACGCTCTTGTTGTCACATTTTAATTCTTTGTTATTTAAATAAACACCAAAGTCTTCCAAAGTTTGGGTCATCCATAAGGCTTGTGCACAACAACTACCTAGTGCGATATATTTGGCCTTGGTGGTGGAGAGGGCAATCAAATTTTGTTTCCTACTCCACCATGATATGAGTAAAGGGCCTATAAAATGACACGTGTCACTAGTGCTCTTACGATCTAATAAACATCTTGCATAGTCCGAATCAGAAAAACCATGTAAAATAAAACAATCATTATGAGGATACGATAAACCTAATCTAGATATTCTGATTAGATATCTAAAAATACGTTTAACCGCTTTTAAATGTGATTCTTTTGGGTTAGCTTGAAATCTAGTACACAAACAAATGAAAAACATAATATCGGGTCTAGATGCGCTTAAATATAGCAATGAGTCTATCATTCCTCTATATACTGTTTGATCAGTAGAAATATCGGCTTCATCTTTTCCTAACTTTGGTGATGCACTCATTGGTGTATTAGCTTGTTTGAGGTTTTCAAATCCAAATCTTTTAAGAATGTTATGAACATATTTAGTTTGACAAATAAAAATACCATATTGTCTTTGTGAGATTTGAAATCCTAGAAAATAAGTGAGTTCTCCTACCAAGCTCATTTCAAATTCATTTTTCATCACTAAAACTACTTCATTACATACCTCTTCATTAGTGGCTCCAAATATAATATCATCAACATAAATTTGCAATATAATCAAATCATTATCTACATGCTTAATGAAGACTGTATTATCTGCACTTCCCATTTTATAACCGTGCTTTATCAAAAATAATGTCAATCTATCATACCAAGCACGTGGCGCTTGCTTTAATCCATAAATCGCTTTCTCTAACTTATACACATGATTTGGAAATTTTTCACTCACAAAATCGGGGGGTTGTTCTACATAAACTTCTTCTTTAATAATCTCGTTTAAAAATGCACTTTTAACATCCATTTGAAATAACTTAAATCTTTTAAAACTCGCAAATGCAAGAAATATTCTAATTGATTCTAGGCGAGCAATGAGTGCAAATGTTTCATCAAAATCTATCCCTTCGATTTGTGAATAACCTTGTGCAACTAGTCTAGCTTTATTCCTTGTAATCCTAGAGTCACCATCTAGTTTATTTTTAAAAAACCATTTTACACCTATAATCGAATGATTAGATGGCCTCTCTACTAAATTCCAAACCTTATTACATTCAAATTGATTTAATTCATCATTGATAGCTAAAAACCAAAATTCATCATTTAAAGCCGTTGAAACATTTTTGATTCTATTTCGGATACAAAACAACGGTTTGAAAAAGACTCATGTAAAGAATAACGAGTACTTACCCCTTTTGACGGTTCTACAATAACAAGCTCCCTTGGATGATATTTTGAAAACTGTAGCACATTTGGAGGAACATATTCTACTATCTCTTCTTCTTTCTCCTCTTTTTCTTCTTCTTTTTCTCCAAGTAATTCGTCATCCTCGTGTTCCAAAGGGGAAAGGGGTTCTTCTTCATTTCCTGTACGATTAGTATCTACATAAGGAACAAACTCATCAAATCTTATATGAATAGACTCTTCAACAATTTTAGTTCTTTTATTATAAATTCCATAAGTCGTCCTGGTTGAAGAGTAGCCAATGAATATTTCTTCATCACATTTTTCATCAAATTTTCCTAATGTATCTCTAGTATTTAAAATAAAGCATTTGCAACAAAAAATATAAAAATAAGATAAATTAGGTTTTCTTTTAAAATAAAGCTCATATTGTGTTAATTTTAAAATAGGACGAAGCAAGATACGATTAATAATTTAGGCAACCCATATTCACAAATCATAGTGCGTGCTAGCTCTTGAAGGGTTCTATTTTCCTCTCCACTATACCATTTTGTTGTGAGGTGCGAGGAGCGAAAAATTCATGTTTAATTCCTAAATCATTACAAAAAGAAGAAAACTTATCATTTTCAAATTCTCCTCCATGATCCGAGCGTATGCATTTAATTTTAAAATCAAGTTCGTTTTGAATATGAATGCATAGTTTAGTAAATTCAAGAAATACATCGGATCTGAAAGATAGAAATAAAGTCTAACAAAATCTAGAATAATCATCAATTATTACAAAAGTATATTTTCTACCTCCTAGACTAGAACTGCTAACCGGTCCAAATAAATCCATATGAATTAATTGAAGTGGTCTAGAAGTAGAAATTATATATTTGCTTTTGAAAGAACTTTTTGAAAGCTTTTCTTTTTGGCAAGGCGTACAAAGAGAAGATAAATTACCATTAAGCATAGGTAAAAATTTAATTAATTTATCTTTTGATAATTTCAAAATAAGCTTGGTGCTAGAGTGACCAAGACGACTATTTCAAAGTTCTAATTCGTCGTTCTTAGAAATAAAGCATTCTAAAGACGATTGTGAAAGATCATTAAAGGCAATCATATAAACATTATGAATTCTAGGTGCGGTGAGTACGACATCATTTGTTTTAGAATTTATGATTTTGCAAAGATTTGTAGATGATTCAAATGATACATTTAAACTCTTATCACATAATTGACTAATTGATATTAAATTATGTTTCAAACCACCTACAAATAAAACATTAGAGATTGAGAAAGATTCGTTACCCACTGTGCTGATGCCCATGATCCTTCCTTTCTAGTTATCTCCAAATGTTACCAACCCTCCTTTCTTCATCTCAAGGCTAAGAAACTTTACTTTGTTGCCCGTCATGTGTATGGAGCATCCCGGGTCAAAATACCACACATACTTTTTGTCCTTAGCCTGCCAACATACCTAAAAAGAAGATGATAGTAAAGATCCGGATACCCAAGAGGTCCCTCCCATAGAATAGGTGGAAACCTTAGGCACCCAGATTTGCTTTATATCACTACGGCCCATTTTCCTACATGAGTTTGTGGTGTGTCCAAATAAATGACATTTGGCACACGATATAAAAGGGGATGAAACCCCTTTCTGAGTTTTGGATAAACTCTTGTAGAAGATGAGATAACATTTGAATTTTGAAATGATTTTTAATTAACAGAAATAAAATTTCTGGAATTATTTCTAACGCCAACGTTAAGAGTTAACGCTGGGTGATAGCTCCCAATAATATATCCAAGGCCATATTTGGCACTACCATGGCATTGGTTGGCCAAGATCATGTCTAAAGATCTTTGCCCAACTCCAAATTTTTTAATAGCCATATTTAAATTATGAATACGAGCTTTGAGAGCCGTGCTTTCTGTTACTAATATAACGCACTGATTCGCAAAACTTTTCTTTCCTTCTTCTATTTGAGAAAGAGAGGTTTTTAAAGTTCTTTCTAAATCCCCCTTCTCTTTAGTAAGAATTTCGATATTGGAGTGGGACTTAGAAAGAGCTTCTTCAAGTTCTTTCACTCTTTCCAAGGAGTGATTGCACTCTTGACAAGATGGCCTTCTCTTTCCCTAATAGTTTAGATAATTTTTTGTTTTCTTTTAACAAAAGTTTATTTTGCGTTTTTAGAAGATCAATATCTTTTAAACTTTTATCAAAATATTTGCAAATTTGTAAATACTCAGAATATAAATCATCATATAAGGGAGGGGTTACCTCAATGTCGCTTTGGACACTGCACTCGTCGTCGGATGGCTTGTTGCTTTTTCCCATAAGGCACATGTTTGCCTCTTCTTCATTGCTAGTGGATGAGCCGCTTGAATCCTAGGAGGAGGAGTCATCCCATGTAGTCATTTTTAGCACCTTCTTTTTCTCCTTGCCCTTGTGCCTCTTTTCTTTTTGCTCTTTCAGATATTTTGGGCACAAGCTCCGGATATGACCTGTCCTTCTACAATGGTAGCACTCTGGTGGTGGTCGTTCTTCATTGTCATCATCACTATCTTTTCCTTTCTTTGATGAAGATCCCTTCTTGATGATGTATTTCCGGAACGTGTTGCTCTTTTCCAGATTCTTCATGAGTCTTTTGAACTTCCTTAAAAGGCTTTCCTTGTCCTCTTCATCAATATCAACATCAATATCAACATCCTTCTTTGATTTTAATGCCAAAGCCTTCTTTGATTTTAATGCCAAAGCCTTCTTCTTTGGCTCCACACTGTACTCTTGTTGTTGGATTTTCAGTTCCACTTCATGTTTCTTCAAGTTTCCAATTAAACTTTCTAGTTGAAGAGTCTTAAGATCATGAAATTCTGAGATGGCGGTCACCTTCGGATTGAACTTCGGTGGAAGTGATCTTAAGATTTTTCTAACTAAATCTCCATTGGAAAAGTTATTTCCAAGGACTTTGGAATTGTTGACGGTCTTTGTAAATCTGGTGTACATTGTATCAATGTCTTCATGATGTGCAAAACTATGCTTGCAAACGACAACGACAAGTGTACTGTATCGGATGTAGTATAGGCTTTATAAAAACCAAGGTCGTATAAAAATCCGGGCGTGTTGATTACTCTTACTCAAGACGATCACTACTGTTCTATCAAAAGTACTTTGGTTTGGTAGCAATAAGAAAAGTAACACAACTTGAAGATTATAACTAATGAAAAGAGAGGTGGACAAACTAGAAGAATGGACGTATAAAAATAACAAATTTTATTAATTCAAGAAAAGGGATTACAACTATTGAAAGAGAACTTACAAGTGCAAGAAAAAGTAAAGCTGGAATACTTGAAAATACGGAAATAAAGCAAGAAAATAGAGGCTTGGAATCTAATACAAGGTGTCCTGATAATCTGGAGGAGTTGCCTTTTTATAGCTAAAAATTTTGGGTTACACACCCTCGGTCACGCCTGTGACCAAGGGCGCGTAAGGCGCGCGATCTTTCCGGTGCGGAAAGGACGCCGGTTGGCTTTAATGTAGGAGAAATTTGCGCGTCACGCCCTAAGTCACGCCCGTGACATAGGGCGTGTAACCTTAAAATCTGGCTTCTGGCGGGAATCTTCGGCGGGAAGGAGCGCTGTTGAACATTCGTCGACCTCAGCCATTTCGTCGATCTCAGCGTTTTCGTCGTTCTCAGCGTTTTCGTCGATCTCAGCGTTTTCGTCGATCTCAGCGGCCATTTCATCGATCTCAGTGTTTTCATCGATCTCAGCAGTTTCGTTGAACGCAGCATCCAGGCGCAGTTCGTTGATCTCAGTGGTTCCATCGATCTCAGCATTTTCGTCGAACGCAGCAGCCATTTCGTCGATCTCAGCGGTTCGGGGCCGTGACATTGGGGCACGCCCTTGGTCACACCCGTGACCTGGGGCATGTACTTGGCAAATTCTTCACGGAACGCCCCCGTGGTGGTGGAAATAGGTCTGGAACACCGCGCAGGTTACACGCCCATGGTCACGCCCGTGACCTTAGGCGCGTACTTGAAGTTTTGGTCCAATGTGTCCAGAAAAGCCTGAAATACAAAGAAAAAGCTTAAGTTAGTTTATAAAATTGAAAAGATAATAAATTCAATAAGAAAAGCATAAAAACTATATAATTTCATATTACAAATATATTAAACTTATACTAAAAGATGAGTACAAAAAGTACTCATCAAACACCCTCATACTTACTCGTTTGCTAGTCCCGAGCAAACAACTTTTCATTGGAGTAGAAAAATTTAAATACTAGAATAAGAAATTTGAACTCAAGGAATAAAATGCGAAGTCTTACGCCCACGTGTAGAGATCCTAGTTGAAAGACCTATTCAGCATAGCGATTAGCTTATAATTTTCAAAAGTGCGATTTAACATATTGCTTTTACTTTTAAGTTGAAAGTTCGGTAAATTCTCGACTGCTATTCAGGGAGCGGGTAGCGTGTTTTCTAAGATCAATATTACCCAAAATCGAGTTTCGGGATAGCCTCTAAAGAAATCCATCAATGACGATGGCCATAGGCTTGCCCGGTCGCACTCTCTCCACTACACAAGTATAATATCATAGCTTAAAGATCAAAAAGGCTTTCATTAGGAGTGAAACTTGGCTTAGGTATATGATTTGGAATTGGAAATCAAAGAGATAAAATATGACGGCTAAGGATCACACTAAACCAAGGTGAGAGTAAAATTATCAAAATTTAAGCCTCGCATAAGAGTTGTCATGAAGCAAAACATACAAAAACTCTCTTATTTTTCAAATATAAGGCCATGAATAATTTTTCTTTATTTTTCACAATTGGCCAACAAAATAATTTTTCACATATTTTTTTATTTTTTATTTTATTTTTATAGCTCCAAATAAGAAGTTGCAACTTCCTTATTTTCACACTAGAACCCATTGCAAAATTTTAATAAATCTCAAATATTTAGTGTGATCATGGGGTGGATGTTTTGGTTTTGGTGAAAATGAAAGGTGGAGGTAGCAAAGGAAATAAGGAAAGACCCAAAGTGTTTAAACAATGAAATTTTTTTAAAGGTGGGCAAACAGGCACAAACGATCAAAAGATGATCTAAATCACTTCTAAAAACTATGACAAACCTATGCAAATGCTTCGAGAATCGCTAGAGGTAAGTTCTAGCCATCGAGAAAGAATACCATTCTGTTCAAAAATGTGTAATATTTCTCTAGTAAGCTTCTACATACTCACTTGAATTATTCTCAAATTCTACCGGATTCAAGGTAAGAGTGAAACAAAAAAGTTTTCTCGCAATTAGAAAATTATAAATCCAATTCTATGCTGAATAATTAATTTGACATAGAATTCTACTAACGCGTGCGCTTAACTAGGAACACTGCATGAGTCAACAATTTTATTCCAAAATTAAAAAAATCTAATGAAGTATAAAAAGTTCCCTACGGCACTATATAAAAGCAAATATACTAAGGATTTTGCATATGAGTAGGTATAAGATTTCAAAAAATTTTTTTATTTTATTATTATTTTATTTTTTTTCTTCTTGGACTTCCTAAGGTCAACTCGGTGAAGGGCTCGCAAGGTACTAGAGGCTATGATGGGAATTCAAGCCCAAAGCGTCTTTTTCAAGAAATTTTATTTTTATTAAATTAAAAATATTTATAAATATATATACTTTTTTGATTTTATATATTTTTTTTCAAATAAATAGAAAAATAAACAAAGCAATGCTACACCCCCATACTTAAAATTGAACATTGTCCCCAATGTTTAAAACTAAGTAAGAAGATAAAAACAAGAGTTACAATTTTTATTTTATTTTATTTTTTTATTTAAAGAAACAAATAGGAAAATGAAGTAAATTAAATAACAAAAAGAAAGAAAATCAAATAAGTGACTAAAGGGTGAAGAGGGCTTCCCTGATTGGTAGACGAGGTTGCCGGACAGAAAATAGAACCTGCAAAATTGAGTTAAACAAAACAAAGAAAACAAAAGAAAAATGTTGGGTTGCCTCCCAAATGCGCTTTGTTTACCGTCGCGTAGCTTGACTAAGTGACGTTCTAAAGGTTGGTGAGGTTAAGTGTTTCAATTTTGCCAGACGCTGGGTAACCAGAATGATATAATTTTAAACGGTGTCCGTTAACTTTCAAAGGGCCTTGATCCGGGTGTTCAATTAGCACGGTCCCATATGACCAAACCTCTTTTACAACAAAAGGGCCAGACCATCGGGATTTTAATTTGCCCAGAAAAAGTTTTAATCTAGAATTATACAGAAGGACTAAGTCTTCCGGTGAAAAAGATTTTGGGAAATTTATTTTTTTATCATGGTAAAACTTAGTGCGCTCCTTGTAAAATTTATTATTTTCGTAGGCGTTTGCGCGTCATTCGTCTAATTCATTAATTTGAAACTTTCGTTGATCGGAGGCTAAGTTTAAATCTAAATTTAAAAATTTAAGCGCACAGAATGCGCGGTGCTCTAATTCCACTGGTAAATGACACGTTTTTCCATAGACTAATCGGTACAGTGTACATCCGATGGCGGTTTTGTACGCTGTCCGATAAGCCCATAGAGCGTCGTCTAATTTTAACGACCAATCCTTCCTATTAACGGACACAATTTTTTCTAAAATTCTTTTTAATTCACGATTTACTACCTCTACTTGTCCATTCGCTTGTGGGTGGTAGGCAGTAGAAATTTTGTGTGTAACTCCATACTTTGCTAAAATTTTAGCAAGCTGGTTGTTACAAAAGTGTGTGCCCCTATCACTAATTAGTGCTCGGGGTGTGCCAAATCGTGAAAATAATTTTTTTTAAAAATGTACGACGACTCTTGCGTCGTTGGTGGGAAAAGCTTGTGCTTCCGCCCACCTTGACACGTAATCGACCGCAACAAGGATATATTTATTATTGAAGGAGGAAGGTAAAGGACCTACGAAATCTATTCCCCATAAATCAAAAATTTCGTATTCTAAAAATATATTTTAGGGCATTTCATCCCGGTTTGAAATATTACCTGACCGTTGACAGCTATCACATTTACTCACAATAGTGTGAGCATCTTTGAATAAAGTGGGCCAGTAGAAGCCCGCCTCTAGTACCTTCCTTGCGGTCCTGTTTGCTTGATAGTGACCACCGGTTTGTCCTTCGTGGCAGTGCCGCAAAATTTGGACGCCTTCTTCACCCGAAATACACCTTCTTACCACTTAGTCCGCACAGACACGAAATAAAAAGGGGTCCTCTCAAAAATAATTTTTCAAGTCCGAAAAGAATTTCTTCTTTTGCTGACTTGAAAAACCTTTTGGTACGACCCGAGCCACTAAATAGTTGGCCAAATCCGTGTACCAAGGGGTGGCAAAAGTCGTTACCTTTTCGATGGCGAGGAGGCGCTCTTCAGGGAATTTATCATCTATCTCGGCCTCCACTAGTGCTCCTGCTGCCGGGTTCTCCAATCTTGAGAGGTGGTCGGCCTCCAAGTTCTCCGCTCCTTTCTTGTCTCGGATCTCCAAATCGAATTCTTGCAAGATTAGGATCCATCTCAATAATCGGGGCTTGGCGTCCCCTTTATCGAGCAAGTACCGGAGTGCGGAGTGATCTGTAAAAACAATAATTTTTGATAGCGTTATGTACGAACGAAATTTATCAAATGCGAAAACAATCGCTAGAAGTTCTTTTTCCGTCATTGTGTAATTAGCTTGGGCGGATGTAAGCATTTTGCTTGCGTAATAAATTGTGTGGAAGTATTTATTCACCCTTTGGCCCAAGACCGCACCTACGGCAAAATCGCTTGCATCGCACATGATTTCGAACGGAAGAGGCCAATCTGGCGAAATTAAAATAGGCGATTTTATAAGTTCGTTTTTAATTTTTATGAACGCCTTCGAACATTCTTCATCAAAGATAAACATGGTTTCTTTTTCTAAAAGATGCGTTAACGGTTTTGTAATTTTCGAAAAATCTTTAATGAACCGTCTATAGAAACCCGCATGTCCTAAAAAACTTCTAATAGATTTAATATTAGTAGGCGGAGGGAGTTTTTCTATAACTTCGATCTTGGCCCTATCGACCTCGATCCCTTTACTAGAAACCTTATGTCCGAGGACTAATCCCTCACGGACCATAAAGTGGCACTTCTCGCAGTTGAGTGCCAGATTCGTGTCTTCGCAGCGTTGAAGAACACGATCAAGATTTTTTAGACAACTTTTAAAGGAATCGCCATAGACTGAAAAATCGTCCATGAAAACTTCCATGACGTCCTCCACTAATTCATTAAAAATTGACAGCATACACCTTTGAAATGTAGCTGGCGCGTTACAAAGACCAAACAGCATCCTCCGATAGGCGAAGGTGCCGGAGGGGCAAGTAAAGGTGGTTTTTTCTTGGTCTTCGGGTGCGATTGGGATTTGAAAGTATCCCGAAAGACCATCAAGAAAACAATAGTGTGAATGACCGGATAAGCGTTCTAAAATTTGGTCAATGAAGGGCAACGGAAAATGATATTTGCGGGTAGCATCATTTAATTTCCTATAATCGATGCATACCCGCCAACCCGTAACAGTACGGGTTGGAATCAACTCGTTATTTTCGTTTTCAACTACTGTAATTCCGCCCTTCTTAGGCACGACTTGCACCGGGCTAACCCAAGTGCTATCAGAAATTGGGTAAATAATCCCCGCGTCCAATAATTTTATAATTTCGGCCATAACGACGCCCTTCATATTGGGGTTAAGGCGTCGTTGAGGCTGAATAGTGCCGCGAGAATTATTTTCTAGATTTATTTTATGCGTGCAGAATGAGAGATTTATACCCTTTATATATATCAGAGATTTGTCACGCAATTGCGTGACGGTGGTTATTTAAAATTTTAATTAATTCGGAAATTTCCGAATCATTAAGCGTGGAAGAAATAATCACGGGTAATTTTGAATTTTCTTCTAAAAATACATATTTTAGATGATCCGGTAGTTATTTTAATTCTAACTCGGTGACTCTTCATAAGATGTTTTAATTTTAAAAATATTTAAATTTGTTTGTTCAAAATTTGTCTGCCGGGTCGTTTCTTCAAGACATAATAAAGTTTGTAACTCCGGATTTTCATAAAAAAGGGGAAATTATTTCCACAAAAGTTGATAATTTTTCTTCAAAATTTGATTCTAAAATAAAACAAGAATCATCGTTAGGAAGTTTTCCGTTACTTACATCTATTATAGCTCGAGCGGTGGCTAGGAAATGTCGGCCAAGTATTAGGGGTACTTCGGCGTCTTCTTCAATATCGAGGATGACAAAGTCTACCGGGAAGATAAACTTATCAACCTTTACTAGCACATCTTCAATGACCCCTATTGGGTATTTAACTGACCGATCCGCTAGTTGGATGCTTATGTTAGTTGGGCATGGGTTGCCCAAATCAAGTTTTTTAAATAACGCAAAAGGCATTAAATTTATGCTAGCTCCTAGATCGGCCAAGGCGTGCTTGATTGATAAATTACCAAACATACACGGGATGGAGAACCGTCCCGGGTCGTTTAATTTTTGTGGTAATTTATTTAATAAAGCCGCCGAACACTCTGCCTTTAAAGAAATACGTTAAGAATTTTCAAGTTTCTTTTTATTTGAAAGTAACTTCTTTAGATATTTAGCATACTTTGGTTTTTGAGCAATTGCTTCGCAGAATGGTACATTTATTTAGATTTGTTTTAAAATTTCAATAATTTTTTTTATATTGCTCTTCATTGCGCTCATCTTTAAATTTCGAAGGATAAGGAATAGAAGGATTTTTAAAAATGCGTGGAGCTAAAGTAGCAGACGGTAAAGTAGGTGAAGAAAGAACTTGCGAGGGAGAAGATGAAACGTTTACCTCGGGCTCGACCAAATTTGAAGAAGTTACCTCCTTTCCGCTACGGAAGGTGATTGCGTTGGCCCTCTCCCGCGGATTGGGCTCAGTGTTGCCCGGAAATGCTCCTTGCTGGCGTTCGGAGAACATTTTTGCGAGCTGTCCAATTTGATTTTCTAAATTTTTGACCGATCCGGTGAGATTCCGGATATTGGACTCATTGGAGGCAATGTACTTAGTGAAGACCTCTTCAAGCGGAGAGGGCTTTTGCGGTGGTGGTGGAGGAGCGAATCCGGGCGGATCACTTGTGGTGGTCGTTGAGCGTTATTGGGGTTGCTCCATGAAAAGTTTGGATGATTCCTTAAACCCGGATTATAACTATTGTTAAATGGAAGATTATTATTTGGGTTATAAGGAGAGCGATAAGAGTTCCCCATATAATCAACTTGCTCATGAATGAAATTATTATTCAAATTATTCAAATTATTATTATTATTAGCCCAATTTGTGGCGGAGGAAGCAGACATCTCCGCCACTTGCTTAGTTAATCTTTCTACCTGTAACGCTAAATTAGTGGCTTCCTCGACTTCATAAAGTCCGGCCGGCTTGTTAGGGTGCGTCCGTGGCGCATTCCACTGATATGCGTTCATGGCCATCTCTTCAAAAAGCTCTTGAGCGGCCTCGGGGGTTTTGTTATTAAGAGTTCCCCCTGCTGTCGCATCAATCATTTGTCTTGTTTGGAGATTCAAACCATTGTAGAAAGTTTGAATTTGTTGCCACAAAGGAAGGGCATGATAAGGACATCTCCGCAATAATTCCTTGAAGTGCTCTCATGTGTCGTAGAGAGACTCCGAGTCTATTTGCGTAAAAGAGAGAATGTTCGTACGCAGTTTAGCGGACTTTGTAGGAGGGAAATATTTCGTTAAAAATTTCTCCGTCATTTCGGACCATGTAGTGATGGAACCTCTAGGAAGAGATCCCAACCATTGCTTGGCCTTAGTCCGCAAAGAGAAAGGAAATAAACGCAAACGAATGGCGTCATCGGTGACGCCATTTATTTTGAACGTATCGCAAATTTCCAAAAAATTTAATAAAAGCAAATTAGGATCTTCATCTGGCAAGCCATCAAATATGACGGTTTGCTGTACCATTTGAATGATGCTCGTTTTAATTTCAAAATTATTATTCGCCACCGCCGGGCGAATAATGCTAGATTGCGTTCCCTCCCAATTTGGCCTCGCATAATAGGACATAGTCCGTAGCGGGGCCTCATTATGGTCGAGATTATTCATTAAGCCTTCGTTAGTCTCTCCGATTGACTCTTCCTGAATTAAATCGGAGATGACGCCGTAAGGTGCGCTCGATTTCTGGATCAAAATAAAATTCAAGATTGACTGAAGAGTTTCCTCGGGTCATAAAAAAAAGAGGAAAAGATGTGGATAAATAAAATAAAATTTCAGATAAATAAATTTTTTTGTAATTTAGGTGAATTAAAATTAGTCCTGGACTTCCCAAGGTCAACCCGGTGAAGGGCTCGCAATGTACTAGAGGCTGTGATGGGAATTCAAGCTCAAAGCGTCCTTTCCAGGAATTTGCACCTTGAAGAAATGAAAAAAAAAGAGAAGAAAGGAAACGATAAAATCAATAGATATTCTCTTTCGAAATATCAACTCAGATCCTCGGCAACGACGCCAAAAACTTGATGTGCAAAACTATGCTTGCAAACGACAACAACAAGTGTACCGTGTCGGATGTAGTATAGGCTTTATAAAAACCAAGGTCGTATAAAAATCTGGACGTGTTGATTACTCTTACTCAAGACGATCTCTATTGTTCTATCAAAAGTACTTTGGTTTGGTAGCAATAAGAAAAGTAACACAACTTGAAGATTATAACTAATGAAAAGAGAGGTGGACAAACTAGAAGAATGGACGTATAAAAACAACAAATTTTATTAATTCATGAAAAGGGATTACAACTATTGAAAGAGAACTTACAAGTGCAAGAAAAAGTAAAGCTGGAATACTTGAAAATACGGAAATAAAGCAAGAAAATGGAGGCTTGGACTCCAATACAAGGTGTCCTGATAATCTGGAGGAGCTGCCTTTTTATAGCTAAAAATTCTGGGCTACACGCCCTCGGTCACGCCCGTGACCAAGGGCGTGTAAGGCGCACGATCTTCCCGGTGCGGAAAGGACGCCGGCTGGCTTTAATGTAGGAGAAATTTGCGCGTCACGCCCTAAGTCACGCCCGTGACCTAGGGCGTGTAACCTTAAAATCTGGCTTCTGGAGGGAATCTTCGGTGGGAAGGAGCGTTGTTTAACATTCATCGACCTCAGCTATTTCGTCGATCTCAGTGTTTTCGTAGATCTCAGCGTTTTCGTCGATCTCAGCGGCCATTTCGTCGATCACAGTGTTTTCGTCGATCTCAGCATTTTCGTCAAGCGCAGCATTCAGGCGCAGTTCGTCGATCTCAGCGCTTCCGTCGATCTCAGCATTTTCGTCGAACGCAACAGCCATTTCGTCGATCTCAGCGGTTCGGGGCCATGACATTGGGGCACGCCCTTGGTCACGTCCGTGACCTGGGGCGTGTACTTGGCGAATTCTTCACGGAACGCCACCGTGGTGGCGGAAACAGGTCTGAAACACCGCGCATGTTACACGCCCATGGTCACGCCCGTGACCTTGGGCGTGTACTTGAAGTTTTGGTCCAATGTATCCAGAAAAGCCTAAAATACAAAGAAAAAGCTTAAGTTAGTTTATAAAATTGAAAAGATGATAAATTCAATAAGAAAAGCATAAAAACTATATAATTTCATATTACAAATATATTAAACTTATACTAAAAGATGAGTACAAAAAGTACTCATCACTTCATCCACCTCCATTCTGAACTTTTCAAATTCCGACTCGAGTTGGAACAGTTTGGAGTCATTCACCTGCGAGGTACCTTCATGAGTAACTTCTAATCAATTCCAAATTTCATATGCAGTTTCACATGCACATACTCTATTAAACTCAGTTCTATCTAACGCACAGAATAGAGCGTTCATTGCTTTTGCGTTATTCTTACATTTTAAATTATCATTAACATCCCATTTATCCTTGGGCTTATCAATTGTTACACTATCAATGACTAATGTCGGTGGAGTATGACTCGTCTCTACCATGTACCAGACTTTGATATCTAGTGCAATTAGAAATCAACGCATACGAGTCTTCCAATAGTTATAGTCCGTGCCCATGAATAAAGGTGGTTGACTAATCCCTTGACCCTCTACAAATGCGTGATTGTTATGCACCATTACTCCTGGCGGTAAAACCGTTTTGGAGAAATCTTGCTCTAATACCAAGTGTTGGATCTTATGGTGCCCTTAGAGGGGGGGGGGGGGGGGTGAGTAAGGGGTTTACGAATTTTCTGTAAAACAGAGATAGTTTCAGAAAAATGAGACTTTTTTATTACAGTTGCTAACGCCTGCGTTAAGAGTTAACATTGAGCGTTAGCTCTCCAAAAAAATATGCTTCATAGAATTATGTCAAAGTGATTTTGCTTATAAAAATTTAAATGAAATACAATTCCAGAAAATCAGAGATGATGAAAATGAATATTGTATTTCAAATAGAATTACAATGATAAACTTCAATAACGCTTGAAATTAAAGGCGTCAATTATTAAAATCACTTTTTGTTCCTTCACCGGTCCTTCTACCAAGGACCAGTTGGCTATAGCCTATCTTTCCCCAGATAAGTCCTCTAGCACACCCCTAGACCTACCCTTGACCTAGTCATCATGCATAGGACGGCGAATTACCCCCTAAACCGAACCCAGCCTAGTCGCCACACGCAAGGCTGCGAATTCACTACCGTTACAAGAAAATAATGAAAAGATAAAAGAAAATTCAGAATAAGAGACTCCCTAAATTGAAGAGCGATGAAAGAGATGTTGAAGACACGCTAAGACCATCGTCGAAGTTGAGGCGAGCGTCCTTCTTCAAATTTGACCATTGGAAATCTCCTTCTCACTCTTGTTCCTCAATGATGGTGTTGGGAGTGCTCTCTGAATTCGGGGATGGAATGCTCTCTCTGAAGTTTGGAATGAAGGTATATGATAAGCACCTTGAGCAATGAAATCAGCTCTTTAAATAGGCACGGGAGCTAACGCCTGGCGTTAAAAGTTAACGCCAGCGTTATTGATCACGTACAGTCGTGGCTGAGAGCGTGCAACCGTTGAGATTGTGGCATATCATGGACTCAACACCTGCGTTAGCTCCAACACTGGTGTTGTCTCTGGCTTCTCGACGCTATTTCTTTTCTACGTTATTCCCTTCTCGACGTCATCCCCACTCGACGATATGTTAACGCAGGGTGTTAACTTCTAACGTGGGGGCATTATCTCTCTTTTCAGAGAGACGACACCAATCATCATCATGTTCATGGGGTTATTTAATTGTAGTACCTGCACACTATAAACACAAGCAAGATCAAATGCATAGTGTGATTTATTATTCTCAAACTAAGTGAAAGTGGAGGTTAGATCTTAAGTTACTCTAGAGAGGGGGGGGGGGTGAATAGAGTATTAAAAACTTTTCCTTAGTTTTTATAGCAGAATTAAAATAATGTTATATATATGTGTAAGTAGTGTGAGATATATATAAACAGAAAAACTGAATAAGTAAAAGCACATGGCACAGCACAAAGAAATAGACAATCACAGAGGACACAAGGAATTTATAGTAGTTCCCCAAAAACCTGGGTACGTCTACTCTTCTACCACACTTGGTAGGATCCACTAGGAGGTTTGATCAGGTGCCCTCACACCAAGGGATTTTAGATAAGGTGTCCACACACCAATGTGAGTTTGATCAGGTGCCCAAATCACCGATAAGCTTTTGATGAGGTGCTTAAAAACCACACAAGGATTTTTTGATAAGGTGTCTTGCCACCAGTAGGTTACACTTTTGAAGGGAGTATTAACCATGTACAGAATGGAATAGAGAGGGGTTTAAGTGTTCTTCTCTGTCAAGATGTATAGAGAAGACTCTAGTGGAATTGATGTTGAAATGCTCCTCTGTCTGATATGGATTTGTTTGACAGTTGATGTTGCTGGAGCTTTTCTTGAAGAAATAATCTTCCTGTAGCTGATTAAATTGAGAGAACAAGTTCTCCAATTTGTTGTTGCTCTTTTGAAGATCTGAATGCTTGTTCTTCTTCTTCTTTCTTTCTTGATTCTTGCAGCAGGAAAATACTGAGAGGTGGTGTAGCTGTTCTCAGAAAGTATGTGCTGCTGAAGGAGAAGAAGATGAAATTCTGAGCTCTGAATAATGCTTGGCAGGAAGAAGATAAAGATCTATTCTTCTATTCTTCCTATATATCTCTCTCTTCCTTTTCTGTCGATTTCTGTACAGCAAATATGTAATGTATTTTATCTTTTGATCTGTCGTGAAGACTTGTATAAAATTTGTTGTATATCTTCTGCCTTTTCAAATTTTCTGACAGCTATTAAATGCAGATCCCTTATATTAAGGGATATATTATTCTGAAAGCATATTTCTGGGA
The DNA here is from genome assembly GCA_033032865.1 of Dactylorhiza incarnata. Lineage (NCBI taxonomy): Eukaryota > Viridiplantae > Streptophyta > Magnoliopsida > Asparagales > Orchidaceae > Dactylorhiza > Dactylorhiza incarnata. The sequence continues at coordinate 4,298,458 of JAWHQI010000133.1, read as the reverse complement.
ACTGTACAGCTGCACGCCGTAAATCTCTTTCCTTTTCCACGATTTGTCCTTTTCTGCTGGAAGAGTCAACGGCTATAACTTAAATAATAAAGAAAATATATTTCCTTACTTGATTTGAAGAAAAGAGCTGTTGCTGTCGTCGATCTGAGTTCAGAGAATGAATGGAAATAATATTCTGAAAATAAATCTGCACTTTAAATAATATTTTCTTCGATCTGAATAAAATTCATCGAACTCAGATTCGTCGAACTCAACAATTCGTCGAACACAACATTTACTTCGTCGACCTCAAAGGGATAATTAATTTTGTTGATCTGCGAGAATTTTCGTCGAACTGAACATATTCGTCGAACTCAAATTCGTCGATCTCAAGAATTCGTCGACCGCTGAGCCTGGATAAAATCGTTGACCGCTGAGCTTGAGCAAAAGCGTCGAGCGCTGCACTTAGACAAATTCTTCGACCGCTGAGAACAAGCCTGTTCGTCGAACGCAGAGAGCTTGCCGATCGTCGAACGCAGTTAGCCGTTCGTCGAACGCAGCTAGCCGTTCGTCGAACTCAGAATCTGAATGAAATTTCTAGATCTAACAGCCAAATTTCTTCCTAAACTCTTGACCCATAAACTATACATTGGGGTCAACTTGTCCTTAGTCAACATATAGTGATCCTAGCCCAAATCAGAAATAGGGTTGTTCCAACAATCTCCCCCTATTTGGGTTAGGACACTATTTGACAAATATTGAAAATAAACAAATACTAAAACATCAAAAACAACAGAGCATGAATATATCTGATATATTTTAAATATTTTATCAAATATAAAATAAATAGTGCTCTGAGTTTTGAAAATACATTTCAATAAAAACAGAAATGAAAATACAATCAGAACCTTGATTTTTCTGAATTCTGCTGCTTCTGAATTCTGAAATTCTGATTTTGTCTGATCTGTGTTATTTTGAATTCTGATCTGAAAATTTAACTAATTTCTGAATTTCTGATAAGCTGAGCTATAACAATACCTGATACTGAATTTTGCTATAATAGAATACTTCTTCTGAACTGTACTGTATCTACATCTGAACTTGAACTGAACTTTATCTGAATTTTTCTAAAACAGAAAACTGTAATCAGTAAACTGCTGTAAGCTTTATCAAGCTTTTCTTCAAACAACAACTCCCCCTGAGAGTGTCTCCCCCTGAGTTCTGGAGGTTCTTCAGCTTTCTCTCCTTTTGCCTAGTTCATAGAACAACTCCCCCTGAGCAAAACAGTGCATCAAATGGAGCTTGTTCATACAAACTTCTCCCCCTGCCTAGTTTCAAGAAAGGCCTGAAGCTAGGCCCCTTGAAGAAGGGACATTTGATGGAGGTAGGGAAGGATGCAAAATTTATATTGGTGTTGTTCCTGCACAATAAAGTAGAGATCAAGTGCAAATGGGAACTAGAAAGATAAATAATTCTGAAGGCATTCAGTTAAGTGAATGTTCTGGTTCTCTGATGTTGAACTTGCAATTTCATTTGCATTCTTTGTCTTGAGAATGTAAACCCTTTCTTTTATTTCTGCAACTGATAGTTTGATCCCAATTGAAAGTGCAATTGAGTATCTATGTTCTGCTTTGATACTAATTGAAAGTCCTCTAATATCAGTTGAAAGTCCTCTAATATCAGTTGAGGTCTCTGATAGTTTGATGCCAATTGAATAGCAATTGAAAGTGACTTCTGGTACCTGCACAATATTTCTAGTAGAGGTAGTGTTCCTCTCCTCATTTAATGGGTTAGTTCCAACAATGCATGGACTCTTCTATTTTAAGAGAGGATTTGTTATAAACCCTTTATGCTTTATTAGAAAGAAAATATCCTAAAATGAACAGATATATAGAATGAACAGATAGTAAAAATTAAGTTGTTCTTTTGAAAGCATTTAATCATAAATTACTAAATTTCTTCTTCTCAGATACCTTCCTTCTTACAGAATTCTCTTATCAGAAGAGATTCAAAAACTCAGTGCCATGATCATTTCTGATCAATGCAACTAGAGTAGAATACTCAAATCTTGATGAACCTGAGAAAGTCTGTAGGAACATGAAGTCATCTGACTTTGTTCTTAAGATGAGAAAATTCAATTGAATCCTATAACTTTTTGTTTATTACAATTGGAGTTAAAAATATTTCAATAGGTTTAAGTATTGTCTTATAGTTAAATATATTGGCCTTATCTGTTAAAGTATTACCAAATTGAAAATTTCTTTTACCAATTGAGAATTTGATTTCTGATACCAATTAAGATCATCAAAATTTGATTTTTGTCATATGCTTTGAGCAGCCACTATCCAAATATCATTTTTCATTTATTCTTGGACAGCTGTGTACCTGCAAAAAAAAACAAAAAAAAACTATTTGTTCCTGACCCAGACTACCTTGGGTATTTTTGTATTTCCACAAAAATCTGAAATAAAAGACATTTCAGGTTGGTCCTTATAACCTTGTGGATGATATCTCCTTGGAGGTATAATCGATTCAGTGAAAGGATTGATAGAATGTGAAGAATGAGAATTTTTCAGATTTGCTGTATAGTTTTTGTTAGATGAACTGGGCTGAGTTCGTCGAGCTTCGTTCGACAAATGACTGACATTTCGCCGAGCCCCGTTCATATAATAACTATATTGAAAATCTGTCTTCAGAGTTCGTCGAGCTCCGTTCGACAAAATGGATGCATTTCGTCGACCATCGTTCGACGAATTCTGCTGAATTCTGCTATTCTCGACAGTCTTACTTGAAATGCTTTTATTTTTATCTGCAACCTCTTTGCTCTTAGCAGAGATAAATTTTATAGGAGTAGATAATGTGTTCTTCTTAATTAGAGGTGGCTCACTTGATGAAGCACCCAAGCCTAGTTTACTATTAAGTCTAGCATTTACTGTGCTTGTAATGTCCATCAGTTTGATGCTTCTCCCATTGAGGGATTCTTCAAACTTCTTGGCCTCAGATAGTTTATTCTCAAGGAGAATAGTTTGTTCTCTAGAGGCAGCCAAATCTTTCTTAAGATTTACATTTTCTTCACTTATATTTTTCATTTCAGCTAGCTTAAGTCTGAGTGAGATTATTTCTTTCTCAGATTTAATTAAGTCTAAGAAAAGAACCTTGAATTCATCTTTGAATTCAACTGAAGTAAAATCAAAGTCAGATATTACCTGATCTGCATCATTTTCAGCTTCAGATTCTGATTCTTCATCTGAATTGCTTGCTGAGGCATTGATAGCCATCATACAGAGACTTCTTTCTTCTTCATTATCTTCATCATCAGAAGATCTGGATGATGAATCTGATTCAGTTTCACTCCAAGTTTCAGCTACAAATCCTCTCCCCTTCTTTTTGTGTTTGTGGGAGGAAGATTTGCTGGAGTTTCTTCTTTCTTCCTTTTCTTTTCTCTTTTCCTTCTTGTTTTGATTTTCTGGACAATCAGGTGCTATGTGTCCTGGTTTCCTGCAACCAAAACATATAATTTCTTTAGAATTGTTTTTGTCATACCTTGGCTTTTCCCATGATCTGGAGTCCTTCTTTCTGAAGTACTTCTTAGCCATTTTGTAGAATCTCTTGGCTATAAGGCTCATGAACTCCTCATTGTCAGAAGTCTTTCCTTCTTCTTCTGTAGCTTTGAAGGCAATGTTCCTGTCCTTCTTTGTTGGAGAAGAAGTGCTCACTTGTTCAACTTCTCTTGTCTTGATGAGTTGCTCATAGGATTTGAGCTTTCCTAGCAGTGTCTCAGTAGTAATCTTATTAAGGCTTCTGGCTTCCTTGATAGGCCAGATCCTAGAGTCCCAAGTGCTGGGGAAGCACATTAGGATTTTGTCATTGATCTCAGTTAATGAGATTTCCTTGTCTAGTGTTCTGTGTTCACTTATGATTACACTTAATCTAGTGTACATATCTGCAACTGATTCTTTTTCACCATTTTTGAAGTTCTCATACTGAGAGATCAAGTGAGATCTTCTGTCTTTTCTTTCATCAGCAGAGCCTGCAACCATATTGTTGAGAGAGGTCCATATCTCTCTAGCTGAGGTGCAATCCACCACTTTCTGAAATATGTCATTAGACATTGTTTGAGCCAGGATATTCATGGCTTTTACATCAGCACTCCTTTGCTTCTTTTGTGCTTCTGTCCATTCAGGAGGTGGGACAGCAGTGTTGCTTGTTGCTGCAACAGTACTTGTTGATGCTGAGTGGGCAGGAGGTCCTGTCAATATGACATTAAAGATTTCTTCATAAATAGAGCTCATATAAAGCCTAATCCTTGCTTTCCACAGTGCAAACTTACTGAGATTGCACATAGGAGGTCTTGTGCTTGAATACTCCTTGTTTTGTGCCATGAGTTTTTAACAGAAAATAAAAACAATAAAAACTCTAAAATAATTTAAGATCTAATTGATCTTTGTGATCCAGGTGTTAGCCTGTAAATAAGATCAACAGCCCTCTGATACCAATTGAAAGTGGAGGTTAGATCTTAAGTTACTCTAGAGGGGGGGGGGGGGGTGAATAGAGTATTAAAAACTTTTCCTTAGTTTTTATAGCGGAATTAAAATAATGTTATATATATGTGTAAGCAGTGTGAGATATATATAAACAGAAAAACTGAATAAGTAAAAGCACATGGCACAGCACAAAGAAATAGACAATCACAGAGGACACAAGGAATTTATAGTAGTTCCCCAAAAACCTGGGTACGTCTACTCTTCTACCACACTTGGTAGGATCCACTAGGAGGTTTGATCAGGTGCCCTCACACCAAGGGATTTTAGATAAGGTGTCCACACACCAATGTGAGTTTGATCAGGTGCCCAAATCACCGATAAGCTTTTGATGAGGTGCTTAAAAACCACACAAGGATTTTTTGATAAGGTGTCTTGCCACCAGTAGGTTACACTTTTGAAGGGAGTATTAACCATGTACAGAATGGAATAGAGAGGGGTTTAAGTGTTCTTCTCTGTCAAGATGTATAGAGAAGACTCTAGTGGAATTGATGTTGAAATGCTCCTCTGTCTGATATGGATTTGTTTGACAGTTGATGTTGCTGGAGCTTTTCTTGAAGAAATAATCTTCCTGTAGCTGATTAAATTGAGAGAACAAGTTCTCCAATTTGTTGTTGCTCTTTTGAAGATCTGAATGCTTGTTCTTCTTCTTCTTTCTTTCTTGATTCTTGCAGCAGGAAAATACTGAGAGGTGGTGTAGCTGTTCTCAGAAAGTATGTGCTGCTGAAGGAGAAGAAGATGAAATTCTGAGCTCTGAATAATGCTTGGCAGGAAGAAGATAAAGATCTATTCTTCCTATATATCTCTCTCTTCCTTTTCTGTCGATTTCTGTACAGCAAATATGTAATGTATTTTATCTTTTGATCTGTCGTGAAGACTTGTATAAAATTTGTTGTATATCTTCTGCCTTTTCAAATTTTCTGACAGCTATTAAATGCAGATCCCTTATATTAAGGGATATATTATTCTGAAAGCATATTTCTGGGAACTGTACAGCTGCACGCCGTAAATCTCTTTCCTTTTCCACGATTTGTCCTTTTCTGCTGGAAGAGTCAACGACTATAACTTAAATAATAAAGAAAATATATTTCCTTACTTGATTTGAAGAAAAGAGCTGTTGCTGTCGTCGATCTGAGTTCAGAGAATGAATGGAAATAATATTCTGAAAATAAATCTGCACTTTAAATAATATTTTCTTCGATCTGAATAAAATTCATCGAACTCAGATTCGTCGAACTCAACAATTCGTCGAACACAACATTTACTTCGTCGACCTCAAAGGGATAATTAATTTTGTTGATCTGCGAGAATTTTCGTCGAACTGAACATATTCGTCGAACTCAAATTCGTCGATCTCAAGAATTCGTCGACCGCTGAGCCTGGATAAAATCGTTGACCGCTGAGCTTGAGCAAAAGCGTCGAGCGCTGCACTTAGACAAATTCTTCGACCGCTGAGAACAAGCCTGTTCGTCGAACGCAGAGAGCTTGCCGATCGTCGAACGCAGTTAGCCGTTCGTCGAACGCAGCTAGCCGTTCGTCGAACTCAGAATCTGAATGAAATTTCTAGATCTAACAGCCAAATTTCTTCCTAAACTCTTGACCCATAAACTATACATTGGGGTCAACTTGTCCTTAGTCAACATATAGTGATTCTAGCCCAAATCAGAAATAGGGTTGTTCCAACAATCTCCCCCTATTTGGGTTAGGACACTATTTGACAAATATTGAAAATAAACAAATACTAAAACATCAAAAACAACAGAGCATGAATATATCTGATATATTTTAAATATTTTATCAAATATAAAATAAATAGTGCTCTGAGTTTTGAAAATACATTTCAATAAAAACAGAAATGAAAATACAATCAGAACCTTGATTTTTCTGAATTCTGCTGCTTCTGAATTCTGAAATTCTGATTTTGTCTGATCTGTGTTATTTTGAATTCTGATCTGAAAATTTAACTAATTTCTGAATTTCTGATAAGCTGAGCTATAACAATACCTGATACTGAATTTTGCTATAATAGAATACTTCTTCTGAACTGTACTGTATCTACATCTGAACTTGAACTGAACTTTATCTGAATTTTTCTAAAACAGAAAACTGTAATCAGTAAACTGCTGTAAGCTTTATCAAGCTTTTCTTCAAACAACAACTCCCCCTGAGAGTGTCTCCCCCTGAGTTCTGGAGGTTCTTCAGCTTTCTCTCCTTTTGCCTAGTTCATAGAACAACTCCCCCTGAGCAAAACAGTGCATCAAATGGAGCTTGTTCATACAAACTTCTCCCCCTGCCTAGTTTCAAGAAAGGCCTGAAGCTAGGCCCCTTGAAGAAGGGACATTTGATGGAGGTAGGGAAGGATGCAAAATTTATATTGGTGTTGTTCCTGCACAATAAAGTAGAGATCAAGTGCAAATGGGAACTAGAAAGATAAATAATTCTGAAGGCATTCAGTTAAGTGAATGTTCTGGTTCTCTGATGTTGAACTTGCAATTTCATTTGCATTCTTTGTCTTGAGAATGTAAACCCTTTCTTTTATTTCTGCAACTGATAGTTTGATCCCAATTGAAAGTGCAATTGAGTATCTATGTTCTGCTTTGATACTAATTGAAAGTCCTCTAATATCAGTTGAAAGTCCTCTAATATCAGTTGAGGTCTCTGATAGTTTGATGCCAATTGAATAGCAATTGAAAGTGACTTCTGGTACCTGCACAATATTTCTAGTAGAGGTAGTGTTCCTCTCCTCATTTAATGGGTTAGTTCCAACAATGCATGGACTCTTCTATTTTAAGAGAGGATTTGTTATAAACCCTTTATGCTTTATTAGAAAGAAAATATCCTAAAATGAACAGATATATAGAATGAACAGATAGTAAAAATTAAGTTGTTCTTTTGAAAGCATTTAATCATAAATTACTAAATTTCTTCTTCTCAGATACCTTCCTTCTTACAGAATTCTCTTATCAGAAGAGATTCAAAAACTCAGTGCCATGATCATTTCTGATCAATGCAACTAGAGTAGAATACTCAAATCTTGATGAACCTGAGAAAGTCTGTAGGAACATGAAGTCATCTGACTTTGTTCTTAAGATGAGAAAATTCAATTGAATCCTATAACTTTTTGTTTATTACAATTGGAGTTAAAAATATTTCAATAGGTTTAAGTATTGTCTTATAGTTAAATATATTGGCCTTATCTGTTAAAGTATTACCAAATTGAAAATTTCTTTTACCAATTGAGAATTTGATTTCTGATACCAATTAAGATCATCAAAATTTGATTTTTGTCATATGCTTTGAGCAGCCACTATCCAAATATCATTTTTCATTTATTCTTGGACAGCTGTGTACCTGCAAAAAAAAAACAAAAAAAAAACTATTTGTTCCTGACCCAGACTACCTTGGGTATTTTTGTATTTCCACAAAAATCTGAAATAAAAGACATTTCAGGTTGGTCCTTATAACCTTGTGGATGATATCTCCTTGGAGGTATAATCGATTCAGTGAAAGGATTGATAGAATGTGAAGAATGAGAATTTTTCAGATTTGCTGTATAGTTTTTGTTAGATGAACTGGGCTGAGTTCGTCGAGCTTCGTTCGACAAATGACTGACATTTCGCCGAGCCCCGTTCATATAATAACTATATTGAAAATCTGTCTTCAGAGTTCGTCGAGCTCCGTTCGACAAAATGGATGCATTTCGTCGACCATCGTTCGACGAATTCTGCTGAATTCTGCTATTCTCGACAGTCTTACTTGAAATGCTTTTATTTTTATCTGCAACCTCTTTGCTCTTAGCAGAGATAAATTTTATAGGAGTAGATAATGTGTTCTTCTTAATTAGAGGTGGCTCACTTGATGAAGCACCCAAGCCTAGTTTACTATTAAGTCTAGCATTTACTGTGCTTGTAATGTCCATCAGTTTGATGCTTCTCCCATTGAGGGATTCTTCAAACTTCTTGGCCTCAGATAGTTTATTCTCAAGGAGAATAGTTTGTTCTCTAGAGGCAGCCAAATCTTTCTTAAGATTTACATTTTCTTCACTTATATTTTTCATTTCAGCTAGCTTAAGTCTGAGTGAGATTATTTCTTTCTCAGATTTAATTAAGTCTAAGAAAAGAACCTTGAATTCATCTTTGAATTCAACTGAAGTAAAATCAAAGTCAGATATTACCTGATCTGCATCATTTTCAGCTTCACATTCTGATTCTTCATCTGAATTGCTTGCTGAGGCATTGATAGCCATCATACAGAGACTTCTTTCTTCTTCATTATCTTCATCATCAGAAGATCTGGATGATGAATCTGATTCAGTTTCACTCCAAGTTTCAGCTACAAATCCTCTCCCCTTCTTTTTGTGTTTGTGGGAGGAAGATTTGCTGGAGTTTCTTCTTTCTTCCTTTTCTTTTCTCTTTTCCTTCTTGTTTTGATTTTCTGGACAATCAGGTGCTATGTGTCCTGGTTTCCTGCAACCAAAACATATAATTTCTTTAGAATTGTTTTTGTCATACCTTGGCTTTTCCCATGATCTGGAGTCCTTCTTTCTGAAGTACTTCTTAGCCATTTTGTAGAATCTCTTGGCTATAAGGCTCATGAACTCCTCATTGTCAGAAGTCTTTCCTTCTTCTTCTGTAGCTTTGAAGGCAATGTTCCTGTCCTTCTTTGTTGGAGAAGAAGTGCTCACTTGTTCAACTTCTCTTGTCTTGATGAGTTGCTCATAGGATTTGAGCTTTCCTAGCAGTGTCTCAGTAGTAATCTTATTAAGGCTTCTGGCTTCCTTGATAGGCCAGATCCTAGAGTCCCAAGTGCTGGGGAAGCACATTAGGATTTTGTCATTGATCTCAGTTAATGAGATTTCCTTGTCTAGTGTTCTGTGTTCACTTATGATTACACTTAATCTAGTGTACATATCTGCAACTGATTCTTTTTCACCATTTTTGAAGTTCTCATACTGAGAGATCAAGTGAGATCTTCTGTCTTTTCTTTCATCAGCAGAGCCTGCAACCATATTGTTGAGAGAGGTCCATATCTCTCTAGCTGAGGTGCAATCCACCACTTTCTGAAATATGTCATTAGACATTGTTTGAGCCAGGATATTCATGGCTTTTACATCAGCACTCCTTTGCTTCTTTTGTGCTTCTGTCCATTCAGGAGGTGGGACAGCAGTGTTGCTTGTTGCTGCAACAGTACTTGTTGATGCTGAGTGGGCAGGAGGTCCTGTCAATATGACATTAAAGATTTCTTCATCAATAGAGCTCATATAAAGCCTAATCCTTGCTTTCCACAGTGCAAACTTACTGAGATTGCACATAGGAGGTCTTGTGCTTGAATACTCCTTGTTTTGTGCCATGAGTTTTTAACAGAAAATAAAAACAATAAAAACTCTAAAATAATTTAAGATCTAATTGATCTTTGTGATCCAGGTGTTAGCCTGTAAATAAGATCAACAGCCCTCTGATACCAATTGAAAGTGGAGGTTAGATCTTAAGTTACTCTAGAGGGGGGGGGGGGGGGGGGGTGAATAGAGTATTAAAAACTTTTCCTTAGTTTTTATAGCGGAATTAAAATAATGTTATATATATGTGTAAGCAGTGTGAGATATATATAAACAGAAAAACTGAATAAGTAAAAGCACATGGCACAGCACAAAGAAATAGACAATCACAGAGGACACAAAGAATTTATAGTAGTTCCCCAAAAACCTGGGTACGTCTACTCTTCTACCACACTTGGTAGGATCCACTAGGAGGTTTGATCAGGTGCCCTCACACCAAGGGATTTTAGATAAGGTGTCCACACACCAATGTGAGTTTGATCAGGTGCCCAAATCACCGATAAGCTTTTGATGAGGTGCTTAAAAACCACACAAGGATTTTTTGATAAGGTGTCTTGCCACCAGTAGGTTACACTTTTGAAGGGAGTATTAACCATGTACAGAATGGAATAGAGAGGGGTTTAAGTGTTCTTCTCTGTCAAGATGTATAGAGAAGACTCTAGTGGAATTGATGTTGAAATGCTCCTCTGTCTGATATGGATTTGTTTGACAGTTGATGTTGCTGGAGCTTTTCTTGAAGAAATAATCTTCCTGTAGCTGATTAAATTGAGAGAACAAGTTCTCCAATTTGTTGTTGCTCTTTTGAAGATCTGAATGCTTGTTCTTCTTCTTCTTTCTTTCTTGATTCTTGCAGCAGGAAAATACTGAGAGGTGGTGTAGCTGTTCTCAGAAAGTATGTGCTGCTGAAGGAGAAGAAGATGAAATTCTGAGCTCTGAATAATGCTTGGCAGGAAGAAGATAAAGATCTATTCTTTTATTCTTCCTATATATCTCTCTCTTCCTTTTCTGTCGATTTTTGTACAGCAAATATGTAAAGTATTTTATCTTTTGATCTATCGTGAAGACTTGTATAAAATCTGCTGTATATCTTCTGCCTTTTCAAATTTTCTGACAGCTATTAAATGCAGATCCCTTATATTAAGGGATATATTATTCTGAAAGCATATTTCTGGGAACTGTACAGCTGCACGCCGTAAATCTCTTTCCTTTTCCACGATTTGTCTTTTTCTGCTGGAAGAGTCAACGGCTATAACTTAAATAATAAAGAAAATATATTTCCTTACTTGATCTGAAGAAAAGAGCTGTTGCTGTCGTCGATCTGAGTTCAGAGAATGAATGGAAATAATATTCTGAAATAAATCTGCACTTTAAATAATATTTTCTTCGATCTGAATAAAATTCGTCGAACTCAGATTCATCGAACTCAACAATTCGTCGAACACAACATTTACTTCGTCGACCTCAAAGGGATAATTAATTTTATTGATCTGCGAGAATTTTCGTCGAACTGAACATATTCGTCGAACTCAAATTCGTCGATCTCAAGAATTCATCGACCGCTGAGCCTGGATAAAATCGTTGACCGCTGAGCTTGAGCAAAAGCATCGAGCGCTGCACTTAGACAAATTCTTCGACCGCTGAGAACAAGGCTGTTCGTCGAACGCAGAGAGCTTGTCGATCGTCGAATGAAGTTAGCCGTTCGTCGAATGCAGCTAGTCGTTCGTCGAACTCAGAATCTGAATGAAATTTCTAGATCTAACAGCCAAATTTCTTCCTAAACTCTTGACCCATAAACTATACATTGGGGTCAACTTGTCCTTAGTCAACATATAGTGATCCTAGCCCAAATCAGAAATAGGGTTGTTCCAACACTAAGAGATGTGTAACACAAGCTCCAACAAAGGGGACATGAGGTGGTGAGGTGGGAAGAGTGAGAAACTGCACATCGGAGGGAGTCACAGATTAGTGCGAGGTCAGGGGGACGGGGGATACAAAGAAAGGGTGACACTCATCAAAAGTGACATCACGTGAGATCTGAAGACGACGAGCAACATGATCATAACATCGATAGCCCTTGTGCTCAATACTGTATCCAAGAAAGACACATGATACAGACTGAGCAGAGAGCTTGGTGCAAACACGTGGAGAAAGTAGAACTTAACACCGACAATCAAAAACACGGAGATGAGTGTAACGTGGAGGTCGAGAGTATAAGCACTCACCAGGACTCTGACCCTGAAGGAAAGTGGAGGGCTGTAGGTTAATAAGATAGACAGCAGTGGAAACTGCATCAACCCAAAAGTGAGGAGGCACATGAGAGGAGATAAGAAGGGTGCGTGTTGTATCAATACTGTGACGATGCTTTCTTTCAGCGGTGTCATTCTGAGCATGGGCACCAGGACATGCAAGCTTAGGAAGAGTGTCGTGGCTAGCCAGTAGATCGGGGAAAGCATGAGAGAGGTACTCTCCCCTGGAATCAGAATGAAAAACACGAATGGAAGCGGAGAACTGGGTGCGCACCATAGCAAAAAAAGTAACATATATCTGGAAGAAGTCAAAACGAGAATGCATAAAATAAACCCAACAGTAACGAGAATAATCATCAACAAAGATAACACATTATCGGTGACCACCCTTTGATACAGAAGGTGTGGGACCTCATACATCAGAATGAACTAAATCAAAAGGACGCAAAGATCTTGACTCACTAGACGGATATGGGAGTTGGAGCTGTTTACCAAGCTTACAACCCGTACATGAATGAGACTGATCAACAGAAACCCTACCCAGACAACCATGACTAATGAGTGACGCAAGGCGCGGGCCACTGGGATGACCAAGATGGTGGTGCCATTGAGAAAAGGCTGTCGAAGGAAGACAAAAGGTGGCAGGTGCTGGAGATGACGAAGTGGAAGAAAGATGGAGGCGATCAAGGATGTACACCCCACTACGGTGACGTTCAGCTCCAAGGAGTGTCCCTGTCAGATGATCATGTACACGACAAACAAACTCATCAAAAACAACAAGGCAACCATGGGATGTAAGTTGGCTAGCGGATATAAGGTTCATGGATAGCTTAGGTATGTAGACAACGTTAGGAATATGAAAATGGCTAGTATGAAGAAGGCCACGACTAGTAATGGGGAGAATAGTACCATTTTCTACCATGATACTAAGGACAGGGGAAATAGGCTGACAGGACGAGAGGTGTGTGGCATCATGGGTCATATGAAAAGATGCTCCAGAGTCAAGCAACTAGTCGATGGAAGAGATACCTGAAGGGGCTGAAGCTGTCGGCTAAGAGGTTGAAGCATCAGAAACATTCGGTGAGAGAACAGAGACAGTAGAACGAGGCAGTGATCCCTGGGAGAGCTGCTGAGCAATCTGCCGTGCAAGCTCAGAAATAGAGAGGGACTATGCCACACCAGAGAAAGGAGCACCGGGAGCACGCTGTTGTCCAGAATGTTGAGATCTCTGAAGCTTTTGGCACTCAGATTTGACATGACCAAGGCACTGACAGTAGTGACAACGGATAGATGGGCGACGGGGAGCACCAGACTGAGCCGAAGAGGGCGCCGGAGGACGAGGAACAGGTCGCACCAGAGCACTATAACCTGGCGAGGGAAGCACAGGAGCACTAATAAGAGAGGACTGCGGTGGAAGCTGGGGAGCAGCCAGAACAGTGTGAGGCATCCCACCAGGAGAAGTAGCAGAGTCCAAGGCGTGGAGACGAGTCTCCTCGGCGATCACCAAGGCCAAAGTATTGTTGAGAGACGGAGGGTATGCCAGTGTAGAAGCTGAGCGTGAATGGACTCGAACTCGGGGCATAGGCCCATAAGAAACTCAAACAAGCACTGGCAGTCATAATCCCGAGAGATAGCAACACACTGAGGGCATGTTGCATAGGAGGAGGGAGCCATCTCGTCGCACTGACGCCAGAGATCAAGGAGCTCAGCAAAGAAGGCCTGAACTGACCGATCACGCTGGTAGCAGACGCCAAGGGTCTGGAATAGGGAGTAGCGCAGGGCCTGACTGGACGGCTGATAAAGATGACGCAAGTGATCCCACATCGCCTTAACCGCAGGAAGCTCATAGACAGCCATCTGAATGTGAAGCTCACATGACTGACAGATCACGGCAATCGCGCGAGAGTCATCAGAGCACCACTGAGCTAAGTCGGAGCCCTTGGTGGAGGCTGCTGTGCTGACAGTGGAAGAGTTTGTAGTAGGAGCAGCAACCATCGGTGCAGGAGCAAGCTCGGATCCGTCAATGTGAACCCACAAATCTAGGCCACGGAGAATGACGTTGATTAGGCCTGTAACGGTTCGATTTGGGTTTTCAAGCAAAACCGCAAACCGAACCACCCCTATGTGGTTCCAAAATTTTGGAACTGAACCGAACCGCTCAAACATAATAACCAAACTAAACCGAATGGTTTGGTTTGGTTTGGTTTTGGTGGTTTAAATAATATGTAATCTAAAAATATTTTAAAAACACAACTACATTCACAAACAAAAGTTTATACTTAAAAATAAAAATAAATGAAAAACTTGCTAATTACTATATATGAAGCACAACATGTTAATTTAAATGATGTGCAGTTCAATTGGAAAGAAAAATGAGGGATCAGAAGATGTTAGATATGCATGTTAGCTAATCCTTAATAAATCATGAACAAGAGATCATCAGGAAAGTGTTCAAGAATAGATGTGCATGAACAAGAGATCTCCAGGAAATAATAGATGTGCATGAACAATAAAATGTTTACAATAAAAAAAGATCTATAGGAAAGCATGAACAAGAGATCACGGGAAACCGTGAAAAAGAGATCTGTCTGCATGATAAGAGAAATGTGGGGGAGAAATGGAGGTTGCCTGCATGATGAGAGAAATAAAGAGGGAAGAGGAGGAAAATGAGGAGAGGAGAGGAAGAGGGCTCACCTGCAGGATGCCCTAGCGCCGAGCGGTTTGGGGAGCGGCTAACGGACCGAGCGGTGAGCGGGATGGTAAACCCTAGTTGAGTGTCTGAGTGAGAGCTGTTGAAAATGTTGAAGTGTGAAGTAGGTGGTCTGGGAGGAGGTCGCGCGGTCTGGCTAACCGCGCGGTCTTGCGGTCTCCCTCTGCGGTCTGACCTATTCGGTCTAGCCGCAGGTCATTCGGCTTGACCGTCGTTCTCTGTCCAAGGGTGCCGAGGTGAGGCCGCGCGGTCTGGTTTGTGAGACTGCGTGGCGAGCTGTTCTGAACTGTGTGGGTTAGCTATTGACCACACAGGGTTGTTATTCTGGAAGGGGCAGTCTGGTCTGGTGACTGTCCGGGTTCTTGGTGGTGCGTGCCGACTAAGATCTTCTTAGTCGCGCGGTCTCCCTTTTGTGTTCGCATAAGCTGATCCCTTCGCGATCTACTGGTGTATGCAGTCACTGGTGTTGGTCGACTTGGCGGGTTGTTGCCCTAGTCGACTTGGCTGTGTTCGCCATCTCTGGAGGAGGTCTCGTTTGCGAACATTGGTGGTGGGCGTCATGACTAGGCGAGTTGTCATGATCACGCGGCTTCTTGAATAAGTGGCGGTCTCCTGGTCAGGATTGAAGTCGGCGAGCTCACTAAGCGCAGAGTGATCTGCTAACCGCGCGCGTTGACCAATCTTGGTCGCGCGGTCAGGGCGGTGACTCTATCTCATAGGGTGGTGACTGAATCTGGTTCCACGCCTATAAATAGGAGTCACTGTAGCAGCAAAATTAATCGCACCAAGTGTAAGCTGAACTCGTGGTTAGCTTCTTGCGGTCTCTTTTTTGTGACCGGGCGGGTTGCTGATTGAACTTCTTTTGTGCAGCTTCTGCGGATTGTGCTGATCGTAGCGGTCACTTCTTCTAAAGTGTCTGGGAGGTTTGCGACTTGCAGTGCAGGTTGCTGAAGTTCGGGAGAATCAGTGGAGTTCGGAAGGTTGCGGAGTTTCAGTGGTGTAATGCTAGTCGCGGGTAGCCTGTTCGCGCGGTCTCTTGTTCTAGTCGCGCGAACACCCAGACCGCGCGGTTTGGCGGATTCTGTGTTCAAACCGCCAGTTCTTTCTTCAGCATTGTTCTTTCCCTTTGGTTTTGTGTACTGGCGAAATTATGTCTCACCATGTATACCTCATTATGTAATGAAGATTTCTGTTGTTATCAATAAAGATTGCTTTGCTTCATGTGCTTCTGGTCGTTGGCTATAACTTTAAGTTGTACGACTTCTGCTCACTCCTAGATCTACGGAAAATTTTACATGGTATCAGAGGGAGGTTGGATTGGATAGAGCAGTGAACAACTTAAAGTTGCAATCGCCTTTGTGAAGATGGAACCAGTGGTAGAGCCATGGAAACAGGTTTTGCAAGAGGTCTTGGAATTGAGATGCTCACGTCGACTAACTTCAAGAAGTGGAAGTCGTGCATGCAGAGTTATCTTCTGGGCGAGGACCTTTGGGAGGTTGTTGGAGGAGATAGCACGGAGGAAGTTGTCCCAGTTGGGGATAATGGTCATGAGGTGAGGAATTGGAGGAGAATCAATGCGAAAGCAGAGTTCACTCTAAAGAGGGCAATATCACCTGACCTATTCGATCACATCTTAGGGTGTGGATCAGCTGCGGAGATCTGGAGAGCCCTGGACGGGTTGTTTAACAAGAAGAATGTAGCGAGGCTACAATTTCTGGAAAATGAGCTGGCTAGGTCGACTCAGGGAGATCTTTCTATCTCTACGTGCTGAGATTTCAGCACTGGATCCTGATGAGCCAATTTCTGAGGCGAAGATGAAGAGGCACATCATCTGCGGCTTGCGGAAGGAGTATGTGGCCTTTGTGACATCAGTGCAGGGTTGGGCAAATCAGCCGTCTCTGCTGGAGCTGGAGAATCTGCTTGCGTCGCAGGAGAGCCTGGCAAGGCAGATGGCGGGGGTGTTAGTGTCTGGGGGAGAAGGCGAGGTGCTCTTTACAGGGAAGAAGAAGAAATGGGATAAGAAGAAGAAGACCGTTGGAGGCAATGGGCCTTCAACTTCTGGACAGCAGGAGAGGGGCTATGCTCCCAAGGCTGAAGGGAAGAAGAAGGGAGAAGGACCCAAATGCTTTAGGTGCGGAAAGCTTGGTCACATCAGGAAGGATTGCCGAGTGAATCTTCAGCCATGGCATGCTGCTGTAGGGAAGGAGGAAGCTGAGGCCAGGCAGATTGATGGAGGATGGGGAGGAGCCTTCTCGGCTTCTGTCAAAGCTGCGGCTCCTATCAACTATCAGGAGGACTGGATCGTGGACTCGGGGTGTGGTCATTGTTGGAGTTGGAGAACACTTCTGGTTAGTGTTCGTCGAACGACATTCGACGAACGGAGAAGGGTTCGTCGAACAGTGTTCGACGAACGGAGCAGGGTTCGTCGAACGGCGTTCGACGAACGGAGAAGGGTTCGTCAAACTCCGCCTGCGTTCGACGAACGAGTCCTTAAGAAAACCCATCTCAGCGGATGTTGCTGAACCGTCTCAGCGGGTATACATGCCGTCTCAGCGGATGTTGCTGGACTGTCTCAGCGGATATACATGCCGTCTCAGCGGATGTTGCTGAATCGTCTCAGCGGATATACATGTCGTCTCAGCGGATGTTGTTGGACTGTCTCAGCGGATATACATGTCGTCTCAGCGGATGTTGCTGAATCGTCTCAGCGGATGTTGTTCTAAGCCCGGTTTGGCTCCCTATTTAAAGGGTGTGTAACCCTGGCTTAGGGTTAAGCCTAAGAGAGTGCAACAGTGTTTTTGAGCGGTTGTTCTTGGCGGCGGTTCCTCTGTTCTTGTCTAAAGAGGGTTGAGTGAGGTAGGATCGGTTCTTCTTGATCCTTGTAACCTTGTAAGCTGTAATCCGATTTGGTGATTAGAACATCGTGAAGAGGAAGGGGAGAGGGGACGTAGCCCTGATTGGGGTGAACCTCTATAGATCTGTGTGTCTTCTGTGATTGATCTGTGATTCCTGTGAATTTTTTCTTTCGAATTTCTCATCTCGGCACACCCTATTTCTTTACATTTAATATCAGAGCTAGGTTCTTGATCCTGGAAATGGGTTCTGGCGGCGTGCGGATCGAGATCGAGAAGTTTGACGGAAGTCGATTCGATCTATGGAAGATGAAGATAGAGGATATGTTGATTGATCGAGATCTATGGTCTGCGATCGAAGATGATCCTCCCGTTGCCAAGGTTGGAGAGAAGGTTGCGAGCACATCGAAGGGAGAATCTGCAGAGGCGACTGCAGCGGTTACAACGGAGGCTACGACCTAGACGAAAACCGATCGGAAGGCTAAGGGCCTGATCCGGTTATTCCTAGCAGATTCAATCTTGACTAACGTCATGGAGGAGACTTCAGCACGAAGTCTGTGGCGTAAGTTGGAATCCCTTTACCAGAGCAAGTCCTTGGTAAACAAATTGCTATTGAGTAAGAAGTGGTATAAACTTCGGATGCATGAGGGCGATTCATTTTCAGAGCACTTGACTCAATTCAATACCATTGTGAGTCAGTTAATCTCTATTGGTGAGAAGATCTCGGATGAGGATAGAGCCATCACCTTGTTGTGCTCGCTGCCAGATTCATGGGACAATTTGATTGTCGTGATTGGGGGGAGTGGAGACAAGGAACTGTCTTATGATACTGTATGTGCATCTCTTTTATCTGAGGAGACCAGGAGAGGAGGTTCTGAGGAGACGAGCAAAGGTGCTTTGAGTGTATCTAGATCCCGTCCTCAACGAAGGGAGAACAAGCATGGTGGATATTGAGATAAGTCTCGAGGTAGATCCAAGAGCCAGGAGAGGGAGAAGGGTAAGAAGACCATTCGGTGCTAGAAGTGCAATGAGTCTGGTCATGTGAAGTCTCAATGTCCGAACAAGGCCGTTCAGAACAAGGAAACACCGACAACTTCTGGTACGAAGAAGGAGGGCGACGAAGGTGACATGTACATCGCTGCCGCGTGCGTTGCTCAGAGAGATTCTGATATGTGGTATGTAGACACAGGAGCATCATATCACATGACCCCTCATAGGCACTGGTTCTGTGAGTATGAGAGGTTTGATGGTGGAGATGTCATGTTGGGTGATGATTATGCTATGTAGATTATTGGGCGTGGCAAGGTGATGTTGAAGTTGTCTAATGGGATCACAAGGTCTCTTCCCAATGTGATGCACATTCCAGGGATGAGCAGGAATCTAATCACGGTGGGTTCCATGGCGGATGCAGGAGTGCACTTCAGCTATGACAAGCAATCTTGCAAGATGACAAGAGGGGGAATGGTGATTGCCAATGGAGTGAGACATGGAACACTGTATACTCTGCTTGCTGATACAGTGGTTCCAAGTGGGGCTCTTATTTCTGAGATCCAGGAGGTTGACCAGGAGGAGGTGTCCAGGCTGTGGCATCATCGTCTTGGGCATATCAGTGAGAAGGGGATGTCAGTGGTGGCATCTGGTCAGATGGTGGAAGGGGTGTCAGAGTGCTCCACAAGCTTTGGGTTCTGTGAGCATTGCCTGCTTGGCAAACAGACTAGAGTAAGCTTTCCGGGACGGGCACGAGGGCAACTGAAGTGCTGGAGTTGATACACAGTGATGTGTTTGGGCCAACTCCAGCTCCATCTCTTGGCGGCGCAAGGTACTATGTGTCCTTTACTGATGACCTCTCACGTTACTCCTGGATCTATTTTCTCAGGTCCAAGTCAGAGGTTCTAGACAGGTTTAAGGAATTTAAGAACCTGGTGGAGAACTAGTTGGAGAGAAAGGTGAAGGTCCTCCGTTCTGACAATGGAGGTGAGTACTGCTCTGATGCTTTTGAGCGGTACTGTACTGAGCAGGGGATTGCACGGCAGAAGACCACACCGTACAATCCAGAGCAGAATGGAGTGTCGGAGAGACTGAACAGAACCTTGATGGAGAAGGCCAAGTGCATGCTCAGTTGGGCAGGCTTGGGGAAGGAGTTCTGCGCTGAAGCAGTGGCGACTGCAAATTACCTGAAGAACAGGTCCCCTACATCAGCTGTGGAGGGATGTACACCATTTGAAGCCATCTTCAAGAGAAAACCAAATTTGGCCTATGCTCGTGTGTTTGGGTGTGATGCATATGTCCACATTCCAAAGGAGAAGAGGGGGAAGCTTGATGTTAAATCTGAGAAGTGCATCTTTGCGGGTTACAAAGAAGGCATAAAAGGGTACAAGCTTTGGAACCCTGTGACCAGGACTGTAACATTCAGCAAGGATGTGGTGTTTCATGAAACCAGTCCACAGGCAGTCACACAAGCTGAGAAGGCTAAAGAAGCAGAAAAAGAGACAGTGGTGGTGGAATGAAGTTTTGAGAAAGGAGCTATCATTGTTGGGGCTGAATCTGATTCTGAATCAGATGTTTTGGAGGTGGTGAGAAGTGTTGATGAGTCAGAAGATGAAGCTGAGGAAATTCCACTATTGAGGAGATCAACAAGGGAAAGAAGGGCACCAGTGAGATATCCCCAATGTGTAGTGGCTGCACAATGTTGCCTGAGTATGCTTGGTGAAGATCCAACCTCTGCCAGTGATGCTAGATCAATGGCTGATTCAAATCAGTGGGAGCTAGCCATGGTGGATGAAATGGAGTCTCTGAGGAAGAATCAGACTTGGTGTCTATGTAAGCTTCCAAAGGGGAGGAAGGCCATTGGAAGCAAATGGGTTTTCAAGCAGAAGGTGAAGGGTGATGGCATTGTGGAGAAATACAAGGCAAGGTTGGTTGCAAAAGGATTCTCCCAGGTCGAAGGTGTTGATTATGATGAGATTTTCTCACCGGTAGCCAAGATGATGTCGATCAGAGTGGTACTCTCTATTGCGGCAACGCATGACTTAGAGATCGAGCAGATGGATGTGAAGACGGCGTTTCTTCACGGTGATCTGGAGGAGGAGATATACATGAAGCAGCCGGAAGGATTCGAAGCCAAGGGCAAGGAGGATCAGGTTTGCAGGATGAAGAAGTCCATGTATGGACTAAAACAATCTCTGAGGATGTGGTACCAGAAATTTGACACCTACATGCTGGAGTTAGGTTTTGAAAGATCGAATTCGGACCACTGTATGTACATCCAGAGAAAGGGAGAGCAGTTCATCTTCCTAACACTTTATGTAGATGATATGCTATTGGTGGGCAATAGTGTCAGGATGATCCAACAAGTGAAGAAGCTTCTCTCAGCCAAATTCGAGATGAAGGATTTGGGGCCAACACGTGTCATCTTGGGAATGCAGATTTCCAGGGATCGAAGCAAGAAGAAGCTTTGGTTGGGGCAGCAGAGGTACGTCGAGGAGATGTTGAAGAAGTTCAATATGATGGACTGCAAGCCAGTGGGAGCACCAATGCCAGTTGGGTGCAAGTTATCTGCAGAGTTGAGCCCAAAGACACATGATGAGGTCGAGGACATGACGAAGGTCCCTTATGCTAGTGCTGTGGGAAGCTTGATGTACGCCATGGTCTGCACTCGCCCTGACATTGCTCAAGCAGTGGGAGTGTTGAGCCGGTATATGGCTACACCAGGAAAGGAACACTGGAACGCTGTGAAGCGTGTGTTCAGGTATCTCTGAGGAACTTTGAATTACTCCCTATGTTTTGAAGGTGCTGGTGAAGGAGGAGTCATGGACGTGGTTGGGCACGTGGACTCGGATTGGGGAGGTGACCTGGATACCAGGAGATCCACCAGTGGGTACGTGTTCACACTGTTTGGAGGTGCAACCAGTTGGATGAGTCGGAGGCAATGCGTGGTGGCACTCTCGTCGACGGAGGCAGAGTACATGGCTCTTACTCATGCAAGCAAGGAGGCCATATGGCTGAGGAGGCTAAGTTTGGAGCTCGGGTTTGAGAAGGGGCCAGTGAAGCTGTGGTGTGACAGCCAAGGGGCTATTCAGCTAGCCAAGAATCCAGCCTTCCACGCACGAACCAAACACATTGACATCCAGTATCATTTCATACGGGAGAGGGTGGAGAAGAAGGTAGTTCAACTGGAGAAGGTGGACACGATGGAGAACATCTCTGATTTTCTTACCAAGGCGGTTCCTGTTGCCAAATTTCAGTGGTGTGCAACGGTCGTTGGGTTGAAGAGGAAGGTTGGAGGAGCAGCTCTCGTCGGAGGAAGATGTTCACCAAGTGGGAGAATGTTGGAGTTGGAGAACACTTCTGGTCAGTGTTCGTCGAAAGGGGTTCGACGAATGGAGCAGGGTTCGTCGAACGACGTTTGACGAACGGAGCAGGGTTCGTCGAACGGCGTTTGACGAATGGAGAAGGGTTCGTCGAACTCCGCCTGCGTTCGACGAACGAGTCCTTAAGAAAATCCGTCTCAGCGGATGTTGCTGAACCTTCTCAGCGGGTATACATGCCGTCTCAGCGGATATTGCTTGACTGTCTCAGCGGATATACATGTTGTCTCAGCGGATATTGCTGAATCGTCTCAGCGGATATACATGCCGTCTCAGCGGATGTTGCTGGACTGTCTCAGCGAATATACATGCCGTCTCAGCGGATGTTGCTGAATCGTCTCAGCGGATGTTGTTCTGAACCCGGTTTGGCGCCCTATTTAAAGGGTGCGTAACCCTGGTTTAGGGTTAAGCCTAAGAGAGTGCAACAGTGTTTTTGAGCAGTTGTTCTTGGCGGCGGTTCCTCTGTTCTTGTCTGAAGAGGGTTGAGTGAGGTAGGATTGGTTCTTCTTGATCCTTGTAACCTTGTAAGCTGTAATTCGATTTGGTGATTAGAACATCGTGAAGAGGAAGGGTAGAGGGGACGTAGCCCAGATTGGGGTGAACTTTTGTAGATCTGTGTTTCTTCTGTGATTGATCTGTGATTCCTGTGAATTATTTCTTTCGAATTTCTCGTCTCGGCACACCCTATTTCTTTACAGTCATCACTTCACCGGGGACGAGTCGAAGCTTTCTTCAACGCAGCCTTACTCAGGTAATGATGCCATCATAACTGCTGATAATACTGTGCATATTGTCGAGAAGGTGGGGGTTATTTCCTTGGGCAGTGATAGGGGGCCACTAACGTTGAAGAGTGTCTATCATGTGCCCGGAACGAGGAAAAATCTCCTCTGTGACCAACGTTGTTGACGCTGGGTATCACGTTCTGTTCGGTCCAACAGAAGTGAGGTTTCTAAGAAACGTTGAGGCGGTAAAGGCTGATGTCGTTCATGTTGGGAGAAGGGCAAAAGACTTGTTCGTTTTATCGACAAGTTCTTATCTTGACAAGATGATGACAAATGATAGTACTGTTATATGGCACGAGAGGTTGGGGCATGTAGGGATGGATAAGCTGAAGTCTATGGCAATAAAAGGTCTGGTCAAGGGCCTGCCTAGTCTATCTTCCTACGGTGACGGTCATGTTTGCGCGGGATGTCAGTTCGGCAAGTCTCATCGACTGTCGTTTGATAAGTCGCAGACAAGGAGTAGTGTGCCGTTGGAGTGCATCCACGGTGACTTAATGGGACCGACTGCTACCCCAAGCCTCAGAGGCAGCAGGTATATGCTGGTGTTGATCGACGATTACACCAGATATGTTTGGGTTTATTTCTTGAAGGAGAAGGCGAAAGCGTTTGCCAAGTTTGTGGAGTTCAAGGAGCTAGTGGAGGGTCGGTTAGGCCTGCGGATTAAGAAGTTGAGAACTGACAACGGGGGGGGGGGGGAGTTCACCTCTGGTGAGTTCTCTAGTTTTTGCAGGAAAGCGGGCATCCGGAGGGAGCTTACTTGTGCGCATACTCCACAACAAAATGGAGTTGCAGAGCGAAAGATCTGTCATCTGACGGAGACCTGCAAGTGTTGGCTGCATGCCAAGAGTATCCCAAGGTCCTTCTGGGCGGAGGGAATGTCTTGTGCCGCCTACGTCATCAACAGGATGCCTCTCAGTCCCATTAACATGTTGACCCCGCATGAGATGATGTTCAAGGAAAAGCCAAGTGTGGCACACCTTCGGGTGTTTGGTTCCACCTGTTATGTGCACGTTCCAGATGCGCTTCGGACGAAGCTAGATGCAAAAGCAAGGAAGCTGGTCTTCGTGGGATATGATGATCGAAAGAAGGGCTGGAAGTGCATGGACCCGGAGACGCGGAGATTTGTTGTATCTCGGGACATCGTGTTTGACGAGGTGACGTCTTACAAGGGAAGTTCTGGTATTGTGTTACCAGAAAGCAGGGTGGAGGAGCCGGAGAGAGCTGTGGAAAATCTTCAGGTGGAGTTGCCTTTGTCACCAGGTGGTCCATCTATTTCTAGTTTTGAGACGGAAGCTTCTGGATCAGGAAGCAGGGGGAGCGATGCTCCTAGTACGTCTGGAAGGGGAGCTAGGGAAGAAGCAGCTGAGGACAATGCGAGTCAAGGAAAGGCATTGAGGAGATCGAAGCGAATGATCATTGCCCCTGATCGCTATACAGGAGAAAACATGGTGAGCTTTGTCTCGTGTTTCTTCATTGGTCCCCTGGATGAGCGGGAACCAGTGAGCTTTGAAAAGGCCAAAGGCGTGGAATAGTGGGATTCGGCTATGAAAGAAGAGATGGAAGCTCTTGAGAAGAATGAGACTTGGTCCCATGTGACATGCAAATGGGTCTATACGCTCAAGAAGAAGGCAGACGGCAGTATCGAGCGATACAAGGCTCGCCTTGTGGCTCGTGGATTCTCGTAGCAATACAGTGAAGATTATGAAGAGACATTTAGTCCGGTGGCGAAGATGACTTCAGTTCGGTTCGTTATTGCCTTGGCGGCATTTTATGGGTGGGAGATTTGGCAACTCGACGTAAAGAATGCCTTCTAGTACGGTGAGATTGACAAGGATATTTTCATGGTCCAGCCACCAGGTTTCGTATCTGAAGATTTTCCAGACTATGTCTGTAAGCTGAAGAAGGCCCTGTATGGGTTGAAGCAAGCGCCGAGGGCGTAGTACGGGAAGATCGCAAAGTATCTCCTATTCTGTGGATTTGGTGCTTCAGACTCTGACTCAAGCTTGTTTGTCAAGAAGAACGGGGAGCTTCAAGTCATTGTGCTGTTTTACGTCGACGATATGATCGTGACGGGGAATTCGAAGAAGGAGGTAGCAAAGCTTCGGGCTGAGCTATCTATCAGATTTGAGATGAAGGACTTGGGTGAACTCCACCATTTCCTTGGACTCGAAGTGCAGAGGAAGGAAAGTGGAGTGCTGGTGTCCCAGGCTGGATATGCGGAGCAATTCGGCATGAAGGAAGGGAAGTGCATTTCTACACCTCTGGAGAAGGCCATGAAACTTCGGAAGGATGAGGGGAGGATTCTGGAAGATCCGATCGTGTTCCGAGCTCTGGTTGGGAGCTTGATTTATCTGACGATCACTAGGCCGGATATTGCGTATGCAGTTGGCAGGGTGAGTCGTTATATGGCGGAACCACGGATGCCTCATCTACTAGCGGCCAAGAATATTTTGAAGTATGTCAAGGCGACTTCGGATATGGGTCTCCTATACAGGAGGGATGCGGGCTTCGAGGTGCATGGGTACATGGATGCTGATTACGGGGGAGATTCAGATGACCGGAAGTCGACGTCTAGATTCGTCTTCATGGCGGGCCCTATGGCTATATCATGGTGCAGCAAAAAGCAGGATTCTGTGTCTGTCTCTACCACGAAAGCGGAATACAAGGCTTCGGCCTTGGCAGCTCAAGAAGCCATCTGGCTTAGGAGGTTGGTGGGAGACATCCATAAGGAGATTCGGGGTCTGACTCTGCTCCGCGGCGACAATGAGAGTGCTCTCAAACTGGTTACTAATCCAGTTTGTCACGCGAGGACCATAAATATCAAGATCGAGCATCATTTCATTCGTGAGAAGGTGCTGGAGGGATCTCTTTCGGTCTAGCATGTTCGGAGTCTGGACAACGTTGCTGACATATTCACAAAGGTGCTGGCGAAGGGGTCGTTCACTCGCCTGAGGAGTTTACTTGGGCTGTTTTCAACTTCCCACTTCAAGGGGGAGTGTTGAAAATGTTGAAGTGTGAAGTAGGCGGTCTGGGAGGAGGTCGCGCGGTCTGGCTAACCGCGCGGTCTTGCGGTCTCCCTCTGTGGTCTGACCTATTCGGTCTAGCCGCAGGTCATTCGGCTTGACCGCCGATCTCTGTCCAAGGGTGTCGAGGTGAGGCCGCGCGGTCTGGTTTGTGAGACTGCGTGGCGAGCTGTTCTGAACTGTGCGGGTTAGCTGTTAACAGCACAGGGTTGTTATTCTGGAAGGCGCAGTCCGGTCTGGTGACTGTCTGGGTTCTTGGTGGTGCGCGCCGACTATGATCTTCTTAGTCGTGTGGTCTCCCTTTTGTGCTCGCATAAGCTGATCCCTTCCCGATCTGCTGGTGTATGCGGTCACTGGTGTTGGTCGACTTGGCGGGTTGTTGCCCTAGTCGACTTGGCTGTGTTTGCGGTCTCTGGAGGAGGTCTCAGTTGCGAACACTGGTGGTGGGCGTCATGACCGGGCGAGTTGTCATGATCACGCGGCTTCTTGAAGGAGTGGCGGTCTCCTGGTCAGGATTGAAGTCGGCGAGCTCACTAAGCGCAGAGCGATCTGCTAACCACGCGGGTTGACCAATCTTGGTCGCGCGGTCAGGGAGGTGACTCTATCTCATAGGGTGGTGACTGGATCTGGTTCCACGCCTATAAATAGGAGTCACTGTAGAAGCAAAATTAATCGCACCAAGTGTAAGCTGAACTCGCGGCTAGCTTCTTGCGGTCTCTTTTTTGTGACCGGGCGGGTTGCTGATTGAACTTCTTTTGTGCAGCTTCTGCGGATTGTGCTGATCGCAGCCGTCACCTCTTCTTCTAAAGTGTCCGGGCGGACTGCGGCTTGCAGTGCGGGTTGCTGGAGTTCGGGAGAATCAGTGGAGTTCGGAAGGTCGCAGAGTTTCAGTGGTGTAGTGCTAGTCGCGGGTAGCCTGTTCGCGCGGTCTGTTGTTCTAGTCGCGCGAACACCCAGACCGCGCGGTTTGGCGGCTTCTGTGTTCAAACCGCCAGTTCTTTCTTCAGCATTGTTCTTTCCCTTTGGTTTTGTGTACTGGCGAAATCATGTCTCGCCATGTATACCTCGTTATGTAATGAAGATTTCTGTTGTTATCAATAAAGATTGCTTTGCTTCATGTGCTTCTGGTCGTTGGCTATAACTTTAAGTTGTATGACTCCTGCTCACTCCTAGATCTACAGAAAATTTCACAGAGCGAACGAGCGATGCTTATTTGATATTTGTTATTCTCTAAAAGCTGTGAATTGAAATAGGGATATAAATATATAATCAATTAATTATTTAATAAAAATTTAGAAACACTAAAACAGTGACCAAAATATGATATAATATGGACATAATTAAATCAAAATATGGATATAGTTAATTACAAAAAATATAAATATAAATACATATTACTATACACTATGGTTCGGTTCGATTCGACAAGGTTCTGTTTGCCATGCAAAACCATGAACCGAACTGAACCATATGACTTTTCTAAAATCAAAACTGTGACCGAACCGTGACATACTGAAACCGAACCAAACCGTGCGGTTTGATTTGGTTCAGTTCGGTTTGGCGGTTTGGTTGGTTTTTTCTTACGGGCCTAACGCCGACGGTGGCGGACCAAGCCTTGTAATTTCGCCCATCGATGGTAACATCTGCCTTTTGAAGGAATCCGGAGGAGTGAGAGGAGGCCATCGAGGCTCCGGGGCAGCCGGAGAAGGATCAGCAGGGAACGATCGATAGGAACGGCGATCTGGGGGAGACTCCTCGATCGTGAGCGACAGCCGGAGAAAAAATAAGCTCTCGATCTGATAGAAAAAGCCCTCAATGGGAACGATCAATAGGAAGAAGACAATCTGGAGAGGAGGCTCCTCGATCGTGAGCGGCAGCCGGCGATCTGAGAGGAGGCTCCACGATCGATAGGAACTTGCGAGATCGCTCTAACAACGATCTGGAGGGGAGACGGGAACGATCGACAAAACGTTTATAGAGCGGCAAGCGGGAACGATCGAAGGGAGAAGACGATCTGGAGGAGCACTCGTCAATCGGCAGAGAGGCGGAAAGGGGAAGACGCGTGCGTGAAACCCTAAGACTCTGATACCATGATAGGATAAAATAAATCGAATACAATGCTCAAAAATAGTGTCTACATATATATACACATATTAGGGTGATCCAAACACCCAGAGGTGAGCATATGATGGTTTACCACCAGAATATACAATACAAAACATCTAACAACTACTAAACACAAATTTTACCTTCGAAGCAATACTCATATTACAATATCAATCATCATCTACTTCAAAGATACCTTAAGGATTTGAAAAAGATTTCAAATCCAAAGAGACAATATATTCCTACAAATTAGTGAATCGGGCGAGGTTCCCTTATGCATAAAAAAAGCGAGAAAATCTTTAATAATTTTATCATCAATGTGAAATATAGGCCCGAGATGGGGTAGATGCGAGCAATAGCGAAGAAGAACATAAGTAAAAAGGCGAGCGGTAGCCAAGATAAAGAAGGAAGCAAGAATAGTACTGAAGAGATAGCTTAGAAGGGGCTTAGCTTAAGGCTTCATTTGGCACGGCGTTTGCCGCAAACTCCGCCGCAAGGCGGGAAACCAAATGCTCGGGGGCGGCATTTGCTCCGTCTGGACCCGCCGCGCCGTGAAGAACGGGGCAAAAAGCGCCGTCTGGACCCGCCGATCCCTCCCTCTAGTTCGATCAGCGGCGGCGTCTCCTCCCGCCCCGTCTCCTCCCGCCGAATCCGCCCCGTATCCTCCCACCGAATCAAACAAACCCTAAGGCTCCATTTGGCACGGCAGTGGCAGTCACGAACACGGTGGTTATGAACCGCCGTTCGTGAACGCTCGACCTCATCTAAGGAACTTCATTCACTTTTATGTTCAAAATTAGTTTTTTGTTTGATGGCGGTCATAACCGTTGTCATGTCAAACATACATTCTATGATGGTGGCGTTTTTGTCAAACTCACAAAGCAAAAAAGCCACGCCAAACGGAGCCCAAGACTGACACTCTAGACCGCATTCCCTCGTCCGCACCGACAGCATGCGCAGCCTCAGCCAATAGAGAAGCCATCACTTTTGCGTATGGCGTGGGTCCCTCTGAAAAGGCGTGCAATTCCATATACAAAATTCAAGTTGTTCCCATGTGAAAAAAGTTATTTACAATCAATGGTTAAAGATGACTTTAAAGCTGTTCTCAATGGGCCGATACTGTGAAGCTGGCGACGAGATACGAATAATTATATTATGTTATGTACGAAATGTGCGCATTGAAGCGACGATAATAGAAAATAACTATGTGACGTACGTAATTTGTGTACGTGATTCTGAAAAATTTAAGTATCTGACATAAGATAATATAAAGTAAGAAAGATAAAAACAATGAAAAAGATGAATAAAGATTGTGAGGGCTGTATTTAGCAAGAATTAATTTAACCGGCCAAAATGGGTTGGTAAAAGCGTGACTCACGCTACATAACAGTGTGCGTGTCACGTAAGGGCTGTTTGGGTCTCGCATGAGGGGAGAGAGCAAAGCCGATCTTCTCATTTCTCTCCCAGTTTCCCGCGAGACCTACGATAGACGAACGACAAGCGCTCGACGTCGGAAGCTCCAGGCAGCCCAAATCTCCACCAATTTTCGTGATTTCTCCTTCTTTAGAGAGGTAATCCCTTCCTCTTCACTCCTCTTCATTCCTATGTGAACTTTTGCATGGATTGGAAGAGCCAAAATTCTAGGGTTAGGTTGTTTTTGAGTTTCTTTCATGTCCTTCAGTCTTAATAGTGTCGAAAATGAAATCTCATGATCTAATACATGATTTCAAGTGATGTTGGTGAAACCCTAGTTGTTATAATGCAATTTTAGAAATCCTAAGTGTGATTTCAGAAATTCTAAGTGTTCCTAATGGTGGAAAAATGCTCCTAGTATGTTTTATCCCTCATGTTGGAGCAAAACCCCTTCCATTGAAATTAGGGCAGCCATTTTAGTTGGGATTTTGATGTTTTTTTGTCCACTTAAATTAAGAATACGCTTGAGGATGTTGTACCCTCACTAATTTGGTGAAAATCCCTTATGTTAAATATAGGGCAGTCAACATAAGCGCATCATTTAACCTAATTAGGTCAAGTGAAACCTATCTAGAATGCAAATTAATTTAGATGACTACTCTTATAGGTTATGGCATCCCAAGGAGGTGGGGGTCAAGGAAGAGGCCATCCCAGTAACCAATAATCCCTGTCCAATATGTTCTCCTCGTCAACAAAAGAAGTACCATCTCTGAGTGGAAGTTTCTACTGCAGTCTTTGAAGTCCTGGATGCTCATCGAGAGAGATGCAGAGACCCCGATTGCCCTCATGAGGATTTTCAGTTTTATTTTAACTCAGTAGTTTGTATGGTTGTACAGAGTAGTGTACTCTTATGAGTTTTGGGCTGAGTCAGCCTTGTATATGGAATACAGTTTTGTGATAAGCCTTTCTTTTGTCATGTATAATGTTGGGCTATCTTTGTACTATTTCAGTTTTTGATGAAATAAAATGTTTTAATTATCCTGCACTTTCCTTTTTGTACTCTAGCATGATATTTTAATCGCTGAATGTTTCTACCTGACGCCTCTGATGATTAAATGATAAAAGAAAATGAATATGTTAAATTATTGTGGTAGCGGAATAATGGGGTCGTTACAATTAAGTGGTATTATAGCTAGGTTTGAACTTTTTGTGTGACATGAGTACTTAAGGAGAAAATGTGAGGGTAAATAGGATAAAGTTTGACACTTGAAACGTAATTGTCCAAATGCTAAGTTGAACCTTCCTGTCGCAGGAACCGCTCCGAATCTACTTAAGTAGAAGACAAAGAGACGAACTTGAAGGGGAACAAGTTAGTATGGCAGAAGAAAGCCAAAATCTCGGGAGGTCAAACCCTCCATTAACCGAAGTTATGCAAGCATTAGCTGAAGCTATTCAAATAGGTAATACTGATATACCTCAACCAATGTCGACAGTTGATATGTACTTGAAACAGTTCTTAGACATGCGACCGCCAGTCTTTTGGGGGTGGTTTGACACCAATGGAAACAGAAGGCTAGATAAACAGAATTGAATTAATTTTCAATGCGATGAAATGCTCAAATGATCAGAAAATTGATTTGGTGGTCTTTCTACTGGAAGGAGATGCAGACAGGTGGTGGGACAGTTTGAGGCAAGGAAGATTTGTTGGTCGTGCAAATGCTAGCATTCTCTAGGAGGAGTTTTTGGAAGAATTTATTGAGTGGTTTGTTCCACCGTCGGAAAAGCAGATGCTCCAAGAGAAATTCCTTCACTTAATGCAAGAGAATCGTTCAGTCCTTCAATATGAAACTGAGTTCGCGCAATTGGCATATATGTTGGGGATATGGTTGCCAAAGAGCGGGATTGTTGTTTCCGTTTCCAATTAGGTTTACGGGAAGATGTACGTGTACATCTACTATCCAAAAGGATCAAAAACTACAATGAACTGGTGGAAACCGCAAAATTAATTGAAATCGATGTGGAGAACTCGCAAAGGCGAATGGAGTTTCAGAAGAAAAGGCTTCCTGAAGGGCAGGGCGTAAATTTCTCACGAAAGAGTGGTCCGAATTGGAAGAAGAAAAGAGGAGGTCCCCCAACTCAGAACCGAACAGAAAGTGGGGCCAGCAGTCTCCTAGTAAGCCCCTATGCCCAAAATGTGGGAAAAATCATTTTGGCGAATGCCTGAAGGGAACAAGAGTATGTTTTAAATGTCAACGACCTGGGCATCGCAAGCATGATTGTCCATTGTGGAAGTCAGTATCTGAAAGGAATACCAGAGGTGGTCCTAGCCAAAAACCGACATTGCATTATATGGGCACTTACAATTTAGTTGAAAAAGAGAAAGGTGTAGAATCAGTGGCATCTGGGTCAGGAATGGAACCTAGGGAAGAAAGACAAGTGCAGCCTCGGGTCTTCAATTTAAATCAACAAGGAGCAAAGGCTGATGATATTGTCGTCACAGGTATGATCTATACGCGGAATCACGTCATGAAAGTATTATTCGATACATGGGCTAGTCATTCCTTTATAGCGACAACAACAGTGAAACATTTAATGTTGGAACTGTATCAATCGTTTAATGAATTGAGAGTCAAAATGCCAAATAATACCGAAATGAATGCACGGCTTAGATGTACCGTATGGTTAACAATTGATAACAAGCAAGTAGAGGCAGATGTCGTAATCCTACCCCGATATGAATTTGATATTATTTTGGGAATGGATTGGCTATAACAATATGAAGCGGTTATCAATTGTAAAAAGAAAGAAATTACACTTAAATTACCAGATCAGACAACGTGTATATTTAAAGGCATGAGTGAAGTCTTAAAAATTATGATATCATTGTTGGAGTTACCATTGTGATCTAGAAGTGGTCAAACATGTAGTCTCACTGCCAACACGATATGAGCCTGCAGGGTCGCACATAAGAGCATGTGGAGAAGTTGGAAGATTGACTGTGTTGGTAAAGGTTACCAATCACCATACAGAATGGGGTCCGGCAAATGTTGCTGTCGGAATTCGTCGAGTATGATTCGTCGGAATTCGTCGAATATGATTCGTGGAAACTCGACGAATGCTGATACCCGACGAATTGTTCCAGAAACCCTAAATTCGGCAAATGTTGCTGTCGGAATTCGTCGAATATGATTCGTCGGAATTCGTCGAATATGATTCGTGGAAACTCGACGAATGCTGATACCCGACGAATTGTTCCAGAAACCCCAATTCTCTGTGGTCCGCGGATAGCGATTCTTTTAGGTCTGCTTATGCTTCGGGTATAATTATGACTCGTTTTAAGGGTTCAATAAGAGGTTACGCAAACGGGAAGTTCGCCCGACGGAAGTGTTCCGCCTCCCGAACCCTAGTCGACGGAAGAAGTTCCGCTTCGCTCGCCTACGCAGATCGCATCGTCGGCGATCGTCGCCGTGATTGTTCTTCCTGAAGCGAACCTAGCAGTTCGTGGAAGTGCAAGGTGAAGTCGTATTTCTCCCGGCTCGTGTGGACTGCCGCAGAGACGTAGACATTATTCTACGTAAGGACTCTCGCACAGCCGACGACAGGACTCTTCTTCTTGGAGAACCTAGGTTGGATTCGATCCAACTCCACTAAGGTAATTTATGCCTAGTATTTTGATTACTTCTTGATTCATTTTCATGGCCCGATCCGAAACTCTTTTGGGTTGTTCTCGTTATTTCCGCTGCGCCTACATATGATGTATGGAAGAAGAAAACCCAACAGTGGTATCAAAGCGAGGTTCCGGTCATGAATGTTGTTTCAGAAGTTAGGTTATTCCAGTACGTGTAAATCTAGGTATTTGGAAGCGTTCTAAATGTCAAGATTTCTACCTGGAACATCAAAAGTTGATGATTTTTCCAAGGGTATTCGGTGGTGATTTTGAAAAATTTGGATGGGCGCTGCCCCTTGGACCCCGTTAGGGGCTCTGCCCCTAAGACCCCGCCAGGGGCGCGGCCCCTTGGAACCCCGTCAGGAACGTCTGGGATTTCGTGGTAATTTCTAATTGTTAGAAATTGTTGTCTCCTTAGCAGTAACCGTCCCTCAAGTGGTTAATGAACCCTTGTATTGTTTTGGATTTTGAATCCAACAATGAGAGACGAGCTTGTCTACTGCTTTAAGTCGAGTTGTCTTTGTCTTTGTCCAATGCATGTAAATCTGAAGATTTGGAAGAGTTCTAAATGTCCAGATTTAGCCCTTTCGTCTATCAAAGGTTGATAGTCTTATGTTGTGCACATAAAGGATGCATGTGGATTTTTAGAAAGTTTGTTTTTCTGTGGATGTGCACATTGATCAAATGTTGATCATGGTTGAGTGTTAACCTATTATTAAAAATCCCTTCATCAAATATTAAGTGTTCGGATGCCTTCCGATGGATGACACTCTTCCTGCCTCGATCGATGAAGTGTGAGCTTGCCAAAGCAAGGTGTATTAATCTATCTTGTTAAGGGTGCGAGCGGATAATTGTGATATCCCACTGTCGACATCGGGTCTAACTTAACTAGGTGACCTCAAAGGTTGAGTGCCTAGAGGCATAGGGTTGGCATGCACCATATGATGGATGCGAATAAAGAGTTATTCACCAACCATACAAGAGTTGCATGAGGATGCAATTGGCAAGCGTTGCCTACCTAAATAACTGCATAGTGAGAGAAAAGCCAAAGCTGACTCATTGTGTTGGTGAAATACGGGTCTTGTCCACTAAGAGAGTAGCTCGCATAGACTCTCCGAATTGATAGTGAGGGCTATCAATTTGAATAAAATAGTGGGAGTATTTAATTGAAGTCCAACTTAAAATAAATTATATTTTGAAATTTTGGTACTGATTAAATTCTGCATGAATTCTTGTAGAATTCCATGGCAAGTGGTTCACATTCCACCTTGTCCCTGAGAGCTATCCTTGAGAAGGACAAGCTAAGTGGGACGAACTACATGGACTGGTACAGGAACCTGAGAATTGTTCTCAGGCAAGAGCGAAAGCTCTACGTCTTGGAAGAAGAAGCCCCCGAGGTGCCGACCAGGAACTCGTCCCGTGTTGATAAGGATGCTTATAAGAAGTATACCGATGACGCCTTAGACGTCGAGTGCCTTATGCTTGCCACCATGAACTCTGAGCTTCAGAAGCAACACGAGAACATGGGGTGCAAGGAGATTGACGAGCACCTAAAGAAAATGTTTCAAGGGCAAGCTCGTCAAGAGAGGTTCGATGTCACGAAGGCATTATTTCAGTGCAAAATGGGAGCTCGAGACTCGGTTGGTACTCACGTACTCAAGATGATTGGGTATATAGAGAACCTGGAGAGACTGGGTTTTCCTCTAGGTCAAGAGTTGGCCACATATCTTATCCTGCAATCGTTGTCGGATAGTTATGAGCAGTTCGTCTTGAACTACAACATGAATGAAATAGACAAGACACTGCCCGAGCTCCTAGGCATGTTGCGAACTGCCGAGATAAACATGAAGAAGGCCAAGCCTGCTAGTCCCATATTGATGGTACATAAAGGCAAGGGTAAGGCCAAGGACTTCAAGAAGACGAAGGTGGGACCTAAGTCACATCTTGAGCCCAAATCTTCTGCGCATGAAAAAGAAGAGCACCGTGAAGGAAGGGAAATGACACCACTGTGGCAAGGCTGGTCATTGGAGGAGGAATTGTCCTTCGTACATTGAGGGTCTGCGGAAAATGAAGGGAGGTATGACCTCCGCTTCGAATATTTACGTTATAGAGATAAACCTTTATGCTCCTTCATCTTGGGTATTGGATACCGGATGTGGTTCTCACATTTGTACAAATGTGCAGGAACTGAGAAGGAGAAGATTGTTGAGTAAAGGAGAGGTGGACCTGCGCGTCGGCAGTGGAGCAAGAGTTGCTGCTGTAGCCGTAGGGGTTTACCGTCTTTCTTTGCCCAGTGGGCTTGTAATAGAACTTAATAATTGTTATTTTGTTCCGGCCATAACTAGAAACATTATATCCATTTCATGCTTAGACATGATTGGATTTTCTTTTATAATTAAGAACAATTATTGTTCTATATTTAAGAATGATGTTTGTTATGTTGTAGCTCAATTGTTTAATGGTCTTTATGTTTTGAACCTGGACCATCCGATCTATAATGTAGATAATAATAAAAGACTAAGAACAAATGACTCAAATCCTACATATCTCTGGCATTGTCGTTTGGGGCATATAAACGAGAAGCGCATATCCAAGCTCCATAGAGATGGACTATTGGACTCATTTGATTATGAATCATTTGAGCGATGCGAGTCTTGTTTGTAAGGCAAGATTACTAAAGCCCTTTTCACTGGTTATACTGAGAGGGCTGAGGATCTCTTGGGTGTTGTACATAGTGATGTATGCGGGCCCATGAGTTCTAATGCTAGAGGTGGGTATTTCTACTTCGTTACATTTACTGATGATTTCAGTAGATATAGATACGTGTATCTTATGAAGTGCAAATCCGAAACTTTTGAAAAGTTCAAAGAGTTTAAGAATGAAGTGGAGAACCAATTGGGTAAAAAGGTTAAAGCACTCTGATCTGATCGAGGTGGCGAATACCTGAGTCATGAGTTCTGTGATCATCTGAAAGAGTGTGGCATTGTATCACAGCTCACTCCACCTAGGACACCACAGCATAATGGTGTGTCTGAGAGGAGAAATCGTACTCTGTTAGACATGGTACGGTCGATGATGAGTCATGCAGACTTGCCTGTTTCCTTTTGGGGTTTTGCTTTGGAGACTGCTGCAATGACACTGAATCGCGCTCCGACGAAAACGGTTCTAAAGACACCATATGAGATATGGACTGGGAAGCGTCCTAGTATGTCATTCATTAAAATTTGGGGCTGTGAGGCATACGTACGACGTCAAATGCCTGACAAGTTGGAACCCAAATCAGATAAGTGTTATCTAGTGGGATATCCTAAGGAAACGAAAGGATATTACTTTTACCTACCGTCTGAGGGCAAAGTGTTTGTCGCAAGGACGGGTGTCTTCTTGGAGAAAGAGTTCTTATCAAGAAAAACGCAAAAGGTAGAACTTGAAGAAGTTCAAGAACCACAAGTAGTGAATGAACCAGAATTGGATTCTGAGCCAGGACTACAAGATGTTGTAGCTAGAGAACCTGCTCAAGAGACACAAGTCCTACGTAGATCTGGTAGACCAAGATTTGAGCCTGAGAGATATGGATTTCTCATGTCTCAAATAGGTAATGTGTTGCTTATGGATCATGATGATGAACCAGCGACCTACCAAGAGGCTATGAATGGACCGGACTCCGACAAATGGCTTGAGGCTATGAAATCCGAAATGGACTCCATGTATGCAAACCAAGTTTGGAACTTGGTGGAACCACCTGAAGGGGTACGACCCATAGGGTGCAAATGGGTCTTCAAGAAGAAGACCGACATGGATGGGAATGTACAGACATTCAAAGGGCGACTGGTGGCTAAGGGTTTCAAGCAAATTCATGGTGTTGACTATGATGAGACCTTTTCCCCTGTTGCCATGGTAAAGTCCATTAGGATATTGCTTGCTATTGCTGCGTAATATGACTACGAGATCTGGCAGATGGATGTCAAAACGGCTTTCCTAAATGGAAACCTCCTTGAGGAAGTGTAAATGACACAACCCGAGGGTTTTGCATCCCCAAATGAAGCCACTAAAATATGCAAGCTGAATAGGTCCATCTATGGATTGAAACAGGCCTCTAGAAGTTGGAATCTTCGTTTTGATGAGAAGATCAAAGAGTTTGGTTTTGTCAAGAATGAAGATGAACCGTGTGTTTACAAGCGAATCAGTGGGAGCATTGTTGTCTTCCTGATATTGTATGTAGATGACATACTGCTGATCGGGAATGACATACCTACCCTGAAAGTTGTTAAGAACAACCTAGGGAACTGCTTTTCTATGAAGGACTTGGGTGAAGCGACTTACATACTCGTATTAAGATCTATAGAGATAGATCGAAGAAGTTGTTGGGTTTGACCCAGAGTACGTACATTGAGAAGGTGTTGAAGCGGTTCAACATGCTTGAGTCCAAGAAAGGATTTTTGCCCATGTCTCATGGTGTGAATCTCTCTAAGGACCAGTGTCCAAAATCTTGTGAAGATAAGGACCGCATGAAGTTGATTCCATATGCTTCGGCAATTTGGTCAATCATGTATGCAATGTTATGTACTCGACCCGATGTCTCTTTTGCTTTGAGCATGACTAGCAGGTATCAGTCTGATCCCGGTGAATGTCACTAGATAGCCGTAAAGAATATCCTGAAGTACTTGAGAAGGACTAAGGATGTATTCTTGGTGTATGGTGGAGAGGAAGAGCTCGTTGTAAGTGGTTACACGGATGCCAGCTTCCAAACTGATAGGGATGATTCGAAGTCTCAGTCAGGGTTTGTGTTTTGCCTGAATGGAGGAGCTGTGAGCTGGAAGAGTTCCAAGCAAGAGACAGTTGCTGATTCTACAACTGAGGCCGAGTATATCGCTGCGGCAAATGCAGCGAAGGAGGCTGTATGGATTAGGAAATTCATCAGCGAGCTAGATGTAGTCCCTAGCATTGTTGGTCCCGTAGTTCTCTACTGTGATAACAATGGTGCAATTACACAATCTAAGGAACCTAGATCTCATCAGCGCTCCAAGCACATACTTCGGCGGTTCCATCTTATTCGTGAGATTGTCGAACGAGGAGATGTGAACATTTGCAGAGTGCCGACTGAGGAGAATATTGCAGATCCACTGACAAAGCCTCTCGCGCAGAGAAAGCATGATGGTCATACTAGATCAATGGGTATACGATACCTGAGTGATCAACTCTAGTGGGAGTCTTGTGGGTTGCATGTAAAATATATATTATGTTGGCTGTTTATTATTTATTCATATGATAAATTGTGTTCCAATTATTTCTTTTTACAATTAATGGCAAGTTCTTTTATTATGATATACTGTTTCTATATGATAGAATAAAATTCGTGATAAATACCCTTAGAATGTTCGCTTCCATAGGGCATCAAGTACGTGACTTGAATAAGAGAGCCTATGACTTCGAAGCTTCATTCTTAAAAGGTCCCTGGTCGAGGTATCATCGTAGAAGCTAAGGGTGATGATGATACATTAAGACTAGCATGTGTGTTGACTGATGACCGGTTCTCACAGGTCATGATATTGTGATATCAAGTCATCACATAGGTACTTGTTAGTGAACAAGTTGTACTGGACAGACCCAACCTGAGACTACTTTGTGGATTGTTACTTAAATGTGTCACAAGTAGGTCTCATTTGACTATGGTATTGTGGTCCTTTGACCTGAAGTCACAGCATTCATCGAGTGAGGAAGAGCGTGCTTTGATGTCATCTAAAGTCTTCCTTGAAGAAGGTTGATGATAAGGGTGGTCGTTGGGTACGTTACGAATCATTTGGGTGTTTGGGTGTGAGCAGATATGGGATTTGTCCTCATATATAACAGGAGTTGCATCCATGGGCCCCTTGATGGAATTGGACTGAGAAATGCATGACCATGCTTGGTTGAGCCAATATGTGATATTGGGCTCACCATTCTCTGGAAGTCCGTTCTAGATCAAGAAACTTGGATTAAGCTATTATGAGGGTGACACGGTCCATGCCTCTAGTTCTTTCTGGATGTAAGGGACAAAGGGACAAAGACAACGCTGGAACATTGGTCATAAAGGCTTATGAGTTATGAACTCTTATTGCTTGGGGAGCAATGATGCATTGTTAGATGCCGCTCATTGTTTGTGAGGTTTTTGTTTGATACTTTCAAGATCAAGTGGGAGACTGTTGGAGTTACCATTGTGATCTAGAAGTGGTCAAACATGTAGTCTCACTGCCAACGCGATATGAGCCTGCATGGTCGCACATAAGAGCATGTGGAGAAGTTGGAAGATTGACTGTGTTGGTAAAGGTTACCAATCACCATACAGAATGGGGTTCGACAAATGTTGCTGTCGGAATTCGTCGAGTATGATTCGTCGGAATTCGTCGAATATGATTCGTGGAAACTCGACGAATGCTGATACCCGACGAATTGTTCCAGAAACCCTAAACTCGGCAAATGTTGCTGTCGGAATTCGTCGAATATGATTCGTTGGAATTCG
The DNA here is from genome assembly GCA_033032865.1 of Dactylorhiza incarnata. Classification (NCBI taxonomy): domain Eukaryota; kingdom Viridiplantae; phylum Streptophyta; class Magnoliopsida; order Asparagales; family Orchidaceae; genus Dactylorhiza; species Dactylorhiza incarnata. The sequence continues at coordinate 4,258,941 of JAWHQI010000133.1, read as the reverse complement.
TCGAATATGATTCGTGGAAACTCGACGAATGCTGATACCCGACGAATTGTTCCAGAAACCCCAATTCTCTGTGGTCTGCGGATAGCGATTCTTTTAGGTATGCTTATGCTTCGGGTATAAATAGGACTCGTTTTAAGGGCTCAATAAGAGGTTACGCAAACAGGAAGTTCGCCCGACGGAAGTGTTCCGCCTCCCAAACCCTAGTCGACGGAAGAAGTTCCGCTTCGCTCGCCTACGCAGATCGCATCGCCGGCGATCGTCGCCGTGATTGTTCTTCCTGGAGCGAACCTAGCAGTTCGTGGAAGTGCAAGGTGCAGTCGTATTTCTCTCGGCTCGTGTGGACTGCCGCAGAGACGTAGACATTATTCTACGTAAGGACTCTCGCACAGCCGACGACAGGACTCTTCTTCTTGGAGCACCTAGGTTGGATTCAATCCAACTCCACTAAGGTAATTTATGCCTAGTATTTTGATTACTTCTTGATTCATTTTCATGGCCCGATCCGAAACTCTTTTGGGTTGTTCTCGTTATTTCCGCTGCGCCTACATATGATGTATGGAAGAAGAAAACCCAACAATCATCAATGAAGGCGTTGAAGAAAATAAGAAAAGGTTGTGAAGCGATGTTAGTGATGATTAAAGGGAATAGTACAGTGGTTTGTGAACCGAGTACAGTTCCTGTGGTGCGTGAATTCCTCAAAGTATTCCCGGAAGAATTACCAGGAGTACCTCCTATAAGAGAGGTCGAGTTTACCATCAATCTAGTGGAAGGAGCTGCACCTATAGCGAAAGCACCATATCGTATGGCTCTTAAGGAATTGGCAGAAGTGAAAAGTCAATTACAAGAATTATTGGATAAAAACTTTATACGTCAAAGTACATCGTCGTGGAGAGCCCCAGTGCTTTTTGTTAAAAAAGAAAGATGGTTAATTGTGATTATGTGTCGACTATCGAGAGTTGAATAAGTTGACAATTCGAAATCAGTACCCCTACCTGCATCAACGATTTATTCGATCAATTGGTAAATGCAAAAGTATTCTCAAAAATTGATCTCAGATCAGGTTATCATCAAGTGAGAATCAAAGAAGAAGATGATATCTATAAAACCATTTTAGTACCAGATACGGACATTTTGAGTTCATAGTAATGCCCTTTGGATTGACAAATGCACCAACTGTTTTTATGGATTTAATGAATAGGGTATTTAAGGAATTCCTAAATAAGTTTGTTATTGTATTTATCGTTGACATTCTGATTTATTCAAAGGATAAGGGGGAGCATGCAGAACACTTAAAGATTGTGTTACAAACATTAAAAATCACACCTTGTATGCAAAGTTCTCAAAATGTGATTTTTGGTTGAACGAAGACTCCTTCTTGGGTCATGTGGTGACAGAGCATGGGTTATCTGTAGACCCAGCTAAGGTAGAAGCAATTCTGAATTGGCCAACACCGACTACTGTTACAGAAATTCGGAGTTTTCTTCGATTGGCAGGTTATTATCGAAAATTCGTGAAAGATTTCTCAAAGATTGCATTACCACTGACTACCTTAACTCGAAAGAATGTTCCATTTTGCTGGACTGATGAATGTCAAAATGCATTTAGTGAATTAAAAGAAAGATTGACGACAACACCAGTGTTAGTAATGTTGTGTGGAATTGAAGATTTCTAAATCTATAGTGACGCATCGTTGAAAGACCTTGGATGTGTATTAATGCAAAGGGGGAAAGTCATAGCATATGCTTCAAGGCAACTGAAGGAGCCCGAACGAAATTACCCAACTCATGATTTGGAATTAACAGCGGTCATTTTGCACTAAAAATCTGGCGACATTATTTATATGGTGCTCAGTGTGAGATTTTCACGGATCACAAAAGCCTCAAATACATATTCTCTCAGAAGGAAATAAATTTACGTCAAAGGCGATGGTTAGAATTAATTAAAGACTACGATGTAGACATTAAGTACCATCTAGGTAAAGATAATGTCGTAGCCGGTGCGCTAAGCGGGAAAAGTTTGGCATCCATGATCATACCGTTAACTAAGCAGAAGGAGTTACTACGCGAATTGCAAAAACTAGAATTGCTGACGTGTATAACCACCGTCCAAAATCGAGGTCAACACTATCAGTTGATGGTGAAGCATCCAATTAAAGAAAGGGTACGCAAAGCTATGAATCAAGATCCTCTATTTGTGAAAATTTTCGAAAAAGTAAAAAGTGGCAATTCAACAGCATTTGTGGAGGAAAATGAGTTATTATTTATGAATGAAAGGTTGTGTATTCTGAATGTCAATGCGCTTCGATCAGAGATACTTTATGAAGAACACAACACGACCTACTCGATTCATCCTGGAAGAACAAAAATGTATCACGACCTCAAGCAAGAATTTTGGTGGCCAGGGATGAAAACGGATGTAATCAAATATATTGTCAAATGCCACACATGTCAAGTTGTGAAAGCGGAACAACAAAAGCCCGGCGGATACTTACAATCTTTACCCATTCCTGAGTGGAAGAGGGATGATATAGCTATAGACTTTGTTATGGGATTATCGAGGAGTAAACCTGGAAACAATGGTATTTGGGTTCGACTAACAAAAAAATTTGCACATTTTATTCCCATGAAGAAATACGGGCCAGTTCAAAGGTTAGACAACCAGTACATTGATGTTATTGTGAAATACCATGGAATTCTCCGATCTATAATCTCTGACAGAGATGGACATTTTACATCTGATACTTGGAAGTTAGTACAGAAAAAAGTTGGGAACCAGATTATTGTATAGTACTGCTTTTCACCCACAAACGGATGGTCAATCAGAAAGAACCATTCAGACGTTAGAAGACCTTTTGAGAATGGTCGTACTCGATCTAAAAGGATCATGCGAAAAATACCTATCACTGTGAAATTCTCTTATAATATAGTTATCAATAAAATATTCAGATTGCACCATTTGAAGCTTTGTACGGGCGGAGATGTCAAACTCATCTAAGCTGGGCAGAGGATGGTGAACAAAAGTCATTTAAAAAGGAAAAAGTGGATAAGAAGTATGATAAAATATCAATTGTTCGAGAAATGTTGAAAATAGCTCAAGACAAGCAACAAAAGTATTACAACGTCAGGCATCGAAGAGTAGAGTTTAAGGTGGGTGGCATGGTCTGTCTGAAAATAAAACTTTTCAAGGGAATCTCGCGAATTCGTCGAATTGGAAAGCTTAGTCCAAGGTATGTGGGGTCATTCCTAATCACTGAAAGAATTGGAGAAGTGGCATATCGCTTGGCATTATCTGGTGATCTTCAGAATCTTCATGACGTGTTTCACGTGTCTTCCTTGAGGAAATATATTACTGATCCTGTTACAATAGTTCCTTCTGAGCACATCCAAATTGAAGTTGATCTATCAAGCCCAACCGAGCCATACAAGATTGTCGATTGGCAAAATAAGCAACTCCTAAACCGAGAAGTTTGTTTCGTTAAAGTCTGGTGGAAAGGGCATACTGAACATGAAGCAACTTGGGAAAAAGAAGAAGTAATGAGAGATCTCTTCCCTCAACTCTCTGATGTAGTTTCAAATTGAAGATTTCCGTGGACAAAAATCCAATAAGGAGGGGAGAATTGTGACGCCGGCGACGAGGTACAAATAATTATATTATGTTATGTACGAAATGTGCGCACTGAAGCGACGATAATAGAAAATAACTATGTGACGTACGTAATTTGTGTGCGTGATTCTGAAAAATTTAAGTATCTGACATAAGATAATATAAAGTAAGAAAAATAAAAACAATGAAAAAGCTGAATAAAAATTGTGAGGGTTGCATTTAGCAAGAATTAATTTAACCAGACTAAATGGGCTGGTAAAAGCGTGACTCACGCTACTTAACAGTGTGAGTGTCACGTAAAGGGTTGTTTGGGTCTCGCATAAGGGGAGAGAGCAAAGCTGATCTTCTCATTTCTCTCCCAGTTTCCCGCGAGATCGACGATAGACGAACGACAAGCGCTCGGCGTCGGAAGCTCCAGGCAGCCCAAATCTCCTCCAATTTTTGTGATTTCTCCTTCTTTAGAGAGGTAATCCCTTCCTCTTCACTCCTCTTCATTCCTATGTGAAGTTTTGCATGGATTGGAAGAGCCAAAATTCTAGGGTTAGGTTATTTTTGAGTTTCTTTCATGTCCTTCAGTCTTAACAGTGTCGAAAATGAAATCTCATGATCTAATCCATGATTTCAGGTGATTTTGGTGAAACCCTAGTTGTTATAATGCAATTTCAGAAATCCTAAGTGCGATTTCAGAAATTCTAAGTATTCCTAATGGTGGAAAAATGTTCCTAGTATGTTCTATCCCTCATGTTGGAGCAAAACCCCTTCCATTGAAATTAGGGCAGTGATTTTAGTTGGGATTTTGATGTCTTTTTCTCCACTTAAATTAAGAATACGCTTTAGGATGTTGCACCCTCGCTAATTTGGTGAAAACCCCTTATATTAAATATAGGGCAGCTAACATAAGCGCATCATTTAACCTAATTAGGTCAAGTGAAACCTATCTAGAATGCAAATTAATTTAGATGACTACTCTTATAGGTTATGGCATCCCAAGGAGGCGGGAAACGCAATGACGATTCCGGGAGGGATCCAAGAAAAGGGAAAGTCGCGGTGAGTTCTTATTTCCCTAATTTCAGTTGCTTAGTTCAATACTGTTATTGTTTTATATGCATCTCGATAAATGAACACGAAATAAAATTGTAAGTAAAAAAGAAAAGTTAATAATAATAAAAAAAGTGAACAATGCATCGATGCAAACTGTAATGGGCTATGTTAAGGATATACCCAACTAGTGGAGGTGGGGTGAATGTCCTCCCACCATGAAAATAAATGAAAAGTAAACGTGTGAATATGACAAGGCACGTAAAGGATTTATATGTGTGCGAATATGAAAGGGCACGCAGATCAATAAAGCGTGTTATATAAACACATGAAATGAAAACCAATGTATCTTTAACAGTGTCAATAAAGAAAATAAAATGTGAATAAGTGATACCCAAAAATACATAACTACATACTAAAGAAATACAATCGTATGTAGCCAAAAAGAAGAGATAAAAAATAAAGTGAATGAAAAATGATATGAGGAAAAGTCAAGACAAAATGGGAATTATCAATGCATGAAGATTCAACAAATGTACTAAGAATTTATCACAAGGATAAAAGGGGGAAAATAAGAATTCGCTTAAGTCTTTTGACTAATTAGAAAATGCAACTAAACAGGTCAAGGAAGAGGCCATCCCAGCAACCAGTAATCCCCGTCCACTATGTTCTCATCTCTGGGTGGAAGTTTCTACTGCAGTCTTTGAAGTCCTGGATGCTCATCGAGAGAGATGCAGAAACCCCGAGTGCCCTCGTGAGGATTTTCAATTTTTATTTTAAATAGTCAGTAGTTTGTATGGTTGTACAGAGTAATGTACTCTTATGAGTTTTGGGCTGAGTCAGTCTTGTATATGGAATACAGTTTTGTGATAAGCCCTTCTTTTGGCATGTATAATGTTGGACTATCTTTGTACTATTTCAGTTTTTGATGAAATAAAATGTTTTAATTATCCTGCACTTTCCTTTTTGTACTATAGCATGATATTTTAATCGTTGAATGTTTCTACCTGGCGTCTCTGATGATTAAATGATAAAAGAAAATGAATATGTTAAATTATAGCGCTAGCCAAATAATGGGGCCGTTACAAATACAATCAATGGTTAAAGATGTCAAATACAAGTTATTTACATATACAGCAGCAAATGCTAAAATGAGAATCTCCTTCCAGCTATTTCAGGTAGATTCTTCAACTCCTCTCTCTCTATATATATATATTTTATAGCAACAGGCAAGTGGAGTGTTGAATGATTGGGGAAAAAGCCCGAAAAAACACATAATGACATGGATCCTTAGAGGATAGAAGGCTCATTTCCTTTCTTTGGCTGTAAACAGTATCTCAGTTTACACTTCTCTCAAATCTTCTTTGGTGGTGATGACTGCATTCCAGGCGGGATCCGATGCAGGAAGCTGGTAGTCATCTGGTTTAAGAGCCAATGCGAAATCTGGTAAAGCGGGAGCAGACGGTAAGATCCTGTAAAGTGGACAAATGTCAGCCCTTCATATGGATGATCAGATCAGAACTTCAAAAAAGTTCAAGGTCAGTGGCAGGATCAAAACTCCTACATAATTAGGAGCTGGTAAAATTAAGGTGAGACTTTACAGCCTGACTACAGAAGAAGTTCCTCATGAAATATATTATATTTAAGTGTTGTTACAAAGAAAACAGGTGCAGAAGCCCAAAAAAGTCATTGCGGAAAAGGTGAGAATTGTAACACGAATTGTAACATGGACATGATGATAAAGACAGTAATGTTCAAGAAGAAAAGGCGATGATGCAAGGAGGAAACGAGAGAGAGAAAATAAGATGGAAAATTTTGTTAAGGACATGATAATTACAAAACAAAATATAAAGAGAAGGAAAAGAAAATCTGAGAAGGCGGAAGTAGCCTGCCTTTACGCGGAGAACATAGCTTCATGTGATATTTAATGTCAAAACTTTTCACAAAATTATGGGAGGAGCTGATAAAATATACATACGAATAGCCTCGCAATAAAAAAGAAACTATCCACCTCCATCCCAATACCGGTGGGGAAAACAAAATTACGCAGAGAGCTCCTGATGTGATTCGGTTAGGTGTGAGAAAGATAAGCAGAAAAAAAATGGACAATAATTTTATTCTGGTTGTATCCACTATTACATGACAAACTTGTTCTGTCTTGATATTTAACTGTCTTTCAATTTTTACTAATTTGTCAATCATTTGTCTTGGCTCCCCCAGAGTAGAAAAATACCAAACCTACATGAATTTGACCCATTACATTTTAATAATGTAAAGCCTTTCTTTTACAGGGAACCAATAAAGCAAACAAAAGTGTAAATAGGGCGCTGGCAATATAGTCCAATATCAGTAAATTAATGTACACTTATGCACTTAATATATCGACCTTGGGCCTGACTAAGCATATTTCAGCATTGATGGAGCCACTCTTGCCTATTTTAGTAGTCGTAACAACTAGTCTCCACCAATAATCAATTAGTTTTAGGTTTAATGCATAGGTTCTAACATGGTGTCAGAGCAAACTAAACCTAACTTCCTATTCCCATGCCATCAAATTAAAAAAATAGTGTAAGTTTTAGAGGTCAAAAATAAACACAAAGGAATATGAATTTACAATGCTTTGTTGCGTTCTATTGTAATTCCTTATTATAAAAATAGAGCAATTAAAAAAACAAAATTCACACGCGCGTTTTGCGTAGCTCATCGACGGACCCAACTAACGTCGCTGTACCACAAAGCACCATGCGTCGTAATCTGTGTTCAACTGCCTTCTCTTGTTCTCCGGAAGCAAACGATTCCACTCATCGTTTGACGGACATGGAATTTTTCACCCTACTTTGGACGCAGAAACTCCTCTGCTTGTAGCCTTGAAAAATATTACTTCATCATCATAACAAACCTCATTACTGATCCTGAATCCCATCCATCCTTCCGATTATGGGGCGGATGCCTCCACCTATAGGCTACAAAGCAAGAATACTTTCAACGACCTTACGCGCAATATCTAACATGTTTCGGAGTCAGGAAACTCTTGAAAACTCATCCCCTAACTCTCAAAAGATTTTCTTTTAATTCTAAATAAAAAAATAGTTTCAGATACTCACAGATACTATCGGATATGCCTGAGTATGCTCAAAAATGCCCAAAAATTATGTGTTTTGTAATGGTGATATAGAGAAAGACATGTGAAAGAGAAAGTGTTGAATGATTAGTGGTGAAATTCAATTGATTACGTACTTTTATTCATGGCTCTTATTTATGCTGTAATACATTTTTGTGACCCATAAACCTTGTCTTCATTTAATGTAATATATATTTGATATAATGATGAAAAAAATGAAGACGTGAATGTCAATGTTAATTTGTACTTAAATTTAAATAATTAAAATTTTCAGAAATGCATCTCACATTCTAGGGTTTTTGAAAATTGTGTTTCTTGTGCATGTATCGTATCTCTCGCATTTGTCCCTGTGCTACATAGCGTATAGTTACTGATGGGGTTCCCCAAAAATAATCCGAGTTGAGCTGGTTTGAACTTTGACCAAGTCGTCAAAATGGGTCAAGCCAACCAAGCGAGCGTACGCGCAAGCTGCGCTCGTCTGAGGCCCCGCTAAGCCGTCGCACAACGCCCGTGCCAGCGCGGCCAGCCTGCGTCCACACACGAATGACCAGCGTGCACTCGCGACCATGTGCAAACCGACACCCAACGACGACCTTCGTCGGCACCCTCCTGCCGCCGCCACCTCGCCGACAATTCCTCCTGGGCCACCGAGATTGTCGGGGGGCATGCCCGTCTTTTTTCGAAAGTTGGTGATCGAGGTGACCAGAATCGTGCAACCTCATTCGCCAACTCAAATTTCAAAAAGGCCCAATTACTGATGCGCCCCTCAGAAAAACTATAAAAAGTCCCATATGCCTTCATTTGAAGATAGACAACCAAGAAGTAAAAAGAAAGCTCTGAGGTTTTCCGACGAAGACCACTCAGAGATCTCCTTTGGAGTTTGAAGACCTTCCTCGGATCCCAAGTCCTCCTTTAAGAGTGACTTGAAGATCTCCTTCGGAGATTGAAAACATTCTTCGGTTCTCAAGTCCTCCTTCAAGAGCAACATGGAGATCTCCTTCGGAGTCTGATCTGTTCTCCACAAGTGTCTGCTCAAGTGCCAACTCAAGTGTCTGCTCAAATGCCTGCTCAAGTGTCTGCTCAAGTGCATGTCCTAGAAGCCGCCCTTACGAGCGCGAAGGAAGGCATTGCTTCTTTTTTATCTTCAAGTACTTGCAGTGGCCTATCACCCTCATGAATATTCTAACACTTGTAACCTCAAGCAAACTAGTGGATTTGGTCGACATCGAACCGATCCCGTGGTTTTTTCCATTTCCGAGTTTTTCCACGTAAAAAGTTGTCGTATCTGTTGTTGGTTCTCTTTTAACTGTATGCGCACTTGACTCACTCTCGAGCTAAGGTGGTTCGATTCTCGGGACTAGGAGAGCGCTAAATGACCCGCAACAAGCACAGTCTCGTAATGTCTGATATCTCTGATTGGATCCCTTGACTGTTACGTCAGTTTCACTTCACTGTTTTTTGAGAGTGATGCAAGGCTCTTCGCCCATTATGTCCTTTAGCCGCTATACTCTATTGACGAAACTTGATGAGTGGTCATACCTTTGTCGCTCAATGTGTGACATGCCAAAGGGATAAATAAGATTCCTTAGCTCCAGCCAGGTTGACCCAACATTGCCTACTTCGTTTCTTTATGCTACCCTTATGTGGCCGTTTTTACCACAAGTTATTTTGTGCAGAGATAGTTCCTTGATTGGGGCACCACTTTCAATAATTAGTGACTCATGAGCTCATTCTGACGACAATTATTCGAAGTCTTTAACATCAAGCTCCAATTGAGCTATGTGTGGTCCTATCTCCATGAGCACATTCCGACGAAACTTATTCAAAGTTTATGGCATCAAACTCCAATTGGCTTTGAATGCCACCTCAAAAAGATGGGCAAAAGGAAGTCCTCAATTGCAGTATGGAGACCTACTCGTGTTATTTTACCTACAACAAACCACGCCACTGGTCAACGTGGCTCCCTTGGTCAGAATTTTCTTAGATGACCTTTTTTTTCAGTCAGCTGCTATGCTGTCCCCTTTTCAGATTGTTTATAGGCAACATCTACCACAGATTTTGCATTATATGGTAGGAAGTTGCAGAGTAGTCGATTTTAACGTCAATCTATTAGATCATGATGAGGCTTCCAACAACACAAGTTCAATTTGTTGTTTGGCCAAACAACATACAAGTCTTTAGACGAACAAGCATCTCCACAACTTGGTTTTTGCCCCTGAAGATATGATCTTTGTGAAGTCCCCATCCCCATCTTTCAGTGACCACAAGGGTATGCCCAAAGTTGAGGGGCCTCTTCTAACCCCTTCTCCGTCTTGAAGCACATCAGATCCATCACCTATCATTTACAACTGACAGACCAGAATTATATTCACATCCTTTTGCACATATTTATATTAAAAAATATCATCAGCGCACCCCTAGAGGAGTCACTACCTAGGGATCTCTCTACCAAAATCACATATACTTACAAGCTAGACACCGTTATTGATTCTCACCAGATCAATCAGGATGGCCAAATGGTTTCTTAGGTTTTGCTCCATCCACATGGGATGGACACATTTAAGTCCAAATGGACAAACACCAACGAGTTGTTGAAGCAATTTCCCCTGCTTGATCTTTGGGACAAAATCAATTTTCATCAGGGAAATGTTATTGATGTTAACCCCACAACACCCGCATGCATGGGCAAGGTTAGGCTTTCAATCTTACGGGTCTACTTTATGAGGATATTGACCGCACCGAACAAAGATGAGAAAGGAAATTTAGAAGAATTCGGTAGGGTCATTTAGCTTTTTGGTCCTAGTTAGGGTATGATGAATCCCATTTATAAGGGAATGTTTTTTTTTTCTTTTTTTTAGGAATCATCCATTTCATATGTATTGAGCGCTTGCTTTCAAGGGCAATATCAATTTCTTTTTCCACTTCTTCTCTTGCTTTCGATGCATATGCGCTTAATAAGAAGTTAAAAACCAAGTTATCTGAATGTATTAGCGAGAAATAAAGAGAAGATTACTAACAAATATTGGCAGTCCTACGAAAATAATAGTTCAAATAAAAATAAAGATATAAACCCATTGAATGGGTAAAAATGAATATGATAATGTCAAAATCTGCACCAAAAATTGAATGTCTGAAGAAGAGTTTACCTTTCCTGAGAGTAGAGATCTAGATTGATGTTAGCTTTGATGGAGGCATCTTTAGGAATTTTATCAGAGAGATAACTCATTGATCCCCAAGGAGCTGGGCTTCTGCAAAGAGTGTGAAACAATTTTGATTTTATATACCAAGAGTAAAGTAAGTAAATGAATTCATCCTCTAATTATACTAACTTATGACCAAGATAAAAGAGGCAAGGCGCGGAGCCAAACAGGAGACAAAAGTGCAGCACAGCTTGAAATTATATTTCTAGAGAACAAAACTCGAGCAATAATCTCTTAGAAGTGTCTGATATAAGCATACGTCCAATTTGAAGAAATAATCCCCTCACCGAGATGTTTAGATTTGTTTTTCCACTTTTTTAAGCAGAAACATGTTTAGCTTTAATTATTTCTTGTTTTTAATTAGTAAAAAGTCTGGTTAGCTTTAATTATTTATTGTTTTTTATTAACAAAGTTTAGAATTAAATCCATAAGCACCATTAATGCCCAAAGTAATCCAAGGTTCCATAATAATTACGAAAAACATAAAACTCCTTTAGTTAACAAATTTTCAATTATTTAATATATATTTGATTAGTCAAACTAAAATCTAACTGACATTTTATACCTAAATGTCTTAATCAAAATCATAATTAACTCGGAGTCAGAATTAAATGTGTACTCCATTATTAAATACACTAGAACTTGAATGATTTACATTAAGCTTCTTAATCTCAAATAAACTATCTAATAGGCTAGATAAATCGTTTGTTAACTTTGGTACCTAATTACCATAAAATACTAATAAATTAACTATTTAATTAAATCCTTAAATACCTTAAATAATCACGGTTTACCAATTACTCCTATCATTTAATTACATCAGGATTAAATATTTTATTTAGTATTAATTATTTTTTAATATATTAACTGAAATCTAATGCGTACCTAATTATGTGGATAATTATATATTAACTACTAATACACAGAAGTGCAAAAAGACTGACAGCAAGCCCGGTCCTAGGCTTCTTCAAAGCCAGGCCTGGGCAAAGGGGGTCTGGCAAGGCCTTTCTGTAGGGCCAGGCTATCAGAAAATTGGGCAGCTGCCCAACATTAACGCTGGGCTTTTGGCCGTGCAGACCCAAGCCTTTTTTCCACACCCGGGCCTTTTTCACACCTCTATACAAGTCCTAATAATTATGATTAAAAGGGCAGCCCAGTGCACAAAGCACCCCGTGTAGCTGTGTAGCGAGGGTCCGGGGTAGGGTCCCACTACAAGGGTGAAATGTAGGCAAACCTTACAATTATGATAGTCATACTTAAAGTCTAAATAATCAATTCCACCATGTCTGAACATGAAAAATTAAAATTTTCTGAAACACCATGTCTAAACATGAAAATTTAGAATTTTTCAAAACCTTAGTTATCTTGATTATAACAATTAATTACTATCCAGCTTTATTAATAATTCATAAACATTAGCTTAACTTATCTAATAAGTCAAATAATAATTTAAATGTGCTTCCAGCCTTTCAAAGCATCTAAACAAGCACGTGCTACAGTCTGAGTTACACAAATGCCCTTATGAGTGCTTTCACTCCTTCACGAAACAACATAATGTGCTTTCCAAATTGAAGATAAAAATATTATTGTAAAATACTTTTTTATGCTTACATAACTTTTGAAAACAGATCAAAAAACACAAGTGGAAAAGCATCCGGTAATGATCACGGCTTCATTTTGTATCAACTTTGCGGTGGCAAACCAAAAGGTTGTGGGTTGTCTGAATTAAAAGAACTGAAAATATTAAACGACTCAACAAGGGAAAGAAAGTAGATCAACTGTGTGGAGGTCTTCTTGCACAGGAGTCAATATACTCGCCAAAGTTTCCTCCGTCGCTGCCACTGTCTCTCCTCGTGTAGTCGCCTTCTTCGCCCGTCGACGACGTACCACTGCTCTCCACGATGATTACACCTCCGACATCATCTCCTGTGGGGGTGCCGCCCCACCTTGGGCCGCCTTCGTCAGTCACTGCGGCCGCCGTCCCACAACTTCCTTTGTCGGACCCTGCTTCGCCGATACCTCCGGCCAACTCGCCGCCAGATCCGTTCCTTCTACCGATAGTCGTTCCTTCAGTTGTCTTGTCATTGCTGCTGACCACCGCTCCACGATTCCCGGAGAAAACATTCCTTTCGATGCCCATTTTTCTAACGGCGTTGGCACACCTCATTGACATCCCTGCCACTGCTACACGCTATCAGGCATTGTTTTGGCAGGAGAACAAGATGCCAGAAGACTCGGCCATCCACGCAAAGTTCGAGCTCGAGGACAAGCTCAATTTGAAGACCGGAAGAGATGTTACGGGTCCTTTATGGCGTGATTTATTATTAAATAGTTCCTAAAATGCTTTTATTTTGTCTTAGAGTCGCGTCCTTATTGGGCGTCATTATTTATGTCGTGTTTTTATGTGTAGTCCAAATTTGTCTTATTTCCTTTAGCGTTATTTTCTTGTAGCTCTTTCCTTGTTTGTGTCGATTGTAAGTCCTATTTAAATGACCCAGTGAGTCTTGTATTGGTAGGAATGAAAAAAGTTTATTTTCTCAAACCCTAAGGGTTCGTTCGGAAAGGCGGAAATGGAAATCAGTTTTTGGTTTTGGCTATTAAAAAAACCTTTACAGTTGTTCGGTTCACAGGATTTGACCAAGGAATTGGCTTTGACCAAAACCCTGGGTTTTAATATTTGCCTAGCATCAATTCTTATATCAAAGCCTGGTTTTTGACGGTGAAACTCCCGCAGCCCCCATCGCGAAGAAACTCCCACAGCCCCCATCGTGAAGCTTGATTCCTCTTCTCGCCGCGGAATCAGTGGACGATTTCGCCGGCAGTGAGGTGAGAGTGGTCGATTTCGCCGGCGGTGACGTGAGACCTCTTCCTCGTTATGTATTCCTCTTCATCTTCGTTTCTAGGGTTGAATGACGGTGTTCTTCGCCTTCATTTCTTCTTCGTCAACGATCTCAGCAACCGCCATCACGTAGATTGCTTCTTCTTCTCGCTGCGGAACCAGCAGTTGATTTTGCAGAGTCATCTTCTTAAGTTTAGGTATAACTGAACCTTCTACTTCAGTTTAGGATTAAATTCCAACATTTGATGTACGTATAAACCTGGAATTTTTTTATTGGTATGGATAAACTAAAGATGAATATGTCTTCATCTTAAAGAGTTGACTAGATAGCTTTTTTATTTCATACAGTTTACTAGAACAATTTGTGGTTAATGAATCTTTAGTTCGTGTTGTTTTTATGTTAATTTTTAAACAGAAATTCTGATTTTATGCAATTCCTGTGAATGAATTCCATTCTGCATCCGAACAACAAAATTGCTCAATTCCAATTCCTGCAGCTCAAAACCTTCCTGCAGCCGAACAACTTATTTGGAATTCAGGCAAAACCAAAACCTTCTGGTTTTTGTTTTTACTGAATTCCAATTCTTTAAAACCAAAATCTACGATCTGAACGGACCCTAAAAGAGATCTTGGAAGCTCTCTCTCTCTCTCTCTCTCTCTCTCTCTCTCTCTCTCTCTCTCTCTCTCTCTCTCTCTCTCCGCTCCGCATTGGTAGCCGCGGTCAAGGCTCCATAATATCTCCGTCTCCGTCATCTCCACCTCCAGCTACTCTTCCGGCGAGCTCCGAGTAGGTCCCTAAAAGAGTTCTCCTACAATAATAGTTTTCAAGCATTTGGATGCACCCTTCGAGGCACTCTATGGCAGACGTTGTCGGACTCCGTTATGTTGGGCTGAAAGTGAAAAGAGGTCTTCCAACAAGGAATCATGGGTTGACAAGACCATAGCTTGAGTCAACTCATCCAGGAGCGCATGAAAATAGCTCAGGATCGTCAGGCCAAGTACTATGATCAGAGGAACAGATCAGTGGAATTCAGCATGGGAGATTATGTTTATAATTTATATGAAGGTCAGACCAGTCAAGGGTGTCTCTCGAATCAAGCGGATGAAGAAATTGAGTCCAAGGCTCGTTGGTCCATTCGAGGTACTGGAGCGCATTGGTGAGGTTGCATATAGGTTGGTCTTGGCGTCTTGCCCGAGGAAATGAGTTGTTTACATGATGTATTCCACGTCTCATATCTAAAGAGAGCAGTCAAAGATCCTAGTCAGATAATCAGTACTGAGGAAGCACCAATCGAATCAAATCTTAGTATCTGTATCAAACCAGTCAGAATAGTGAACTCAAGAATTCAGCAGCTCAGGAACAGAGAGATCCGCATTGTAAAAAATTTTTGGATGAACTGTGGCCGACCAGAGTATTCATGGGAAAGAGAAGATGAACTCCGGAGCAATGAGGATTATGCTTTCCTTTTGACTGAGGTATGATTGTAATTTTCGAAGATGAAAATTTTGTTAGGAGGGGAAATTTGTAACATTCATAATTTAATACGCAAATTAAATTTGATTGCAGGGCCCAATCACGAGCAAAATTGCCCAAGCCAGTGTCGGGTCAAGGTACAATTTTATTACGATCAATGGAGGTGCGTCAATCAACTATTAACGAAAGTGGTTGGAATTTTATTCGATGCATCTTAATATTTAGGCGAGAACGTAGCACTAAGACTTAGCATTTATTAAGGATTGGCAAAAGTGAAATAAGACTAAACATTTGTTTTTCTCTCCTAAGAAATTTAGCCATATTCCCCCACCCCCTCTCCATTTCACGTTTCTATTTAGTAATAACCGCAGCTCCCACGTTTTCGTAACCGATACCCCGTGCGGTTCTTTAAATCGCATTCGTCGCTCAGTAGGGAGACAAAACCGCCGCTCTTTTCCTCTCCACGACTCGACCGAAAGAAGGCTAGGGAAAACCCCACTTCTCACTTCCGATTCTGGACGGCGCATAGCTCGATCCTCTTGGCTTCGTCGTCGACAGCAGGAGCAGGCAGCATCGATCCCTCCAGAAACCCTAGGCGCTGATCTCGTGCTGCGTGAGGAAACCCGCCGACTTCTTTCTGTGGTGTTTCGACGCAAGGTTCCTTCTCCAGCCGTTTTCCTGTGCTGGCCCAACCTTCCCGATTTTCGGGTCAGGTAGGATTGATGTCTCTTTTCAAAGGGCATTTCTTCGGTTCAACTTTCCTTTCTCCTCTTCCAGCAACAAGTTTCAGATCTTGTTATTTCAACTTTCCTCCGACAGAAATTCTAGCAACCAGCGCCCCTTCCTCCAGAGGTCATGAGGCATTGCTGCCGTTTCAGACTATCCTTTGCATGAGGACTTTTGATTAGGCTTACTCTCTCGTTCCACAAGAGTATACTCAGGTAATAGCCGACTCTTCCATTCCAGTAATATACCTATTTTCACGGTATTCGTAAGAGATGGTCTCTGTTTAGGTTTTAAGGCCCTCTTAATTTGTTAAACATATTTTTGTTCTTCACTGTAGGATTGACTTTAAGGATCTGCCAATCTTTAGTGTAGCACCACTAATTGAAAGGAGGTATTGATTCCCTTTCAAATGCCTTTACTTTTCTTTCAAGTGTGGAGTGACAATTCATAATTTCTGCAGAACCTAAGAAATAAGGTAATACATAGAGTTGCTCGTTTCACTTATTAATGTTGGTTGGGAATTACATATTTTCAGGTGTTGGTTAAGCTTCGTAATAAATCATAAAAACATCGCAAGATTTCCGTTTCAATCTAGAAGGATATATGCCGCCGCATCTTGTGTACAAACGCCGCAATACTGCAGTAAGAAATTCTAATTCTTTTTTGTTAGACATATCACTTAGTTATTGCATGAAAATGTTCGCGTGTAATTAATGGATGCTTATTAGTATGGGAAATTGTATTGTATCATGATACAGTAATAGCGAAATACACAAAATTATAGACCCATCAGAACATCTAATCATTATGAGTATAACTATGTAAGCATAAGTAAAATACTTTTATATTCAGTTAGACTTCCAACGATTTTCGTGAAAATATATAAATATGAATTCACCAAATTCTATAGAATGCGCGAAATCACTAAATAACATGAATATGTCCTTAAGATACTTAACTAGTTAGATGTATTACCTAGGGCCTCCAGTTAAATAATTATGCAAGCCAAATTAACAGAAAATAGTTAGGAGGCACGATCGAGACTTTCTCTCGTGATAGATAGAGGCGCGCTATCTTACTCATAGGGCGTAGCAGACCATATGAGCCTCAAAATTTATGGGACATGACATCTCATTTAGAAATTAGAAGATGCGAGTTCGTGTTTGTGAAACACTAGAACACCTACGTTCGTTAGTAGGGACTCGGATCGCTAAAATTGCGCATAAAAACCTACTCCACCTAGAATATGAAGAAGGACAAGCATAAGACAAATAAAATTCAAGTATATGTCAAAATTTAGAAAATCTCTATAGTTAAATATTTTCGGAACTTGAATGAAAATACATATCATGATTAAACTAGAACAGACATTTAAGTTTATAGTATTTTGATAGAAAAATATGCATAGTGTTGTAGAATATTTTTCCCAGTATAAAATATTATTTTAAAAAGCATGCACACATGTTTCATCAAATTATTTTAGTGTCACTAAGAAGCATGGTCTTTCTTACTCTGCAGTTGGGCTGACCCTTTTGGGGCTTATTATTACAGGGGTCACGGGTGGTGTGTTGCGCCTAGGATGAGAGTTTGCGGACCTCCGTATTTATAGTTGGTTTCATGTTCAATTGTCATTCTTTCAGTACTGAATTATTTCCCTTCTTATGAACATGGTGTAAGCTAAATGTTTAAAATTATCTATGTATCAGACTTTAAGTAGTATTTCAGAAATTCAGATGTTTGGTTCATTTTTTCATTCTAGTGGCTCTGTGAATGCAATATTGATGAGGTACACATTTACCCTTACCTGCATTTTTCTACTTCCGCTGTAAGTTTCCTTTTAGTACTTTCATATTTACCTGCTATGTAACAATTTAAATATTGTTACTTAGTTTACTTTTTATCACGGGTCTAGGCTCGGCCGGACTGCTTATTTGTTGATAAACTAGGTTGGGGTGTTACAGTGTTATTGTTTATTGAAAATTTGAAATGTTGTAATTTTATTTATACAACTATATGCATGCTTACTTGTCTTGTAGTAGATGTCTGCTTCGGGGTCGAGCTCAAATCCCATTGGCAAAAAGTCCTGAAAGAATGCATTTGGTTCTAGAAGTGATCCGGGTTGGGAGCATGAGATTGAAATTGAATACAACCAAAAAAGTTTAATGCAAATATTGTTTAATTATTATTAGATCTGGTGGGATATACAGGTTGAAACATCACTTAGCCGGGACCAAATTTAATGTAGAAGTTGCACTAAAGTACCCGAAAATGTGAAACTTCAATTTTTGAATATTCTTCAAGCTCATGGAGAGGAGGCTCTAAAAAAGAGAAGAAATATTGAAGAATCCAATGTTAATTATGAGGTAGAATTGGGTATAGAAAAAAAAACAAAAAGGAAAGGAGTCAATGGACGTTTTTCTTAGAAAATCAAGTCAATCTACTATTAATCATATTTTCAAGAAAGATACACGTGAAAAGGCATGTCAACAAATTGCTCATTTTTTCTATACAAGTGCAATTCCATTTAATTGTGTTAAGAACTCGGAGTTCATAAGCATGGTTGAAGCAATCGGTCAACATGGCCCCGGAATGAAACCACCATCATATAATGATATTAGAGTAAAATACTTAAAACAAAAGGTGAAGAGAACTCTAGAGTTTCTAGAGGAGTACAAGGTGGAATTGAGGAAAGTTGGTTGTACTATTATGTCAAACGAATGGTCAGATAGGAAAAGGAGATCCATATGCAACTTCTTGGTAAATAGCCCAAAATGCATTGTGTTCTTGTCATCAATAGATACTTCTGATATCTCCAAACTTCAGATAAGGCTTTTCAAATGTTAGATGAAGTTGTGGAGAAGATTGGAGAAGAAAATATTGTGCAAGTGGTAACAGATAATGCTTCAAATAATAAGGCGGTTGGACAAATGTTAATGTAGAAGAGGAAAAATTTATATTTGACGGCATGTGCTGCACATTGTATTGATCTGATTTTAGAAGATTTTGAGAAAAAAATTGAGCTTCATAAATTAACAATAGCAAAAGGTAGAAAGATAACAACATACATCTATTCTAGAACTTTGCTTCATACTTGGTTGCTTGATTTCACAAAGGGAGAGAATTGATCCGACCTGCAGTCACCATATTTGCCACAACTTACTTGACCTTAGGATGCCTTTCTAAGAATAAGGATGGTTTGATGACAATGTTTACTTCTGTCAAATGGAAGTCTAGTAGATTTGTTGGTTCAAAGGAGGGGAAATCAATTCAAAATATTATTTTCTATACAAGTAGATTTTGGTCTCATGTTACTGTATGTTTAAAAGCAACACTTCCACTCATCAAGATGCTTAGAATGGTTGATTCAAAGGGTCCTATAATGAGATTTATATATGAGCAGATGGATCGAGCAAAGGAAATGATTCAAATTAATTTTGATAACATCAAGAAATGTAAGTAGTTTAATTATTTTAAATTCATGTTTCATATTGTGCTTAGAATCTTTTGATTCACGTGCTAACATGGAATGGTTAATTTATGTGTTATGTTGTAAATATGAACCAATATGGGCATCATGGATGAGAGATGGGCAAGCCAACTTCATGGGCCATTACATGCCGCAACTTATTATTTGAATCTTCATTATCACTTTAGCCTATAATTTAGGGCAGATGCAGAAGTAAAAATTGGATTCTACAGTTGTCTCTAACAAATGATTCAAAATGAAGATGAGAGAACAAAAATAGATATTCCAATGGATGATTTCAAACATACAAGAGGGTTATTTGGGATAAACTCCGCAAAGGCAACTAGAAACAAAAGATCTCCAGGTTAAACAATTATAGATTATGTTATTTTTAATTATTAATCAATAAACATGTTATTTTATTTTTAAGCATTTACAATATTGTCATTTATAGTTGATTAGTGAGATTTGTACGAAGATAACTGTCCCGAATTAAAAAGATTTGTAATTCGAGTTCTAAGTTTGACATGTAGCTCTTCTGAATGTGAATGTAACTGGAGTGCATTCGAGATGGTGAGATCAATTATTGTAAAATATATCCTCGCATGTTAGTTGTAACATTGATTCATGTATGCATGATCTTATAATTTCTTATTGTCATTTTAATTAATAGGTGCATTCGAAAAGAAGAAATCACTTACATCAAAAGAAAATGAATGATCTAATTTTTGTGATGTATAACAAGAAGTTGATGGAAAGATAGATAAAAGAGATATGCAGTTGAAGGAGAAGTTTTTTAATTTTGAGGATATCCCTTCTGACGATGAATGGATCACAGAGACGGAAGATCCAGTTCTTCCCCGTAAGGGCAACTGGTTGGGGATTCTTCAAAATAGAGATGCACATGAAACATATAGTGATGATAGCATTGAAAGGAATGTTGAAGAATCCACTATGGAAGTAAATGAAGAATGTATGTTTCATATCAAATTTAAATCATTTGATAATGCACAACTTTTCAACTACATTATGTATCGTCCTCTCTTTTCTTAATTAAATTCTTTTATTTTAGGTGGAGTTGAAGATCTCACCATAAGGCGCAGTTGTACAACCCTTATTCTCCGAAGGTGGGCCCATTCAAAGCCACGTAGGCAGAAGTCAAGGTCAAAGATTCAACACAGAGGTCAGCAGTCCAAGACACAAGACAGTTCAGCAAGCAGGAGTAAAAGGAGGCCTAAGCGAGCATGGGTGAGCTCGCGCGAGTAGCCCCAATACTCGCCAATAGGTGGGCGACCATAGGTGATACTCGCCTATCCCCGAGCGGGATCGCCTCAAATGTCGCCAGTCGCCGAGCTGGGTGGGGTATAATTAAGACCCCCCCCCCCCCCCCCCTCTAGTTTTCCTATAAATAGGACCCCATGGGTACTTGGATTGGCACCTGATCTTGAGCTTCTGGAACCCCATTTTCGAACTCTTGGACCCGTTATCCTTGGTAGCTACTCTTGATACTAGCCAAGTCGGTGTCTTCCTCGTACCCTGCTCGGATATCTTTGGTTGTGGAGGGGAAGTCTCTTCGGAGCTTCTGGGTACGTGGTGGGACCTCTCTGCCGCAGCGCCTGGGGTTCTGTTGTTGTTGCTCTTCTAGTTCTTCATCGTTGCCAGTCAGGCCTTCTCGTTGGACTGCTTGGCGAGTAGCCTCCGGCTGCATTGATCCGAACTTTAGAGTCGGGAATTTCCTGGCTTCAACACTTTGGTGCGGTGAGCGTGGATCGTAGTCAGAGGGAGAAATTCTAGTAGAAAGGCGAGATGGTAGTAGTTGGCGATCACGAGGAGGTAGTCGATAACTCGGCCGGCGGAGGCGAGTTTGTGACTTTGGCTGTCTTTGAAGAGTTCGTGCGGCGACTCGAGGGGACCGTGCGAGCAGCTCTCCCACCTCGCACGAAAGGAACGACGACCTCGCCTCATCATCCGATTCTTGCCGATGAAGGTGTTCCATCCCGGCGAGCAGAGAAGGAATACGAGGAGGAGCCCGAGTGACCAAGGAGGTCGCAGTTCTACCTGCAGGCCTCGCAGGGAGCCGACGGGACTCGATTCCGCGAGGAGGAAGAGCAGGCGAGATACTACGGTACTCGCCCATTCAGCGAGTATGGAGGTGATACTCGCCAGGTAGATGATCGTCGCCAGGTGGGTGGGAGGAGCCCATTCTGCGAGGAGATCATTGATGCGCCCGTGCCGGAAGGGTTCAGAGATCCCGTGATGAATTACTACTCAGGGAGGGATGCCATATCCGACACATCCAGTGGTTCGAGGATGTAGCCTCCATCTGAACCATGTCAGATGCCTTTAAGGCTCTTCGCTATCACCTTCAGAGGGAAGGCCAGGGACTGGTTCCACCAGTTGCCTGCAGGTTCGATCTACTGCTTCGAAGATCTGTGTCGGGGGCTAACAATGCGGTTCGCCACGGCCAAGAAGATGAAGAAGGAGACAACGGCCCTCTTCCACCTCGTGCAGGGAGCCAAAGAAACGTTGGGGCATTACATCGATCGCTTCCAGGAGGAGGTGTTGGACATTCAGGAGGTGGATGGTCCCACCTTACAGCTTGCCCTGACGTTCGGCCTTCGTGATGGTCTCTTCAAGTTGGAGCTCGGCACGAACCATCCCTATTCCTACGGCAACCTCATCGAGAGGGCCAACAAGTTCGTTCAGGGAGAAGCTTCTAACCGAGATTTCCTTGCCCAGCTCACCAGGGTGACCAGGGAAGATGAGGAGGAAGAGAAACCCCCAGAAAGAAGGAGGAAAGAGGAGCCCAGGAGGGAGAAGAAGAGGAAGACAGAGGAGAGGCGAAAGGAGGAAGGAGGAGCCTAGGAAGGAGGAGCCAAGGGGGAACGATGAGAGGAGACTCATCGTGGCTCTAGAGCGTCGGGAGGAGGAAAGACGCTACCAAGTTCCCGTCAACCAGCCGCCTTGGAGGCCGGACAGAGGACCTCAGCGTCAGGATAGGGGAAGGAGATCCCCGGAAAGAAGACGCTTCGACCGGCAAGAAAGGCGTCAAGAAATAAGAAGGGAGGAAGCAATGGCGGTTACCCGGCGCGGCAACCGGTAAGGTCGGAAGAACCGGCAGAGGAGGCCACAGCCGGAGGAGATTCCCCTTTCCTGTGATCTGCACCAGGTAGAGGGGCACGGGACCATGGCTTGCCCAGACTTTTGGGAAGCCGGGAGGAGGTTGGAGGCAGGAGAAGTAGGAGGAGAGCAGCGGAGGATAGAAGCGCCTGTCGAGCTGCCGGCCGTACAAGCCGTCGCTCGAAGGAGGAACGAAGACCGGGTCGACCATGGAGGTCGAGGTGACATCGCCCAGAGAGGCAGAGGAGTAGGGGTGATCCACGGGGGAGCAGGGCTGGGAGCTTCCCGCAAGGGCAGCCTCCATCAAATCTATCGAAGGAGTGTCGCTTCGACCTCGCAGGCACCGCCCCCGTTGGAAGAGATCACCTTCTCAGAGGAGGACATGTTAGGGAATGAGAATCCCTTCCATGATGCCCTCGTAATCCAAGCTGCAGTAGAGGACTTCACCGCTGATCGAATCCTGATCGATAACGGAAACTCCGTGAACGTCGCCTTCAAGGAGACGTTCGACGGTCTGGGCGTCGGAGCGGAAAGAGTCTGAGCGTCGGATGGTCCCCTCTTTGGCTTCTCGGGAGAGAAGAAGGAGGTGGAAGGAGGAGTAGATCTCCTTGTAACACTCGGTGGCACCTCCCTTAACTGCCGCTTCGTCATCGTCGACGCCCCGAGTTGCTACAAGGTCATCTTCGGAAGGCCACTTCTCAACACCTTCAAAGTCGTTCCGTCTTCCTACCATCAGTGCCTCAAGTACTGTCAAGGCGACGTCCAGGTGAGGATCAGGAGCGATCCAAGAGCCGCCCGCGAGTGCTATCTCAGCGCGGTTAGCACCATCAGCTGGATGGCTGACGCAGAGGAGTTCGAAAGAGTGCTGGGGAGCAAGGCCAGACTGGAAGTGGACGAGGAAGTGGAAGAGGTCGAGGTACTCTCTGAGGCAGGGGTACCTGGATAGCTGAAGATCGGAGGATCGCTGAAGATCAGCGAGAAGATGGAGATGGCGACGTGTCTGCAAGAGAACGTCGACATCTTTGCCTGGAGTGCTGCTGAGATGCCAGGGATCGATCCTGAGGTCGCCTGCCATCACCTCAATCTCGACCCCTCTGCAAAGCCCGACCGCTAGAAGAAGAGGTTCAGTGCCACCATGTTGGCCGTACCTATCCGCGAGGAAGTAAAGAAGCTGCTTGAGGCAGGCTTTGTGTCAGACATCCAGTACCCAGGCTGGGTCTCGAATGTTGTAATGGTGAAGAAAGCTGGGGGCAGCTGGAGGATGTGTGTTGATTTTTCTTTGATGAATAAAAGCTACCCGAAGGATTGTTATCCCTTGCCTCGAATCGACGCGCTGGTTGATTCAGCCGTCGGTTTTTCAGTAATGAGCTTTCTCGATGCATTTTCAGGATACCACCAGATCCGAATGTATCCCCCCGGCTGTCGTGATGTCTCCTTCATCACTGGCGATAGTTGCTACAACTACAAGATGATGTCTTTCGGGCTAAAGAACGCAGGTGCGACTTACCAGCGGTTGATGGACCATGTCTTCAAAGAACAGAAGGGAGGAACCTGGAGGTGTATGTGGACGATCTCTTGATCAAAAGCAAGAGCGTCCAGGAACATGTAGCTGATCTAGTGGAGACCTTCGCGACGCTGAGGAAGTTCAAGATGAGGCTCAATCCAGCAAAGTGTGTGTTTGGAGCTGGAAGGGGAAAGTTTCTGGGGCATCTCATCACCCCGGAAGAGGTAGAGCTGAACTCTGACAAGGTTAAGGCAATCCTGGAAATGACTTCGCCAAAGACGATGAAAGAAGTCCAAAGGTTGACAGTAAGGCTGGCGGGTCTTAGCCGCTTTCTGTCAATGGCGGGAGAGAAGTGCTCTCCGTTCTTCAAGACGCTTCGGAAGAGCGAGGACTTTGAATGGTCCGGAGAAAGCGAGAAGGCGTTCGACAGACTGAAGGAGCAGTTGACTCAGACACCTCTCCTTCAAAGCCCGAAGGAAGGCGAATACCTACTCATCTACCTGAGAGTAAGAATGGAAGCAGTGAGTTATGTGCTAGTCCGGGAGGAAGGGAAGAAGCAGCTACCCATCTACTATGTTAGTCGAGTACTGAAGAAGGCCGAACTTCGGTATCCGATCCTGGAGAAGCTTGCCTTCACCTTGGTGGTGTCGGCGCGGAAGCTCCGCCCTTATTTTCAAGCTCACTCCATCCGGGTTGTGACTGATCATCCTCTCTGAAGTATCTTAGAATGGGTGGAGCATTCAGGAAGGCTGGCGAAATGGTCGGTAGAACTCAGCGAGTTCGACCTTTCCTTCTCGCCCCGGGTGGCAATCAAAGCGCGGGCAGTGGAGGACTTTTTAGCCGACTTCTCGGTAGAAGCAGAGACGGGGGAGGAAGTTTCTAATCCAATCCACTGGAAGATGTTCGCGGATGGAGCTTCGGGCAGAAGCTCGGTGGGAGTAGGCATCGTTCTTGTCAGCCCACAAGGAACTAGGATCGAGCAAGCAGTCGTGATTCTCTTCCCCGTCACAAACAATCAAGCGGAGTATGAGGCCATAGTGGCAGGCTTACGCCTCGCGCAAGAGTTGGGCATCCAAGATATCAGGGCCTTCACTGATTCGATGGTGGTCGCTTCGCAAATTCGGGGAGAGTTCGAGGTGCGTGACGCCGTCCTGCAGAAGTATCTTGTCAAAGTGAAAGGATTGATTGGAGGGTTTCAATCCTTCTTCGTCGAGCATGTACCGAGAGAGGAGAACTCGGCAGCGGACCGTTTGGCCAAGTACGGGCCGAGGGCCGGAGGAACTATCACGGAGTTGTTTCGACTATCCATCGAGGAAGGAGAGATGATGGAGATCGAACAACGTCCTTCGTGGATGGATCCGTTCGTAGCATTCCTATCCACCGGACAGCTCCCTGCGGATGAAGGGGACCAAAGGAAGTTTCGATATAAGGCGGCATACTACTCATTGCAGGATGAGGAGCTATATCGCAAGACCATCTCGGGCCCCCTAGCCAGATGCATCTCTGAAGACGAAGTACCTCGAGTGATGGAAGAGATCCACTCGGGAGAGTGCGGAAGTCATTCTGGGACTCGTACTTTCGAGCAAAGAATCATAAGGCATGATTATTTCTGGCCTACTATCTGTAAGGATGCGGAGATCTTTTCGAAGAAGTGCCAAAAGTGTCAGCTATTCGCCCCCCTTCAGTTGCAGCCGGCCCAGCAACTTCGTTCGGTCACCGCCCCGTGGCCGTCCGCTATCTGGGGAATGGATTTGATAGGTCCCTTTCCTTCAGCCAGTGGCCAGAGGAAATTCGTTCTCGTCATGATCGACTGCTTCTCCAAGTGGATCGAGGCCAAAGCTCTGGCCAAGACCACCTCTCAGGTCGTGAAGAACTTCATCTGGGGGGAGATCGTCTGCAGATTCGGGATCCCTCTCGCCATCGTCACCGACAATGGTCCCCAATTTGCCAGCTTAGAGCTGGAAGATTTTTGCAGGCAACTAGGGACTGATCTTCGGTTCGCTTCAGTGCATCATCCTAGGAGCAATGGACAAGTGGAGGCCGCCAAGAAACTGATCATCAACCTCCTAAAGAAGAAAGTCGAGAACCTACGAGGTAATTGGGCGGAGCAGCTCCCCTCGGTGTTGTGGGCTTTGAGGACCACTCCTAGCTCAGCCACAGGGGAAACCCCGTTCAAACCCTCTCATGGGTCCGAGGCTCTCATCCCAGTATAGTTCAAAGTCCAAAGTCCAAGGGTGGTTGCGGCCGAATACGGAAACGAAGAATGGCGGCTGGAGAATGAAGAAGCTCAAAAGCTATCTCTCGACTACATCGAAGAGCTCTGCGACTTAGCCTCTGCTCGGCAAGAGGAGATCAAGCGTCGAATGACGAGGCACTTCGACAAGCATGTCTGCCTCAAGCATTTCCAAGCCGGTGATCTAGTCCTAAAAAAAGTGGACGCAGCCGGAAGGTCAGCGGCCGTTGGGAAGCTCTACCCAAATTGGGAGGGACCTTTCATCGTCCACGAACCGCTCATAACAGGAGGTTATCGCCTGCAGAATCACGAAGGGGAGCTGTTGGAAAACACCTGGAGCGGCGACGACCTGAAAAGTTTTACCCCTGAGCGGGAGTATGTACATCCCTCTCCTATAAATTCACCACTTATGAATAAATTCTTCACCCCCCCCCCCCCCCCCCGAAACATGGGGTAGAAAAGAGTTTTTTACATTTACCTCAAATTACAAATGTCTTCAAGAAAAGAAGAAAGGCAGGTGAAGCCAATCTCCACGCTAGGTTGGGGAACTGGCCTCCGACTTAATTCTCGTAAAACCCGGAACGGGTGATAGGACGGTGCCTCGCTAGTGCGTTCTCTTAAGACCAAGCCTCTGCACGTTGGTCGTAGTTCCCTCCGACCGCATCTCTTATCCGACTGTGGAGATTATCAGGAAGAAGTCTGGACGCCGACCTCCCAATTCGATGAGGAGATGATCGACTTAACCCATCAGGGGACCCTTGAATAAAGGCGTCGTAAGCCTCCGAGTGCTGAAAGCTCGTGGCGTAGCGTTCCGTTTCTGATTATTTCGTCCGATCATTTGAGTTGGTGCGCTTAATCCACTCTGATTGTTGAGTATGTCAGGAAAGAGTCCACCTCAACAGCATCAACATCACAGTAGAATGGAGGCCTTGGGATGTTGTGTCTTCGGACCTCCCCGACTGTCATTCCCTACTTGTCGATCTCTTCGTCAGCATCAACATCACCGTAGGATGAAGGCCTCGGGATGTTGTGTCTTCGGACCTCCCCGACTGTCATTCCCTACTTGTCGATCTCTTCATCAGCATCAACATCACAGTAGGATGGAGACCTCGGGATGTTGTGTCTTCGGACCTCCCGGACTGTCATCCCCTACTTGTCGATCTCTTCGTCAGCATCAACATCGCAATAGGATGGAGACCTCGGGACGGTGTATCCCCGAGGACCAGCCCGATGGTCATTCTCTACTTCTTTTACCTTGGAGCTCATTACTGTTGCAAGCATCCTGGCCATTCTTTATCAGGTACGAAGGAAAGCATTGGGAGCATATGTCCCTCGGGACCCTCCCCAAGTGCCCTTCAACAGATCAACTCCACCAAGGATTTTTCAAGAAGGCGAGTATCCAGGTGCGAGCATATTGGGCGCGAGTATGCAGGTGCGAGCATGCGAGCGCGAGTACGAGCGAGCGAGTAGCTAGCGTGCGAGTAAGGTATGATCGTCGACCGCAGCATCCTATCTCGCGCGTTCCTAGGAGCCTAGCGAGCACTCAATCTCGCCTCGAGCCTAAGAGCCTACTCGGTATACAAACATAGAAGCAAGAACGACAACAGAAGGCGAGCAAAAATTTTGTATTCATTTCTTTCAGAAGATTTTTGAATTACATAATGGAAAGAGCAAAAAATGTTGTACATCTTTTGAAAGCTGTCAAAACAAAGGGGACCCCGGCGACTAGGCATCATCATCGCCTTCATCATCGTCCTTGTCCTCTTCATCGATGTCGGCGTCCTCCTCGCCATCCTCGCCATCGGAGTCTTCGTCCTCGGCATCACTGGAAGACGGTGAAGGAACTCGCCTGGGAGAGTTGGACTCCTCGGTGAGCAGCGTCGGGATGATGTCCACCACGGTCAGGTCCTTCGCCTCCGGCTTCAAGAAACCTTCAGCTTTCAACCTGCTCAGGACGACCTTCCTGGTCGCCCGCGCGATCTCTCTACGGATGTGTGGCTTCTCGTCACCATGCATCCTGATTTGCTTGCCGACCCTAGAGGGGCCCGCCTCCGAAGGCCGATACTCGGCAGGCCGAGTTTCCAGCTCGGCAATACAGACTTGGGCAGCCTCCAAGGTCTGTCGAGTATCCTCCAGCTCCTTCTCCAGCTGAGATACTTTCTTCGCCATCTCAATCTCGGCGGTCTGCGCAAATATGAAGACAGCAGTTAGCGAACTAGTCGGCATAAAGGCGAGTATTCCAGAAGCCAGAAGGGCAGCGAGCGAGTACCTCGAAATCCTTGCACTTGGCAGCCTCTAGCCCCAAGGAAATGAGCTTCTTGCTCTGCACTTTGATCATTTGCTCGTACTCGACCAGCCTCCTCGTCGTCGCATGGCCGAGCTCGGCGGCTCGCAAGTACGAGCGCGAGCTCTGATGAGCCAGATACTCGGCCGAGACATCTTGCAGACCCTCAGCATCCGCGTGACCATAAAGGGCGAACATCACGTCAAAAGCCTCGCCGATGTCTTCCCAATCCTCCAAACAGGCGGGAAGATTGGTGCTCGGGGTAACCTCGTGGGAGCGCTCCGCCCAGTTCACCAAGGGGCGACCATAGGCATCCTCGCCACGAGTGCCCTCGTTGAAGAGCGGGTGACTGTGAGGCTCGCCAGCCTCCGAAGGATCCGCCTTCGCTTTCAGGTCTTTCCTCGCGACCTCCTTCTTCTTCCTCGCAGGTTCCTGAGACCGAGCCTTGCCCTTCCGCTTCTTAAAAGGCCCGGC
This sequence comes from Dactylorhiza incarnata, assembly GCA_033032865.1. Taxonomy (NCBI): domain Eukaryota; kingdom Viridiplantae; phylum Streptophyta; class Magnoliopsida; order Asparagales; family Orchidaceae; genus Dactylorhiza; species Dactylorhiza incarnata. Next base: position 4,229,859 of record JAWHQI010000133.1, on the reverse strand, counting down.
ATCATCGTCGGCGACCTCTGGCGCATCACCGCCCGGCGACAGGTCAATGGGAGAGGAATCCCCGACCGCGCGCGCCGAGGTCCCGGCGCCCCCTTGAGAGGAACTCGCCAATTTCGCAACCGGGAGAGGCTCGCTCGGCAAGCAGCGAGTAGCTGCAAGAATACAGGACAGGAGAAGGTTAGTCGACAGTTGAAGATAAAGAGGCGAGTATAATCGATACTTGCTCAGAAGGTTACCTTCGCCCGGGAACACCTCGGTGAGTTCATCTACTCGCCTCCTCCAAAAGACCACATCCAAGCGGCGATTCCGGAAGCAGTCGAGTAGCTTCTCCCTGCTCTCCTCCAGGTAAGGAATGGCGAAGGCGCTTTCCGCCGGCTGGAAGGACGAGCCCGGAATGATTCCAAAGTCTCCACTGATGACGACTAGCCGCTCGCCCCAGCGATGGTTCTTGTTCGCTGTACCGACTAGCGAGCAGACGTGGTTGCACAGAAAGACGACACCCTCGCCGATCGCGTTGAAATGGAATACTCGCCTGAAGACGGAGAGATCAAAGGCGATCCTCTCTTCTCGAAAGAAGCACAGGAACCCAATGATCATCGCCACTCCATTTGGGTTGATTTGGGCAGGGACTATCCCAAAGTAGCGGAGGATCTGACAGAACTCCGTCCACAATGGTAGTCGCAAGCCGACTTCGAAGTGGCGCATCGGGAACACCATCTCGGTGGACGAGAAGGTGTTTTGTCGCTCATCTTCGCGAGGAAGCCTGGCGACATACCCCGCCGACAGGTACTTATCGGAAAAATCCTCCAAGTCCTTGGGCCGAGTTATCTGCTTCTTGAAAGAGGTCGCCGCGAAGTTCTTGGCGTAACTCGTACGCCGGATAGTCGCCGCGTCCGCCATCATGCAAGAGAGTAATGAAAGTAAGCGAGTATCAGGAGGCGAGAAGAAGAGCAAAACAAAGGATACTCGCTAGGAATGAAGGAAGATCGCCAAAAGCGTAATTAAGACGTACCCACCCACCCCCCTATTTATAAGAGTCGAGGAGACTTGGCTTGTCGGTTACGCCGCCGCGAGCACGAAGGAGGGTCGCGAGTATTAAAAAAGGTCGTCAAATCCACAGCGCGTCAAAACACCAACCTTTAGCTCGCGAAGACCTGCAACAGAACACAAGCAGCTCGCCAAGCAGATGTGACATTCAACCATTACTCGCCGAAATGAAGAAGAGAAGAAACTCAGACATCATAAACAAACAAGCAAACAAGGAAGGAAGGCGAGACTAAAGTACTCGCCAAAAAATATTACATTAATAAATGTGCAAATTACAAAGATACGCGGCGTCCAGTCAACTACAAAGGAAAAAGGAAAACAATCTAAGGAGGACCCTGAAGGTTCGCCTGGGCATCGGGAGGTTGCGGATGTCGCCCAACCCAGCCCATGCTGCGCGCTTTCTTGAAGTGCTCAAAGGCCAAGGTCATCGCGTCCTCGCCTTGACGCAGCTGGTCCTCGATCCTCGCCTGCCGACCAACCGAGCCCATGCTCGCACGCATCCCCACCAGCTCGTTGTGGTGCAGCTGTTGTCGATGCTCCATTCTGGCAACCCGGCGCTCCAAGTCGCTGACAGTCTGAAGGCGAGATTCTGCACCAGCCAGCCGAGTATCAAACTCTTCCAGCCGAGATACCCGCACCTCCAAATCAGTCAAGCGGCGATGGGGCTCCTTAATCGCTAAGCGCTCGACCTTCGCCTCCAGATCCAGGATGGCGCGAGTAGCCCTCTCCTGGTACTCGCGGGAGGGAAGCCCGACCGCATCGATCAAAGCTCCCACAGGAGTCTGAGCGCGAGCTGCCAAAGAAAGTAGAAAGCATTAGTGGCGAGCCTAAAGGTAGGTCGCAACAAAATTCGGCAAACAGACAATTAAGCACCAGGTCGGCGAGCATCATTCCTCGAACCGCAAGGAGGACTGCGAGATCGCCGAGAAGGGGAGCCCCTTCCTCGATGAGGGGAGGCGCTGTGTTGACCAACACCTCGCCGGTTGGAGTAAGTTCCGCCGGTTTGCTCCCTGCTGGGAGGTGCGTTCCCCCGACCGCGACCATCCACTGGTCGCCCTCCCCTTCTTGGGGCGAAGAACCCTGAAGATCCCCCAACCCCGCCTCGGCGCGAGGACTCTCCTGGATGGGACGAGGGGGTCGTAGAAGACAAAGGGCGATGATCGCCTGGGCCGTCAGCTGAAGGCGGCAATGGAGGCGGTGGCGGAAGTTCACCCGCGGGCAACTGCGAGCTGCTCTCCAGCTCCGGTCGTTTTTGAGGCGGCGCCGGTAGAGGCGCGGTGCTCGACAAAGGAGCCCTATGCTCGCTCATAGGCCGCTTCTCGGATAGCGAGCTATGAAGGACCCGCACAGGGCCACCACGGCGTGGCCCCTCCCCAGCTCCCGGCGAGATCATCGGAGATGATCGCGGAGGAGGTATGGATAGAGGATCCTCCATAGCCCCGATAGCCGGCAAATCTGCGAATAGAAGAAAGGATGTCAAAACCTCATCAAGCGACACTTTAGCAAGCAAATTCGAAAATGACGAATATGGAGTTCACACCCCGCACAGGAGCGACACCCAGTTGAGCCTGAGTCGAGGCCCCCGTCGTACTCGCCTCCGGAGCGACCTTTGGCGCAGGAGGATCCAAAGCAGATGGGTTTTCCGCGTGAGAAAGACCCAGGTTGTCAAGCATTTGCTGACGACGGCCGACTAGAGGATCGGCGATCTCCTCCGTAGCAGCGCTCTTCTTTTTCTTCTTCTTCTTCTTGGCAAGCCGCTTCCTGTTCTTGGAAGCGAGGAAGTCTTCAAGCTCAGCGTCTACACGAGCAGGAGTTCGAACAGGCGGCAGTAATCCCAGAAGGTCGGTCATGTCAGCGGCAGCTTCCTCTGCAATACTGCGCGACATCTTGAGCGAGATCAGAAGAGTCGTGCAATCAGAGACCCCTCCCCCTCTATATATAGAGCCAGGGCGACAGCAGCGAGATGCCGACTATAGACCAATACTCGCCAGCATGACAGCTCGTCGAATAAAGGTTGAATGTTTCTTTCCAAGCAACTACATTACTCGCAAAGAGCGGGGATTGTGTACAACCCTTATTCTCCGAAGGTGGGCCCATTCAAAGCCACGTAGGCAGAATTCAAGGTCAAAGAGTCAACACAGAGGTCAGCAGTCCAAGACACAAGACAGTTCAGCAAGCAGGAGTAAAAGGAGGCCTAGGCGAGCATGGGTGAGCTCGCGCGAGTAGCCCCAATACTCGTCAATAGGTGGGCGACCATAGGTGATACTCGTCTATCCCCGAGCGGGATCGCCTCAATGTCGTCGGTCGCCGAGCTGGGTGGGGTATAAATAAGACCCCCCCCCCCCCCTCTGGTTTTCCTATAAATAGGACCCCAGGGGTACTTGGATTGGCACTTAATCTTGAGCTTCTGGAACCCCGTTTTCGAACTCTTGGACCCGTCATCCTTGGTAGCAACTCTTGATACTAGCCAAGTCGGTGCCTTCCTCGTACCCTGCTCGGCCATCTTTGGTTGTGGAGGGGAAGTCTCTTCGGAGCTTCTGGGTACATGGTTGGACCTCTCTGCCGCAGCGCATGGGGTCCTGTTGTTGTTGCTCTTCTAGTTCTTCGTCGTTGCCAGTCAAGCCTTCTCGTTGGACTGCTGGGCGAGTAGCCTCCGACTGCATTGATTCAAATTTTGGAGTCGGGAATTTCCTGGCTTCAACAGCAGTGACCTCGATGCTATTGAGTATATTAGTGAGGGTGAATTGATGATGATGAGAATGTCAGTGGTGATGATGAGGAAAATGTGATACTTGATGAGGATATAGTCGACGTACCGATTAAGGATTTGTACTGATGGTTTTACATTGACCATTGGATCGTCGAACTTAAACTATTATTTGATATTTTATAATCTTGTGTACTTTTTACTTGCTACTGTAGAACTTATAGTTATAACTTGTAAGTTATAATTATGCTATTTTTTAATTTACTTTATTTCCTTTCTTTTAAATTTTGATATAATTAATAAACAACTTGTTATTTTTATAGTTTTTGTGTTGATTGTTTGTGTAATTGGATGATACCAAATCAATTTTATTTTTGAAGTCTTGCTTTATGAATGTAGTAGGATCTTACGATCCTCGATCCGATCCTACGATCCAAACCACAAACCGATCCCATCTAGGATCTCGATCCTGACAATCTTGATAACACCTTAGATGACATTCTTAACATGAACTTACCAAATATTCATCCACGTTACTCTACAACACAATGCAACAAGACAAAAGACAGTAATGTTACATGGAAACTAAAATACAATAGCTATGAGTCACAGCATTCCTAAAGACTGCTATCTCACTTTAGAAGGGTATTAATTAATTCATTCTACGAAAAGTAATATTGAACATAAAAATAAATAAATTAAAGATGATATGGTAAACCAAGGTGAAAAGGGAGTGCTATGATTAAGATGGGTGAGAAAAACAAATTGTAGCAATAGTGTAGAGCAAGAAACAAAAATGTACTCTACTCAGGATTAATGAAAAAGATGGTACCTTGACGTGGGTGGTGCTGCATGGAAGACTTCACACGTGCTCTTACTTTCTTTCAAGAAACTGTCTGCAGCTTGCAGTGCAGCCACAGCCATTCCATGGGATTTCTCTGTGTTTCCCTCATCAAGGATCAGGCCATGATAATAATAAGCTGCCGCCTATCAGGAAAAAAGTGTTTTAGGAGACACCAACTCAGTTCATGAGAACGTGAATGTAATAAGTGGTAGCAAAAAGTTTCATGCCCAACTTCCAAACTTGCAAAAGATACAAGTCCTTTATAATTTTTTTACTAATCAATTATAGGATTGAATGGAACTAAGGCCCTGTTTGGGAGGCCATTTTAGCTCTGGTGTGGCGGGCTCAATTTGCCGACAAGGATTTAGGCGCTGCTTGAGAAGCTCAGCTTTGGTGCGGCAACACTCCATTTGCCACCAGAGATTCAACCTCTTTTTGAGCAAGCATTTGAGAGCTCCATTTCCCTACCGCTCCATTCCAAAACAAGTTCCTTTCCTACCACATGGGAGCCTTAACCGCACCTCTATCTCAAACAAAGCCTTAATCTATTAACCAACTTCGTTAACTCATGTTTTTATAGGGCAGTCGTCTCTTCCTTGGCAACTAAGTTCATACTCCTAATTTACAACCTATTTTCTCAGTGTTAAGTTTTTTTTATCTTTTGTGTTTCATTTAATTTTTTTCAGTGGCTTACAGATTTCTGAACATCCAAATAGTAAGCACGTTTTCCCCTAACTTTATATGATGATAAATAAATAAAGCAACACTATTTAGGACCACGAAAAAGTAAATGGACACAAACAGAACAGGTACCTTTGCTTCAGCACATTTCCACTTAACAAATAACCGATGTTTTTCACCCCAGCCACTGCCAAATGGAATCTTTATAATGCTGTCCTGGGCCTAAAGATACAAAAAATACTATTTAAACTCTTACACATCACTTGCATTTACACATGCATCAGAGTAAACATGGTTTTCTCAAGTGTCCAATATGGCAAATATGGTAAAGTGAAGTAAATAATATAGCAGGTTGATATAACAATTAAGTTCATATAGCAGGTGATGAATGGAAACCCGATTGGAATAGTATAGATTACAATTGCAAAGAAAGCAAGAAACCACGGTGAAACTAGGCATTACATGAAGCTTTTTTTAAATGCATCTTGATGGAGAAATGCACAACTGTGTTTACAATGATTTATATCAATAGAAATAATTGTATACTTACTGGTGAAGCATGACCTAAGTGCTCCATACTAAACCGACAATTAGCATACATGTAACATAAGGTGCAAGGGAATGAAGCGCAACTGAGAACAGGCCATTGATAATTGGAAAATTATATAACACTTATATTGACCTGTCATCGCATTCAGGAATGAAAACAGTGTAAATTACATCTCAAAAGGAGTAGCCCAAGTTAATTGTCAAAAACATCAGGTTGTGTATAAAAACGGAGACTTATTGATGGAGATAGCTGTTCCGTAGCCGATCATCGTCCGCCGAGATCCATAAGGGTCTACTCACGCAAGAGACAGAGTTAAGATTGTCATCTAGACGATCAAAGAACGTAGTCAGGTCGATCAAAGACCGTAGTCAGGTCGATCAAAGACCGTAGTCAGGTACGGATCGACGATGAGATATTTTTATGTATTTTTCATTTTTATTTTAGTAGTTTTCACGGCCATTATGATTGGACGATCATGACCACTTATAATGACGGCCTAGTTCATGAAATCTATAAATACACGCAAGGGTTCAATAGGTGCGATCAAAGGTCCTGGATAAGATTGTCGAAGATGCTAGGTCTTCCCTAGGTGTCGATTCCTAGAATTACTCCCCTCACTTCCCTGCCGTTGCCTCTTCCCCCGACTAGCCTAAAATCAGCCGCCGCACACTTTCTCCTAGCAGCCCATATAGCCCTGCTCCCTGATTCCTAGAATTACTCCCCTCACTTCCCTGTCGTTGCCTCTTCCCCCGGCTAGCCTAAAATCAGTCGCCGCACACTTTCTCCTAGCAGCCCATATAGCCCTGCTCCCTGTTCCTTGTCCCCTGCTTCCAGTCACCGTCCTCAGCCCCCATTCATGAGCTTGCTGCTTCTCCCAGTGCCTCCCACCCGTATTCCCCCACTTTCCCCCTACCCTGTTGCTTCCCTACATTCTCCAGCAACTGGCCACCTCCCAGGCCACCCTACACCACGGAGAACCCCAAACACCCTGCCTTCAACAGTGGTCCACCCCTTTATCTCCTCCAACCCCCTTTCTCCCCCCACCCCCACCCCCAATCAACAGTCCTTGCCTTTCCCCTACCCTTATTCCCATAATATTCCGATAACTATTTCACCCCCCCCCCCTCCTACAAAACATGCCCCCTCCTACATCCCTCTTGCCCGTCCCCTACTCTTACTCCCCTAATATTCCCACAACTATTTCATCCCCCCTCCTACAAAACATGACCTCTCCTACACCCCTGATGCAATCTGAGTCACATCTTATTTTACTTTTATTTCTCACATATTTATGTCATGTATCGCGCTCGCGCACCCTCGTACGGCTTATTGGCGAGACCGATCAATAAGACCCTAAATGAAAAAGTCCATCAAATTAGGCTACGTGATAATTAGGGAAGCTTTGAAAACGACTATTTTTAATTTAAATGTTTTATTTCTTGAAATTATAATCATATTTAATTTCTGAATTTAAAATTAAGTTTTAATTTAATGGAGAATATGAACTGAAAAGACATCTTTAAATTCCCCACATTATTACCATCAATATCATCTATAAAAAGAAACAAACAAAATAAAACCTACCTATCTATTATATTATTAAAACCGGCCCTTTTATTTTCCCTTACATTTAACACCGAGCTTTATAGTTTGTTCTGATTCCAACTTCAATTTTTATATAAAGGAATCGGGCCCTCCTACAAAAGGAGAGCTTGGGAAAAACGAGAAGAACATATTTTACTCCTCTGTTCTTTTCATAACTCCCAGCCGACACCTCCTCTTCTGACCCCACCGCCTGAGATCGCCTCTCCCCTACTCGCCGCCGTCTCCAGCAACCACGCCGGCCTCCGGCGAACCGAATGAGACTCGAAAAAAGTACTCCAATTGTGATAGGGAATTTTATGTGATCGTGCAGTCGTTATGGTACTGTAGGCACTATTTGATGCCTAGAGAATTTGTATTACAACACCAATCATCAGGTCATACGATATCTCGATTTGCAGAAGAACTTAGGCTAACGTCATGCTATGTGGGTCCAGTATAAAACTTCCATTGCATTCTGAAGCATCGAGTCGATGTTCAAAACAAACCTCCATATGGATTTGAGCGTCGAATTGTCGATTATCCCACTTGCCCAGACTTTTGTGATATTTATGCCTCCTCGTCGAGAGATCTATTTGATCCCACTGAGAAATTTGTGATTGTTAAAGGCTATCTATTCCATGGATCTCACAAGTGCATACCTCAGACTCCTCGATGTGACCACCTAGCTAGAGAAATGCGCGTTGGTAGGGCCTCCATCCGCTTTGAGAAAGATAATATTGTAGTTCTGGTTGAAGACCATTTTTATTAGCAGAGCCTCAATAAGGATGTGGCCTTAGTCGTTCGCCGTGATTGCATCGGCTAGACAACCAAAGACGGCATAATATCAGATTATGTACGCCCTTCAGGTCCCTGATCAGCCTTGGGTCGATATTAATATGGACTTCATGCTAGAGCTTCCATGCACTATTAAGAAACATGACTCCATCTTCGTTATAATCAAATAATTCTTAAAGATGGCTCACGAGAACATTTTTATTAGCAGAATATGAAGAAGGATGAGGCCCGAGTCGTTCGCCATTGTTGTATTTACAGGTAAAGAAAGAGACGCGACAGAATATTGGATTATGTACACCCCTTCTGGTCCCTCATCAATCACGTCAATTAGTATGGACTTCATACTAGGGCTTCCACACACTTTAAGGAAGCACGATTTCATCATCGTTATAGGCTCTGTTTGGCGCGGAGGTTGGAGGAGCGGCGGATTGGAGGAGCGGCGGTTGGAGGACCGATCTGCAATCGTGGGTAAGTAGCTGCGGTTGGAGGAGCAGCGTTTTTCCTTTAAATTAGCGGATGGAGGAGCGGAGGCGCTCCGCCAAACGGGAGAAAGTCCACGGTTGCGGATCAGGAATCTCTCCCTGATCCGCAGCCGCTCCGCCAAACAGAGCCATAGTTAACTGATTCTCGATGATTACTCATTTTATAGCATGCAGCAAAATTGTCGATGTGTCTCATGTCGCATCATTGTTTATGAGAGGCGTTTTAGGCTCCATGGATTAGCTATACCATAATGTCCAATCGTGATGCTAGATTTGTGAGCTACTTGTGGAAGATACTATGGATGAAGAGCATACACAACCCTTAAGTTTCCCTCAATTTATCATTCTCAAATTGGTGGTCAGACTGAGGTCATAAATCATAAATAGGAGTTTAGGAAATCACTTGAAGTTTCTGGTCGGAGAGCATGTATCTAACTGAGAGTATATCTTACTGACAGCAGACTTCACATATAATAGCTAGGATAATAGGTCCACTTGGTGGGGTCTATTTAATATAATATCAAGATATGAACCTAGAATGTTTGTTGACCTCCCCCAATCGAGTGGCATCCTAGTGAGTTTGTTGAGTCTTTTGCTCGCCATTTGCATGATTTGTTTGAATTGATCCGACATAAGATTGCAAGTAATAACGAAAATTATAAATCTATGTTAATAACCACATAAGAAAGCAGGACTTTAGAGAAGGCGAGTATGTGACAGTTTGTGTTGAGAGAGATTCCCCGGGGAACGACTAAAAAATTAAATATAAGGCGAATGTGTGACATCCCAAAAAATTTCGTTACACCAAGTTTCGTGACCCCTCAAGCCATAATTTACTAGTTAATGGTCAAATATCTAATGAAAATTTTACTTTTAAGTCATGACAAATTTATCTTAATTTTTATTTCAAGAATTTTTAAGATTTTATGACAAAATCCTATTTTAAGCAATTATGGTATATACTTATTTAAAAATCTAATAAAGAATCTTTAATATGATGATAAAATTTATTTTGGTTTAATAAGCAGTTTTCAGGAAATATATGAGAAGGGGACAAGAAAACCAAAAGTAAATTAAAAACCTTCATTAGTGCGCTCCACTCTTAAAAGAACTTTAATCCTAGCCATTCAAGCATTCCTTTGCCCAAAACCGTGATTCTATTGTGCTTCTATTCAAAAGATTATTCATAAATAGGAGTTTATTGTGCTTCTATTCATAAATAGGAGTTTATTGTGCTTCTATTCATAAATAGGAGTTTATAGTGCTTCTATTCAAAAGATTCAAAACCGTGATTCTATTCAAGCATTCCTTTGCCCAAAACCCCTCAAGCCATAAACCGTTATTCTATTCCACCGCTCGACGATGCATGAAGGTCCATCCTAGAGCGTCGGCTGACCCTCTCCAAGCCTCTCCATCTAATTGTAAAGCATCCTCTTCTCTTGTCAAGGGTTCCTTTGCCCAAAACCGTGAGTCCGCTTCCTGCCCTAGCCTATTCGAGAGTCTATTGTGCTTCCCATGTCTCTGGGAGCTTCTCCATGGATTCAAAGTACTCAAGGAATGGAAAAGCTCCAATGGTTGAGTGAGTTTTCTTCTTGCCATAATTTTCTAAATGTTTTAGGAATATATGAAACTTAAAAATAATTATCTTTAGGAAGTGATGAATAATTATTTCTAAGTTAATAAAATATGATTTTTTTAATGATTCCTCTTCCGCCATATTTTTAAAGCATATGAAACCTACCGTAGAGTTCCAATTTCTATGAGTAGGGGAAATCTAAGATCACCAAGCTTTAGGGTTCTTGATCACCAAGCGTTGGATTTTTTTTCTTTTATTTTGGTAATTTGCTTAAGATCTTCATAGTTAAACTCCTTCTGGGTTCCAGTGAGTTTACTATATAGAGGGTCTGCTAATTTTCCTAAATCCTTTATAAAAGGTCGTGCATAATTAACAAGGCCTAGAAATTGTTGGAGTTTCTTAATAGTGTGTATGGGAGGAAAAGGTAATGCCTTTGTACTAACGAGTTCTTGTATCTTAATTTGTCCTTTGCCAAATTCAGCACCTAAAAATTTGATGTTTTGATGAAAAAATGGTCTTTTTAGTGCTAATAACTAGAGCATATTTGAGAAAAATTCAGCTAGGACGAGTTTTAAGTGTCTAATGTGCTCGTCTTTAGTTTTAGAGTGCACAAGTATATCATCAATATAGATACTGGTAAAGGTTCGATATTTTTTGAAAATATCATCCATCTTTCGCTGGAATATGCTTGGGGCATTTTTAGGCCGAACGGCATGACTAACCTTTTAGTGTCCAAGAGGGCACGTGAAGGCCGTCCAGGGTATACTTTCGGGATGCATTCGGACCTACCAGAAGTCGGACTTTAAGTCAATTTTATTAAAGACATAATGGTTTTGGATATTATTAATAAATTCATATTTATCAGGGATATTATATGCATCATCGATTTTATTATCATTAGCATATGATAATCAATTATCATTCTTGATTTGCCTCTAACAAGTTCACCATGTTTGTTGACAATGAAAGCAGGACTTCTAAGTGTGCTTCATTTAATTACATGTAATTTTAATAATTCATCAATATGCATTCTAAAGTCATTAACATTGTCATTAATTGCATCTATCTTCTTGGAGATAATTCAAAATTTTGAATCTTTTAAGACTAATGTACATTCAATTTTAATCCGAGACCAATCTTTTTGGGGATTTTCTCCGTGGATCTCTTCTTTTTCTAAGGTATTAATGATGTTATCTATTTCGGTATGGCCTGTTTCTAATAGGTTATAAAGGTAGTTGGGGGCAAGCGATGGGCCAAGTTCAGGGAGTTCTTCGGCCATGCCAAGAAGACAGTCTTCTATTCCAGGGTACTTTGTGACAACAGGACAATTCATAAGCCTACACGCTCCTGTTTTTGACACTAATAGTGTGGATGAGGTGGCATTAAAGGGGGTGAACTGGTTGCTCGAATTGTGGTTTGGGAATTAGGAGAGTTTGGTGTAAATTGGAAGGGTTGTCAATAGATACATGTTATGATTGGTAATAATCAATCCATGGTACCAATTTAATAACAGATTAGGACCAATGACACAGTTTACTTTGCTGAGTTTGGGATCTCGTAACGGAACTGGGACAGCCATATCATTTGTCCAAGTGGTATTTTCAAGTTTATATGCAAGTTTATGTGGTATCAAGTTGTCTTGTGTAGTGGAATAAGTTTCCATCCATTTGCGGTGTGCTAAATTGGTCGTGTTGATGGATGTCTTGTATAAACTGATGAGGGACTAGTTTTTTGTCCAAGAGGGTACTGCTACATCCTGTGTCAACCAAGGCGATGACCATTAAGGTCCAGTCTGTTGGATCTGCTAGCGCCTTCAGAGGGGGTGAATAAGGGTTTTAAGAAATTTAGTTTTACACTTCTACTTGTAAACTTTAAATGAAAATATTTTACTTAAAATATTTTTACGAATAGAAATTAAAATCAATTTAGTAAAATTAAAAACATGATTATATTTTACAAATAAATTGATTTCATAAAGAGAAAACACCAAGACATGATTTATATTAATTTAAACATGATTACAAAATTGTGATTTCTATGACGCTAGAAATCGTGGCGACGATGTTTACTCATGTTGTTTTCTACACTGACCCTTCTCCCAAGGACCGGTTGACTCTAGCTTATCTCTCCATAGATAAGGTCTCAAGCCGCCCCTAGATCTAAACCCTAGATCTAGTCGCCAACACCAGCGGTGAATTCCTCCCTAAGCCGCGCACGACCTAGTCGCCAACACACGCAGCGAATTCCACTACTGATACAAAAGTAGACACCAAAAGAAAAGAGAAAATACAAGATAGATTTAAATACAATAAAGAGAAAAACTCCTCTCTAAATAGAACCCTTGATGTTGATGTCGTTTTGCTTGCAAAGGATCGATCTTTGTGGCTTGAGAGTCTTCCTCTTCGATGTCATTCAGATCTTGGAAAGTCTCCGCTTGATGAGAGTTTGTCGTAGTGAGAATCCTCCAAGTGAATATTAGGAAGAAGGCTTCTCGATCATCGTTTTGATAGCCTCCAATCCTTGCGCATGAATTCCTTTTGATCTCCTCTGAAGAACACTCTCTTTAGATGAGTAGGAAAGACCCCTCACTTTCCTCTATACGGTTAAGGCTTTCAGCCCTTGAAAATTTTGTGCAAAACCGTCCACAGGAACTCAATTTCAGGTTGTTTTAAATAAAGGTTGTTGTGCAGGAAGCTACCGCGCGGCGGTAGCGCGCAGTCTTGGATTTCTTGCTTTATTTGCTCCTTTAATTAATGACAATGGTTGTCATCTTTGTAAACAAATGTTGCCCCACGAAAATATGATAATTCTTTGCCTTCAAAATGATATTGCATGCTCCTTTTGGCTCCTCAATCATGTTATGATTGATGAGGTTACTATATAGTTACCACTTGGCGATAGCGTTTGCGCGTCGCAGTAACACTTGCTAAAGATGGACTTTGCTCCCACCAATCCTTGCGTTCAAATCCAATTTGTCAGTTGTCCTTCAGTAATCAATCCTACTGCGAGCGGTAAGTGCTACTGCCCCGCGATAGCTCACAATTCAGAGCATCGTCTTCTGTTGAAAAAAACATCCTCGTGATCAAAAGACTTGCCTACAATCCTCAGTGACTGCTGAAAAAGGATTTAATTCAAAAGAATAATCTTCATCTTCTTCTTCTTCTTCTTCTTCTGCTTACTATATTTCATATTTCTGTAAATTGAGTAAAGAGTTTTAAACATCCCTCTTCAAAGGATTCATCTTGGTTCAAGATCTCTTTATAAGAAGATCTGGTTTGGTTCTAAGAGTCTTCTTATCAAAAGACTTAGTCTTTGGTTCTAAGAGTCTCTTTATCAAAAGACTAAGTGGTTCTAAGAGTCTCCTTATCAAAAGATTCAAACACTATGATAGTGAATTCCTACCAAGTAAAAAAGTGGATGTACCCAAATTTTGGAGAATCACTATAGCTCTTGTGTCTTCTGTGTTGTGAAATTTTTTGTGTTTGTCTCTTACTTAGTTTCATTATTCTGTGATTATTTTTATTCTGGTTGGAATTCTGGATGCCTTAGTAATTAGGATTGTTTTTCTGTGCACTTATTGTTGAAAAGTTTTAAATCTCTATTCACCCTCTCTCTAGAGAATACTCAGGGGAGTCACCGTGCACTTTCATCTTCCGTCTTTTATCCTCATTCAATGTATGTTTGTATCTGTATGACTTGCACACTATAAACACACAAAAGACTAGATCAAATACATAGCAGTATTTGTTATTCTCAAACCAAAAGATGCGGAACGCATGTTCTAACACAGTCTGGAATCTTAAAACGTGTATTAATCTTCAGGCTGTAAATACGAGAGTCATGACGTGGGTCAGAGGGCACGTGCATGCTTAAAACGCTTTACTACTAAGGAGGTGATATTGTGGGTGTTGTTGTTGTTCGGCCATGTAAGTGTGAGGAGAAAAATTATGTCGAGAGAGGTTGTCTTAATTTACGTAAAACCTTGCACGCTAAATACTTGGTCTAAGTGAGATGGACTACCTTCCCAAGCTCTTTCCATACTTGAACCTTTGATTTTAATTTTTTAATAAAGCGAATTGCAGGTAGGTGAGGTTTAATTGTGAATTGTAGAGCCTGGTTGATGTAGACAGTATTTCTAAGATGACCGTTCTTAAGGTAAGCATCCATCATATGCATGACGAAGTGGATCTTATTGGGAGTGCACATAATTATATATCCGGTCAAACATGGCGAAGAGACTCGTGATGTCTTTTTATAGTAATGTTACTTGGATTTTCAGGTCATTAAGTTGGGTTTTAATGTCTAAAATATGTAATTTATAATTTCATGTCGTCGTGGTTCAGAAGGGAGAGACTGGCTGGTAAGGAGTGTAGGGTGTCGTTCTTCTAGGTAGAACTTGCAGATTCGATCAAGCAAGAAGTGCACAGGTATCGTAAAGCTAAAGAGGGATATCTAAAATAGTAGGTGCATGGTTTATCATTGCTACCACTATTGTATTTGCATATGTGCCTACAAGTAGTCATGTTATATTTGGTTTAGATATTGGTTAAGGATATCAAGCTTTGATAGGTTATCTTCATATGATTCACGACATTTTCGATCGAATTCTACTAGCTCTTGTGGTAGTTCTTCCTTGTCACCATCTGAATCTGGGAGATAGTGATCTTCATGGTTTGCAATGCTGATTATGATATAAACATTTTTTGTGTCACTAACTGGATTAAGTCTTCATTAGTACATGCTATTAGTGTCGCATGTTTATTATGGATGTTATGTCGTCTATTACATTCTTTAGCTAAGCGATTCGTGGCTCCGCAAGTAAAGCATGCTGAGTTTTTATGATAATTCCATTTTTATCGTATTTTTGTACGTGCTTATCTTTATTGAGGTAAGGTTTTTTAGCATTGTTTTTGCGGAGATAATATTTTGTCTTTGGCTTACATGTATGATTATATTCTGGTTGTCGGTAAGGGGTTTTGGTTTCTTTATCGTAGCGTTGTGGTGCGTATATGTTTCTACAAAAGCAATATTCACCTTTTAGTTGGCGACTTATTTGGAGATCGGTACATTTTTTGACTAAGCAATCAATAATAAATTTTATCCTAGTGCTGATATTATCGAGTTCAAAAAGAAGAGTTTTAGGTTGAGCAGGGTAAAGTTGGAGTATATGGAGCTTAAATTTAGCAGTGCAAGAAGGGCGGATGACTTCGTTATCAAGTTGGGTGATCAAGATATTTCCGGCAGTGAGTGCTTTAAATATCTTGAATCGATAGTTCAAAAGGATGGAGGTGTTGAAAAAGATGTGATACATAGAATCCAAGCAGATTGGTTGAAGTGGAGAGGCACGTCAGGGATATTATGTGATCGTTAATTACCATTAAAACTTAAAGACAAGTTTTACCTTACTGCAATTAGACCAGCGATGCTCTATGGTTCTGAGTGTTGGGCAGTGAATTGTGTACATGAGTAAGAAATGGGAGTTGCGGAGATGAGAATGCTTGGGTGGATGTGTGGACACATGAGACTGGATAAAATTAGGAATTAATGTATCAGGGATAAGACAGGAGTGGCGCCAATTGCAGAGAAGATGCAAGAAGCTCGACTAAGATGGTTTGGACACGTACAAAGGAGACATTAGAGGCACTTGTTAGGGGTTGTGAGAGTTTAGTCACTAGGCATGTTAAACGGGGGAGGGGTAGACCAATAAAGACTTGGAATGAGATAAATAAGGAAAGACATGATGTACTTATGCATTAGTGAGATTATGACTAAAGATAGGGCACAATGGCGACAAAGGATCCATATAGCCGACCCCACTATAGTGGGATAAAGGCTTGAGTATTGTTGTTGTTGTTGCTGATATTATCGAGTTGAGGCAAGTTTATTTGTCTTGCTTTATATTTTGGACATTGTTATTAGCAAACCACGTTACGCTATTAGCAAACCATGATTATTAGCAAACCATATATTTTCAAAATGGCTATTAGCAAACATTTTTGTTATTAGCAAACCATCAAAAAATTTAAAAAAAATATCCACTATCAAAACCCTTGTCCATTCCAAAAAAGTGTCCCAAAAAAAACATTTCTTGGAGTATTCTTGTTTTTCATTGTCCAAGAAAATACATTCTCCATAATGCAAACATCATCAAAACCTTTCTCCATTCCAAAAAAAGTGTTGAATTTCCTGCATAAAAATCATTCACATATTAGCTAATGTAGAGATTATAATACCCTAAACAGCTAATGTAGAATACCAATGCAATACAAATCTGTAATGGATATGCATAATCTACACGATGCACTGTATGTACATCTAGAATTATGTAATGGCCTACATTCAGCCCTCTGTGGCTTCATCGTGAAGCCAATGCAGATCAATACCATTGGTGTAGAACATACAGTGCATCGATGTAGGCCATTACAGATCTTCATCTAAAAATGCAGATCAATACCAATGCAATACAGATCAATACAAATGCAATACAAACAGCGTTGTGGCTTCATCGTGTAGAACATAGATTAGCTCAATCGCCGACGAAATGAGGAAATACAAAGCTAATGAGAATGGGAATGGACACAATGAAGCTCAATCGCCATTGCAGATCAATACCAATGCAATACAGATCTGTGGTGTCGTCGAAATGAGGAAATACCTGAAGTAAATGCAGATCTGTGGAAGAGGCATCGTCGTCGACGGGAGCGGCATCCTCGTCGACGGGAGCGGCGTACTCGTCGACGGGAGCGGCGTCCTCATCGACGGGAACGCGGCGGACACAATGACGAAGGGCATCGTCGACGGAAGCGGCGTCGTCAGAATGGTGTCGTCGAAGGTGGTCGTCGGACACGAGGAGGAGGGGGCGTCGTAAGAGAAGCCCTAGATCGCACGAAAGAGGGAGCGGATCTCGGTTTCGTGAATGAGGAGGCAGCGGCTGTTCGGGAGTTCCTAAACCTAAATAATGGTTTGTTAATATAGGGATTTTAGAATTGAAAAAAAAATAGACTAAAATGACTTGAACCCGGTTTTTTGGGGTTTGCTAATAGCGAATCTCGGTTTGCTATTAACAACGTCCTATATTTTTTATATATTTGGGTACCTAAGCGGTCTGGTAATTTTAAAAATAGTTTTTCTCATATGGTCTTATCGTAGAAGCATCATGCTATACTACTATAATATATGTAATTTTGGAGAAATGGTTTAATATAATGTCATTGGCGGATTTGGAGTTGTTCTAATTTGTGTATGGCTTCAACTTGTGTTGTAGTGGTCACATTGGGCTGATATCCCAATAATAAGAATGCAATCTTGTTGGTAAAGTTGTATGGATTTGGTCCCAAGGCAATGTCATAGTTGAAGTTCTGGGGATATTCCTTTTTGTAAGATTCCCAGATGGCTCTGGCTGTCTCACCTAGGAATTTTTCTAACTATACATTTCGTCAGGAGATTTAACTACTTCGAGTTCTTCGTATCGTCAAACTACCATTTGACTCGGTATTTCGAGGACAGTTGGTAACTTTGGGGGGGTCATGTGCGGTGATGTTTAGAATTCGTCCATCAACAACTAACAGTTTTTTGTCGATGGCTTCGAGTGGCATTCCCTTACACTTGCCTAGTAGTCTCATTTTTCCTCTATATTCATTATACACTGGTCGTGGTGGTTGTCCAATGTTACTTTCAATTGTTGTTGGAAAGATATATGTATTACTATCTTGAGATGTTGCCTCGTCATTTGTCAATTCTATAGAAATTTCGGGTTCAGGTTGTTCTATAGAAATTTCGGGTTCTGGTTATTCTTCCAAGAGCACGGTGTCGTATTCATGAAGGAGGAAATCTCTATGCATTACTAAGTGCCTTGAACTCATTTAGTTCGAGTCTATCATATTCATACATTAGGCCCTCATCGGCCAATTTATTCTCTAATCTAATTTGTTCTTCATAAGCGTCTCCATAATTATATTCAACTATATGACATTCTGCGAGTCTATTCATTTCGTAAGGATTCAAGGTCTGGATCTTCATTTTGGTCGGTCCTTGGTCTATGCTTATATCCGTGGAATCTGAGGCTATAAGTATTATCAGTATTTTTATATAAGAGGTTGTCATCTGGTATAAGGATCGAACGGTTAGCTAGATTATTGTTGATATTCCAATCTAGCTCTTCTAATAGTGTGCGATCTATGTCCATTGGTTTGATCATTTTTACTCTTGTACTGCTTATTGCATCAATAATATGGTGGATGTAAAGTTTATATTTTTTTGTACTGTTATTTGTTCATTTTCATAGCAATCCAATATTTAGTAGTAGATTACAATGTCCGGTGAAGTCTTCATAACCCTTTGTTTGGATACCCAATACGATTTTATCGATGTCTTCAATACTTACCATAAAGTCTAGGATGCAATAAAATATGTCTTCGTTTTCTGACATATCTACATCCATGGTTGCGATTATTGCTTTTCGGGCATCGGTTTGCCACTTTTATTTATAAGTGTTATTAGGACCTTTGTGCCTAATATCTTCCGGGCTAGACCTTTGAGGCCAATGAAAATTAAGCCTAAATGGACTAGTTTTTATCAGTTTATTTCAACTGTGTGATAGTATCTTACTAATTAGTTTGGTTTTGTTAGGTGGGTTTGTGACCAGTAATTGGGTATTAAAATTAAAGAGTCCGACTTGGTATAAGGTTTTAGGCTTTAGGAGGCTGATTTGGTCATTATTATATAGTATTAAGTCTTATTCCGCATCTAGGACTTCGTCTAATACGGTTTCTGTTTTTTTTGTCGGAGTAGTTTTTCCAAAAAAGATCATATATTGTATATAATAAAAACAATAATACTAAGTGATTAAATCAATTGGTTAGTAATAAAAAGGTGTTGGAGTGGACGAGATCGGAAGGCAGACATGTGGCTCGACGTGAAGCAAGACTGCTTCGGAAAGGAAAAGACAACTTTTTCTTCGGATTGGCGCGGTGCTCGAAAAGACAAAGGGTAGGGGAATGTTACTCGCGCACCTTCTATCGTGCGCATGCCAACGTGTCGGGATGTCGTGTGAGAGGAGCAGGTTGAGGAAAAAGCGGTGTGCGCGCCAAGGGGGAAGCGGTGTGCACGTCGAGTTAGAGAACGAAGGGCTAGCGGCTTATGAAGAGGAACACATTTATTGTTGAGGCGGGCGGTCGACGAGTTTGTCAGGGGTCGGCTTGGATAAATGGACAACAAAAATAGTATAAAGACACAAACAGGTAGCAGAAGTTCTTACGGGTCGAAGGATTGCATCGTCTGGAGCAGTCAAAATGAAGGAAAGATCGAGGAGTCATTATGTGGGAGAAGTAGGCTCGATGCAGGGGCAGAAACAACATTCGATTCCGAGGAAGGAGATGATCTTGTGTGGACTACGACCGGCGCAAGGGGCTTCTACGAAAGAATCTGGGAGCAAACGACGATTTCTGCAGAGTCGAGGGAAGGTATCAACGGATGCAGTGCTGGAGGCCACGAAATTGTCGCTTTGCGTGTGCTTCGGGACCTATGATCCTTGCGGACTAGATGAGGACGTTGATGGCAATGCGTCATTGATAACAACTATGTTGCTTACGGAATCAAAGGCAGTAGGGTTCGCATGTGGTCATTGATGGTCATGGGTGGAATTTCAAGATGCGTGGTCGTTTGCGAAAGAAAGGAGAAGGATTGAAATGTCTATGATGCCAAGTTGTTAACCTAACCAGTAGGCCACTAATATCTCGTCGAAGGTTGGGTGAGAGTGAGACGGAGATACAAAGGAGACGAGCTCTACCTAGGGGAGATGTGATGAGGGAACTGAACTCAACTTAATGGGAAGGAGGAAGGGAGCCTTGCTCAACCTAAACCCTAATTTTAAGGAGGGGGAAATGGGGGAGGGAAAACTACGAGAAGAAACTAATATTCATTCATTGCTTGATTTTCTCAAGACCAAGGGGTCCTTAAATAAAGGATACATGGCATGAACATAGAATAAAGAAAAGAACATAGAATAAAGATGTCACGTGAGCGACATGAACATTAAATAAAATGTGACATGCACCATACAACATAACATAAGGATGCGATATTCCTAATAATTTTACATAACAACTTAATAAAACATACATAAAACTGACGAATAATGGATAATGGGTCCATAACCAAGAACATGTTGCCATTTGAGTTAATTTAAGGGTTAACTCATAGGCGTGTTAGTCTCTACATTAGCGCCCTCTTTTATAATAAGCTTAGGACTAAGACAAATATCTTATCTAAATCAGCAATTATGTGTGGAAGTTGAGAGGTTAAGGTGTCGAGAATCTAACTAAATAACTTGATGCAGGAAAAAGGTTTAGAACATCACAGGGAAGAAGATGAACAGGAAATTAGGATGAGGAAGCTCTCTTTCTTCTTCTACACAGCTAACAGTTGAATTCAAGTCTTTGTTATATTATTGTGTAAATACCCGCTGAAGGGTAGTATTGTCCTTGTTGCGTTTTTGGTTTTATCCCTTACTCTATATATGAGTAAGGGGGTTGGTTTAATATATTATCACGTTTTATTTTCCTCCACGCTCTTCAACTTGGTATCAGAGCGAAACTCGTGCCCTAGCCGCACTCCGCGCCCTTCGATCGTCGCAGCCTCCGCTCCGCTCGTCACCGCCTTCCCCTTCGATCGTCGCCGCCTCTCCCTCGCGCCCTCTCCTTCATTTTGAGAGTCCACTGTGGATGTTTCCGCTCCCGTCCCTGCGTGCCCTAGCCGCCGCCCGTGATGCTGGTTGCTAGGGACGTTCCCGTCGTTTCCTTTGCCGCTGATTTGCCGCAAATCCAGGTGCGCTGAAGCTTCTCCGCCGTTTCCTCTCCGATTTGCCGCGACTCCCAGCGGCGCTGCTCGTGTTTTCTGCCTGTACGCCGTGCGTTCGTGTTTTTCCTGGCCGACACAAATCCCAGATCTCGGATCTGTGTTGTTTGTGCGCTGTTTGGGCTGCTGCAGGATTTGTTTGTACCGCCGTTTGGGTTGCTGCCTGCTGCCTTCCTGCGCTGTCTTTGCCAGTGATCTGCTACAGGATGTTCATGTCTGCTGCTGTCTATGACTGATTTTCCCGCTGCTTTCCCGCTGATTTGCTGCATTATGCCTGCTGGATGGTTCTGGTTCACTGATCTTCGACATATCTGATCTCATTTGTTTGCCTCTGTTTTGTTCCCATGGATGATTCATCTGCCGCCAGTGACTCCCCTTCACCAAGTGTGGTAACCCCCCGGATGAGCGACTCTCAACGCCCTCCTGGACATTCTGGCTCCCTAAAGATCACCACGGTTCCCTTGGATGGGACCAATTATTTGGAATGGTCTCGTGCTGCTCAGCATCTCATTCGTAGTCATCAGTTGTATGGATACATTGATGGGACAAAGGTGGCTCCTCCTTTGGCGTACCCTACCTGGCCTCGATGGGACTCAGAAAATTCCCTGGTTGTATCCTGGCTCCTTCACTCTATGTCCCCGAAGGTGTACAGGAGTTATATGTTGATGGACTCTGCCTACGAGATTTGGACTCGAGCGCGAGAGACATATTCACAGATTGGCAGTTCCACTCAGACGTACGAGCTGACACGGCGTATGCTGGAGCTTCGTCAGGGAACCATGGCGGTATCCTCCTACTTCTCTGAGTTCGAACGCATCGCTCAGGAGTTGGATTACTTTGATCAGTTTACCCCTGCCTGCACTGCCGATGCAGTTCAGCTGCAGAAACGTGACGAACGATTTCGCCTACACGTGTTTCTGATGGGGTTGAGCATGGAATTGGACATGGTTCGCACAAATATTCTTCACCGCTCTCCCCTTCCGTCTCTTCGGGAGGCGTTCAGCATGGTTCTTGGCGACGAAGACCGTCGAAGATCCCTCATCACAACACCTTCTCCAGATCGTTCTGCCTTGACCAGTGTGGGCCGTGGAGGCTTCAACAATCCTAGTGGTGTTCCGACCTGTGATCACTGTGGTCGTAGGGGACACACTCGGGACGGTTGCTTCAAACTTCATCCTCATCTCATTCTACCTGGATACAGCCGTGGTCGTGGCCCTGGCCGTGGTCGTGGTTCCGGACGAGGGGGATATCGTCCGACCGGTTCTCGTTCTCACGATGCTGCTTTCTCTACTGAGGTGTTGGATGACCATCAGGGTCAGTCACCTGGACTTTTCACCACATCGGAAATGGATGCTCTCCGCCGTCTTCTGCATTCACAGTCTGATGCTTCACCGAGTGCTATCTCTACCTCTTTTGCCACTGCTACCATGCCTAGCGCCAATGCTGCTGCTACTCCTCTGTCTGAATGGAATATTGACTCCGGAGCCACCGATCACATGACCGGCTCCTCCTCAGGTTTTTCCTCTTACACACCTCTGTCAGGTAAAGACAAGGTCATTTCTGCGAATGGCACTTTGTCTCCCATTGCTGGGAAGGGAAACATTTCCTGTTCCTCCTCCTTATCTCTTTCGTCTGTCTTACATATACCGTCTTTTCCTCGCAATCTTCTGTCTATTAGCAATCTTACTCGGTCTCTTAATTGCTATGTAACCTTTTTTCCTGATTCGTGTGTTTTCCAGGAACTGGGTACGAAGCGGATCATTGGCAGTGGTAGGAATCGCGGTGGCTTGTACTATCTGGATGCTTCCCGACCGTCCTTTGCTCTCTCATCTTCTGCTGCTACTGCTGCTGCTCGACGCTGGCACTTGCGTCTCGGGCATCCTTCTCCTGTTTATCTTTCAAAATTGTTTCCTACTTTATCGCATCTTGTTAAAACTTTAAACTGTGATGTTTGTGATATGTCCAAACATGTTCGGCACTCTTTTTCCAATGTTTCTTCTCCTAGTACTACCCATTTTGCTATTATACACTCTGATGTTTGGGGACCTTCCCCTGTGGTTTCTTTAAATGGATATCGATGGTTTGTTACTTTTATAGATTGTTTTTCTCGCACGGCGTGGGTTTATCTTTTAAAGAAAAAAATGAGGTGTTTTCTATCTTCCAAGCCTTCCATAAAATGGTGCAAACCCAGTTACAGGCTACCATTCGTGTTCTTCGTAGCGATAATGGGGGGGAATACGATGATCGTGGCGCGTTTGGAACATACCTCACGAGTCATGGAATTATTCACCAAACTACTTGTGTCTACACCTCTACCCAAAATGGTGTCGCTGAACGGAAAAACCGGCACCTCCTGGATGTCGCCCGTTGCCTTCTCCATACCATGCATCTCCCAAAATCATATTGGGGTGATGTTATCCTCACTGCCACTCATCTTATCAATCGTCTTCCATCCCGGGTTCTCGATTTTTCTACTCCTCTAACCCGTATCTCTGCGACTTCCGTTGTTCATACTTCTCACCTTCCACCCCGCGTATTCGGGTGTGTTTGTTTTGTTCACGTTCATCAGCCTCAACGTGACAAGCTTGATCCTCGAGCTCTTCGCTGTGTCTTCATTGGTTACTCTGCCACCACTAAGGGATACTGGTGCTACCACCCTCCTACCAGACGCGTCTTCTGTACCATGGACGTGACCTTTCGTGAGGAGGAATCTTACTATGTCGATTCGCCTCACACTGTTCGTCAGGGGGAGAATGAGCTTATTCATGAGCTTATTGACGTGCCTCTCCCTTTGATTCCTCCTATTCCTGCCACTCATCCTACAACCCCTTCACCTATTCTTACAACCCCTTCACCTATTCTTGCCGCTCCTCCTACACCTCCTTCACCTACGTCTTTTTCTCCTACATACCACAATCTGACCCTCATCTCTCCTCTTCCTCATATATATCGTCGTCGGCAAACAGGTGAACATTCCTCCGTGATTCCGTCGTTGCCGGTGCCGTCTTTGGACTCAGATTCAGATTCTGATCTGCATGTTCCTCTTGCTGCTCTAAGAGGTAAAACTGTGTGTACTAATCACCCTATCTCAAATCATGTTGCTTATGGTCATCTTTCCCAGCTTCATCAGGTTTTTATATCCTCCTTGTCCATGATCACTATCCCTAAGACATGGCAGGAGGCTCTTGGCACTCAGGCATGGGCTCATGCGAAGGAGGAGGAAATGGCAGCCTTGGAGAAAAATCACACATGGGACATCACCCCTCTTCCTCCTGAAAAGAAAGTCATTGGTTCTAGATGTGTGTTCTCTGTCAAGCAAAATCAGGATGGCAAAGTTGAGCGGTACAAAGCCCGTTTGGTGGCTCGCGGCTACACTCAGACTCAGGGAGTCGACTACCAGGAGACCTTTGCTCCTGTGGCTAAGATGGACACCGTTCGTGTTATTCTATCCTGGGCTGCTTGCTTGGGCTGGGATCTTCATCAACTGGATGTTAAAAATGTCTTCCTGCATGGTGACCTCGATGAAGAAGTTTACATGACCTTTCCCCCAGGATTTGTGAAGAAGGGGCAAGAAAGCCTTGTATGTCGCATAAGGAAATCCCTCTACGGGTTGAAACAGTCTCCCAGGGCTTGGTTTGGCAGGTTCCACAAGGCTATGGTCAAGTTTGGATACCAACAGGGACATTCTGATCATACTCTATTCATCAGGAAAAATGAAGGGAAGATTGTTGTTCTCATGTTTAAGTGGACGACATCGTGATCACTGGAGATGATTCAGATGAAATCTCGAAGCTGAAAGCCCTTCTGTCTGCTGAGTTTGAAGTCAAGGACCTGGGAAGGCTCCGCTGCTTCCTGGGAATTGAAGTAACTCGCTCCGATCAGGGAATCTTCATCTCGCAACGCAGGTATGTGCTCGATTTGTTAACTGAGACCGGGATGCTTGGGTGTGCTCCTGCTAACACACCTATGGAGGAGAACCATAAGATCGATGAAGATACTGACGGAGATCGCACGGATGTTGCAAGTTACCAGAGATTGGTAGGAAGGTTGTTATACCTCTCACACACTCGCCCTGACATTACATATGCTGTTGGGATCCTGAGCAGATATATGCATGCTCCTAGGATCAGACATCAGGATGCCGCATATCGTGTCCTCCGTTACTTAAAGAAGGCTCCGGGTCGGGGTTTGATGTTTTCAAAGAACAATCATTTGAAGATCGAAGTCTTTACCGATGCGGATTGGGCCGGAAGTCGTGATGACAGAAAGTCTACTACAGGCTATTGCACCTTCGTTGGTGGTAATTTAGTCACATGGCGTAGCAAGAAACAAAATGTGGTGGCCAGATCTAGTGCTGAAGCCGAGTATCGGTCAATGTCTCAAGGACTCTGCGAAGGCTTATGGCTGCGCACTTTATTAAGGGACTTGGACCTTCAGGATGACACTCCTATCTCTCTATTCTGTGACAACAAGGCCGCTATCAGTATTGCTCATAACCCAGTCCAGCATGACCGAACTAAGCATGTTGAGGTTGACCGCTATTTCATCAAAGATCATATCGAAAAAGGAAATTTAGTTACCCCATTTGTTCACTCTAGAGATCAGTTGGCCGATGTCTTCACAAAGAGCTTAGGGAGCGATGTCTTTATAGATGATATCTCCAGACTCGGAATGACGGA
The DNA here is from genome assembly GCA_033032865.1 of Dactylorhiza incarnata. Classification (NCBI taxonomy): domain Eukaryota; kingdom Viridiplantae; phylum Streptophyta; class Magnoliopsida; order Asparagales; family Orchidaceae; genus Dactylorhiza; species Dactylorhiza incarnata. The sequence continues at coordinate 4,204,060 of JAWHQI010000133.1, read as the reverse complement.
CCTCTATCGTTCGACTTGAGGGGGAGAGTTGAATTCAAGTCTTTGTTATATTATTGTGTAAATACCCGCTGAAGGGTAGTATTGTCCTTATTGCGTTTTTGGTTTTATCCCTTACTCTATATATGAGTAAGGGGGTTGGTTTAATATGTTATCACGTTTTATTTTCCTCCACGCTCTTCAACTCTAACTTCTTAAAGCAGGAAAAAACAACTCTTCGGGACAATAAACAGTACAACAGATTAAAGAGGAAGAGGGCGCACTGTTCAAAGCTAATACAAAAGATATACCCCAGCAGTAGGTATATCGCTTTGAGGTGCAGATACCTAGATTATATATATATATATATTAATGTCCTTGACTTAAAACATATATAAGATTATATATATTATAACACGCCCCCATAATCTAGGACTCATTTGCGCCGATAATCTCCTTAGAGCCGATGAACTCCTTCCCGCTGATGACGCCCAGACCCTGTCGGAAAGTGATAAATTTTTCGATTGAGAGGGCTTTAGTCATCCCATCTGCAAGTTGTTCTTTTGTGTTGCAATACTTCACATCGATCTCCTTCTCTTCTATCAAATTTCTCACAAAATGATGCTTTATCTGGATGTGCTTGGTTCGGTTATGAAAAACAGGATTTTTGCTTATTGAAATAACAGAGGTGCTATCTACCGTAAGTATAGTGGTTCTCTTTTCTTCTTTTCTTAATTCTCCTAACAGATGGCCAAGTCATACTGCCTCCTTTGAAGCTTCTCCCATTTCTACGAGAGTACAATTTCTCCTCTCAACTACTCCATTTTGCTGAGGGCTTTGCGGCACCGTAAGTTGTCTCTTGATTCCATGAAGTTCACAGAAGGAGAAGAATTCATTGCTTGAAAATTCTCCTCCTCTGTTCGTGTGTAGGCTCTTGATTTTGCAATTTGCTTCATTTTCAATCATGTTTTTGAACTGGCTGAATTTTTGGAAGGCATCTGATTTCAGGTTAAGGAAATAGATCCACATCATGCGGCTATAATCGTCCACGATCAAGAGGTAGTATCGACTGCCTGACCATGTAGGTGTTGAAGCTGGTCCCCAGATGTCGACATGGATGAGTTCCAGGCATTCTGTGGCTCTCCACGTACTCGAAAGGGTGTTCGATGAATTTTGTTTAGAGCACATACCTCACAGAACTCTTTACCACTGATGGTTCCTTGAATTCCATTGACGATGCTTTTACACTTCTGAAGGTCTGCGAAATTCAAATGGCCATATCGTTCATGCCAAAGGGTTGAGGTTTCTGAACTCCTGGCAGTATTGGCTTGATGGCTGTGTTCTCCTCCTCTTTCCATAGGCATGGCCAAGGGAAAGATTTTATTCTTGGACATTTGAACATTTGCAACAATTTTCTGATTCTTTTTATCTTGTATGCTACACATGTCATTATCGAACACCAGTTTGTACCCCCTCTTAATAAGTTGTCCCACGCTGAGGAGGTTCTGTGATAGATAAGGCATAAATTGTACTTTATGAATATGGTTGATTTCACCTGTTTTGAGGGTTACGGCCATAGTCCCTTTCCCTTCTATTATCTTGACATTTCCATCTCCCATGATGACTTCAGATTTACACGTTTCATCAAGGTGGATGAAAGCATTTCTGTTATTGGACATATGGTTGGAGCAACCACTATCCAGAAACCAAATCTCATTGTCCAATTTTTCATGTCCACGGCATGAGTAGAATAGCGATTCTGCGTTGTTGGAGAAGTTTGCTTCTTCCTTCTGACGTGGTTGTTGGTACCAGCAATCCTTTTGAAGGTGATTGTTTCTCTTGCATTTCTTACACCTTGAGAAACAGTCTTTGGTGGAGTAGGTGTTCTTGTTGCAAAGTTTGCAAAACTGTGTGAAGTTTCTATCTTCTGTCCCCTTTTCTCTTGAATTTGAGTTCCACGGCTGAGAGGATTATTTTGTTGGTGTCATTGAGAGTTTGCTTTGAAATGCTTGTTCCAGTGATGGTTCCTTATTTTTCATACGTTCTTCATGTCCTTGCAGTGAGCCTACAAGATCTGTAACAGTCATCTTTGTAGTGTCTCTTGCTTCGTGGATGGCAGCTATAACATGCTCATACCGTGACAAAAGACTAGTAAGAACTTTGGAAACAATTCTCTTTTCTGGTAACTCGTCCCCATAGGTTCGAAACTGATTGACAATCATGGTAACTTTGGACATGTACTGTTGAACAGATTCACCTTCTTACATTTTCAGTAATTCAAAATCTCTCCACAGAAGGTTTAATCGAATGGCTACAACTCTCTCACACCCTCTGTATTCTGTCTTCAAGATCTCCCAGGCTTCCTGGGAGGTTTCTGCATCAATAATGAGAGGTAGAATCGATCTCCCCACTCCTTGCTGGATACAGAGGATAGCTTTGGCGTCCCTTTTCTGAGTTTCCATGAGGAGTTGGATTTTGGTCGATTCCCCTTTGTCAGCAGCTTTGTCGGAAGCACCTTTGTCGGATGCAGCTTTGTCTGATGGCTGAGAATAGCCATCTTGGACAAGATCCCACAAGCCTTGAGAGACAAAGTAGATTTTCATTTGTTTGCTCCAATAGTCATATGCATCACCTTCGAACACAGGAATGCCAGTTTGAGTACATAGGAATGTCTGGTTGCTTGAAGAAGTCGCCATGTGATGAGGCCCAAATATTTTGAGTTTGTCAAAAAACAAAACTCTGAAACAGAAACTACACGGGATCTCTGATGGCGCGAGCCGCTAGCTCTGATACCAAATGTTGAGAATCTAATTAAATAACTTGATGCAAGAAAAAGGTTTAGAACATCACAGGGAAGAAGATAAACAGGAAATTAGGATGAGGAAGCTCTCTTTCTTCTTCTACACAGCTAACTTCTTAAAGCGGGAAAAAACAACTCTTCGGGACAATATACAGTACAGCAGATTAAAGAGGAAGAGGGCGCACTGTTCAAAGCTAATACAAAAGAATACCCCAGCAGTAGGTATATCACTTTGAGGTGCAGATACCTAGATTATATATATTAATGTCCTTGACTTAAAACATATATAAGATTACATATATATATATATATATTTATTATAACATAAGGCTCAATTTTTGCGAGAAATGTCGACAAAGAATTGAACCATCAATTAAATCCAAAACACGCTGGATTCAATTAACAAAATTACATGCAAAAATAATGAAATAAAATTTGAATTAATCTTAGATTTAAATTTGAATTCAAATATGAGAGAATATTCTTCACATCTCAGCATCTCTAGAGTTTAAAACTCATAGATTTTCTAATTATACCAACAAATGATGAAATATAGTATTTTTTTTTTAAAACATGTTCTTTAATTCCAAGAAACCAATGAGCCCTAAGAAAATAGAGGCTCTGTAGTTTTCTACATGGTAGAAGAATGATGTCTTGGGCATGGAGGTAGAAGGTTTAGAGGCTGGACAGTCCGGCGATGGTTGGCATAAGCAAAAAAAAGTTACATGGCAAGAGAATGTACCAATGTTAGGGACTGTACATACCAAGAATGTATAAGTTGAAATTCATTGTCAAATTAGAAAACAGAAATCTGTAGCAATACCTGAAGCCAATACTTAACCATTTCACAAGCTAGCCTTCTTTTTACAGCAAGTGTTGCTTTGGGACTTTCAATTGCCATTCCCAATTGAATATCAACCCCCTATATGAGCAGCAAGGATTGCAGATGGGTGAAGAAGTATATTGTTGCCACGAAGAAGTAACAACCAATATTGTTTTTTAAATTAAAAGTTTGAATGATAAAACTCCAGTTATAACTAAGCTGCAATGTTGAAAAAGATTACTTGAGAACATTTCAAAACAGCTTTTAGGAGACATACTGACAAGATACCTCCGTGAGAGCTGAGAAGTATTCATCAATTTAAACATGGAGTGCAAACAATGGAATCTAGTTTCAGGTGCAGAGATTCAATTATAGATTAACGTGAGCCACGCCCCCTGATGCAGTTCAATTTGCTTATGCAATCAGGAAGTTTGGAAAGTACTAAATAGCCAAATTAACTAATAGGAGCAGAGGTACTATAGATCTTTCTTTATTCTAACCTGGAAAAATACATTGTGATGAGATATATAACACCATTGAGGTAAACATGGAGATGGAATATGTTCATTTTCAAAAGGGTCATGAAGCACGAAGGATAATTTTGGGTGCATGCTTTGCTGGAATTTTACTTCACGGAAAAGATAGAAAAAGACAATAAAATTAAAATTAAACATCAAATAGGACATTAAAAAAGGAGACAAACCATAAAAATGTGGTAAGATATAGTAGATGTGAGGTCTTAAATAAGTCTTGTGATACGTGGGCATTGCGCCGTATCAAGAACAATGAAATCGCATTGCATGAAGATAAGGGATACAAATCGGGAGACTAACTCCTGCCTAGCACTTGGAGGTTGGATTCTCCAAAGCGCCCCTCTCTCCAAGAGAGCCCAGAGACTAAACACTCCAAGATGAGACTCACAACCTTGATAGAATTAGAGAAAATGATGGATGTTTGGTATATCTCAACAATAGAGTATACATATATACATGACAGTGTGATCACAACACCCAAGGTGAGTCTAAGCTATATCTACCATATAAATGTACAGTATATCTAACACCCCCCTCAAACACACGGAGGATCATACACCGAGAGTTTGGACAATAAATAGGTATGTTGGGTCCGAGTCTGTGGTTTAGTCATCAAATCTGCAAGTTGCTGCGCGGCAGAAACAAAGTAAGGAGCAAAAGTGTCACAACCATACTTCTCACGTAGGAAGAAAGCATCCACCTCAATATGATTTGAAGAGAGTGCTTCAATGGGTTCAGAGTAATCTGAATGGCACCGGTGTTATCACAGTGGAATGTAGTGGGATCTGGAGAAGAGACACCAATGTTCTTAAGAAGCCAACAGAGCCACAAATAATATCTTCAGCAGTGGTAGTCATGGCCCGAAGCTCAGCCTCAGTGCTGGAACGAGAAACACCAGTCTGTTTCTTGGACTTCCATGCAATAAGTGAAGAACCCAAGAACAGACAGAAACCATTAACAGATCGACGGTCAACAGGATCACTGGCCTAGGTAGCATCCGAGTAAGCACAGAGCTGCAGAGAACTACAGCTGGAGAAGAAGAGACCACGTGAAGTCATCGCCCGGAGATATTGCAGGAGCCGCAGTAGGTGACCATAACGCACAGAGCTAGGCGCACTAACAAACTGGCTCAACACATGAACATGGGCAATGTCGAGCCGAGTAATAGTAAGGCAGACGAGACTCCCAACAAGGTGACGATAGCGAGTAGGATGAGAGAGTTGAGTCCCATCATCCGGACGTAGCTGAAGGTGAAGCTACATAGGGGAGTCCACGGTGCGAGAGTCAGAGAAAGCAGCCCGAACTAAGAGATCTGATGTTTAACGTCGCTGAGAGAGCTGAAAACCACGGTCTGTAGAGGTGACCTCAAGGCCCAAGAAGAAACTCAGCTGTCCACAGTCAGTCATCAAAAACTGCTGCTGAAGGTGATGTTTGACAAGGGACACATGAGAAGGATCATCACCAGTAATGATCATATCATCTACATAAAATAACAGAAGAGTCCGGCCACGAGAGGAGTGCACAAACAGGGCTGGACCATGTGGACTCGGCTGAAAACCGGCGGCTGTAATGGCTGAGCTGAAACGTGCAAACCACGGGTGGGGTGCCTTCTTGAGCCCATAAAGAGCCCGCCGCAAGAGGCATACAAGGCCTGGAGGGAGGAGAAACCGGGAGGAGGAAGCATGTACACCTCCTGCTGAAGGTCATCGTGAAGAAATACATTCTTCATGTCTAGCTGGAACAGAGACCAGTGGCAAACAGCTGCAACTGCAATAAGAGTATGAACCGTAGTCATGTGGGCGACTGGAGCAAAGGTCTCGTCATAGTCTCGTCCCTGCTCCTGCTGAAAACCACGAGCCACAAGCCGAGCCTTGTACCTCTCCACAGAACTATCTGAGCGAGTCTTGACCTTGAAGACTCACTTGCAAGTAATAGGAACAGCACCGGGTGGAAGAGGAACAAACTCCCAGGTACGAGTGCGCTCAAGTGCCTCCAACTCAGCAGACATGGGAGCCTGCCACTCAGTATTTGGGCAGCCTCACGGTAGGAAGTCGGATCTGGAGTACCACAGACAGTAGCAGGAAGGGAAGGCAGGTCCAGTGGTAGTGTAGCAAGGCTAAGGCGGTTGGGAGGATGTCTCTCACGATGTGGGTAGCGACACGCAGGAGGATCATCCACAAGACACTCGCTGGAGGAGACAGACACTGAGTCCGGGGGCAGTGGAGGCGAGGGAACAGGAGGACGACGAGTGCAGTTATATGGAAGAGGAGGGACACGGTCCCGAATGGACAGCTCATCAGAGGGGGAAGTGGGTGACGAAAGGGAGGAGTGAGGAGGTGAGACTGGAGAGGTCGGGGACAGTGTAGACTGTGGCAAGAGGAGAGGAGTTGGGCATACCGGAGGATAGGATACATGAGTCGGGTAGATGGGAAGGGTGAGAAACTGCACATCAGGAGTAATAGATGAGCGCGAGGTCGAGGGGGTAGAGGACACAAAGAAATGGCGAGACTCGTCAAATGTGACATCACGTGAGATGCGAAGTCGACGTGCAACAAGGTCATAACATCGATAGCCCTTATGTTCAGTGTTATATCCAAGAAAGACACAAGGAACAGACTGAGCAGAGAGTTTGGTACGCTCACGTGGAAGGAGTAGAACATAGCACTGACAGCCAAAAACACGAAGATGAGTGTAACGAGGGGGGTCGAGAGTACAGACACGCACCGGGACTCTGGCCCTGAAGGAAAGTGGGAGGTTGCAGGTTAATAAGGTAGACAACAGTGGAAACAGTCTCAGCCCAAAAAATGAGGAGGAACGTGGGAGGAGATGAGGAGGGTGCAGACTGTCTCAATAAAGTGGCGATGCTTCCTTTCAGCGTTGTCATTCTGAACGTGAGCACCGAGACAGGCAAGCTGAGGGAGAGTGTCGTGGATAGCTAGCAGATCACGAAAAGCATGAGAGAGGTACTCCCCCCTGCGTCAGAATGGAAAATAAGTATGAAAGCAGAAAACTGAGTGCGCACCATAGCAGAAAATGTAACATAAATCAGAAAAAATTCAGAACGAGAATGCATAAATTAAACCCAACTATAACGAGAATAGTCATCAACAAAGAGAATGTAGTACCGATGTCCGCCCATTGATACAAAAGGTGCGGGACCCCATACATCAGAATAAACTAAATCAAAAGAACGTTGAGATCTAGGCTCACTAGATTGATAAGGGAGTTGTAGCTGTTTATCAAGCTTACAACCCGTACAAGAGTGGGATCGATCGACAGAAACACAACCAAGAAAACCATGACTGATGAGAGAGGCTAGACGCGAACCACTGCGATGACCGGACAGTGGTGCGCCACTGAGAGAAGCCCACCGAAGGAAGACAAAAGGTAGAAGTCGCCGATGACGATGGAGTGGATGGAAGATGGAAGATGGAGATGATCAATGACGTACACCCCGCCACGGCGACGGCCGGCTTAAAGAAGTGTCCCTGTCAGACGATCATGCACACGGCACACAAACTCATCAAAAATAACAAGAAAACCGTGGGATGTGAGTTGGCTGGCGGATATAAGGTTCATGGATAACTTGGGTATATAGGTAACATCGGGAACATGGAAATGGTTGGTAGGAAAGAGGCCACGGCTGGCGATGGGGAGAATAGTGTCATTTGCGACCATGATGCTAAGTTCAGAGGAGACGGGCTGACAGAACAAGAGGTGGGTGGCATCATATGAAAATAGGCTCCAGAGTCAAGCAACCAGTCGGAGGGAGAGATACCTGCAGGGGCAGAGGCAGTCGGCTGAGAGGCAGAGGCGTCAGAAGCATCCGGTGGGAGCACATAGGCAGAGGAGCGAGGCAGTAAACCATGAGAGAGTTGTTGGGCGATCTGTTGGGCAAGCTCAGAAACAGAGAGTGACTGCGCCGGAGCGGAAAAATGAGATGAAAGTGCTCCAGGAGCACGCTGCTTACCAGACTGATGAGCCATCTGAAGCTTGCAACACCCAGATTTGACATGACCAAGGCACTGACAGTAGTGGTAGTGGATAGGCGGACAACAAGGAGCACCGAACTGAGCAGCAAAAGGCGTCGGAGGAGGACATTGAACATGGCGCACCAGAGCACTATAATCAAGTGAAGGCAGCAGTGGAAGCTGGGGAGCAGCCAGAACAGCATGAGGCATCACACCGGAGAAGTAGAAGTGTCCAAGGAGTTGAGACGAGTCTCCTCAGCGATCCGCCAAGGTATCGTTGAGAGAGGGCGGAGGATCCTGGTGCAGAAGCTTTGCACGAACAGGCTCGAACTCGGGGCGTAGGCGCATAAGAAACTCATACATACGCTGGAAGACGCGATCCTGGGATGTAGCAACACACTGAGTGCAAGTAGCGCAGGGGGAAGGTGCCATCTCATCGCACTGAGGCTAGAGTTCCAGAAGCTCAGCAAAGAAAGCATGTACAGACCAATCACGCCGGTAGCAGACACTAATGGTCTGAAACAGGGAGTAGCGCAGGGCCTGGCTAGATGGCAGGTAAAGACGATGCAAGTGATCCCACATCGCCTTGGTCGTAGGTAGCTCGTAGACGGTCATGTGGATGGGGAGCTCGCAGGACTGACTGATGACGGTTATCGCGTGAGAGTCGTCCGAGCATCACCTCGCCCAGTCAGAACGTTGGGAGGAAGTGGTCGTGCTGATAGTGGAAGAGGAGTCCGCAAGACTGGCAACCGGTGGGGGCAAAGCAGGCTCAGTGTCGTCAATGTGGCCCCATAGATCGAGGCCATGGAGGATCATGCTAACGGTAGAGGACCATGCCTTATAGTTTCGTCCGTCGAGGATGACATCGGCCTTCTGGAGGAAGGTTAATGAGGAGTGAGACGATGCCATCAAACCAATGGAGGACGGAGAAGAACGCCTAGATGAAAAGGCACGCGAGAGAGGACGAAGGAGGCCGTCTGGGTCTGGCGGGTTGCAGGTGGCAGCGGAGGAGGCCGGTGGAGCTAGGCGGGCTGCGGGAGGCAACGGAGGAGGCTGGCGGTGTCCGATGGGCTGCGGGAGCAGTAAACGGGCTCGGTGAGACGAGCGGGAGTGGCAGACGGGCTCGGAAAGATGATCAAGAGCGGCGGACGCGAGCGAGAAACCTTCAGGAGGCAGCGGAGGAGGTTGGCGGTGTTCGGTGGACTGTGGGAGCAGCGGACGTGCTCGGTAAGACGAGCGGGAGCGGCGGACGTGCTCGGCAAGACGAGCGGGAGCGGCGGACGTGCTCGGCAAGACGAGCGGGAGCGGCGGACGTGCTCGACAAGACGAGCGGAAGCGGCAGACGGGCTCGGCGAGACGAGCAGGAGCGTCGGACGCGGGCGGAACCCTAACCTATCGACTCTGATACCATGATAGAATTAGAGAAAATGATTGATGTTTGGTATATCTGAACAATAGAATATACATATATATACATGAGAGTGTGATCACAGCACCCAAGGTGAGCCTCAGCTATATCTACCATATGTATGTACAGTATATCTAACAAATTTAATGGGTCCATATATGGAACCCCCCACCCCCACCCAAACACTACAGGACAAAATACAAAAGACATAATAATTAATTGTGAATACAAGATAATACTTAATGGGTGTTGCGCCTCTAGTAGTCTGGTGTATATGAATCAGCACACCTGTACTGAAAAGTGAACTTGTCCCCAAGGTGGAGCAGGGAAGGGTCCCTTGAGTGCGACGTGGAGAGACGTGCGGCTGATAGACTCACGCTATCAAGAATTGAAATTACATACTTAAACATGCAAATACAATCGAAAGGCAAGCATTCGCCAAGCACCTGGAGGTTGGGTCCTCTGAAGCACTCCTCTCTCCAAAGAGAGTACAAGACAGAAGACTCAAAAGATTCATTATAATTCCCTAAGGGGATCCTTATATAGATAGAGACCCCACTACAGGACAAGACTGCATGACTGAATACACCTCGCATGTTTATCAATACACCCGTCCTGAAAAGCGACCTTGTCCTCAAGGTCGAGTCGGGCAAGGTCCCATTGGCGTGTTGGCGAGACTCGGACGGCTCCTCTAGTGGGCGGACCAGGTGAAACATCATAAGTGTAAAGGCATCGGGGCGGGCCAGTTGTGCTGTGGTACAGGTGACCTAAATGGTCATATAACTCAGCATGAGACTGTCTGTGAGGTGAAACACTGGCATGCCTGGAAAATAGCTCATCCTTAAGGATGAGCGATGAACACGCCAGTTGGTCCAAAGCCGCAGTCGGAGCCAGATGCTATGAAGACTGATGGGGGAAACCGGTCCTGAATGAGGGTTATAAGGCCAGACATTAGGTCGATGAGGAGTAGATAGTGATGATTTATAAGGAGACCCGATGGGAAGGATGGTCGAAGTGGGAGAGTGAAAAGATGTGAGGGTAGGGTAACAGTAGGCTCGAGAGATGTGGGAAAAATTGAGTCGGGAGATTAGAGAGTTGATAGGCGGGCGGGGGTCTCCAAGAAAAGGCAGGGGCAGAAAAAACCTATGGCGACGTGTGAAAGGTTGGCAAGGCGCCAGATGGAGCCTCTGTCACGGATGTCGGCGGGCGAGCGGATGGGAGGGCAACTGGTGGGAATCGAAGGATGGAGGGAATTATGTAACATCCCTCAAACTGCTAGACCCCTAAGTTGGTTTTGTCATGACTAGGTCATGACAAAACCATAGGAAGAACCATTTGACCTTGAGAGCTTAGGAAAGAAGGAGGAAACCTCCTTGGTCTGCAAATAGCAATTTCCATTTACCAAGCTTAGGGTTGGACTTTAGGGCCTCAACTTGACCTTTTGACCCCACCATAGTATCCCTAACCCTTTAGGGGCCCCCTTAGGGCACCAAGGGCCCATTGGGGTCAACCTAAGAGGCCAAATTGACCAAAGTCAACCTAAACCCCCAAATTGGTCAAAGTAACCTATTTAGAGCCAATCAACCTTCACCATGTCAAATTGATCACACATCTAGGTCTAGAATACCATAAGGGGCCTAGTAGACCTAAAAGCCCCATCATGGGACCCCAGGGGTGCAAATTGACCAAAATGCCCTTTTCAGGTCAAAATGGCAATTCTCCACAAAGTACCCTAATTGACCATCACCATATTAAATTGACCCTACCCATAGTGTTATCATATCATAGGGGACCCAGTGGACCAAAAAGCCCCATGACCAAGTCAACCCTAGGGCTCAATTTGACCAAAGTCAATTTAGCCTATTTTGGTCAAATCAGCTTAGATTGGGTCAACTAAGACCCATATGACCAAATTGACCCCACCAATAGTTTCTAAACTTAATTTGGAACCCAATGGACCCAAAAGCCCCATCCTAGAGTCACCCAATTGGCCAATTTGACCAAAAGTCAAAATTGCCCAATTTAGGTCAAATCTCTCAAACCTAACCCAATCCTATTGGGCTAACTCATTTGGTTGTTCAACCAGCCCAAGTAGACTGGCATTAAACTCAGGAGAGAGTAGAAAAATCGGCCATGGTGATTAGGAGAGAGAAAATGGAGGTTTCCCCATTTTTGAGGTGAGAGAAAGAGGCCATTCATGGCCAGGAGATTCACCCCTTGGCCTCCCCCATTAACACTCCCTTTCATCTCCTCTGCCGATTACAAGGAGTTTGCAGCAGTTTCCAAGGGTGATTAAGGCAGGGGGAATGTATGGGGGCCGGCCTTGGAGGAATTCGAAGAGGCCATTAATGGCATTGGTGGTTAAAGCCACCATCACCTTCATTCGACCCCCCCATCTTCTTCAGAGGCCAGAGAGGAGAGAAACCCCCAATCTTTCAGAAGAATTCGTGTGCTGTAGGCTTGAATCGGCATGGCATCGGAACCACCCCGAGCTCCCATGGTGTACACGAGGTTAACGCGACGGCAAGCCCACCAACAGGTCTGATTCCCTTCCCTGACTCCTGAGGATTAGATCCCAATCGCCGGCGGCTCGTTTCGTGGCCAATTGGCCGGGAATCAAGCCAGCCAAGCCTCCCGTCGATCGGGTTGGGCTTCCTCTTCCAAATCGTGATTCCAGCCACCTCTGGCCGAGCAAACACCGCTCATCGCCGGCCACCACCTCAACGGAGGTGGTGGTGGCGTTGGTCGGCCGGGGCGGCGCTCAGGTGGCCGGGAAATCCAAGATCTTTCGGCCCAGGCGCGGTAGATCTCAGCCGCTGGTTTATCGGGGACGATGAACAGGCGCTGTTAGATCTGCGTCAAGATTCGTGCGCCCCTCAGCTCTAATTCCTTATTTCTGTGATTAAATATGCAGCACTTAATTAATTCTGTTAAAAATACTTAGAGGCCTCTAGGGAATATTTGTCCAACATCAAAATTGGAGCCCCTGATGTCTAGTTTAATCCAAAATTGAGATCACTCGATTTGGAGCCCTGGTTAGGGCACAGCACTCATTTTGGTGAGGTCTGTCCATAAGGCTAACCAGAGTTTATTTTGGATGCCCACACCAATCTAGAACTCCAAATGGCTTGAAATTTGAGGTGTAGGCTAGTCTTATACATATGTAGGACATGTCCAAAAATCAGATTGATTGGAGAACTTTTCCCCATAATTTTTGGAAAAGTTCAATAATCCTTGTGGGACCTAATTAGGTGCCCTAAACACCTCAAAACCCTTCCAAACTTGGATGGGTGGTCCTAGAGAGTAAGTAGGGTCCCTGGTTAAAATCTCATAATTTATGGAGTTGATTTGGTGGGGTAATTCACCAAGACAACCTTAGGCTCCCTAGGTTTAGGCAAAACTTTGGGTGAGTGCCCCCACTCTTCCACAAAGCCAAATGGCTTCATATTTGGGGTACACATCACCCTCCCCCATGCCAACCCTTGGTCCAAATTTGGTGGCCATTGGAGGAGGTTTACCGTAGTAAATCAAAAAGGGGCTAAATGCTATTAGCACCCCAATTAGGTACCCAATAGAACCCCACTCCTCACCAAATGTTGGTTGGATCATGGGTGGTCATTTCACTGACCTCTGACCAGTGTAGTGAGTAACTTGGACTTGGGCAAAGTAGGGAGTTCCCTTGGCCATTTGTTTGCTTAAGGGTTATGATTAGGGCAAAAGTGTACTTAAGCTAAGTTTTTGAGTATGGAGTGGTTTCCTCCCACTGATTGGAAGGGGTGACCTTGGTCACTGACTTGGGATGTATGGGACACCCCAAGGAGCAATTTTGGATGAATTAAGGCTTAGTGTGCCCTTAAACCCTAGTGGTTAACCTTAGGGTGCCCTTTAGGACTTGTGAAGGACATAGGAATGTTTGCCCATGGAGAGAAGTGTAATAGCCTTCTCTAAGTTCTAAGAGTGTTATAAAACCCCCACAAGAAGTTTGGGTGGATTTGGAGAAGTTTGGACCTTAACCCTAGGTTAAACCCTAAAGGGGTGCAATTAGAGGCCAATGAAGGAAGAGGGGTCAAACCTTAATGGTTTGACTTGAAATTTTGGGGAGATGATCTTGGTAACCAGAGAATGCTACTGTGAGAAATTGGTGGGGTTTGGAGTTGCCAAACCTAGGTAATAAATCCTTGGGTAGATTTGTAAATATTTAGGGTTTTGGGATTTAGGGAGAAATAATACTTAGTGATTAACCATCTTCTGTCACCAACTTAATTTTAGTATTATTAATCCCTGGAAGATTCTGTTAGAACCATTAGAAAACTTTTGGAGGTTCAAATTGTAATTATTCATATTGCTGGCAATTTTTGGAATGATTAATTTTAGGGTGTTAGATTTCTGTAATTGCATGAAACTTTGCTGGATGACATTTCATACCAACATGAACCCACAGTATTTTCCTCATAATTTATGGATTAATATTTTTGATACCTCTAGTTCAATTTGGAATTAATTGCAAATATACCCTCTGTGGAAATTACAAATGTACCCTCTGTGGAACATGGTCAAACTTTGTAGGACTGAATATTTTGGTATGCATCACCTCTGTATTAATTTGCATAAGGTTTGGAGATCATATGAGGGTACCTCCTTTGGAATTTATTGGAAATAAATGAGTTTTGGAATTTTTAAAAATAGTAAATCTTGCTGGTTTTTCCTAAAAATTCATATCCACTAATTATTAGGTACTCTTGATTTATGTAAAAATTGGGGTAGGCATTGGAAGTCAGAAAAGTACACTTGTAGCTCAAACCTTAGGAAATTGCCCTTTGGAAAAATTGTTTTAAATATTAATATTATGGGAAAAATTATGGAACTCTGGATTTGATCTTAAATAAGTAGCATGGACCCCCAATAAATCCATTGGGTCATAGAGTTGGTTATTTAGTGTACCTCCCTTCATGAGCATCAAAACGTTGAGGGTGGTCTGCGTTTAGCATTTTGGCAACTTTGGGGATTAAGGGTCAAACTGTGGTCTTGGTTGGAGATGTGAGGCTTAATTGGTAGTCATGCAATTATGTGAGGATCCCTGGTGTAATTAGGGTTTGGTGAGTCCTAGGGTGGTGGGGAGCCACCCTTGCGGTAGGTCGTCCTGGATTGACGAAAGATCGTCTTTTCCCGTTAGCGTCCTAGAGCACCTAGGTTTAATTTGGGTAAGGTATTATGAAGGTATACTTATAGGAGTCTAGCCGGTTTAGCCCGGTGAACTTGTGATTCTGAAATGTTTAATGGTGACGGGCGGGTTAGCCCGGGGAGCTTGTAGCTCGGAGTTGTTGGAAGTTAAGTTGCATGTGCATAAGGTGGTGGGTCCTTTGTGTTGGCGATCGTTGCACCGACGTTGATACTTGGGCTCGGCAAGTGTGGTATTTACACTTAGCCATAAAAGTCTGGCGGTCCAGTCAGTAAGAGTACGCAGGCGCTCCGCGGGTTTTGCGGAGGCGTACGATAGGTCTAGGTTAGGTAGTGCATATACCAACCTAGAGGTGGGCGAGGCCCAACCCACCGCTTCCGTTTGCCACTACGGGGGTATCCTGGGAGTCTTGCTAGCTCCAAAAAGGGGGAACTAAAGGTCTATGCGCATAGAGTCGTAGTGTGTGAGTTGCACCTGTATGACCATAGCATAATAACATACTCTGCATGTCATGGCATAAACATATCATTCAACCCCTGTCACCTATCGTATAAATTGGTATGGGACTTTTTATACGATAGGCCCTGCTAAACAACCCTTTGGTCTATAGGTTTGTATGGGCATTCCTATAAATCAAAGGTTAATTTTATAATATTCACTTGCCACTACTCTTACTGCTTACTGCTCATTATATTCATTTACCATGTTGTTTTCTATTTCCTGCTTTACTTATATATATATACCTGTGTAGTGTAGAATTCACCTTGTCATCTGCTTTTGTATTACCCATTGTTTGTCCTCCGCTTCCTCCTCCCCATACGGTGCCTAGGAGCCTTGGGGGGAGGGGTGGGGAATTGGCTGAGTCATTTTGACTGACGGTCGGTGGAACTTATCATTTTAGGAGACCGCGGCGATGGGGCAGCACCAGAGGCCGGTGCAAATGGAGGCGGGGCAGTCTAGCTCAGGAGCACAGATGACAGGATCCGTGAGTGTTTGTTTTAGTTGATTTGCTTCCGCGAGTGACCTTTGTAGTGAGGCTATTTTGTATCGGGCAGAAGCCCTTGTTATCGTATCTTTCTATTTCAGTTATGTATGTGGACATCTCTTGATGGTTTAATTATATGTGATGTGGACTTAGTTTGTTATTTCATTTAAACCTTACTTTTCTTTGTGATCGAAGTGGCCGGCAGGATCGGCGCTTTGTAGTGGCGACCTTCCCGAGCGAGGGTGTCACCGCAAAACGGCGGTTCTGGGCCTAAGACCCGGTGGTTTTTGCAAAAAAAAAATTGGGGTCTTACAAGTGGTATCAAAGCAAACCTCGATCCAAAGAAAAGAAGTCCACAAACCCTGGGCCACCCCGCGCGAGCTTAGTTTGCGGACAAACTAGCAGCGGAAGCAATGGTGTGCCCATAAGGGAAATCACATGAAAAGATCCACTTATAACTGAATTTTCCTTAGCTAAGTCCCTTACGAGTGCAATCTTTCTTATGTAGCCGGCGGCGGAACCTACACCGCAGCATGGAGTTCCACCGACTCCAGACGTCGTCCCACCACCGGCTCCTACCCCGTTTCAGCAGACGGAGTTGGGGCAGACACTGACTGCCATTTTGGAGACGTTCAGGGCACAGCAGGCACCGGCTCCCCAGCAAAACCCCGGGGCCAACTGGCTGAGCATCTTTCGGGGTCTCTCTCCACCAGCATACATCGGGACGGAGACTGCTGTAAGAACTGAGGAGTGGGTGGATATTATACAAGAGATGCTGACGGGAATCCAGTGCCCGGTAGATATGGAGGTGCCACTGGTGGTTTCATGCTTGGAATCCCATGTCAAGAGGTGGTGGAAGAGGTTCCTGGCTACAGCTTATCCGGGACTGGAGGCAGCAGATGTTGCATGGGAGGATTTCAAGGCGACGCTGCTAGAGCATTTTGTGCCGCAGTCGGCAAGAGATGATCTGGAGGATAGGTTTCTGCAGTTGCGGCAGGGGAGTAGGTCAGTGCTGGAGTACCACCAGGAGTTTACCCACCTGTCCCGGTTTGCGGTATCTTACCAGCTGGATGATGCGGGATATGCAAAGAGGTTCTATAAGGGCCTTCGTGATGAGATGAGGCAGGCCCTCCTCTTCGTCTCCGACGGCAGCATGACGAAGATCTTGGAGATGGCCAAGAAGCTGGAGGGAGACCAGCAAGTTGTTCGTGGGAGAAAGAGACCAATGGAGGATCAGGGAAGAAGTAGCAGAAGGGATCAGCCGAGAGGCCGAGACGCTGGAGAAGGAAGGACGGAGGTCCGACCCCGTCAGGAGGTGAGGCAGGTGCAAAGGGAGCCGGTAGTGCTGGCTCCTCAGCCTCTGCAGATGAGGGAGATGCCAAGGATTGGAGGAGGTGGGCCACCTCCGGAGTGCTTTCACTGCCACCAGGTCGGCCACATCAAGAGGAACTGCCCCCAGAGGAATGCTCCTCCAGCACTTCAGGCAGCACCACGGGGTCAGCATCTCGGGGGCCGAGGACGTGATCGAGGTCGTGGATTTCAGGGCGACGATCGGAGACAGTACAGGGAGCAGGCTTATGCCCTAGACTTGGCCAGGCCCCGGGACCCAGCAAGGGTCATGGCAGGTACTTTGTTGTATTTTCATTTAAATGTTAATGCCTTTTTAAGTTTTAGCCTTACCTTAGCATTGAATCAAACATCAAAACCTTCAGGTTTAGTATCCGTTTTTGGCAAACCTGCTTTTACCTTGTTCGATACGGGTGCCTCGCACTCGTTCGTCTCGGCTAAGTTTATCGAGGACCTGGACCAAGTCCAGCACTTCAAGAGCGATTATAGGAGGGTGCGATTTCCGGACGGATCGGAGGTTCTAACAAACGCAACGTGCATTATGATTCTGAAGATTGGAGGAAGACTGTTCGAGGCCCCGGCAACTGTGCTGAAGATGAGAGACTACGACCAGATCCTGGGCATGAGTTGGTTGTATGAGAACCAGGCAAGGATTGACTGCCCGTCAAGGCGGATCGTGCTAGAGCATAGAGACGGTGATGTGACATTCGAAGGTACTCAACCCACCCCTCGTCTCTTCTTATCGTCTATTCAGGCCGTCAAGGCCCACCTGCAGGGAGACGAGGTTTATCAGGTACTCTTTGAGGTGACTGAAGTCAAGGACTCAGCGTCAAGTATCCCGGTGGTACGAGATTTCGCTGATGTATTTCCGGAGAAGCTCCCTGGGCTGCCACCGCACCGCGAGAAGGATTTTCAGATTCAGCTGGTGCCAGGGGCAAAGCCGGTGTCCAAAGCTCCTTATCGGATGGCCCCGAAGGAGTTGGTAGAGTTTCGGAGCCAGCTGCAGGAGCTGGTGGAAGCTGGGTTCGTTAGGCCGAGTTCCTCACCGTGGGGAGCTCCGGTGTTATTCGTGAAGAAGAAGGACGGGACGCTCAGACTGTGCATCGACTACAGAGCACTGAATAGGCTGACGGTGCGGAACACGTACCCTCTGCCAAGGATAGACGAGCTCTTCGACCAGCTAGAGGGAGCCCACTGCTTCTCGAAGCTGGATTTGAGGTCGGGGTATTATCAGCTGAGGATCCAGGAGGAGGACATCCCGAAGACGGCTTTCAGCAGCCGATACGGATTGTACGAGTTCACTGTGATGCCGTTCGGACTCACAAATGCACCATCAGCATTTATGAGCCTGATGAACCGGGTGTTCGAGCCTTACCTCGACATCTTTGTCATTGTATTCATCGACGACATCCTCATCTACTCAAGGACGGAGGAGGAGCATGCACGACATTTGGCACTAACCTTGGAGAAGCTTCGGGAGCATCAGTTGTATGCGAAGTTCAGCAAATGTCAGTTCTGGTTGAAGGAGGTGGCCTTCCTGGGTCATATCATCAGTGGAGCAGGCTTAGCAGTGGATCCAGCAAAGATTCAGGCAGTACGGGATTGGCCGCCGCTGAAGACGGCCACCGACGTGAGGAGTTTCTTGGGACTTGTCGGCTACTACCGGAAGTTCGTTCAGGGGTTTTCTCAGATAGCCCTCCCGCTTACTTCCCTGACACGGAAGGATGCTGTTTTTACTTGGACGCCGCAGTGTGAGACAGCTTTCCAGGAGCTGAAAGGTCGGCTAACTTCGGCTCCCATCCTTGCCCTTCCGTCGGGGAAGGAAGGATTTCAAGTGTATACGGATGCGTCGTATCAGGGGATGGGTGCCGTTCTGATGCAGAACGGGCATGTGATAGCTTACGCCTCCCGTCAGTTGAAGAATCACGAGCGGAATTACCCAGTGCATGACTTGGAGATGGGAGCGGTCGTGTTCGCTCTCAAGATCTGGCGGCACTACCTTTATGGTATCCACTGCGACATATTCTTAGATCACAAAAATCTGAAGTATGTAGATACGCAGAAGGAGCTGAATATCCGGCAGAGGTGGTGGGTGGAATTCTTATCAGACTACCAGTACACGATGCATTACCACCCAGGGAAGGCGAACGTAGTAGCAGACGCGTTGAGCAGGAGAGCTACTACGTCAGGAGCGGAGCCTAAGTTGATGGTCGTGGAGTTAGTGCAGATGTTCGAGAATATGCAGATCTCCCTAGTATCTGAGGATGATCCGGAGCTGTACGAGGAATACTTAGCGGCGACTGGTGCTACTTACGACATTCGAGACCGCATCAGGGAAGGGCATAGGCAGGATGCCAAGCTGGAGCCGATATTCAGAGCCTTGGAGGCAGGCTCAGCCGGAGATTATTCGTTGAAGGACGACCTGTTGAGTTTTAGGGGTCGAGTGTATATACCGGCAGGAGATCAGATTCGGGAGGATATTATGACAGAGGCTCACTGCAGTAAGTATTCAGTGCACCCGGGTATTACCAAGATGACGGCGGACTTGAAGAAGACCATGTACTGGCCAGGTATGAAGAAAGACATCGTTTACTTTGTGACCCACTGCGAGACTTGCCAGCTTGTGAAGGCGGAGTGCCGGAACCCAGCAGGATTGTTGCAACCACTTCCGGTGCCGGAATGGAAGTTCGACGATATAGCGATGGATTTTATTCACGGTCTTCCCCGATCTCGTGCGGGAAACGACTCGATTTGGGTGATCGTCGATAGATTGACGAAGGTGGCCAGGTTCATTCCGATCAGGAAGGATGATTCGGTTAGGGTTTTGGTACGGAAGTTTGTGGAACAGTTTGTCCGATATCATGGTGTGCCGGGGACGATCGTGTCTGACCGAGATGGACGTTTTACGTCGAGGGAGTGGAGAGCGGTGCA
This sequence comes from Dactylorhiza incarnata, assembly GCA_033032865.1. Lineage (NCBI taxonomy): Eukaryota > Viridiplantae > Streptophyta > Magnoliopsida > Asparagales > Orchidaceae > Dactylorhiza > Dactylorhiza incarnata. The sequence goes on along the minus strand of JAWHQI010000133.1, from coordinate 4,184,107 downwards.
GGCCTACCTAGGCACCCGGTTGACCTTCAGTACAGCTTTTCACCCCCAGACGGACGGGCAAACGGAGCGCACCAATCGGACCCTGGAGGATCTTTTGCGTCTTTGCATTCTAGACCGCGGGGAGCCATGGGAGAGACTGTTGTCGTTAGTCGAGTTCTCGTACAACAACAGTCACCAGGCTAGTATAGGCAGAGCACCATACGAGGCATTATATGGACGGAGGTGCAGGACACCATTGTCTTGGATTCAGGATGAGGATCCCAAGGCTCTTGGCTCAGAGTTCGTGGAGGACACGGAGGCCCAGGTGAGGTTGATTCGAGATAGGATGCTGGAGGCCCAGAGCAGGCAGGCCAAGTATTACGATGCGCGTCATCGTATGGTGGAGTTCCAGGTGGGAGACCGGGTTTTCTTGAAGATACGTCCGATGCACGGAGTCTCGAGGGTTCGCGGGCGGAAGAAGCTCAGTCCGAGGTTTATGGGGCCCTATAGGATCCTGGAGCGGATCGGCCCCTTGGCTTACAGACTGGAGCTACCTCCGGATTTGGAGGGACTGCATGACGTATTCCACGTCTCCTCACTTAGGAAGGCTTTACTTCGGCCTGAGCAGCAGGTGTCTACTTCAGAGGGGCCAGTAGCTACAGATCGATCGATTCACCTGGAGCCGGTTCGGATAGACGACACAGAGCTACGAGTCTTGCGGCGCAAGAAGGTTCCGCTGGTCAAGGTCCTGTGGAGGAATCATGGACAGGAAGAGCACACTTGGGAGCCACTAGACTTGATGCAGCAAAAATATACGCAGCTTTTTACGACAGGTACAATTTACTTTTTCTGGGATGTTACTTTTTCTTCTAGTAGAAACCCCACAGGCTTGTCTGAATTTCGAGGACGAAATTTTTATTTTTATGTATTGGGATTTGTAACATCCCTCAAACTGCTAGACCCCTAAGTTGGTTTTGTCATGACTAGGTCATGACAAAACCATAGGAAGAACCATTTGACCTTGAGAGCTTAGGAAAGAAGGAGGAAACCTCCTTGGTCTGCAAATAGCAATTTCCATTTACCAAGCTTAGGGTTGGACTTTAGGGCCTCAACTTGACCTTTTGACCCCACCATAGTATCCCTAACCCTTTAGGGGCCCCCTTAGGGCACCAAGGGCCCATTGGGGTCAACCTAAGAGGCCAAATTGACCAAAGTCAACCTAAACCCCCAAATTGGTCAAAGTAGCCTATTTAGAGCCAATCAACCTTCACCATGTCAAATTGATCACACATCTAGGTCTAGAATACCATAAGGGGCCTAGTAGACCTAAAAGCACCATCATGGGACCCCCAGGGGTGCAAATTGACCAAAATGCTCTTTTTAGGTCAAAATGGCAATTCTCCACAAAGTACCCTAATTGACAATCACCATATTAAATTGACCCTACCCATAGTGTTATCATATCATAGGGGACCCAGTGGACCAAAAAGCCCCATGACCAAGTCAACCCTAGGGCTCAATTTGACCAAAGTCAATTTAGCCTATTTTGGTCAAATCAGCTTAGATTGGGTCAACTAAGACCCATATGACCAAATTGACCCCACCAATAGTTTCTAAACTTAATTTGGAACCCAATGGACCCAAAAGCCCCATCCTAGAGTCACCCAATTGGCCAATTTGACCAAAAGTCAAAATTGCCCAATTTAGGTCAAATGAAATCTCTCAAACCTAACCCAATCCTATTGGGCTAACTCATTTGGTTGTTCAACCAGCCCAAGTAGACTGGCATTAAACTCAGGAGAGAGTAGAGAAACCGGCCATGGTGATTAGGAGAGAGAAAATGGAGGTTTCCCCATTTTTGAGGTGAGAGAAAGAGGTCATTCATGGCCATTAAGGAGATTCACCCCTTGGCCTCCCCCATTAACACTCCCTTTCATCTCCTCTGCCGATTACAAGGAGTTTCCAGCAGTTTCCAAGGGTGATTAAGGCAGGGGGAATGTATGGCCGGCCTTGGAGGAATTCGAAGAGGCCATTAATGGCATTGGTGGTTAAAGCCACCATCACCTTCATTCGACCCCCCCATCTTCTTCAGAGGCCAGAGAGGAGAGAAACCCCCAATCTTTCAGAAGAATTTGTGTGCTGTAGGCTTGAATCGGCATGGCATCGCAACCACCCCGAGCTCCCATGGTGTACACGAGGTTAACGCGACGGCAAGCCCACCAACAGGTCCGATTCCCTTCCCTGACTCCTGAGGATTAGATCCCAATCGCCGGCGGCTCGTTTCGTGGCCAATTGGCCGGGAATCAAGCCAGCCAAGCCTCCCGTCGATCGGGTTGGGCTTCCTCTTCCAAATCGTGATTCCAGCCACCTCCGGCCGAGCAAACACCGCTCATCGCCGGCCACCACCTCAACGGAGGTGGTGGTGGCGTTGGTCGGCCGGGGCGGCGCTCAGGTGGCCGGGAAATCCAAGATCTTTCGGCCCAGGCGCGGTAGATCTCAGCCGCTGGTTTATCGGGGACGATGAACAGGCGCTGTTAGATCTGCGTCAAGATTCGTGCGCCCCTTAGCTCTAATTCCTTATTTCTGTGATTAAATATGCAGCACTTAATTAATTCTGTTAAAAATACTTAGAGGCCTCTAGGGAATATTTGTCCAACATCAAAATTGGAGCCCCTGATGTCTAGTTTAATCCAAAATTGAGATCACTCGATTTGGAGCCCTGGTTAGGGCACAGCACTCATTTTGGTGAGGTCTGTCCATAAGGCTAACCAGAGTTTATTTTGGATGCCCACACCAATCTAGAACTCCAAATGGCTTGAAATTTGAGGTGTAGGCTAGTCTTATACATATGTAGGACATGTCCAAAAATCAGATTGCTTGGAGAACTTTTCCCCATAATTTTTGGAAAAGTTCAATAATCCTTGTGGGACCTAATTAGGTGCCCTAAACACCTCAAAACCCTTCCAAACTTGGATGGGTGGTCCTAGAGAGTAAGTAGGGTCCCCGGTTAAAATCTCATAATTTATGGAGTTCATTTGGTGGGGTAATTCACCAAGACAACCTTAGGCTCCCTAGGTTTAGGCAAAACTTTGGGTGAGTGCCCCCACTCTTCCACAAAGCCAAATGGCTTCATATTTGGGGTACACATCACCCTCCCCCATGCCAACCCTTGGTCCAAATTTGGTGGCCATTGGAGGAGGTTTACCCTAGTAAATCAAAAAGGGGCTAAATGCTATTAGCACCCCAATTAGGTACCCAATAGAACCCCGCTCCTCACCAAATGTTGGTAGGATCATGGGTGGTCATTTCACTGACCTCTGACCAGTGTAGTGAGTAACTTGGACTTGGGCAAAGTAGGGAGTTCCCTTGGCCATTTGTTTGCTTAAGGGTTATGATTAGGGCAAAAGTGTATTTAAGCTAAGTTTTTGAGTATGGAGGGGTTTCCTCCCACTAATTGGAAGGGGTGACCTTGGTCACTGACTTGGGATGTATGGGACACCCCAAGGAGCAATTTTGGATGAATTAAGGCTTAGTGTGCCCTTAAACCCTAGTGGTTAACCTTAGGGTGCCCTTTAGGGCTTGTGAAGGACATAGGAATGTTTGCCCATGGAGAGAAGTGTAATAGCCTTCTCTGAGTTCTAAGAGTGTTATAAAACCCTCACAAGAAGTTTGGGTGGATTTGGAGAAGTTTGGACCTTAACCCTAGGTTAAACCCTAAAGGGGTGCAATTAGAGGCCAATGAAGGAAGAGGGGTCAAACCTTAATGGTTTGACTTGAAATTTTGGGGAGATGATCTTGGTAACCAGAGAATGCTACTGTGAGAAATTGGTGGGGTTTGGAGTTGCCAAACCTAGGTAATAAATCCTTGGGTAGATTTGTAAATATTTAGGGTTTTGGGATTTAGGGAGAAATAATACTTAGTGATTAACCATCTTCTGTCACCAACTTAGTTTTAGTATTATTAATCCCTGGAAGATTCTGTTAGAACCATTAGAAAACTTTTGGAGGTTCAAATTGTAATTATTCATATTGTTTGCAATTTTTGGAATGATTAATTTTAGGGTGTTAGATTTCTGTAATTGCATGAAACTTTGCTGGATGACATTTCATACCAACATGAACCCACAGTATTTTCCTCATAATTTATGGATTAATATTTTTGATACCTCTAGTTCAATTTGGAAGTAATTGCAAATATACCCTCTGTGGAAATTACAAATGTACCCTCTGTGGAACATGGTCAAACTTTGTAGGACTGAATATTTTGGTATGCATCACCTCTGTATTAATTTGCATAAGGTTTGGAGATCATATGAGGGTACCTCCTTTGGAATTTATTGGAAATAAATGAGTTTTGGAATTTTTAAAAATAGTAAATCTTGCTGGTTTTTCCTAAAAATTCATATCCACTGATTATTAGGTACTCTTGATTTATGTAAAAATTAGGGTAGGCATTGGAAGTCAGAAAAGTACACTTGTAGCTCAAACCTTAGGAAATTGCCCTTTGGAAAAATTGTTTTAAATATTAATATTATGGGAAAAATTATGGAACTCTGGATTTGATCTTAAATAAGTAGCATGGACCCCCAATCAATCCATTGGGTCATAGAGTTGGTTATTTAGTGTACCTCCCTTCATGAGCATCAAAACGTTGAGGGTGGTCTGCGTTTAGCATTTTGGCAACTTTGGGGATTAAGGGTCAAACTGGTGGTCTTGGTTGGAGATGTGAGGCTTAATTGGTAGTCATGCAATTATGTGAGGATCCCTGGTGTAATTAGGGTTTGGTGAGTCCTAGGGTGGTGGGGAGCCACCCTTGCGGTAGGTCGTCCTGGATTGACGAAAGATCGTCTTTTCCCGTTAGCGTCCTAGAGCACCTAGGTTTAATTTGGGTAAGGTATTATGAAGGTATACTTATAGGAGTCTAGCCGATTTAGCCCGGTGAACTTGTGATTCTGAAATGTTTAATGGTGACGGGCGGGTTAGCCCGGGGAGCTTGTAGCTCGGAGTTGTTGGAAGTTAAGTTGCATGTGCATAAGGTGGTGGGTCCTTTGTGTTGGCGATCGTTGCACCGACGTTGATACTTGGGCTCGGCAAGTGTGGTATTTACACTTAGCCATAAAAGTCTGGCGGTCCAGTCAGTAAGAGTACGCAGGCGCTCCGCGGGTTTTGCGGAGGCGTACGATAGGTCTAGGTTAGGTAGTGCATATACCAACCTAGAGGTGGGCGAGGCCCAACCCACCGCTTCCGTTTGCCACTCTGGGGGTATCCTGGGAGTCTTGCTAGCTCCAAAAAGGGGGAACTAAAGGTCTATGCGCATAGAGTCGTAGTGTGTGAGTTGCACCTGTATGACCATAGCATAATAACATACTCTGCATGTCATGGCATAAACATATCATTCAACCCCTGTCACCTATCGTATAAATTGGTATGGGACTTTTTATACGATAGGCCCTGCTAAACGACCCCTTGGTCTATAGGTTTGTATGGGCATTCCTATAAATCAAAGGTTAATTTTATAATATTCACTTGCCACTACTCTTACTGCTTACTGCTCATTATATTCATTTACCATGCTGTTTTCTATTTCCTGCTTTACTTATATATATATATATACCTGCGTAGTGTAGAATTCACCTTGTCATCTGCTTTTGTATTACCCCTTGTTTGTCCTCCGCTTCCTCCTCCCCATACGGTGCCTAGGAGCCTTGGGGGGAGGGGTGGGGAATTGGCTGAGTCATTTTGACTGACGGTCGGTGGACCTTATCATTTTAGGAGACCGCGGCGACGGGGCAGCACCAGAGGCCGGTGCAAATGGAGGCGGGGCAGTCTAGCTCAGGAGCACAGATGACAGGATCCGTGAGTGTTTGTTTTAGTTGATTTGCTTCCGCGAGTGACCTTTGTAGTGAGGCTATTTTGTATCGGGCAGAAGCCCTTGTTATCGTATCTTTCTATTTCAGTTATGTATGTGGACATCTCTTGATGATTTAATTATATGTGATGTGGACTTAGTTTGTTATTTCATTTAAACCTTACTTTTCTTTGTGATCGAATTGGCTGGCAGGATCGGCGCTTTGTAGTGGCGACCTTCCCGAGCGAGGGTTTCATCGCAAAACGGCGGTTATGGGCCTAAGACCCGGTGGTTTTTGCAAAAAAAAAATGGGGTCTTACAAATTATGGGGGTGTGTATCGAGGTCGGCAGTGGGAGAACGAAGTGGGAGTCGGAAAAGGAGGAAGTGTCGGCGGTTCTAATGGTCAAAGACCCACTGAGGGGTGATGGTGGGATGGATGGAGGAGGAGGCTCGTCGGGAAGCAAAGTGGCGGGCCGGGGCTGTAAGGGGGCGCGTGAAAGAAGTCGATGACAAATCTCAAACGCCATGGCGATGAGAGTATCCATGGCAACTTCAACTCGATTGCAGCAAGTATGCACTGAATCCAGAAGGAGAGTCATGGTGGAAAAAGAGGGGAGGCCACCAGAAAGCGGCAGAAAGCTCAGGAGGGCTGTCGGAATGCTGCAGGCGCTGCCGGAGGGCTGCCGGATTGCTGCAGGAGCCGTCGAAGGGTTGTTGGGCTGCGTCTGGAGCCGCAGGAGGGCTGTGAGGGTGACGAGCGGCCGCTGGAAGGCTGCAAAAGTTGCAGTGCAGAAGCTGCAGGAGGGCGGAGGGGATAAGGAGCGGCCGCTAGAAGGGTGCAGAAACCGCACTACCTACAATGCCCACAGTGCCACTTGTGTCAAGTCCCTTGTCTTTGCCTACCCCGACTCCTGGGGCACCTACTCCATCCACCTCAATCTCCGAATTTACCGGTGATATAGTTCCTCAAGTAAGATCCACAGTGGAAAGTTGCAATGCTAGAAGAACTTGGGGCATTGGAAAAGAAAAAAACATGTGATCTCGTGTCGCTACCACCAGGAAAAAGGGCAGTTGGGTGCAAGTGAGTTTTCACTGTGAAATAAAACCCAGAGGGTCTGGTTGAGCGTTACAAGGCTCGATTAGTAGCAAAGGGATACTGTAAGACTTATGGCATTGATTACAATGAGACCTTTGCACCCGTCGCAAAGATGAGCACAGTACGGATACTGATATCCTTGGCGGCAAATGGGGGATGAAAATTACATCAGCTCGACGTGAAGAATGCTTTTCTTCATGGGGATTTATTGGAAGAGGTGTAAATTGAGGTACGCCAAGGCATTTCCTTGCCATGGCCTTAGGTGTGGGGGAAATATTATGGTTGAAAGCCCTGCTGTCGAACTCAAGACAGATCAAGGAGGGAAAATGACATTGTGGTGGGACAGCAAATCAGCTATTAGAATTGCAAATAATCCCGTCCAACATGACAGAACTAAGCATATAGAAATCGATAGATTCTTCATCAAGGAGAAGCTGGATAGCGGGGTACTGAAGTTCGACATATGGTTACAAAAAACCAAGTGGCCGATTGTCTAACTAAAGGACTTAACTCACTGGATTTATCGAGGTTGTGTGACAAGATAGGCTTAGTGGATATCTTTCACTCACCTTGAGGGGGAGTATTGGTAATTGGTGTGCGTTTAGCACCAATTGGTTAGTGTATAGCTGCCTCCTCCTTTCGTACTTAGTCTCACATCTCCAATCATGTATCTGGTTCCCCTCTTGTGTGTATATATAGGGGAGCAATGTAACCAATGTAATTGCTTGAACATAATAAGAATAACTACATTTTATTTCTACTTGATTGGCGCGCCAGGTAGGGAAAAGCATTCTTCGCGTAGACCTTAACCGGCAAAGAAAAGCATTCTTCACGTCGGCCTTTTCTTCACGTCACACGGCGACACCTTAACTAGTGCGCCAAGGCTCCCCTTCGGTAGAAGAAATGAATAAACCCATGTAAAAGTCATGTATTGGTCTCTTCTCTCATTTATAGATTAGTACCACATCTTGGATTGGAGTTGAGATTTCACTCCTCCATCCTATAAATATATGCATAAATTCTTGTATTATGAATGAATGAGAAGTAATAAAAGATATTATTTTGCTCCATATTCCAATATTCTACAAGTGACAATATAAATGCTACCTGAGGTAGATGGAACAAACACATCAATGGCAGAATCTCAAGAGGCTAAAATAAGGGCCTCGATATCTGCTTGAGAAACCCACCTACCGGTGTTAGATGGAGAGGTAGTAGGAAAAGAAGATGTCGGCACAACAACGATGGACGTGGGTTTGGGTGTTGAAGTTTTCAACCCACGCAAATTCTATCAAAGAAGAGAACAACGGTCACATGTTGTGAAATAAATTGCAAGGGACGTCCAACGTTTTAGGAGTGCTCTGGAGCATGAATTTGGACGAGTTAACACATGCCCGAAGAACTTAGGGAAGGAGCTAGAGGAGGAAGTTTGCGTGAAGTGCACAGGAAGCAACCACAGAGAGAGGAGATCTAGATAGGTCTCAGAGAGAGGTGGTCCCCGCGAGAAGACGTCTTAGGATGGGAGATTGCTCGCACGAGCGGAGTTGGGTGACCAAGTTGGGAATCAAAAAGCTTTGATATATGTGAGGAAACTCCTCTATTTATACATGTAAAGGAGAGAATACAATATCCAGCTAAGAATGTGAGACTTCATATAAAGTAGGAATGGACTTTTTCTAATGGGCTTTAACAATCATAATCTTCTTCACTTGAGGTAGTCATATTTGTCTCCAGAAGACATATATGGCTTTTATTGGTAAAAAAAATCTTCAATTTACATCTTCCATTGCCCAAATTATTTCTCACCTTAGAACGTTAAAGCCCAGGTCTGATGCCAATTATTAGGAAAAGTATGTATGCGAGCAATGGCGCATAAGAGGGTAAGAAAAATAGAATGGAAGAAAAAGTACCCAAAAAGGGACAAATACTCCCATGGGCCAACAATGTTCATAGAGATGGAAGTTTCCCCTGCTCCTGAGATGATGATATTAGAATTTATATGTATGACTCAAATATTTCTCCTTTAAATTGTCTCCCTAGAAAATATTTCTCTCCCTTTTTGCTCTTTTGAATTCCTCTCTCTCTCTCATCTGTCTTTCAAATCAATCAACTCAACCGCCCAAAACTACCCTATTGCTACCATGTTAACTTCCACTTTAAAGGGCGCGGACCTTCATCAGAGCTCCTCCGCTCTGATTGCAGCAAATTTCAGGAACGCGCACACCCACTGGCCTAATTTCCTGTGAGCCCATTGATCCTTGCATTTGCCTGCTGCTCAATAACATGTGTTTCATATCTACGATGCTCGGTCTGCTCGCTAAAGCTTGCACCTGATTGCATGTGCCATCAATCGTTCCTGCTCAGGTGCTTCACTAGTACACAAACGCTGCACTCTCCGCAGCATGTAACATGCATATGTTACCAACAAGAGTATTCTGTGATCGAGAGGCGAGAGAAAGATACTCCAAGCAAGTTGCATAAAACCCAAGATTTTAAATGTAGGATGTCGGAGACATGTCGGATTGGGTTTTTAGATGTCGGATGTCGGAGACATGTCGGGGATATTTTAATATGTTGGACTTCTAAAAAATATTCATATTATAGGTTATACAATATTATCTTAGCTCTATAAACTACATTAATTTGTTCTACTCAATGGACACATTTTCTACTTTGTTGTATTATTTTCAAAATACTCAAATCTATCTTCAATCACCATTATCTTCTAACCATGTATCAATTTTCTTTGTATGTATATCTTCATTTATTATTTTCATTTTTAAGCATTTAAATGTTGAAAATTATTTTATCATTCTTCCTCATTGTTGGAAACGGAAATGACAAACACTATTTAGATATCAACCTGCATTAAATAATGGTTTATTTTACTTCCATATAAACATGCAAATTAACTGTACAATGCTAAGAATAAATGTTGCAGGTTTGGTGACAATAACAAAACTTGATGGAATAAATTGCAGCAATCAAATACGCAACTGATACTCCATACATAAAACATGCAAGAAGAAAGCATTGGAAGGATACAAGTGAAAATCAAGTATAATCCATATGCTCGGAAATGTGCAATCAATAAAATGAGAAAAACTTGGCAAAAAACCCTTCCAACGGCGAGGACGGAGAATAAGCGGAGAGAAATTTCCGATCGTGAGACATTTAGAAAAGTCGGCGACATTTAAAAATGTCGGCGGCGGCCGATATATCGGATTTAATCGGTTATGTCGGCCGACATAATGAAAAACGCCATAACCTTTAAATTTTCATTATGCAAGTCGTTTTTTGTTCAAACAGGACATGTCGGACGACATGTCGGACATGTTGGCCGACATTTAAAACAATGATAAAACCTTAATAAACATACGGGATACAATCCGAAGGCAAGCTTCAATCAACTCTCAGAGGCTTTAGAGGACTCTTTAATGAGAGTCCCCAACAATACTCCTCCAAAGATGCTCAAACACTCAAACCCCTCCCTCTTATATAGATGAGGGGAGGGCACACACAATACAATTAATTTAATCAATATTAATTAATAATAATTAATCAATATTAATTAATTAATATTAATTCATTACAAAATATTATATGAAATGATCATGAATGCTTACATATGCGCGCTTTGATGGATCCAACGAGGATCTGCTGGGGCGTATGTGTGAGCGTAACATTATACCTCCCTTGAAAATTGACATTGCCCTCTAGACCGAGCCTCCAAATCTTGTCCGGATTTTTAATGATTTTGGTTGTACAAAATTGTTGGGAACGTGGGTGTGACTGTGGGCATAATTAAGTGAAGTTGACGGAAAGTGGTAGGGAGAGCGAGGTGGGGCGGCAAGGGAAATGAAATGAAGGTATAAATAAGTGGGAGAGAAATGGGAAGAGGGCGGGAGGACAAGACAGCTAGCGTGGTATGTAAGATGAAAATAGAAACATTAAGAGTGGTGATAGGGAAGAGGACAGGTTGTGGTGAAAAGGGGAGGATTGTCCTGCTCGATGACAGGGAGTGGAATGGAACAGGCGTGAAGTTTTTACGGATGTCCAAAGGCAAGGGCTCGGCTCAGTCGTCGTCGCCTCCGATGAAACTGGATCTTCCCCCTGTGGAGCTGAAACTCGATAGATCAACTACATACTTAAGCTGGCCGCGTCAAGTAAAGAGGGCACTCTCTGGGAGGAACCTAGAGGGCTATCTGACGGGTGAGAAAGGGGAGCCAGAGAAGGACTCGGATGGGTACAACGAGTGGAATACTACACATAGCTTGCTACACACTTGGCTCCTAAACTCGATGGTCGCATTTAGCGTTGTCACGGTGGATGGCATAGAGGCCGTGAGGGATGTTTGGGGGAAGTTGCAGAGGATCTATGATGGAGTCGACAACAACATGAGAGTGTTTCAGATCGAGAGGGAGATAGAGACAGTAACCCAGGGAGATCGATTGATTCAGGCGTATGCCGCAGATCTGGAGAGATTATGGGAAGACTATGATCATTTCTCTCCACCCGCATGTTGCAAGGACTCGATTGTAGAAAAGGGGAGAGGCGTACTATGCATTTCATGAGAGGATTGAACCTGGCATTTGAGCCAATGGGTGCAATACTACTCGCTCATCAAAAAATTCCTTCCCTGGATGAGACGAACTCAGCCGTGATGCAGGAGGAGAGCAGGATTAGGCTCCAGTCTGGAGCAACTACTCTTCCAGGGGTGAAATCGGCTCTAGCGGTCACCAATCTAGGGCACACAGGATACAAGTACGAGACACGGCAGTGTTACAATTGTGGTGAGATAGGTCAGCTCCGCCTGGCTTGCCCCAAACCACCAAAGGAGCGGGATGTCGGTGGACGGGGAAAGTTTGGGAGTCGTGGTCGCGGTCGTGGGAGTCGCAGTAGTGGTGGAAGAGGAGCCTACCAGGCAAATCTGATGATAACAAAGGGAGAAGGGAGTATGACTGATGTGGGTTACTCAGAGGAGCAGGAGATTTTGGACGTTTACTCTCAGCTGATGCGTAGAAAGCAGAAGGGTATGATTGATGACACTCGCTCCAACTTCATCAAGGGGTAACGTCACCTCTTTTGCTCATTCAACCACAGGTACTTGTGATACACTTGCCCTCGCATCTATATCCACTACTAGATCACCAGATTGGATAGTCGATTCGGGTGCTTCTCGACATCTCACTGGGGATGCTAGAGAATTCCTTTCGTTTACTCTGGCAGTCCCAGAGCACATTCGGACTTCTGATGGCACAGCTCAGTCAGTGGTTGGTAAGAATACTGTGCAATATACCAACACTTTGACACTGTCCAGTGTTTTGCATGCACCTTCCTTTCCTACGAATCCCTTATCCATTAGTGTCATTATATCAACTAAAATGTGTTGTTTTGTTTGATATCCCGAAGGTGGTCTTCCAGGAGAAGGAGACCGGCAGGTGACTTGGGACTGGCACATGGCATAGTGGCTTGTGGTACTTGGATAGGGAAAGTATGGACTCAACTCTTTCAACCATTGTAGAGAGTACTGCAGGAGACAGGAGGAACGTGGAGGACTTGCTACTACTTCATCATCGGCGTCTGGATCATCCTTCTTTTGTTGTTTTGAGTCAGATGTATTCTCTTTTATTTAAGAAAGTTAATCACGACAAACTTGTATGTGATGCATATGAGTTAGGAAAACATACCAAAAACTCTTATTCCAGTTCTGGCAATAAGAGTTCTTATCCATTTAATCTAGTGCATTCTGATGTTTGGGGACCATGTCTCACACCTAATGTGAATGGATTTCGGTATTTTGTGTCTTTCATTGACTGTTTCTCTCGTGTCATCTAGCTTTATTTAATGAAAAATAAAAGTGATGTGTTTGTCTGCTTCAAAGATTTCCACAAAGGGGTTCAAACTCAATATGGTGCAGTTGTGAAGGTGTTGCGGTCTAACAATGGAACGGAGTACACTAACAGAGCGTTTGGAAAGTACTTGTCCTCACAAAGAATCCAACATCAAACTACTTGTCCATACACACCAGAGAAGAATGGGGTAGCCGAACAAAAGAACAGACACCTTTTAGAAGTAACTCGGAGCATGATGATATCAATGAAGGTGTCAAAGTACTTGTGGGGGCAGGTTGTTCTAACAGCGGTCTATTTGATCAATCGGATGCCCTCGTGAGTATTGGATTGGAAGTCTCCGATTGAGGTGCTGCGAGGGAAGAATGAAGACATTCTACCACTCAAGACCTTTGGTTGCGTGTGCTTTGTGCAGGATAATAGACTCAATGTGGGAAAGCTGGATCCAAGGGCTCTAAAGTGTTGTTGGGTATTCAGCTATCCAAAAGGGGTATGTGTGTTGGAGTCCGGTGGAAAGAAAATTATTCGTCAGTATGGATGTTACATTTAGATAATGTGAGTCATATTATTCTTCTCCGATTGACTCGCCACTTGAGGACTCGCTCGTTACAAACAGTATGATCCGAGAGGGGGGAGGATAATAGTGGTGGTGAGAGGCGGATAGTGAATATCCCTTATCCTCTTATGCAAAAGGGCATAAAGTCGGATGTAACGCCGATATATGAAGAGAATGACTCAGCGGATTGAGAACGTCAAGTTCAGGAGCTAAGAGTGTATACAAGAAGAAGGCAGCTGAGTGAGGCTACAGTGCCACTTGTGTCAAGTCCCTTGTCTCTGCCTACCCCGAGTCCTGAAGCACCTACTCCATCCACTTCAATCTCCGAATTCACAAGTGATATAATTCATTATCCCACTACTTCACAAGTGATATAATTCACTGTGAAACAAAACTCAGAGGATTGGGTTGAGCGTTACAAGGCTGGATTAGTAGCAAAGGGATACTGTCAGACTTATGTGGCATTGACTACGGTGAGACATTTTCACCCGTCGCAAAGATGAGCATAGTGCGGACACTGATATCCTTGGCGGCAAATAGGAGATGGAAACGACACCAGCTCGACGTAAAAAATGTCTTTCTTCATGTGAATTTATTGGAAGAGGTGTACATAGAGGTACCGCAGGGCTTTGGCACGAAACAAACTACAGGAAAGGTGTGTAGACTCAAGAAGTCTCTATATGAGCTAAAGCAGTCTCCTCGAGCCTGGTTTGACAAGTTTAGGAGAGCTATGGTTAACATGGGATATCAGCTGACCAATGATGGTCATACAATATTCTTTATGCGACGTGGAGTTCACACTACAATATTTGTTGTGTATGTAGATGACATGATTATTACTGGTGATGATGAGAGCGAAATTGCTCAGCTGAAGACGAGGTTGGGCAAAGAGTTTGAGGTAAAGGACTTGGGGCAGCTAAGATACTTCCTTGGGATTGAGGTAGCTCGTGGTGCAAAGGGGATCGTTCTATCCCAACGGAAGTATGTGCTAGATCTGCTCAAAGAGATGGGGATGTTAGGGTGCAGGCCTGCAGTTGCCCCTTTTGATCAAAAGAACAAGCTCAGTGCTGAGGCAGGAGAGCCAGTTGATAGAGAGAGGTACCAGAGGTTGGTCGGTCGCTTGATCTATCTGATCCACACACGTCCCAACATAGATTTTGTCGTGAGTGTGGTGGCCCTCTATATGCATGATCCTATGAACGGTCACATGGATGTCGTGTATCACTCAGATTCTTAGGTACTTGAAGAGTGCACCAGGAAAGGGGTTGATCTTCCGGAAGAATTGGATGTCGTGTATCACATGTTTTGCATGCTCCTTCCTTTCCTATGAATCCCTTATCCATTAGTGTCATTATATCAACTAAAATGTGTTGTTTTGTTTGATATCCCGAAGGTGGTCTTCCAGGAGAAGGAGACCGGCAGGTGACTTGTGACTGGCACATGACATTGTGGCTTGTGGTACTTGGATAGGGAAAGTATGGACTCAACTCTTTCAACCATTGTAGAGAGTACTACAGGAGACAGGAGGAGCGTCGAGGACTTGCTACTACTTCATCATCGGCGTCTGGGTCATCCTTCTTTTGTTGTTTTGAGTCAGATGTATCCTCTTTTATTTAAGAAAGTTAATCACGACAAACTTGTATGTGATGCATATGAGTTAGGAAAACATACCAAAAACTCTTATTCCAGTTCTGGCAATAGGAGTTCTTATCCATTTAATCTAGTGCATTCTGATGTTTGGGGACCATGTCTCACACCTAATGTGAATGGATTTCGGTATTTTGTGTCTTTCATTGACTGTTTCTCTCGTGTCATCTAGCTTTATTTAATGAAAAATAAAAGTGATGTGTTTGTCTGCTTCAAAGATTTCCACAAAGGGGTTCAAACTCAATATGGTGCAGTTGTGAAGGTGTTGCGGTCTAACAATGGAACGGAGTACACTAACAGAGTGTTTGGAGAGTACTTGTCCTCACAAGGAATCCAACATCAAACTACTTATCCATACACACCAGAGAAGAATGGGGTAGCCGAACAAAAGAACAGACACCTTTTAGAAGTAACTCGGAGCATGATGATATCAATGAAGGTGTCAAAGTACTTGTGGGGGCAGGTTGTTCTAACAGCGGTCTATTTGATCAATCGGTTGCCCTCGTGAGTATTGGATTGGAAGTCTCCGATTGAGGTGCTGCGAGGGAAGAATGAAGACATTCTACCCCTCAAGACCTTTGGTTGCGTGTGCTTTGTGCAGGATAATAGACTCAATGTGGGAAAGCTGGATCCAAGGGCTCTAAAGTGTTGTTGGGTATTCAGCTATCCAAAAGGTGTATGTGTGTTGGAGTCCGGTGGAAAGAAAATTATTCGTCAGTATGGATGTTACATTTAGATAATGTGAGTCATATTATTCTTCTCCGATTGACTCGCCACTTGAGGACTCGCTCGTTACAAACAGTATGATCCGAGAGGGGGGAGGATAATAGTGGTGGTGAGAGGCGGATAGTGAATATCCCTTATCCTCTTATGCAAAAGGGCATAAAGTCGGATGTGGCGCCGATATATGAAGAGAATGACTCAGCGGATTGAGAACCTCAAGTTCAGGAGCTAAGAGTGTATACAAGAAGAAGGCAGATGAGTGAGGCTACAGTGCCACTTGTGTCAAGTCCCTTGTCTCTGCCTACCCCGAGTCCTGAAGCACCTACTTCATCCACTTCAATCTCCGAATTCACAAGTGATATAATTCATTATCCCACTACTTCACAAGTGATATAATTCACTGTGAAACAAAACTCAGAGGATTGGGTTGAGCGCTACAAGGCTGGATTAGTAGCAAAGGGAAACTGTCAGACTTATGTGGCATTGACTATGATGAGACATTTTCACCCGTCGCAAAGATGAGCACAGTGCGAACACTGATATCCTTGGCGGCAAATAGGGGATGGAAACGACACAGCTCTACGTAAAAAATGTCTTACTTCATGTGAATTTATTGGAAGAGGTGTACATAGAGGTACCGCCGGGCTTTGGCACGAAACAAACTGCAGGAAAGGTGTGTAGACTCAAGAAGTCTCAATATGAGCTAAAGTAGTCTCCTCGAGCCTGGTTTGACAAGTTTAGGAGAGCTATGGTTAACATGGGATATCAGCTGACCAATGATGGTCATACAATATTCTTTATGCGACGTGGAGTTCACACTACAATATTTGTTGTGTATGTAGATGATATGATTATTACTGGTGATGATGAGAGCGAAATTGCTCAGCTGAAGACGAGGTTGGGCAAAGAGTTTGAGGTAAAGGACTTGGGGCAGCTAAGATACTTCCTTGGGATTGAGGTAGCTCGTGGTGCAAAGGGGATCGTTCTATCCCAACGGAAGTATGTGCTAGATCTGCTCAAAGAGATGGGGATGTTAGGGTGCAGGCCTGCAGTTGCCCCTTTTGATCAAAAGAACAAGCTCAGTGCTGAGGCAGGAGAGCCAGTTGATAGAGAGAGGTACCAGAGGTTGGTAGGCCGCTTGATCTATCTGATCCACACACGTCCCAACATAGATTTTGTCGTGAGTGTGGTGGCCCGCTATATGCATGATCCTAGGAACGGTCACATGGATGTCGTGTATCACTCAGATCCTTAGGTACTTGAAGAGTGCACCAGGAAAGGGGTTGATCTTCCGGAAGAATTGGCATTTAAAGATCGAAGGCTATTGTGATTCTGACTGGGCTAGTTGTGTTGATGATAGGAGGTCCGCGTCAGGATATTGCATGTTTGTAAGGGACAATCTAGTCTCTTGGAGGAGCAAGAAGCAGATTGCAGTTGCGAGATCTACAGCGGAGGCAGAGTACAGGGCCATGGTCTTAGGTGTGGGGGAAATGTTATGGTTGAAACCCCTGCTGGCTGAACTCAAGACAGATCAAGGATGGAAAATGACATTGTGGTGTGACTGCAAGTTGGCTATTAGCATTGCCAATAATCTCGTCCAACATGACAAAACTAAGCATATATAAATCGACTGATTCTTTATCAAGGAAAAGCTGGATAGTGGGGTACTGAAAGATGGACATGTTGTTACAAAAGACCAAGTGGTCGATTATCTAACTAAAGGACTTAGCTCACTAGATTTATCGAGATTGTGTGATAAGATGGGTTTAGTGGATATCTTTCGCCCTCCTTGAGGGGGAGTGATGGTAATTGGTGTGCGTTTAGCACCAATTGGTCTGCGTTTAGCGTCCTCCTCCTTCTATATTTAGTCCCACATCTCCAGTCATGTATTTGGTTCCCCTCTTGTGTGTATATATAGGGGAGCAATGTAATCAATGTAACTAGCTTGAATATAATAAGAATTACATTTTATTCTATTTCTACTCAAACCAAACAAGAGAGCGGTGTTGGCGTCGAAGATGACATGTAGAAGAATCAGCGAGAGATCTGGTGGCCCGTTTGGGGTGGAATACGAGTCGGGGGATGAGCGTAAGTGGTCGGGGAGGGAGGAACTCTCCGCAGCATGAAACATGCATACTTCACTCTCAATTATAATCGGGAATCAAAAATGGCTGACTGAGATTCATGCCCTTATTTCCCCAAAATTAATCAATATTAATTAATTAACTAAAATTAATTAATTACAATATATTATATGAAATTATCATGACTGTTTCCATATGCGCGATCGAATGGTTCCAACGAGGATCTGCTTGGGCGTATGTGTAAGCGTAACACCATAGTGGTAGGGAGAGGGAGGTGGGGGAGGCAAGGGAAATGAAATGAAGGTGTAAATAAGTGGGAGAGAAATGGGAAGAGGACAGGAGGACAAGACAACTAGCGTGTTATGTAAGATGAAAATAGAAACATTGAGAGTGGTGATGGGGAAGAGGACGGGCTGCGGTGAAAAGGGGAGGATTGTCCTGCTCGATGACAGGGAGTGGAATGGAACGGGGCGCGAAGATAAAAACCAGAGGGGTGTGCGGGTCGAGGTGATCGGGTGGAGAAGCAGACCGGGGAGACTAACCAAACAAGAGAGCGGCGCTGGCGTCGAAGAAGACATGTAGAAGAACCGGCAGGAGATCTGGTGGGCCGTTGGGGTGGAATACGAGTCGGGGGATGAGCGCAAGTTGTCGGGGAGGGAGGAGCTCTCCGCAGCATTAAACATGCATACTTCACTTCCCAATTAAAATCAGGTATCAAAAATGGCTGACTGAGATTCATACA
This sequence comes from Dactylorhiza incarnata, assembly GCA_033032865.1. Taxonomy (NCBI): domain Eukaryota; kingdom Viridiplantae; phylum Streptophyta; class Magnoliopsida; order Asparagales; family Orchidaceae; genus Dactylorhiza; species Dactylorhiza incarnata. The sequence goes on along the minus strand of JAWHQI010000133.1, from coordinate 4,165,579 downwards.
CTTATTTCCCACATATTATAGATTTGTTTTTGCAATAGATCTAGAGATAACTATAGGAACAAACTTGAAGATAATTAAGGATTAATTTGAAAATTGTATATAGATTTTGATCAGTTCAAACTTAAAATTTTAAATTTTAAGAATTTAGGAAATCTGAACTTCAAATATTTTAAGGTAGTGTAGACGGACTTTGAAATTAATCAAAACAAATCACACTATTTGAAAAAAAAAATATTCAACACAACTGACTGAGCCTCATTATAAGGTAGATTTCTTAGGAAACATTAAATCCTAATCCATACCATATTTTAATTCCATAATGAGGCATGAAAAATTCCCCGACAAAATGGATTTGGTCATGGAATATGATTGCAAGAAATTATATAAGACAGATATATAGCTTTCCCTACACGCATAACAGAAAGTTAATGTACCTGACCCAATGCTTGCATGCAAAGGGCTCTCAACTCCCCTTCAGAGAGGTCTACCGGGAGATTTCGGCTGCAATTTTTGCCAACATACAAATTAATAAAGAAGCTTTCAATTTGAGAATGCACTGCAATCATCTAGCAATATATATAAATTTTCCTTCTATAAATAATTTCTCTTAGACAAAATCTGATGCACAGCTTTCCATCCCGATAAAAAAATAAACACTAGGGGCAATGTAAATAGGATGATGCATACCTTAAATCAAGAGGTATCTGTGGAAGAACATTGTGTATAGCACAATCTAAATATCCTGCTGCCTTCAACAGAACATCAATGGATCTTCGCCTATTTTCTTCAAAATAAAAAATAAAAATCATGTAACAGGTTCATATAGTAAATGGATTAAGGTTATGATCAAGATACTACAATAGAAGAAGGCGAGAATACTTCCATACATTACGGATGAAGACCAGGCATGTCCATGCCTTGGCAAAGTTTTCTATTGTAACAGATCATAAGTTCTAAATTACATCAAGGACTTCTAATGACTTGTCAGACAAAATTACAAAAGCTTCCTCAGTATTTCAATGATGCTAAACATGCACATATACTACTTTAGGCATACAAACCTTGAAGAATTAATATCAAACTATTTCTGAAGTCAGCATTCAACAGATTGGCATTATGCGAAAGTTATACTAAGTAGTGTAGAAGATATTTCCAAAATAGGTTTTTTAGGTACATAATTAAATGTAAATAACAGGAATAATAAAGAGACACAGAGAGCAAGAATAATGTAACACGACAATGTTAACAAGTCAGTATATGGTTTGATAGTATAGAATTAGAAGCACAGAAGGCATTTATAACTTACCTTCAGATACCTTTTGCTGATATCCATCAATAGGTTTTCTAGGAAGGAGCAAATAATCAGCCTCTGCTAAACAAAGCATTGCCATTAGATGCAAAACTGATAGCACCTCATACCATACATTAGCAATGGCAGTTTTCTGCAAAAACAAATCAGAAACATCCATCACACCTTTTTTACTAATGCAAGAGAAATACATCTAAATGTCAAAATTAGGTTTCTAATAATTAGGCTCACCTCATCATCATCTTCTTGGTTGAACCACGCAAACTGAACCCTGTCTTTTAGCTGGCTTCCTGTAACATACAGATTATGAAACCCAAATTAATAAGGAAATACTGATCCCTACAAAACTGGGATAATGATGAGATGTTGATAATATGACTAACTCCAATGAAACTTAAATTACCATCTTTTGCCAATCCCAGCAAAACAGGAAGATAATCTTCAAGAGCCAGGAGAATATCGGAAAATGTAGAAGCTCCTGAAACAACACAAATTTTAAGAATTTCATCACTTAACTGTAAAACTAAATAAAAAGGAGGGGCTATCCTATACAAACCATTCCGTTTGATCATCTTTTGTTTCAATTTCATTCCAGTTGCCACCTCATGTGCAACCATGGAAACTATCCGGGTTCTCAGGGAAGAGAGACGATCCACTAAACTTTTTGGCAAGCAACCACCCAGCGGCTGGGTGAAATCTACACCTATTGGAATGCGAAATCCTGGGAAAAAAACAGACAATTCCCCTATGCTCTTAAGCTGCCTCCTATGTCCCTCCACATTTCTTGGAGCTGATGCACAACATCCCATGCTGGACTACTTGTGGAAATATAACTGAAAATATGTGCATAGTAGAACTGGCGTGAGATGATCTTCAAACAACCTTCCAAGAGAGAGATTAGACAATTGAGGGAAAAAAGCACAAACAAGACACCAAACATTACATATTAATCATAAAAAGTATTATACATGTAGCATAATCTATTTGTTTGTATAGCAATCACACAATCATCAGGCACATATGGACTATTTTACCGAGAACTACACAAAATATTAGATGCCAACCAACAAAATGCTAGTGGCTCATGTGCAGGTGAGCGAAATACCTACATGATTATCGCGATTTTTCAAGCAACATATGGAATGCAGAATAAAGTAATCCCATGCAAACAAAGGTGACATCTGACAGTTTAATTGAAATAAATGACCCCCCACGAACACACCCCCAAAAAAAATCATATTTGAAAACACTTCGCATCAAATTTTCACCCAATCAAACATATTCAAAAGAGTTAAACGAACATAGATTTGACAATATCTTCCTTACCTCTTCTAATGACAAAAGTAAAGTGGATCCTTGAAGGAGTAAATTGAGCTCTGCGTGAATATCTGAAAATCAGTAATGAATAACACAAGCACAAAACAAAGGAAGCGCATAAAGTGAACAAAAGGCGTGAAAAATCGTTAAAATGGGCACAATTTGCCAAGTTGGATATCAAATGGCTGCCATATTCCTCAAAAGGAATCGCAAATTCCCAAGGGAAAGAAAACGTGGAAGAAAAGAGAGTAAGAAAAGGGAAAACCGAAATATCAACAACTCGCCGGCTAAAGTAGGCTAATGGATTCAACACTGAGAACGTGTAGTGAAAGGGGTGTTCAAAACAACAGAGAAATGCTAAATCCCAACCAAGCACAAATTAGGTGCGTAAAACCAAAGAAGAGAACAAACATCAGGCAAACTTCAACCATTTTATTTCTTAAATCAGCGAACTATTGCGAGGCTGAGCTGAATAAATCAAAATTCGACCTCAACTCATGGAACGCATTAAAGCGCCACTCATGGAGCATACACAGCGATCGGAACTAGAACGAAGAAGGAAGGCAATGAGATCGGCACAGAGAAATTTACTTGGTGGTCGGAATTCAGTCTACTCTTCAAACCCACTGCATGAAGATCTCTCTGCGAGAGAATCAGCAACATCGCGAGTTCAGTAACTCCTTTCCCATTGATTCCAAAAACCCTAAAACGTCGGAGCTGAGAAGACGAGCGGGAAAGAAGAAAACTGTCCAGATGGCGATTGGTAGAGGAGGAGGAGGAGAGCTACCCCGTCTTAAAGGGTAGCGGAGTAAGGTTGAAGGCTCGGCTCCTGGGTTTGTAGTTTGTACTCTTCCTTGGCTGGTACAGGTGAACCTGGCGGCAGCCACCATTTCGGGATCAGCTGTTTTCCAGCAAACAGCATCCAGCCATGGGACACGTGGTTGAATGCAAATGGTATAGATCACATGCTTCGAAATGTCAATTCTTTACTCGTTTTCTTTCGACACGTATGCGCCAATCATCGACATCAGCCACCTTGGGTGAAAAGGAATTTCGAAACAAAATAGAAATTTTTTATGCGCCTTTCAAAGGTCAGGATTGGTCATTAAAATGCACATAATAAAATTACAAATTTTGGTGCCCGAATCAATCATGGTGCAAGATATGCCAAGCATAAAAAAAAAAATCTTAACTCAAGCAAAATAGCTCCTAATATTGTTTCTTGCAATATATACTAGCTAGCACATGCATTGTAGCATCTCATAATTTTAAGGGACTCTAAAAATTTGATGCTCATGTTAGAAAGACCTAGGAGCTCTAGGTTGTCAGAAGGCATAGTTGAGACCTTGACCTCAACCTAAGGATGGTGATGATTCTTATTATACCTTCTTAGGCTTGTTTGGTTGAGCATAGGAAAGTAGGTCGCCTCCACACCTAGGCTCTGTTTGGCGGAGCGGCTGCGGATCAGGGAGAGATTCCTGATCCGCAGCCGTGGACTTTCTCCCGTTTGGCAGAGCGCCTCCGCTCCTCCAATCGCTGATTTAAGGGAAAAACGCTGCTCCTCCAACCGCGGCTACTTCCCCACGGTTGCGGATCGCTCCTCCAACCGCCGCTCCTCCAATCCGCCGCTCCTCCAACCTCCGCGCCAAACAGAGCCTAAGTGGCCAAGGTTAGCTTTGGATAACAGTATGTGACTCGCTTTACCCTATAGGACTCAATTGTGAATCCAATTTATATCATGACTTGGGATCCACCCGTCTTAGCTCATAATACCCTTGCTAACACCTCAAAGGGGTAGGATGGTCAAGTCAAGGTCAACCTCTAATGTTGTCTTGGTCAACTTGACTTATGATTGAATTACGGAATGTCCAAGCTACCTTATACCCCCATAAAGGCTTGTGATTACCTTGTCATGTCATGCCACACCTCCTCACACCCACGCTTGGCCTGCCACCTCATCAAGAGGTCAAACCTACTTAAATCAAGCTCCGCATCCCTTGTATGACCAGGACTTGGTCCTACTTGACTCCAAGTCACCTCCCAGCTGTGCTCTTCCCTCCATGTGGCATGTCATGTCACCAAGGGGTCAAAACTCGATCAAAATGGTCAAACCCGACCATGTGGAGCTTTGATCGGCCTTGTGCATGAATCCCGTGAGGGAAGGAGTACAAGAGGTGTCTCCACATTGAAGAAGAATAACTCCTCTTCCATGGAGAGTCATCTATGGGCATCCAACCAGCGGGAAGGGGAGAGGAACCGACAAATAGGAAGGTTGTCGTCGATTCGGAGGAGAGAAACGTCTCATATCTATTTATTTCCTCCCCAATGCTTGGATTTGTCTCTTACCACCTCTGCAACCCCGAACAAAACCAGATCCACCGCTATAGATCGCCGTCGGCGACTGGAGAAGCCAGAGAAGATTTCCTCCACCGCACAGCCACTATGTCGTCGCGCCGCCATTCAACACAACCAGTGGCCCCTCGGGTGACCATCCAAACTCTCTCGAAGCTTAGATCTAACCGTTTGATCCATTGTGGGAGCTATAAGATATTTTGCAAAGCTCAGTCAGATATGTCAGATCTACTGAGAGATTGGCGTTGGCCGCTATCCGCAGACCATCTCATGAGTTTTTAATTAAATAGGTGTGGCATATTCTTTAATTAATATTGGTATTATTCATCAAAGGATGTAATGGCCTTCCTCACATTATGAAGAAAATTGTTGAGCATGAATGTTGTAGGGGATAGAAAGACCTTTCCAAAATTTGGTGACACATACAGCCTTCTGAATTCATGCTCAGAGTTAGGGTTCCGCAAACTTTAGTATTTTAAATAGATTATAATTATGTCGGCATATTGATCATCATGAGTCATTTTAATTTGGTATGTGAAGACTGTCCTCATAGGAAGTCGCTACAAGAGTTTTAGGGTCCGTTCGTTTGGACGACATTGTTATTCAAGGATTGGCTTTGAGAATACGAAAACAAATACTGTTGTTCGGATGAATAGTTTTAGGACAGAATTGGCTTTTGAGTCCAAAGTCATCGATATTGAAATAAACCTACAAAATCCTTCGTCGAATGTTTAGGTCCCGTCATAGATTTTGAGATTTAGCACTCTAGAACTGCTAACTCACACGAGCGCGCATTTTCTCATTAACGCTCGTTTTCGCCCGGGGACATTTTCTCCAGTGTGTATTTTCGAACGGGCGCATATTTTCCGCTCAGGCATGAATTTTTCGCCCATGTGCGCATTTTTCATCTGACCGTGTATTTTCCGCCCGTACGCGACTTTTTCGAACGAGCACGCATTTTCTGCCCTGTCGCACATTTTTCGCACATACCCGTAATCTTCACCGGAGCGCGCATTTTCTGCCCGGGCACGCATTTTTTTCCTGGGCTTGCATTTTCCGCATGAGCACGCATGTTTCGCAGCCCATTTTCTGCCCAGACGTGCATTTTTTCGCCCGAGCGCGCATTTTTCTGCACATGCGCACATTTTTCACCCCGACGCGCATTTTTTCCACCCAAACACACATTTTTCTCCAGGGCGCGCAATTTTAGCGTGAGCACGCATTTTTCCGCCCGTGCACACATTTTCCGCCAGGGCGCGCATTTTTGGCCCGGGGGCGCATTTTCCCACCCGGGCGCGCAATTTTTCCACCTGTGCGCGCACTTTCCGCCCAGGCGCGCACTTTCCGCCTAAGCGCGCATTTTTCGCACGGGCGCGTATTTTCAGCTCAGATACACATTTTTGGTCTGGACGCGCATTTTCTTCCCTGACACGCATTTTCCGCCCTGACGCGCATTTTGCGCCTCGACACACATTTTTTGCCCGGTCGCGCATTTTTTCTCGGGTTTGCACTTTCCTCCAGGGCGAGCATTTTTCCCTCAGGCACGTATTTTTCGCCAGGGAAAGTATTTTTCGTCCGGGTGCTCATTTTTGCCCTTGCACACATTTTTCTCCCGGGGGCGTATTTTTTGCCCGGGCGCGCATTCTTCCTCCAGGGCGAGCATTGTAACACCACAGAATTTTTGATTTTAATTTAAATCGTTAATTCAGTCGTAGCGAGGGTGTTACCGTCTTAGTTGCGTCGTCGTAGTGCATCTCGTGTGTTTGCGAGGTCACGTTGGATAAAATTTTTATTTTTATTTTTATATAAAAGATTTACTGGGCTTATAAAAGAAGTTCTTACAATAATTTCTTTATAATTTTCTTTATAAAATTATATATGTATATATATACATAATTTCCTTATAAAAATCTCTTGATATCATTCTGTACAGTATCTTCATAAATAGCCTTTTTATGAAATAATCTTCTTATAAAATTATATACATAAAATTTCTTATAAGGAATTCTTTATAAATTCTCCTGTACAGTGCTTATATGAAATAATTTCCTTATGAAAATCGGAAGCCACCTTCATCATCCTTAAATAGGATTTCTCTTTCTTCCGATGTAAGTTGTCTTCCTGTCTTTATTTCGCGAGTCACTACAAGATATAGATTTTACAGCGACGTTTTTATTGCGACGTTTTTTAAAGCGTCGCCGTTAGTTTTCATTTTAGCGACGATTTTTTTCAAAAACGTTACCAATACAAAATTTTAGCATTGCCCACGTTTTCATACAAAACGTCAACATACATGTTTATCTTTTGTGACGATTATTTTCAAAACGTCATCAAAATATAAGATCTTCAATCAATTTTTGTGATCAAACAGCTTAAAAGATATTCCGTCCAAGGGGATATGAGTGATATAATGATTATTTATCAAATAATTTATGGCTAATTGTTGTACACACGTAAAAGCCTTAGGATGCACATGAAGAAAGCCCCGGAAAAGAGAGGGGGGGTCGACGGTCAAAGAGCGCGATAGCACGCAGGCTGCACCCCCGACCGCACCGCCCTTGGGGGTGCGGCCGGCCAAGTCGCACCCCCCAGGGGGGTGCGGCTCAGCCGCACCCCCCCCCCCAAGGGGGTGCGGCCACGCCGCACCCATTGGGGGGTGCGGCCAAGCCGCATCCCCCTTGGGGTGCGGTCAAGCCGCACCCCTTGGGGGGTGCGGCCAAGCCGCATCCCCCCTTGGGGGGTGCGGCCAAGCCGCACCCCCTTGGGGGGGTGCGGCCAATCCGCACCCCCCCTTTTCTTTGGGGTGCGCGGCCGCGCCCACCCCTCCTCGGGGTGCGGTCTGGCGCCCTCTCCTCGCCAAAGGATCCCGGTCCCCCCTTTGGGGGGCAACTCCCCGTCCGCCGTCCGCCCGAGGCATCTCCGTGGTTCGTTGCGCACTTGGAGCACTTCAGCGCTAGCGCGCGCTCAGAACGTTTCTGAGCGCGATCAGGAAGCTTTCTCACTTTTTGTCTTTCCGGCTTCTCACTTTTTGGGTTTCCGGCTTCTCACTTTTTGGGTTTCCGGCTTCTCACTTTTTGTCTTTCCGGCTTCTCACTTTTTGTCTTTCAGGCTTCTCACTTTTCAGGAACAGTCAGTCGCCTTTTTCGCCTCCAACGGAACTGCCCGAGCTGCCCAAGCTGCCCGAGGGGCAAGGTGGTCATTTACGAAAAATGGCGATCTGAGGGCCCCGAACCGGAGAATATGATTCGTCCACCGAGCATTTATGGAAACTACCAACGACAAAATTACCGGGTCGCCCCCGGCCAAAGCTATAAAAGGAGCCCCAAAGCTTCATTTGAAAGGAGTTTGACTTCTGGACCCGGGAGAGCTCCTTGCAGACTTTTGCGGAATTCTCCTTCGGCGCTTGAAGATCTCCTTCGTGGACTTGAAGATCTTCATCATCCCGAAAGGCGACTAGCCTTCTCACTTCCGAAAGGAGACTAGCATTCTCAGAAGAAAAATGCGACTAGCCTTCTCACTTCCGAAAGGCGACTAGCATTCTCAGAAGGAAAAGGCGACTAGCCGTCTCACTTCCGAAAGGCGACTAGCATTCTCAGAAGGGAAAAAGACTTAGTTTTTCCGAGAGGTGGCCTGTCACCCTCGGAGCTCGTTCTCTCTCTCTCCAAAAATTGTAACGAGTAGCGGCCTGTCGCGCTCAAGTTCTAGTTTCCAATTTGTAACCCCCAGAAGATAGTGAAGTTTGGTCGGCACAGCTCCGGCCGCGTGGTTTTTTACCCTTTCCGGGTTTTCCACGTTAAAAAGTCCCTGTGTACTCAGCAAATCTCTAATTGACTTTTGCGTGCTTAGTTCGCTCACGAGCTAAGGTGGTTCAAGTGAACCGGTCTACCACGAGCCCTAAGCGTTCCGCAACAGTTTGGCGCCGTCTGTGGGAACATTCCCAAAACTCTCTGAAAGCCAATTGCTATGGCCAGGAAGAGCGCTCGCACTACTGAAGGATCAACGCCGGAAGGGCGCGCCAACCCCGCTCCCTCCCACTCGCTTATCGATGCACCTCCCGTAGAAGAGGCACCGCCTGCGCCCGCAGCTGGGCTGGAGGTGCGCATGCAACAGATTGAAGAACATCAAGCCGAGATGTTGGCTCTCGTAAGGAATCTCGGGACTCCTCAAGTTCCGATTCAGCCACCAGCTCTGAACGCGCCACCGCCCCCAATTCTGAATCATGCCCCGAACGAAGAGGTCGTTCAGGAGGACGAAGCTTCAGAAGGATTCTCCAACGCGGCAAGTTCCGCTCACCATGCCCCGCCAGCTGGAGGCCCAAGAGCTGACCACCAACACCATCCCCCAGGAAGAGCTATCCCAGGTCGAGCAGTGGAAAGAACCACGCGAGAAGAAATACGCGATATGATAGAAAAAGAGTACGTCCAAGCAGGATGACGCTCAACTCTCACCCGCCGTCCCGCACACCACGGCTCTCCACTGTCGCCTCAAGTCATGGCTCATCCAATTCCGAACGGTTTCAAGCTTCCCAACATCGAGACATTCGATGGGACGGACGATCCGTTGGAGCATGTCAATCACTTCACCACCGTCATGAGGATATACAGCGCCACTGATCAGCTCCTCTGTCAGGTGTTCCCGGCAACCTTGAAGGGACAAGCGCGCACTTGGTTCCACTCCCTGCAAGATGGGACCATCAACAACTTCGCAGAAATGGCGCAGCAGTTCGTGGACCAGTTCATCGCCAATCGTAGGATTGACCGAGATCCATCCCATCTCTCGGGAATCCGCCAGAACGACGGAGAAACTCTGAAGGATTTTTTCCGACGCTTCACCTCTGAGTCTCGACAGATTCCGGGAGTCGACCCCGAGCTTTTGCGAGGAGTCTTCCTTGGGGGTCTCCGCCCAAGTGGCTTTTACTCAGATCTAATGAGAGAAACCGTACCAAGCTATCCTGACCTCGTTCAGCGAGTCGAGGCCCAGATAGCAGCAGATGAGGCAATTGAAGCGCACCGCCTGCAATTCGAGGGGAGCTCAAAGAGGAAGAAAGAGGAGTCGCTGCCGCAGACAGTTCCAAACAAGAGCAACAAGCATCATGACAACCCCAACCGAGACCGAAGGTCTCACCAGCACACTCTCTTGAACACTACCAGGACTAACATTCTCCTCGCTATCCGCAATAGCAACGAATCGCTCCGTAAGCCCAGACCCCTCGCTAAGAACGCGGGGGACCAGACAAAATATTGTGAGTTCCATCGCGGGCGAGGGCACGACACAGAAAACTGCTCCAAGCTTAAGGATGAAATCGAGCGTCTCGTCCAGCAAGGCAAATTGGGGAAATTCCTACGAGGCTAGGCACCGATTCAGCCAGTAGGAGATTAGCGAACGCCTCACCAAGAAGTACTGAGAGGCAACCCTTAGGACAGTCATCCCGGGAGAATGCTTCACACCTATTAGCAGGGTTCTACATGTGCCACTGAAATATTCTATCAACTTTGTTTCTATAAGAACTTTGTGTAAATTATCGTCACGACTAAGAGTTTTTAAAGTCTTATTTCACGCATCTCATATCTTGCGCTACCAAAACTACGTAAAACGTCCACTTGCATGAATGAACATCACCTGCCTCCGGGCAGTGCGCTAATGAACAGCACCTGCCTCCGGGCAGTGCGCTAATGAACAGCACCTGCCTCCGGGCAGTGCGCTAATGAACAGCACCTGCCTCCGGGCAGTGCGCTAATGAACAGCACCTGCCTCCGGGCAGTGCGCTAATGAACAGCACCTGCCTCCGGGCAGTGCGCTAATGAACAGCACCTGCCTCCGGGCAGTGCGCTAATGAACAGCACCTGCCTCCGGGCAGTGCGCTAATGAACAGCACCTGCCTCCGGGCAGTGCGCTAATGAACAGCACCTGCCTCCGGGCAGTGCGCTAATGAACAGCACCTGCCTCCGGGCAGTGCGCTAATGAACAGCACCTGCCTCCGGGCAGTGCGCTAATGAACAGCACCTGCCTCCGGGCAGTGCGCTAATGAACAGCACCTGCCTCCGGGCAGTGCGCTAATGAACAGCACCTGCCTCCGGGCAGTGCGCTAATGAACAGCACCTGCCTCCTGACAGTGCGCTAATGAACAGCACCTGCCTCCGGGAAGTGCGCTAATGAACAGCACCTGCCTCCGGGCAGTGCGCTAATGAACAGCACCTGCCTCCGGGCAGTGCGCTAATGAACAGCACCTGCCTCCGGGCAGTGCGCTAATGAACAGCACCTGCCTCCGGGCAGTGCGCTAATGAACAGCACCTGCCTCCGGGAAGTGCGCTAATGAACAGCACCTGCCTCCGGGCAGTGCGCTAATGAACAGCACCTGCCTCCGGGCAGTGCGCTAATGAACAGCACCTGCCTCCACGCAGTGCGCTAATGAACAGCACCTGCCTCCACGCAGTGCGCTAATGAACAGAGACTGCCTCCGGGCAGCGCGCTCGCAACAATCTCTCGCTGCCGACAATTGAAGGTTCGCCCTTCTCCACCACAATAAGGTCTCGACATCATAAGAGTCTTCCCCCTACGTTCGTCCACGATTCGAATACGCCCGCTATTCACCGGTCAAGCCGCGAGCACAGACTCGTGCAAAAAAGCTGCGAGCGCAGACTCGTGCAAAAAAGCCGCAGGCACAGACTTGCGCAAACTAATTTTCTATTGTGTAAAAGCCGCGGGCTCAGAACCGCGCAAGCTAATCTGTCATTTTGCAGAAACCCCTCAGCCCATATGGATATCAGAGCCGGGCAGCAAGCCCACAACGACCTCGGAAAACCAACACCCTCCGACATCAGCTCCTACCAGAAAAGCGCCGCACAGAGGACAATGGGTAAAGCCGCCGCAGAAAAAATCAAAACCTTCGAACTCCTCGCTCCGGAACTCGGACTCTGGAGGTTTGGGGGGCTTATGTTGTACACCCGTAAAGGCCTTAGGATGCACCTGAAGAAAGCCCCGGAAAAGAGAGGGGGGGTCGACGGTCAAAGAGCGCAGTAGCACGCAGGCTGCACCCCCCGACCGCACCGCCCTTGGGGGTGCGGCCGGCCAAGCCGCATCCCCCCTTGGGGTGCGGCCAAGCCGCACCCCCCTTGGGGTGCGGCCAAGCCGCATCCCCCCTTGGGGTGCGGCCAAGCCGCACCCCCTTGGGGGGTGCGGCCAATCTGCACCCCCCCTTTCTTTGGGGTGCGCGGCCGCGCCCACCCCTCCTCGGGGTGCGGTCTGGCGCCCTCTCCTCGCCAAAGGATCCCGGTTCCCCCTCTGGGGGGCAACTCCCCGTCCGCCGTTCGCCCGAGGCATCTCTGTGGTTCGTTGCGCACTTGGAGCACTTCAGCGCTAGCGCGCGCTCAGAATGTTTCTGAGCGCGATCAGGAAGCTTTCTCACTTTTTGTCTTTCCGGCTTCTCACTTTTTGGGTTTCCGGCTTCTCACTTTTTGGGTTTCCGGCTTCTCACTTTTTGTCTTTCCGGCTTCTCACTTTTTGTCTTTCAGGCTTCTCACTTTTTAGGAACAGTCAGTCGCCTTTTTCGCCTCCAACGGAACTGCCCGAGCTGCTCAAGCTGCCCGAGGGGCAAGGTGGTCATTTACGAAAAATGGCGATCCGAGGGCCCCGAACCAGAGAATATGATTCGTCCACCGAGCATTTATGGAAACTACCAACGACAAAATTACCGGGTCGCCCCCGGCCAAAGCTATAAAAGGAGCCCCAAAGCTTCATTTGAAAGGAGTTTGACTTCTGGACCCGGGAGAGCTCCTTGCAGACTTTTGCGGAATTCTCCTTCGGCGCTTGAAGATCTCCTTCGTGGACTTGAAGATCTTCATCATCCCAAAAGGCGACTAGCCTTCTCACTTCCGAAAGGCGACTAACATTCTCAGAAGAAAAAGGCGACTAGCCTTCTCACTTCCGAAAGGCGACTAGCATTCTCAGAAGGAAAAAGCGACTAGCCGTCTCACTTCCGAAAGACGACTAGCATTCTCAGAAGGGAAAAAGACTTATTTTTTCCGAGAGGTGGCCTGTCACCCTCGGAGCTCATTCTCTCTCTCTCCAAAAATTGTAACGAGCAGCGGCCTGTCGCGCTCAAGTTCTAGTTTTCAAGTTGTAACCCCCAGAAGATAGTGAAGTTTGGTCAGCACAGCTCCGGCCGCGTGGTTTTTTACCCTTTTCGGGTTTTACACGTTAAAAAGTCCCTGTGTACTCAGCAAATCTCTAATTGACTGTTTGCGCGCTTAGTTCGCTCACGAGCTAAGGTGGTTCAAGTGAACCGGTCTACCACGAGCCCTAAGCGTTCCGCAACACTAATAAACAAGTATTAGCTACGACTGTCTATAATTCATGGCAAAAAAGAAAGCATAAGTCATTGTTTGGTTGATTCGTGATGAATAAGTTTGTATTAAACACAGTTACCTAATACGTGACTAATATTTTAGCCTCACTTTTTAAATAATATATGAAATTATTAACTGCAACCCATAAATGACTATCTGCACACTAAAATTATTATAAAACACATTAAATTTTTCCCTCGGTTTTCTATACTCGCAAACCACAGGTTCTCCCTTCGTGAAACTAATCAATTTTGCGTCCTAGCCGCTAAAAACACCAAAGGTCCCCGTCCTTATCGCAGTTGTGTCGAAGGTTGCCATCCGTGTTGTCAAACCGACGAATATATATATATATATACTAATATATAAAGATATTAAGTTATGGTCTAACCCTGTCCACCAACGAATATAAGCCGTCAGATGAAGATTCAAATGATCCTATCCGTTCGCAGGTGGTATGCGAATAGCCTTTCAGTTTTGCGCTGGTTGGCTATTCGCAGACCACCATAGTCTGCGAATAGCCAAATAGTTTTGCGCCGGTTGGCTATTCGCAGACCACCTGCGTAGAGTTTTTTTTTTCGAAAAATTATAATAAAATACCGTATAAATAATTTAAAATTTGAAAAAAAAATATTAAAAAAGGCAAAATAATGATATAATTTAAAAAAATAAAATTATTAAAAACTAAATTAAACCAAAAATTTAAAATGAGCCCGCCGATTGGGGCGGGCGAAGCACGCCGCCGTGGGACAGGTACTTTTAGGGAATTGGAATTCATCGTGGGACAGGTACTTTTAGGGAATTGGAATTCATCGTGGGACAGGTACTTTTATGCTATTCGGAGACCACCCTTAGGTTCTGTTTGGTTGGAGGGTTTTGATTTTAGGGAATTGGAATTCGTCAAAATCAAAACCCATAAGAATCAACATTGGACTGAATTCCAATTATGTTGTTTGGCAATTCCAAAGCCCAAAGAAAATGGAATTGGAATTCATCTCATTAGGGCACAATCGAGAAATTTCTCCCTTTTTTATCTCATTAGGGCAGCAACAAATCGAAGCAAAAAAGAAGATGATGAAGAAAAGGAGGAGGAAGAAGAAGAAGAGGAGGAATAGATCGAAGGAAGAAGAAAATGACTGCAAGAGCTGGTCGATGTGTGGACCGAAGGAAGAAGAAAACGGTTGCTCAAGAACATCGATCCGGAGCCGGTGACAAAGAAGGCAGCGAGATCCGGCGACGATGAAGGCATGAGATGATCTTGCAGTGAGATCCACGTCGGCGACATGGAGGGCGGCAAGAAGATGCTCGACCCTGAGATACGATCGAGCGCGACCGGAAAGAAGGCCACGTGCACAAAACCTAGCTGAGGAGATACAAATTGGGAATAGGCATAACTCAATTCCGTGAATTCTGACGAAATCCATTTCCACCGTGATTTTCGCCCAACCGAACAACCACAGAGAAATTATTTAAACCAAAACCAATTCCTTTGGGTCAAAACCCTTGAACGCAGCCTTATTCATGATGGAATATAAGCATTACATTATTTACGTTGCATTCAATGTACAGTGAAATAAATACCAATTGCGACATATAAAGTTATATTCACTTTAATTATTACAAAAAATAATTTAGTTGTTGTGACTGGAAGACACCGCTTATACTAACACTGTTGGGAAACACAGTTTTGATTTGTTGATACATAAACTTTCTCAATGATAATCAAATGATTTTATATGCTCATAGAATAAATATTTATGGAAGATCGTCTTGTTATTATTGTGTAAATAGGTTTGTCGAACAAGCCTTCATTGACTCGAGTCGAGATCGTCAAAGCAGAATCAACACAAAAAATATTACACACGAGGGGAGCGACATGGTACTTACTGCTGCTGCGTGACTCGGGTACCCCACGTCAAATTTTTCGTATATATATCTTATATTTTCTCCGACAATATGCCTTTGGTGAAACAATCAAAATTGATAAATATAGCCGGCCAGTGTTCATTTAAAAAGTAATAACATGTATTATAAATTTATTTTTAGTAGAGCTTTTATACCTACTATGGTAGGTTGTCATTAAGCACGTCAGAGGTATTTTCGAGAAAAATTGTCATTAGGCATGTCAATAGTGTTTTCGAGAAAGGTTGTCATTAGACATATAAAAAGTATTTTCGAGGAGCTACCATTAACTCGTTAATTTTATTAAAGTTGATTTGACATTAATTAATGTTGATGAATTTTTTTTAACAAAAATAAAAAATGTGATGTATAAATAATTTCTGCATTAATTAATTGATAAAGTGTTTATTTTAAATTACATTAATTAATCGATAGGGGCGGACATATCACTTAGTGTGTGTGTATCATACTTTCCTCAAAAGGATATGGCATAATCGTTTATTTTTTCAAAGGTACTTTCCTCATAATCGTTTATTGTTGTTTCATATCACGCCTTAAGTTGCTTTTAGCGTGGCGTTTTTGCTTGGGTGAGTTTGGACAAAAAAGCAAATTTCATAGAATGTATGTTTGACATAACAACGGTCATGACCATCGTCAAGAAAAAAAACCTAGTTTCGAACATAGAAGTGGATGAAGTTCCTTAGGTGAGATTGGGCATTCACGAACAACTGTTTATAATCACCGTGTTCTCGAATCACGATCGCCACCGCCGCATCAAACGGAGCCCTTTAATCTCCTATAACAACTTAATTTGTAACATGAAGGAAGAAAAAGTTCTGGTGTGGCTCCCTTTGCATCCAAGGATGATATCCCCAGATTCAGTTCCGCCCCCATTTCATCCCACCCTACTGAACACAGCCTTAGGCTCCGTTTGGTACAGTGGTGGCGGTCATGAGCGCGGTGGTAAAACCGTCATTTATGAACGCCAATCTAAGGAACTTCATCCACTTAAATATAAAAATAGATTTAGTTCCTTAGGTGTCCGTTCACGAATGACGATTTTACCACCGCGTTCACGACCGCCACCGTCGTGCCAAACAGAGCCTTAGTCTTTCGGCCTCATTCAATATTAGTGAATGTGCGTTCTTCTTTCTCTTATCATTAATTGTTAGCATTTGTAGGTCAATCTTTTCAACACTTCTCCTTATTCTAGAACAGTTAATCTCGATTTTGTGGCTTGGTCATTATATCCTCCATTTCCAGGTTGGTTGGACAACAGTTAATCTCAATTTTGTGTTTGGTCACTAGCTCCTTTAAGAAGCGATATTTTGATTTAACATGCTTCGTCCAATTACGAAATATTAATTTTTGGCTATCCCAATTGTAGCGATGTTGTCACACCAAAATTGAATGAGTTTGCATTCTGAAATCATATAAGTAGACTCGGAGATGGTTAGGCCATGATCTTTGACAAACTTATTGTTGAAATTGTTGAAGTGGAAGTTAGAGGACTTTTGGACCTGGGCGGTCTGGGAGGAGGTCGGGCGGTCTGGTGTGACCGCACGTCCTGACGGTCTGCCTCTGCGGTCTGGCTTGTCTTAGCCTAGCTGCGGTCTCCTGGCTTGATCGCTGGTATGGGTCCAAGGCGGCTGAAGGTGAAGGCCGCGCGGTCTGTCTGTGACCGCGTGGCGGGTTGATTGTCTTCAGGTGTGCGCGGTCTGTGCGTGACCGCGTGGTGAGCTGTCTTCTTCAAGGCTGTGGCGGTCTGGTGTGACCGCACAGTTTGTTCCAGGTTTTTCCAGGATGTGGTCTGGTAGCTGACCGGGCTTTCTGGTGGTATTCGCGGACTAAGGGTCTTAGTCGCGCAGTCTCAGTTCGCGGTCTCAGGAGGAGACTGGTATGCGAGCTGGACGCTGTCCGCGGTCTCAGGTGGAGACCGACATGCAGACAGGAGTTCGCGGTCTGATGGCGAACTGGCTGTGTTCGCGGTCTCTGGCGAACACAGGGGGTGAACAGCTTCGGGCGATCTGGCGATCTCCCTTGGAGTCGCGATCTGCTGTGAGAGTGGCGGTCTCTCATAGTCGATGTTGAAGCTGGCGAGCTCACCAAAATGAAGCAGGAGTTCTATTGCCGATCGCGCGGTGTGACCGGTAAGGTCGCGCGGTCTGGAAGGTGGTGATCTTATCTCATAGGGTGGTGACTGGATCAGGTCTCACGCCTATAAATAGGACTCATCGACAACAATAATTATGACACACCAAGTGTAAGCTGAGTTTTCTTCTTTCCTGCGGTCTCTGTTTGTCTGACCGGGCGGTCTGCTGATTGAACTTCTCTTGTGCAGCTTCTGCGGATAGTGCGGGCAGCAGCGATCACCTCTTCCTCTGAAAGTGTTCGGGCGGTCTGCGACTTGGAGTTGTGGTGCTGGAGTTCGGGAGAATCGGGAGGTCAGAAGAAGGAGTGCGGTTTGGTGGTGTTCTGTGATCGGCAGGTCGCTGCGGTTTGGCAGCTTGCTCAAGTCACAGGGAGGTCGCGCGGTCTGAGCGGTCTCAAGTTATCTTCAACTTTGTAATTTTCTCTTTGGTGTTTGTGCTGGCGAAATAATGTCTCGCCAAGCATGCCATGCCTTGTAATTGAAGTACTGCTATCAAGAAAGATTTCTTGTTTGCCTCCATTTGCTTCTGGTTGTTTGGCTTGTGAACTCTAAGTTGACTAACACCTGCTCGCTTCATAAAGATTCGAAAAATTTTCACACTTATGTTTAAAGGATACGACATCTCTAGACTCTATCACTGAATTAGTAGATAGATCAAGAAACTTGTCAACCGCACTATCTTCTGCACTACCTACATAGACACATGTTGTCGTTCTAAGTCCCACCTTATGTCTTGTATTCTTACATAAGCAATACAATCCCAAGTCTTTAGAGAATCATATCTACAAAGATGACGGTGTCACAGCTCATATAGAGTAGAGGTGAGCTAAGAATGAGACACTTTATTTAGAATGTGATTTGCAGTTAGGACTGCTTATCCCCAAAAGAAATTAGGCATGCTAGATGAGGTGCATATAATTCAACATTTATGTCAAAGTTATGTTCTTACGCTCAGCAACACCATTGGACTGTGGTGAGTAAGGAGTTATAGTTTCAAGGATTAAATCCTCAGAGGCACAAAATTTCTTGAACCCAGTTGCTATATACTCTCCTCCACGATCACTTCTAAATCTCTTAATATTAAAATTTAATTGATTTCCACCCGAGCTTTGAAGATTTTAAGGTCTCAAAAGCTTCATATTTTGATTTCAATAAGTATATATGACAATATCTCGAAAAATCATCTATAAAGGTAATAAGATACTTCATTCCCCCTCTAGTGTCATAACTCCGGAAGTCACAAAGATCGGAATGTATCATTCAAGATGTTGTGTGCTTATAGAAACCGACTTGAAAGGTTTTCTAGTGATCTTGGTTTGTGCACACACCTCACACTTATCAAATCGAATAGAAAGATCTAATGGAATGTTATGACTCTTAGATAGTTCTCGCATTATTATATAGTTCACGTGTCCTAGTCTATTGTGTAACAACTTTGGATCAATAAGAGTTGAACTCAATTGGTTAATGCAATCGTTATTTAGGCTAAGTCTATACATATCATTGATCATATACGCACAACCAAAATAATGTGAATTAACCTTAAGGTTGTTCTCCGTTTTGGGTTGTGAAGGACATACCAGCTTTATCTAGCAAACTCATGGAAATCAAATTCTTAGTTAAAGAAGGAACTGCTTTAACATGTTCTAAAGTCAAAGTTTTACCTGAAGAGAGGACCAGCTCTGCTGTCCCAACATGCGTAATTTTGGTCTCTCCTCCATTACAGTTCTCCGCCTCTTCATTGACTGCCTTGACCCCAACTAGAATACCTATGTCATTTATCACATGACAGGTAGCACCGCTGTCCAGACACCACTCAGAAGATGAACTCCGGTGACTACTTCAATCATAACCATAAAGGTCTTAGGATCAGAGTTATCGACCAGCATGTTCGCAGCATTTTGTGGGGCTTCCTCCTTTTTCTTCGGAGCGTTGCATTCCGCGGCCCAGTGACCCCACTTGCCGCAGTTGTGTCACTTGCCCTTCTTTCTTTTGAAAGAGGGATTTTTAGCCGCCAACTGTACAGAGACTTCACCTTTAGGTGATGGTGGCTTCTGATGAGGCTTGCTGAGTCGAGAGACAATGTTGACAGCCTGTGAGGGCTGACCAACTTGCTACAAGCTCTTGCCAGCAATGTTTAGATCCTCAATGTGGATGAACCTTTTGAGTTCATCCAGTGTGGTATTCTCCTTCAGTCTATGTATATCATTCTTGAAGGTGATCCACTCAGGAGGCAGCTTGCTCAGAATTAGACTCACAAAGAGACTATCAAACATTCAGACTGTTCGTCTTCCAGCTTGAGACGCAAATTTTCCAGCTCAATGATTTGAGAGGTGACTAACGAATTACTATTGAATTTAAAATTGAAAAACTTCTCCTCAAGGAAAGTTTTTGACAGTCCCTCTTCCTTCTGGAAGTGTGCGTTCAAGCGATCCCAAATCTCCTTTGTGCTCTTATACGCATTATAGGTCATGGCAAGTCGAAGATTCAGGAGGTAGTCCCTGCAGAAATCCTAGTCGTTGATCCACTGATATTCGTCCACTTCCTCACAAGTCATGGCGAAATCAATCAGAACAGTTTAGAAGATCTCACATTCTTTCATTCCCAGTTGGACATGCAGTTTTCAACCGAGGAAGTCAGTGGTGTCAAAAGACTTCAACTTGACGATGTCGTAAGTGCTTCGCTTTGACATGTCGGTCCTTTTAGCAGAAAAACTGAAAAGAAGTCACCTGATCCGTGCAGAGACGACCCGGTGTCTTCAGAACCAATCCAAAAAAGAGTCTGCCAAAAATCGTTGAGAGAACTTGCTGTGTCATCGAGTAATCCTGCCGATATCGTCGAGACCAGGTCCTATCGTTGAGACCACTGTTTGTCGCCGAGACCACTCAGCTTGTCATCGAGATCACATGATTTATCATCGAGATCACACGACTTCTCGTCGAGATCACACGGCTTGTCGTCGAGATCACACGGCTCGTCGTCGAGATCACACGGCTTGTCGTCGAGATCACATAGCTTGTCGTCAAGATTACAGGCTTATCGTCGAGATCACACACAGTATCATCGAGTGGTGTCGAGGGAACAAGCCGAAATTGAAAGTGCACAGTGTGCCTCTGAGAATCCTCTAGAGGGGGGGGGGGGGTGAATAGAGATTTAAATATTTTTCTATCCTAACTGTGTTCAATAATTTATTCTAAGGTATTATGCTTAACAATCCAGGCAGAATAAAGAAAGTAGAAATTAAGGTGCAGAATAAGAGAGCACCGAAAATCACAGCACAGACAGAAATAATTTTATAGAGGTTCTCCAAAATGTGGGTATTCCTCTCTTCTACCACCTGGTAGGAATGCACCACCTGTGCTTGAGTCTTTTGATCAGGAGACTCTTAGAACCAATGATCTTTTGATAAGGAGATCATGAACCACCAGATCTTTTGATAAAGAGATCTTGAACCACTGAATCCTTTGAAGATGGATTAATAAAACTCTTTTACAGAATGAAAAAGAAGAAAGAAGAAGGTTGAAGGAATTCTGTTCTCAGAATTCTTATGATGGCTGATTGAAGAATAGCCAATTTGAAGTCCCACAGAATCTGCTCTTGATTAGCCTCTGCTTTTGATGATGATGATATGCAGAGACTTTGTTTGTTAGATCCTTTTTGACTTCTTCTAACTCAGATCTTGCTGCTATATGATTGTGATGAGAAGCAACAGTTGGATCTCCTGGTCTATCAGATGAAGAACACCAGTTCCTTCTATTTTCTTTCACAGCTCTGTGTTAGGGTTCCTGAGAGTGAGGAAGAGGTAGATAGGAAACCCTAATTTGAGAAGAGACGACTGATAGTGATTATTGCTGATGTTCTTCTCTTCCTTCTTTATCCTTATATACCTTGTCTCTATTTTGAATTTGTTTCCTTGTTAGGAAGGACCTGAAAAGGTATATTTGATAGACATTCTCTTTCCTTCCTTAATTACTTCTCGACCCGTCCAACCAGAAGGTGTATGCTTCCAAGAAAGCCTTTTTCTCCTTCTTTAATGTTTCCTTCTTCTTCAGGCAATTATTAGGCCGTTGGAGAACGGTCTGAAAGATGTGGGCCATGATTGAAGCATCAGAAAGACAATTGTAAATATTGAACTTTCACAGACTGTATTCGACGTAGCGTCGAATTATCTTCCTCTCTTATCGACGCTGCTTTAAGTTCACCTAAGAGCTACTTCGATTTCTTCTCTGCTCTGAGTGAACTCAGCTAATCGACGTTGCATCAATTCTGTATCGGCGCACCCATCAAGTTGAATAGCATCCACTTTGACTTCCATTAACTGCGTCAAGATGAAGTTGACGTTACGTCGACTTTAGATGGCTTTGACATGTATTCCCTTCTGCGTCGAGTTTTAAGTAGAAGCTGCGTCGACTTCTCAAGTTCCTTCGACAAGCCTCAGGTCTCTGCGTCAATATCTATTCGACGTAACGTCGACTAATGTTGCTTCAACAGTAGAGTTGAACCACTTGGACTTCTAGTCGGAGTAGCGTCGACATGAACTCGATGTTGCATCGAATTCCATTCGACGCAATTATTAACTTCTGCTATTTTTTGCTTCCCTTGGTCTACTATTGACACTCATGGTTGAGTGTGACATCCTAAGACATCTAATGACTATATTCCCCTCACTATACAATGAGTAATTTAATCCTAGTGAATAAAATCACTTTTAATTAATTTGTTAAGTTAAATCAAGGGGTTTTCCCAACAATCTCCCATATTTATCTTAACAAATTTTACATTTTGTTCTAAGTGATTTTATATAATTTTCAACAATACATTTCATACAAAATAATGCAGACTAAAAATTATGAATATTTCTATTCAGTTGTCAGGCAATAAGAATTGTATCACACTATTCTTCCCAGTATATATATTTGTCTTCATAAGAATTAATGACATAATACCTCTTAATTAAGAGTCCTTCTCTTCCTTGAGAACACTTTTAGAATTTTTCTTTATTGGATCAAATGCTCATCATCATCTGCTGCTCCAACATCCTCTTTCTCATTTGACAGCTCCCCCTGATCATCAGCATTCTTTTCAGCTTTTTGGGGAGCTTCTTGAACAGCTCCTGTACTTACAACTTCCATTTCCACATCCAGATTCCTCTGAATGTCTGGGGCTGGCTCCCCTGGTTCTGTGCAGTTTAAACAAGCTCCTTTTTCCTGTGCAATCTTTGCTATTTCATCTATCATCTCCTGCTGCTTTTGAATACCTGGGAGCTCCCCTTGATCTGCTAGCTCCCCCTGGTTCTGTGCCCCCTAAAAGGTAGTTACCTTGTCAGGTGCATGCTCTTTATCAGTATTGCCCTGATCCTGTCCACACAACTCAGGGACATGATCCCCTTCCTCTAGAATATTCTCCCCCTTCTTGACCTTACTGGCCAGTGAGGTTAAGAAATCTCTTGTAACCATAGAGGAAGAGACAAATTCCTTCAAGCCCTGTAGAAATATCTTGGAATCCAGCAACACAGCCTCTACCTGTGAGTATTTCCTGTCAAACTTCCTTGCCTGGTTGGCGATCAGAATAGCAAGGGTGAAGGAGTCAAGGGCCACAACTTTGGAGATGATTTGCTCAATGTCAATGGGAGGATGAGCTGGAGGTGGAGGAGGTGATGAAGGAAAATCTTCAGGGATGGGGGAAGGTGAGTGGTAGACATCAGGTGAGATGTGAATTGATGGTGGTGGAGGTGGTATACATGATTGTTGTTGAGGAAAGTGTGGTGGCTCTGTGACTGAGGTGGATGAAAGATCTTGTTGATGCAATTATTGTTATTGAGGTGGTGTGTCTTCCTGAGGGTGAGTGGAAGCTTCCCTAACTGAGTCTAGTGGAGGAGGAGATGTTGTAGCTTGACCAGGCTTCAAGATCTGCCTGGTCCATTTTGAGAATATTCCTATATTTATTCTTTTACCAGGAGGAATGGGCACTCCCTTTGACTTGCAGATATTGGGATAATGCTTGAAGAGCACTTGGCTCATAATCCTCATATAAGAATTTTCTTTATGGGCATACTTATTCCAAATCATCTTTAGAAGCAGTCTTCCCCAATTCACCTTCTTCTTAATCAACAGAGTTCCCATTACTTGCAGCTGCTGCTTTGGTATTACATCATGAGCAGAGACCTTGCAGAGCAACACTTTTCCTACAATGTCAGCTAGGAATCTGTATTTCTCTGCCAGGTCAACTTTTTTGAGGTTAATTGGCTTCTCCTTCCTGAACTGCATTATTTCTAGTACACTCTTTACTTCTTCTGCTGTTAGTTCATCTAAGTCATTTCCTGTGGGTAGATCAAATGTCTGGGAGAGAATGTCTTCAGACACACTAATGTATTGGCCAGATATTGTCCCGTGGAGAGCATCATCATCTGTTACTGAAACGGCATCCTTGAATTTTGTAAGTTCTATGTCTAGAATCTTACATCGTGTGGAGATGAGCTTTGTTAATCCAGCAAAATCAAATAGGCCAAGGATGGCCTTGAAACTTTCTGCGACCGCATTGAAGGAGTCAATGTCGACATCGAATCCTGAGTTCACTTTTGGTGGAGCCATTTGAATTAATGTACATGCAAGTAAGAAGAAAACAAGAGACAGAGAGCAAGATGGACACGAGTGCAAGAGAGCTGGAGAGGAGGAGAGCAAGAGAGCAAGAGAATTCGAAAGCGTAAATATTTCGACGCAGTAATTGCTTAAAAGCAGATGAATCGCCGCTACTTAGGGTTTGTGTCGACGCACCATCGATATTACTTATTATTTGGCACGCAAATTTGTGTTGAGATTGCTTCTAGATGAAATTCGACGCGCGTTGATATATCAACATTGCATCGACTAATACTCGACGTAGCTTCAAGATTATTCTGAAACCCTATTCCGACGTAGTCCTGTCGACGTTACGTCGACTTCGATAGGCTAGCGTTAGTCGACCTCCGGAGGACAACACTTTTCCAACCGCTCCGTGGGATTCTCTTTTTCTTTTTTCCAGTAGCGATCCATACTAGATCTGACCAACTGCCCACTTCGAATTTAATCAACAATTGTTAAGTCAACGTATACGTCGATAAGAACTTGACGCTGCGTTGAATTTTCTTCGAATTGTCTGCTCTGCGTACTTCTCGACGCTGACGTCGAGTAGAAGTCAATGGTACGTCGACTTCTATTCGATGCATCTCTTACTAAACATATCTAGTTCTTTTAGAAGATTCTTGCTGTTTTCCCCAGCAATTTTGTTTATTGAAAATGAATCATAATATGATGTAATAAGTGTTAAGGAGGATTCAAGATAGAAATTAATCCCTTGAATGATTTTTGTTCCTTATTCATGACCTACATCACTCTTCCACTCAATTTCCTCTTGAGTGGGACCTTCCCTAACCCTGCACAAGTGACTCAAACATTAGAAGGAACCCAGGTTACCTTGGGCCCTTTGCTTTTACCATTGTAGGGTTCAATGAAAGAATATGAGGGTCTTTCGTGAAACCCCTTAGGATGATAAGGAATGGATCTCCCAAACCTATTATTTTGATGTTTGAAATGACTATAGAATGTATCAACATATAACAAGTCAGCAGAGTGTTTTATTATCCTCGGTTTTACTTTACCCTGTTCTTCTTTGCTATTTTGTTTTCCAATGTTGTTCTTACCTAAGGGTTTCACCTTATTAGTTTTACCTACTCTATCTGAATGATTGTGATCCTTACTCTTAGATGGAGGATTCTTTTCACTGGGTAGATGATCACTGGGTCTAACAAAAGCCACTGGATTTTTCCAGGCAGGCTTCCTAGATGGTTCTGTGCTAGTAGAGGGTTCTGCCCCTAGTCCTATATGATTAAACCTCATGGAGAGGTTTTCAGTGATGTCTTTGAGCTTTTGACTCCTCCCATTGATTAAACCTCATGGAGAGCTTTTGACTTTACCTTGGTTAGCTCTTCTTTTAGTTTTAGATTCTCTATCCTAATTTCAACCAAGTCTAGTTCCTTATTGTCAATTTCTTTTATCAAGTTTTGATTTCTGACATATACATCATCTTCCTTTAGGTTATCTAGTTCTAACCTAACAATGTCTAGTTCTTTTTGTACCCTAATATGATCAATGCAGAATTCCCTAAAGCAAGTTTTAAAATCTTCTGATTGAAAATCAAATTCATCAAAAACTGATACCTGTTCTTCTTCATCACCTGATGACATTCCCAGTGCCGCTTCAACTTCTGCTTCATCTTCACTTTCAGATGAGGATGAGCTCTCCTCTGCTTCTGAGTCACTCCAGGTTTCAGCAATGAAACCCTTGCCTTTCTTCTTATCTTTTCCTCTGAAGGACTTCTTCTTCTCCTCCTATCTATTGCTGCTTTTCCCGCCCCTTTGCTCTTCTGGGCACTCAGAAGCAAAGTGCACTGGTTTGTTGCAGGAGAAGCAAGTAACCTCCCTCTTTGGAGTTTTATCATACTTGGGCCTTGAGTCTCTTTCTCTTCTTCTTGAGTCTTCAGTCTTGACCCACTTCTTGAATCTCCTTGCTAGAAGATTGAACACCTCATCTTCTGGGGCAGAAGGCTCCCCTTCAGAGACTTTCAGGGCAAGGCTTCTTTGGATGGGAGCTGGGGTCTTCTCTTGTTGTTCTGATTCTGCCCTGTTCTTTAGGAGCATCTCATATGACTTGAGCTTTCCAAGCAAAGCTTCAGTAGAGATCTCCCTATGACATATGGATTCCATGATTGCCCAGATTCTGGAATCCCATGAGCTAGGGAAGCACATGAGGATCTTATCATTAATTTCAGTCAAGGATATCTCCTTGTCTAAGCCTCTGAGCTTATTAATGATAAGACTGAATCTGTCATACACATTGACAACATATTCTTCAGTCTTCTTTTGAAAATTCTCATACTGGGATATGAAAATGGACTTTTTGTCCTTTCTTTCATCAGCACTTCCCTCAACCAATCTGGAGAGAGATTCTGAAGTATCTAGTTGCTTACCTAAATCACCTAGAGGGGTGAATAGGTGATCTCTACGTCTTTTGCGGAATTAAGAATTAAACGTAAAGCACAACACACAAAATAAATCACACCCACAGATAACACAAGGAATTTATAGTGGTTCCCCGTACTTGGGTACTCCACTGCCGGCCTCGCCAATCTAGCACCACAGCTAGACTTGACTGCTCACTAAATCTCGGATCAGAATGATCCTACAAACTCGGAGTCAAACTCCTACAATCTCAGAGAGAACCTCTCTTACAACTCGGAGAAAAACTTCTCCTACAACTCGGAGAACAACCTCTCCTACAGCTCGGAGATAACAACTCCTACAATAGATGATAAAAGGTTTTGAACAATAAGATACCAGATCTGAATAACAGAGGCATTTTCTTCCTTCTTCTTGAATGGCTTTTGAGAACGATGAGGAAGAACAACGTTCCTTCAAATCTGTCTTTGGCAATCTGAAACGATCCAATAGAGGTTGTAGAATCAGAACACGGATCGATCGAATCCTTCTTTGATAGAAATCAGCAACTCAAATGAGTAGATCGATCTTCAATCGTAGGCGACAGCGAGGCGGCGCTTTTCTCGTTCTTTTAGATCAGGAAAGAAAATTAGGGTTTGAGAACGATTCGAAAAACTTGTTTTAAATAACCCAAGAGCGATCCTATATATATAGAGGGCAATGATTAAGGGTTAAATCGACCTTAAACGCACTCAATATAGCCGTTAGGATCGGGAAGGAGCGTTTACGAACCGTCAAGAACAGAGGAAACAAATTAGAAAATAACGGACAGAATTCTCGAGACATAATGGATCTCTCGAGAACTAACGGATCTCTCGAGATATAAAACAAAGAGAGCAGGAAAGGGATGTCTCGGGAACTCGACGATCTCTCGAGACATTACAAAGATTTCGGTCTTAAGGACTCTCGAGACAAGCTTGATCTCTCGAGTCATCAAGAACAGAAAAACCGAGATCAACAGAACTTGCTTCTCGAGACATGCCAGAACTCTCGAGACAAGTCTGATCTCTCGAGACATATCCTTAGAGAAATTGTTTTCAAAAATTTTCTTTTCTTCTCTTGAACACTTGCTGCAACCGCACTCCAAAGTCTTCAATAGTCTTGAAAATGAAGTGTACCCCAATAGAGAGATCACACATGAGTCATCACCATGTTTCATATAATGAGGAATTACATTGTATGAAACTGTGTTTGCAGACCCATTGTGACCTGACATTGATTTACACTTAGCAATGATAATCTGCAAGACAATACTAGAAAAGCATATCAAATACAAAAGCAATTCAATCTTAGTTTAAGGGTGACTTCTCACAAATCAAGGTAATTGTGAATACAATTTCCAACAATCTCCCCCTATTTGTAGAAGTCAGAATCCTATACACTAAGTTGAATTACAGCAATATAGAATAAATATGCTACACTACACAAAGATATAGAAATGAACAAGTAGAGAACATCAAATCAACAATTATATATATATGTCTAAATTGAATTGTTAAGAAGACTTGATGTTCACAAAATCAGAACCAAAGCAAAATATGTCTTGTCAGCATCAGCATTATCCTTCAAGATCTCCTTTTCCTCTTTTCTTCTTGTCTGGAGAAATAAGCATAAGGCTTGGGATGGTAAAACGGAGGTGGATCTGGAGCATCAGAATATTATAACCAAATGCCCTGAAATGGATTCTTCTCTTCCTTTGAGTTGTCTCATGTTTTTCCCATTCAAGTGAGCTGTAGCATTCAGATCTATTCATTTTGCCTTCATGGACTAACTTATAGGATTCAAGAATTATGTCTTTTGAGACTGGGCTCCAGATTTCTGGTAGAACCTTCTCAACCTGAGCTTTGCTAAGACCTGCAGAGCTAGAACTCGGAACAGATCTACTCGCAGAGGGACCTTCACCAAGTTTTCTTTTTCTTTTGGTCCCAGCCCTATCTGATTGATCTTCAACTATAGGAGCCTTCCCAAGTAGTTCTTCTGGCCTTGGAGAAAACTGAGGAACAGGAACATCTGGATCAATTTCTAACTCAGGAAAAATCTGATTATGAAGCCACGTTGCTGTTTTGAAGGAATAAGCATTAATATCAGCAATTTGCTTCTGCACCCTGGAAGAGAACTGATCAAACTGTGATTTCCATGAGCTTTGAATAGCTGACACAGAGCTTTCCACTAAATCTGTCATTCTTTCCATTATAATGTCCTCCCCCTTTCTAACTTCTACAGATAGGGTTTGGAGAGTATCATCTTTGAAATTTCCGACTTCATCAACAATCCGGAATGTATTTGCTTCAGCCTTGTCAGACAATGAGTCTTGAAGCTTTGTCATTGTAATAGTCTGAGCCAACACTGTGCCTACACCTTCAGTTGCATGTTCAATTGCTTTGCTCCCTAGGCACATCAATTCAGAGAGATTTTCATAATTTGATTTGATTTTAGCTAACTCCCTACCAAGTTCACTTTCAACTGAGGCAATTTTCCTGTGAACAGTTGTCAAAGAGTTCTCAAACTGTTCACTCTGCTTCTTGAGCATAGCTTCAATCTTTCCCAGAAGAGAATCTGCATCAAGGATTGGAGGGGAAGGATGAGAAGAAGGAAGAGTAACAGCAGGGGCAGCAACATCAAGAACATCATCAGGGAGCTCTTCAATCTCAAGAGAGTGAACCACATTGTCCTCTTCACAACCCAGCTCATCTGGAGCATTCCTGGTTGTGTCAAACTCTGACTCCCCCTCAACATGTACTAGGGGAGGTGATAATTCATGAACGGAATCATCACCATCGTCTTCAAAAACAAAATCTGCACCAGACCCTGCCTGTTGGCCACTGGGACTGTGCACTTCAGATACTTCTTGTTGCAAAACCTTCTGAACATCTGAAACTCTGTCATCTGCCAAAGAAGTGCCTGCTTCAAGAACTGAGGGAGAAGAGGGGATGAACATATCCTTGTCAGAAGAAGGTATGTTCTCCTTAGCTGGAAAATCTGACACTATGACATCTGCTTGTACTGAAGGAGAAGGAGGAGGTGAAGGAACTGAATCTGGTAGAGGTGAAGATGGATCTGGCTGTGTCACTGATGAAATGAACTCTGTTGGAACTGATGAAGGCTGACCTTTGGCTTTGGAACGAATTGGCAGCTTGGCACGACTTGAAGCTTTAGAACGAGTCCGTGAAGGAAGTGGAAATGATGTTACTTTAGGTACCTGACCTTCAGAAGATGGAACTGGAATTTCTGCTTCACTTGCAACTGCAGATTTATGAGTCTCCCCCTCAGAAGTAGCACTAGCCACTCACGGCTTCTTGATTCAAATGTCCCATCTCTGCATGGAGATGACATCGATCTTCTTAAGGTGATGGATAACTGCACCTTTGGACATGTCAAATATAGCAGGATTAAACTGATTCAGGAATAATGAGATGATCCGGGCAAAGTTTGGAGAATTAATGCAAGCCTTGATATTTGAGAATAAGATTGAGGCCCAATCTCTCTGTTTTCCTGACACAATTCCAATCACCAACTGAAATATTTCTTCAGACACATGTCCTCGTGTGCCTGTCCTGCAGAAAAGAACCTTGGAAACAATGTCCACTAAAAGCTTGCCAGCATCGTTCATCTTGTGCCTCTTCACTGCAGCAAAATCTGAATCAAGACCACAGTACCTTGCTATTCTCAACCAGTCAATTTCATTCAGCTCTGCTTCAGCTTCTATTTCAGACAGCTGCAAATACTTAGTAAGAGTCTTTGGAGAGACTTTGATTTTGATACCCTTAACAAATGAAATCAACATTCTTCCTTCCTTAATAGGCTTCACATTTATAAAGAACTCTTCAACCTCATCAAACAGCACCCGGCAAGGATGCTCAAGAACGAAAGTAAGACCGGCGGCATCAAGCAAACAAAATAGGTTCTTGAAGTCATCGGATAAACTGGCGATACCTGAGCGAACGACCTCATTCCCGACGCCAATCTTTGGATGAGGAGTAGGAGCCATTAATGCGAGAGAGAGAGAGAGAAATGTCGAACGAGAATGATGAAGCACCGAGAACCACGGAAACACCGAAGCACAGAGACCTGTTGCAGACTGTCGCCGCTCGATAGAAAGTCGAAAGGCCGGGGAAGTCTCGGAAAAGGATTTCGTGAACATCAAGGTCTCGATTTCTTATATATATATATAATTTTGATTTGACATTAAAGTGACATTTTGAAGAAAATTAGACGAATGAACAGCGCGTACCTGACGTTTGGAGTTCTTTAAAATACCTATGTCTCGAGACATCGATTATGTCTCGAGAACTCAGGAAATTCAGCGCGGTATTTCCTTCCCTGATGTCTCGAGTGATAACCCGTGTCTCGAGACATCTGCTTATCTCGAAATCTTCAGCTTGTCTCGAGAAATCCAGCCAGGTCCCGAGACATGACTTGTCAATAACTTCCTGTTCGTCATGGTTAAGGTTGACTTGATCATTACTCCATGTTGAGCATTCCAAGTTCCATCTTGAAGAAAGAGAACTTAGTCTCATCCAGTGGCTTCGTGAAAATGTCTGCAACTTGCTTATCCGTGGGAACATAACTCAGATTTATGTCACCCATCTCCACATGCTCCCGGATAAAGTGATATCGTAGCTCGATGTGCTTTGTCCGACTGTGAGAGACTGGATTATTTGCGATAGCAATTGCACTGGAAGAGTCGCAAAACATAGGAATGTCTTTGATCTTCATGTTGTAGTCTTGAAGTTGATTCTTTATCCATAGAAGTTGTGCGCAACAACTGCCAGCAGAAACATATTCCGACTCGGCGGTTGATATTGCAACACAATTCTGCTTCTTGCTACTCCAGGAAATAAGTCTCCTTCCGAGGAATTGGCACGTCCCGGAAGTGCTTTTTCTGTCGTCTTTGCTACCTGCAAAGTCTGCATCTGAAAAACCAATTAGTTCGCTATCATTACTTCTTGGGTACCATAAGCCAAGATTTGGTGTGCCTTTAAGGTATCTCAAAATCCGCTTTGCGGCAGTATAGTGAGATTCCTTAGAGTTCACCTGATATCTAGCACATACACATGTAGAGAATATTATATCAGGTCTACTGGCAGTAAGGTAGAGCAAAGAGCCAATTATGCTTCTGTACTTGGTTTCATCAAAAGGTTTCCCTTTTTCATCCTTGTCCAGAGACGTAGCTGAGCTCATTGGAGTCCTCATAGAGGTTGCACTCTCCATTCCAAATTTCTTAATCAACTCCTTAGTGAACTTTGTCTGAGAAATGAAGATTCCATCTTCAGACTGTTTCACCTGAAGTCCTAAGAAATATTTCAGCTCACCCATACTGCTCCTTTCAAATTTCCCTTGCATAAGTTTAGAAAACTTTTTGCAGAGGTTATTGTCCGTAGAGCCAAATATGATGTCATCGACATAGATTTGCACTAGCAAAATCTTGCCTTTTACTTCCCTAAGAAATAATGCTTTATCTATCTTTCCTCTTGTGAACTTGTTCTCAAGAAGAAAGTTAGATAGCGTCTCATACCAAGCTCGAGGAGCTTGTTTCAAACCATATAAAGCTTTTTGTAATAAATAAACATGATTGGATGATCAGGATTAACAAAACCTGGGGGTTGTTCAACGTATACTTCCTCTTTAATGTCTCCGTTTAGGAAAGCGGATTTGACATCCATTTGATATACGGTGAAACCCTTGAAAGCAGCATAAGCAAGGAAGAGTCTGATCGCTTCGAGCCTTGCTACTGGAGCGTACGTCTGATCGAAGTCGATACCTTCCTCTTGTCTGTATCCTTTAGCTACAAGTCTGGCTTTGTTCTTTATGATTGTTCCTTCTTCATCCAGCTTTTTTCTATACACCCACTTTGTTCCAATGACATTTTTGTCTTTGGGTTTTGGAACAAGTGTCCATACCTTACAGCGTTTGAATTGATTTAATTCTTCTTCCATAGCAATTATCCAAGATGGATCTTCATTTGCCTCTTGGAATTTCTTTGGTTCGACCTGCGAAAGAAAACTCAAATGCATATTCTCATTAAAGGTACCTCATCTTGTTCTTATTCCTTCATGAGGATCTCCTATGATCTGATCAACTGGATGATCCCTCATGTGTCGTAGCCCGAGGTTCCTTGCATGATTTGGACCGATAGGACTTTCTTCTACTGTTGGAGTATCTTCCTCCACTTGGATTGGCTTTTCATCCGGATGATCTTCTTCATAGGTAGTTATTGGGGGAATCTTGATGAAGTGTTGAGAATTTCTTCAACTGGCTGATCCAAGCTTAAGTCCTGCAGCTTTGAACCTGTGTCTACAGAAGAAATGCTAGAGGAGCTGCCTTGTAGCATGCTCGTCTCATCAAATACAACATTAATAGATTCTTCTACCACTAGGGTTTTCTTATTAAAAACTCTATATGCCCTACTATGGTTACTATAACCTACAAAAATACCTTCAAAGCTCTTTTCACTAAACTTAGTTTTGTAATGCTTTCCATTGTTTAGCACAAAGCATTTACTACCAAAGATTCGAAAATAAGAAATGGTCGGTTTCTTGCCCTTTAGAAGTTCATAAGGAGTCTTTTCATGGTTTTTGTTTATGAGTGCTCTGTTTTGCACATGACATGCAGTATTGACAGCTTCAGCCCAGAAATATTCAGGTAGTGAAGAGTCACTCAACATGGTTCTGCAAGCCTCAATAAGTGTTCTATTCTTTCTCTCAGCTACTCCATTTTGTTGTGGAGTTCGAGGAGAGGAAAACTCATGAAAGATACCAAGACTTTCACAGAATTCTGTCATGGCTCCAGATTCAAATTCTGTGCCATGGTCACTTCTGATTTTGACCACCGAACAGTTAAATTCATTCTGGACTTGCCTGACAAAGCTAGTAAAAGTGTCAAAGGTATCTGACTTGTGTTTCTGAAAGAATACCCAGGCAAAACGAGAGTAATCATCTACAATAACCAATGTGTAAGATTTTCTTCCTAAACTCCTAATTTGCAAAGGACCAAACAAATCCATATGAAGCAGGTATAAACACCTGGTTGAATCTTTGCCAATAATGCTCTTAAAGGTAGCTCTTGTTTGCTTGCCTTTTACACATGCATGACAAGGTCTATCTTTAACGCACTTAACATCTGGTGCATCGCGCACTAAGTTTTGAGAAAACAATTTATTAATAGTTTTGAGATTTATATGTGCTAATCTCTTATGCCATTGGTCAACAAGAGATGCACTATCTTTAGCTAAAAGACACATAGGTGTAGAAGATGATATACAAAGAAAATTTAAACAAAATATGTTTCTACAGCGAATGCCTGATAAAATCGTTTCATGATTTTCAGCCGACTTTATCAAACACTTATCTTTATGAAAATCAACAATGTATCCTTTATCACAAAGTTGACTTATGCTTATCAGATTATGTTGTAATCCTTCCACATAAGCTACATCGGAAAACGATACATTACCATTAGAAATCATACCATAGCCTTTAGTTATTCCTCTGTCTGAACCGCCAAAAATAACTTTTGGACCGTTCGCAACTGGAATGTAGTTTTGCAAAAGGCTTCTTGTCCCGGTCATATGCCGAGAGCATCCACTGTCCAAGTACCAGATAGGATTTTTATTGGCCTTTGGACATATCTGCAAAAATAGATTATTTGGCCTTAGGAGCCCAAACAGATTTGGGTCCTTGGTCCCTTGTCAGTTGAGCACCACGATGAATGTTAACATTGCGAGTGGTCTGCCTTGCAACGTTCACTTGTGGTCTCCTAGTATATGTTGTGTTGAACCAACAATCAACGGCAAAGTGACCAATTTTGCCGCAGCACCAACAGTCGAATCTGTTGTACCTTCTTTTTACACTCTCCTGCTTAACTTTTTGAACGTTAGCTCTTGCAGGAGCAGTCCTTCTAGATGAGGATGCCTCATGGGGGCAGCACACACAAGGTGGTACTGTCTTCTTCGGCTTTGGTGCAACAGCCTTCACTTTTGGTGCTTTCTTAGCGCTCGGACCATGAACAAATGGACCGTACCCTTTCCGATTAATCTCTTGATAGAGTGCTTGAAAAGCACTATCACCAAAGTTTCGGGGAGGAGCCCATTCCTTATGATCATTCACAGGTGCAAAAGGAATTGGTCGTGTGAAATGACCATAGGAACTCTCCATATCATAAGCATTCGTAGGGAATATAACTCTCTTGAATGCTACAGGCTCTTGATGAGCTTTCCCTTTTTCTTTGGTGGTAGCTTTCTTAGCAACCAAACCATTCTTCTTAGCAATTGTGTTTTTAGAAGAATCGCTAGTACTAGCTTCATGCCCTATACCGCTTCCTTTTGCCTTAGTGGTAAAAGTACCAATAATTGGCAGAACAGTTTTAGGTTGAGAGAAAGCTTCAACCAACTTCTTCTCAGCCGCAAGCTGTTCCTCCAAGACTTTTATCGAATGATCTCTCAGGGCAAGAGTCTCTTCCGAGCTTTTGATCTTGTCTTTCAAGGCTTGGACTTCCTCTTTGAGAGAAGAAAGTTCTTCAACTTCTTTTCTCAAGTTAGATTCCACCTCCTTGAGAGCCATGATCTCCTTACCTTGAGTTTTGACGACCTTTCGGCACTTGTCAAAGCCTTTGAGCATTTTGGTATATTGAGACATAAGCTCAGATTCATCGTCTGAGGGGTTATCCTTTTGTTCAGCCGAAGCATAATCAGAATCAGATAGGATAGTGTGATCATTTACCTTTCCGGTGTACGGGGGTGCTTCTTCATCATCAGACATGGCCATGAGGCCGAAGTAAGCTTCTTCTTCATCACTCGACTCATCGGAGTCACTGTCGCTCAGAGTTTTGGCTTTCTTAGCGACGAAACTTCTATCTGATTTCTTCTTTCCGTGAGTGGATTTCTTGTCTTCTTTTCTTCCACCTTCTTGCTTCTTGTAGGGACACTCAGCAATTATGTGCCCTGGCTTATTACAACAGTAGCAAATAATGTCAGAAGAAGAATGTTTGTTCTGTTTGGATTTATACCTGTCATTATTGCTTGAGCCCTTCCTGTGATAGTCGCCATCACGACGAGAATGTTTATGATCCGAGGAAGATGGCTTGTTGTTCATGTGCCTTCGTTTGTTCAGCAGTTTCTTAAACTGACGGGAAATCAAAGAGAACTCCCCATCAGACAGTTCGGAACAGGAGGAGCTGGCTTCCGATTCTTCTTCATTATCAAATTCCTTTTCTCTGATCGGTATCATGGCTTTGCTCTTCTTTGAACTCTCTGCCTTCAAGGCTAAGGTTCTTTCTTTGCTTGAAGCTCGATTTACATCCTCTTCAGACTTTCGGATGTTCATTTGCAGTTCATGAGACAACAGCTTTCCGAACAGATTCTGAGGTTCTAGACTGGGCAATTTTCCAAACTCTCTAATAGCAACAATTTTGCTATCCCATTCTTTTGTCAGGGAACGCAGAAATTTGTCATTTAGTTCACCGTTTGTGAACTCCCTGTCGTAGTTTCTCAGACCATTGACTATCTTGAAGAATCTTTCGTACGCATCAGCAATGCACTCCTTCTTATTCTGCTTAAACGCCTCGTACTCTTGATTAAGTAGAGACCTTCTATCTTCTCTTACCTCGTCAGTACCTTCCATTAGAACAATTAAGGATGTCCACATCTCTTTGGCTGATTTGCAGTGGATTAAGTTTTGCAACATGGAATCGTCCACTGCACTAGCAATTATGTTCTTAGCC
Source organism: Dactylorhiza incarnata (assembly GCA_033032865.1). Lineage (NCBI taxonomy): Eukaryota > Viridiplantae > Streptophyta > Magnoliopsida > Asparagales > Orchidaceae > Dactylorhiza > Dactylorhiza incarnata. Next base: position 4,129,457 of record JAWHQI010000133.1, on the reverse strand, counting down.
TTCTTGTCAAGAGCAACAAGAGTTATCTCATCCTTATTCAAATCCATCATTTTCTTAGGTGTCTGAACAGTAGGATTTGTTGACGAAACGGTCATTGGCACATGGGGACCTTCTTCCACGACTTGGAAGATTCTGGGATCTGCAGCTTCCATATAAAAACGGACTCTTTCCTTCCACATAGGAAAGTTGGCCTTAGTGCAGATGGGCAGTTTCAGAGAGGATTCCTTGACTCTATCCATGGCTTGCTAGCAACTAGAAGGATGGACCCTGTTCAAGGTGTTAACCTAGCAACGAACAACGACCCTCTGATACCAATTAAAGTATCTAGTTGCTTACCTAAATCACCTAGAGGGGGGTGAATAGGTGATCTCTACGTCTTTTGCGGAATTAAGAATTAAACGTAAAGCACATCACACAAAATAAATCACACCCACAGATAACACAAGGAATTTATAGTGGTTCCCCGTACTTGGGTACTCCACTGCCGGCCTCGCCAATCTAGCACCACAGCTAGACTTGACTACTCACTAAATCTCGGATCAGAATGATCCTACAAACTCGGAGTCAAACTCCTACAATCTCAGAGAGAACCTCTCTTACAACTCGGAGAAAAACTTCTCCTACAACTCGGAGAACAACCTCTCCTACAACTCGGAGATAACAACTCCTACAATAGATGATAAAAGGTTTTGAACAATAAGATACCAGATCTGAATAACAGAGGCGTTTTCTTCCTTCTTCTTGAATGGCTTTTGAGAACGATGAGGAAGAACAAAGTTCCTTCAAATCTGCCTTTGGCAATCCGAAACGATCCAATAGAGGTTGTAGAATCAGAACACGGATCGATCGAATCCTTCTTTGATAGAAATCAGCAACTCAAATGAGTAGATCGATCTTCAATCGTAGGCGACAGCGAGGCGACGCTTTTCTCGTTCTTTTAGATCAGGAAAGAAAATTAGGGTTTGAGAACGATTCGAAAAACTTGTTTTAAATAACCCAAGAGCGATCCTATATATATAGAGGGCAATGATTAAGGGTTAAATCGACCTTAAACGCACTCAATATAGCCGTTAGGATCGGGAAGGAGCGTTTACGAACCGTCAAGAACAGAGGAAACAAATTAGAAAATAACGGACAGAATTCTCGAGACATAATGGATCTCTCGAGAACTAACGGATCTCTCGAGATATGAAACAAAGAGAGCAGGAAAGGGATGTCTCGGGAACTCGATGATCTCTCGAGACATTACAAAGATTTCGGTCTTAAGGACTCTCGAGACAAGCTTGATCTCTCGAGTCATCAAGAACAGAAAAACCGAGATCAACAGAACTTGCTTCTCGAGACATGCCAGAACTCTCGAGACAAGTCTGATCTCTCGAGACATATCCTTAGAGAAATTGTTTTCAAAAATTTTCTTTTCTTCTCTTGAACACTTGCTGCAACCGCACTCCAAAGTCTTCAATAGTCTTGAAAATGAAGTGTACCCCAATAGAGAGATCACACATGAGTCATCACCATGTTTCATATAATGAGGAATTACATTGTATGAAACTGTGTTTGCAGACCCATTGTGACCTGACATTGATTTACACTTAGCAATGATAATCTGCAAGACAATACTAGAAAAGCATATCAAATACAAAAGCAATTCAATCTTAGTTTAAGGGTGACTTCTCACAAATCAAGGTAATTGTGAATACAATTTCCAACAGATTCCCAGATCTCTTTTGCAGAGTTGGAGTCAGCAACTTTTTGAAATATGTCATCAGACATAGTTGAGACCAGTATGTTCATGGCCTTGGCATCACAAGTCTTGACCTTCTTCTTATCCTCAATCCATTCAGCTCTGGGAACTGAGGTTTGTATGACCTTCCTAGTGGAGTCTTTCCTTATTGGGGATGGGGGACCTGTGAGGATGACATTGAAAATTTCCTCATCAATAAAGTTCATGTATAATTTTATTCTAGCCTTCCAGAGTGTAAACTTATTTAAGTTACACACTGGAGGTCTTGTTGAAGCATAATCCTTAGTACTCATTTTTCTTTATAAAATGTATATATAGAAAAAGAAATAAGAGTAGGAGGTCTTTTTCATCAAGATGTTAGCCTTTTAATAATCAACCTCCCTCTGATACCAATTGAAAGTGCACAGTGTGCCTCTGAGAATCCTCTAGAGAGGGGGGGGGGGGGGAATAGAGATTTAAATATTTTTCTATCTTAACTGTGTTCAATAATTTATTCTAAGGCATTATGCTTAACAATCCAGGCAGAATAAAGAAAGTAGAAATTAAGGTGCAGAATAAAAGAATGGGACAGCACAGAAAATCACAGCACAGACAAAAAGAATTTTATAGAGGTTGCCCGAAATGTGGGTAGTCCTCTCTTCTACCACCTGGTAGGAATGCACCAGCTGTGCCTGAGTCTTTTGATCAGGAGACTCTTAGAACCAATGATCTTTTGATAAGGAGATTATGAACCACCAGATCTTTTGATAAGGAGATCTTGAACCACTAAATCCTTTGAAGAGGGATTAATAAAACTCTTTTACAGAATGAGAAAGAAGAAGGTTGAAGGAATTCTTTTCTCAGAATTCTTATGATGGCTGATTGAAGAACATCCAATTTGAAGTCCCACAGAATCTGCTCTTGATTAGCCTCTACTTTTGATGGTGATGATATGCAGAGACTTTGTTGGTCAGATCCTTTTTGAATTCTTCTAACTCAGATCATGCTGCTATATGATGGTGATGAGAAGCAGTAGTTGGATCTTCTAGTCTATCAGATGAAGAACACCAATTCCTTCTATTTTCTTTCACAGCTCTGTGTTAGGGTTCCTGAGAGTGAGGAAGAGGAAGACACGAAAGCCTAATTTGAGAAGAGACGTCTGATAGTGATTATTGTTGTTGTTCTTCTCTTCTTTCTTTATCCCTATATACCTTGTCTCTATTTTGAATTTGTTTCCTTGTTAGGAAAGACCTGAAAAGGTATATTTGATAGACATTCTCTTTCCTTCCATAATTACTTCTCGACCCGTCTAACCAGAAGGTGTATGCTTCCAAGAAAGCCTTTTTCTCCTTCTTTAATGTTTCCTTCTTCTTCAGACAATTATTAGGTCGTTGGAGAGCGGTCTGAAAGATGTGGGCCATGATAGAAGCATCAGAAAGACAACTGTAAAGATTGAACTTTCACAGACTGTATTCGACGTAGCGTCGAATTATCTTCCTCTCTTATCGACGCTGCTTCAAGTTCATCTAAGAGCTGCTTCGATTTCTTCTCTGCTCTGACTAAACTCAGCTAGTCGACGTTGCTTCAATTCCTTATCGGCGCACCTGTCGAGTTGAATAGCATCCACTCTGACTTCCAATCATTGCGTCGAGATGAAGTTGACGTTACGTCGACTTTAGATGGCTTTGACATGTATTCCCTTCTGAGTCAAGTTTGAAGTAGAAGTTGCGTCGACTTCTCAAGTTCCTTCGACAAGTCTCAGGTCTCTGCGTCGATATCTAATCGACGTAACGTCGACTAGTGTTGCTTCGATAGTAGAGTTGAACTACTTGGACTTCTAGTCGGAGTAGTGTCGACATGAACTCGATGTTGCGTTGAATTCCATTCAACGCAATTATTAACTTCTGTCATTTTTTGCTTCCCTTGGTCTAGTGTTGACACTCATGGTTGAGTGTAACATCCTAAGACATCTAATGACTATATTACCCTCACTATACAATGGGTAATTTAATCCTAGTGAATAAAATCACTTTTAATTAATTTTTTAAGTTAAATCAAGGGTTTTCCCAACAGAAATCGTCGAGTGACGGGCTTCAGGCAAAGTCGTCTAGTAACTATGCCGATATCGTCGAGACCAGCCAAAGTCGTCGAGACTACTGCTTGACTTCGAGACCACTGCTTGTCATCGATTCAGGCAAATATCATCGAGAGGGGGCTTAGTCGATGTGATCCACACACCGATATCGACGCGAGGTGGCTTCAGGATCTTCCATTCCAGATCTATGAACAACGATAGATCTTCGTTGCCTTGACTTGATCAAGCTCAACGATCATCGTCTCCTTCTTCGCGTTCAAGAACCGGGAGATCTGCGAAACACCGGAAGATCACCGAAACTTCGATCTGACCTAGATCTCTCTTTTAGATCTATGGGGCTAGAGAGGGCGGCGAGCGACTGATGAATGGGAGAACACCGACGCAGATCTTCCACCGAGATTTGACGGGAACTCCTTTCTCTTTCAGATCTCACGCGGCAGTGAGCGGGGGCGACGGGAGAGCAGCGAGCGGAAGTAGGAAGATGCGAGTCGGGAGCGAAGACCTTGACGGGAGCGCAAAACGGTATCTTGAGAATGTTACAGTTTTGGCTCTAGCTCAAGATAGTCCAAAATAGCTCATCAAGTTTGGAATGGCTATTTATAGTATCTCCAGCGTAGAGTCTAGCCCTAGGTAAACACACATTACTCATTTGTCATTCTGAGTCGGTCTCGACATGGGCAAACATATTAAATAAATATCTAACACATTATACATCTCTTGCAGGTATTATACTGCGCTTGCAGGCAATCCATTGCTCTCACAGGCGTCCTATTGTACTCACCGATGCACATAATGTCCGCGGGCTCTATTTTTCGACGGTCTGGCAGATGTTCCCCCCATTTACTATTTACTTAGCTCATTTTCTTTACCTGTTCATCTTTTATGGTCGGGAAACCACTTTTTCTATGTAAATGCTCGAGGTTAGCACCCCAACTAGTATAATATGAGGTGAACAGTAATTTGAGAGATACGTAAATCATATTGGAGATCACTTAGTGTTCACACCTCTGAGAACAATGCTTGCTAGCTCCAATCTTGTACAACAGAAAAACTTTAATAGACCTTAATCTTGTGCAACCGGTCTTTTAAATCAATATCACACACTATTAAAGATCCGTGTTTTGTGAACACTACAAGAAATTGGCATTTAATGACGAAAAATTTGTGACGAGAAAATTTTGGTTACTAATGATTTACTTTTTGTGACCAATATTATATTTGGTCACTAAGTAAATAAGAGCGATTAATTTGTTACCAAATAAGAGAGATTAATTTACCTCACTACTCTTGGCTCTCTCTGATCTAGCCCCTTGTGATCCAAAATATTTTTCCACCGGCAGTACCTGTATCTCTTGGAGCGTTTGTGAGTTGGGTGAGGGCACTTTCTACCCAACACATTTAAATTAATATAATTTATTTAGTATTTTTAATATTAATTTAAAGTATTAAAGTAATGAACCTAGGGATCATGCCCAACAGTGAATGAGAAATTATTGTGTACAGGTCCCGGACCTTGTCCGGGACTAATAACAATACATGATTTGTGGGCCTCTCTGTGCATAGACGGGCCCACCAATTAGAGTATCATCATTGGTCCCGGATGCTAGGTGGAGTCCGGACCCGTATACAAAAATTTGGCCTAGTGAACACCAACAAATGATAGGGAATCTGTTGCCAGAACATCATAGGTGGACCCAGGAGTATTTTTTAGTGTGGGCATTCAATAAAATAATGACAGTAAAAGATTCACAATTATGAGACTATAATTATGAAAAACAATATCAAAAGTTTTACATAATACACAATTTTGAATAAACAAGATAAAATTACTTGCATACAATATTGCTCTTCGAGGTTTCATGTTCTGAAAGCATTTCATGATATCTTTGTTGTCGATAATAGAAAATACATCTTTTTCAATGTATATCATTAGACAAGCATTCATCCAATCATCTCACATCCAATTGCGTAGTGATGTTTCGATAATCTTCATCGCAGAGAAAGCCCTTTCCACACTTGCAATCACAACAGGAAAAAGTAATGCTAGTTTTACGAGCAAATACACCAACGGGTTAAAAATATCCTTCTTCAATTCTACTAACTTTTGAGCATTTTCTCCAAACCCTTTCATATTTGAGAAATCTTCGCTTGAGCGAACATGTATAATGTAACTCTCAAGTTGATTATCGAGTTCCATTAGGTCAATTGGATAAAAGTCTAATGGATAATGTTCAGCGAATCGAATTAGTTTCTGCTTATCAAAAGCTGAAAAGATATTACTTGGATATAAACATGTCATGCATAAAAATAGTTATGTGTCTTCATCAAACTGGTTATTTAGCTCTGTAAGTTATAGATCAATAACTACATAAAATAATTTAACACGACAGAAGTGGAGATTCTTATTATTTTCAGATTTGCGTCTCGATATCCTCCGAGCTACAAAATTATCCTCTATATTTAGAACAATAATGTCATGTTTTTTTGAAGGAAATAGTTACTTCATTTAGTAGAGAATCTCATATGTTGTCTCGCATTGCTTGAAGTCGTCTCTTGAAAATCTTGACAAGTGTCATAGCATTTAGATGATCTTGATCGTTCCTTTGTAATGCTTGTGATAACTCATTTGTGATCCGTAAGATGGTTTTCATCAAGTGAGTCAAAAACACAAATTCAAAACATTGAATAGCATCCAACAACTCACTTGAATCAGATTTTTGCTACGAAAGATTTCCATCCTCTTTAAAGACTTTAAGTACTTCAATAATCGGGGAAAATAAGCAAATTAAATTCAAGAGAGTTCTATAATGAGAGTTTCACCTTGTGTCTCCTGCCCTTGGATGTTAAATTCTACTACAAGTAGAATTTACATATAAGATAAAGCAAAGAATAAGTTCTAATGAATATGGACCATATGCTTCCATCAAACTTCATATTAAGTTTCCTCCTTTGCACAAGGGAAGTAGCCCGCGGGGGAGCATCAAGCAAGAATGTCAAAAATCTAAGAAGAATAATCAGGTCTTAATTCTTAAAATTTCGTCCAAAATGGAGGATATTCAATCCCTCGAATACTTAAAACAGGACATATTTTAAGAAGCCTCGAAAAGGAGAAGAGAATGGTTTTGCACTTTGTTGTTGGACACATGTGCTTATTTATTCTGAATAGAATTTATATTACAAAAGAAGACTAATATTGCCTCCCCACTTCATTCTCCGTCCAAATCATAATCATGAAACTCGTGATCTCTATGCAACTAAAGCGAAGTCTTGATTCTCGTCATTACCTGCCCATGCCACATAATCCTGTCGTCGAATGATGTCGGCCGTCGAATGTTCCAGCCTATCGAATGTTGCCTCCCGCCAAATGACGCATCCTGCCTAATGATGTCGCCCGCCGAATGATGTCGCTCGTCGAATGATGTCGCCCGTTGAATGATGCCATCTGCCGAATGTTCACCGAACAGGGGGACCCGTGCACTGAAAAGTCACTAGGCTTCCCTGGTATGAAAGTAGGCGGTAAGCAATAAGAAGACTAGCTCGGGCTTGAAAGCACGAATAGGCTGCACTTTTCATCACAATAGGTAGAGTCTTTCTATTTCTAGGAGGAAGAAATCTCGCATCAGTTGGACTCCGGCCTAAAGGCTAGCGAATCCGACTTCAATTCTTTTTTGAGGAAAAGAACCGACCGGGGGTAGGGCTAGCTGCTCTTTTATCCGCTGCTGTCTCTGACAGAGAAGAGACAACATTAGCACTTGTGAAATTGGTCTTCTGTGAGTGCAAGAAATTCAGAGAAGAAAAAAGAGAAGTAAGAAACTAATGAAACTTCTCGGGCAAACCAACCTTTTCTTTCCCACTATTTCCCACTATTTGCACACACACACACACACACAAACACACACACACATATATATATTGTTTATATGTGTTAGAAAAGAGATTAGAAAAACCCATGTAATAGGCCCATCTTTGGGCCCATATATTCCTTCTCCTCTTTAGTCCCACACCTTTTATAGGTTTCTCTTCCTCTCTTCCTCTACTATATATTTGTACTCTCTCTTTGTATTTAGACATATGATAAATACATACAAGTTTTGGGGATTTCCAACATGGTATCAGAGACAGGTTTCCATTCTGAAACCGCGTCCCCAATCTTGTCTGCGTTTCTCCTCCTGTGCGGTCTCTTCCCCTCCTCTGCGATCTCCGTTTTGTGAGACCGCTCCCTCCCCTCCTATGTGCAAGCTTCCTCTTCCTGAGCGGTCTCACGTTTTTAGACCGCACCCCCCCCCCCCCGCCGCCCCCTGTGTGGGCTTCCTTCTCCTTCGTGCTTCTCTTTATATAATCTCCATTCTCTGCCCGCTGGGTCCCACTACTGCTCCAGTCCGCTGCTTCAAATCGCCAGCTCTAGCCCGCGGCCTCAGTCCGCAATCTCAGCCCGCAATCGCCAGCTCCAGTCCGCAATCTCAGTCTGCAATCTCAGATCTCCATCTCCAGCCCGTTGCCTCAGACCGCCGCTTGTGTCCGCGTCTTCAGGCCGCCAGGTAGCTCGCCGCCTGTGACAGCCCGTTGCTCCAGCCCGCGCGATCTCTCCTCCTGCTCAGATCGCTGCTCAAACTGCGCGACCTATCCAGCCCGCTGCTCCAGCCCGCGCGATCTATCCTCCTGCTCCAGGCCGCGCGATCTCTCCTCCTGCTCAGTCCGCTGCTCCAGCCCGCACGATCTCTCCTCCTGCTCAGATCGCTGCTCAAACTGCTCATACCGCGTGACCTCTCATCCTGTTCAGATCCCTGCTCAAACCGCAGGATTAATTCCTTTGCTGCTCTGTCCGGCTTCATGGGTTCCTCGGTCAATTCCTCTGAATTGCCTACTGCCGCCAGCCCGCCTGTGATCGCTACTCCTCCCGAACTCCGTGATGAGCTACGGATCACCACTACTTCCCTATCCAGAAAGAAAAATTTTGTGTCTTGGGTGCACTCCATTCGCTGGGTCCTTCAGGGAAAAGGACTCTTACCTCATCTCACGCAGGCGCCTCCTTCCCCTGCTACCGACGATTTGATGCGGAATGACGGTCGAGTTTAGACATGGCTTCTCAATTCCATGGATGGATAACCCTACCAAATGTCCATGTATCACGAGACGGCCAAGGGTATGTGGGATGAGCTTCATTGCTTGTACTCAGGCAAGGACAGCCTCCGACACCTCTATGACATTATTACTGATCTCCAGGCCCTGGATATGGGTGGGGCTGCAGACATGACCTCCTTTGTTGCTCGTGCTAAGGGTCTTACTGAAGCATGGATCCAACATCAGCCATCTACCACTGATCTCACGACTCAATGGGCTCATAAGGAAGCCATCTGTATTGCTACGATGATGGTCCGTGTTCCTCCACATCCGCACAGTATTCGGGCCCAGATACTCTCCTCCACTACCACCCCTTCCCTCCATGATGTTTGCTCTATGTTACTCAGGGTAACTCCTACCTCTGAGTCTCCTACAAGTTTCTCCCCGGATCTTCTTCAGCAACCCTTTCTTCCACTCCTGGTTCTTCTCGTGGTTCCTCCACTAAGGGAGGCCGCCATTCATCTCATGGACGAGGATGTGGTGGCCGCTCAACTATGCGTTGTACTTACTGTCACCGCGAGGGACATCTTGAAGCCACATGTTACCGCAAGCATGGCCTTCCTCCTCACCTTACTGCCTCTGCCTTCGTTGGAATGCCTTCACAGGAGTCTGCCTCTCCTACCCACCAAGACAGCAATGAGCTCTGTACCCAACTCCAACAGCTCCAGGGTGCTCTCAACCGCCCTTTTGCCACGACTGCCTCATTCTCCACTAAAGGTATAGCCTGTCTTTCTCAGAGCCCCCACTGGATTGCCGATTCCGGTGCTACTCATCACATCACCTCCCAAAGGCCCCCAAAGTATATACAGTCGGCTCATCCTAAGTTCATCATTGTTGCTAATGGCGACACCACCCCGGTCTCTGGCGCAACTGACCTTCGCCTCACTCCAACCCTTCCTCGGTTCTTCATGTTCCGGGATCTCCCTTCAATTTACTCTCTTTTAGTCGTCTAACGCAGGAACTTGATTGTTTTGTTACCTTATCTTCTTCATCTTTTGTTGTCAGGATCGCCGCACGCGGAATATCATTGGTAAAGGGCGGCTGGAAAATGGATTGTATCTCATGGATCTCCCACCTACCACTCTCTCTGCTATCTCCACCACTGATTGACATCGTCGCCTTGGGCATGCTCTCCTTCCAGTTCTCAAGAAAGCTCTTCCTGATGTTCCCTTACAAGAGTTCACTTGTGAATCCTGTATCTATGGTAAACAACATCGTTCATCTTTTCCTTCTACTTGTACCCGGAGTAGTACTCTGTTATCTTTAGTTCACTCTGATATATGGGCCCCTATAAAGTCCATAGTATTTTTGGATATCGCTACTTTGTGACATTTATAGATGATTACTCACGACTTACTTGGTTATATTTACTGCATGACCGTACTGAATTAACATCTGTGTTCCGCACCTTTATTACTGAGATGCGTACACAGTTCTCTACTCCGTTAAAAATCATCTGAATCGATAATGCTCGTGAGTACACCGGTCGTACCTTCTCCAATCTTTGCTCCGAGTTTGGCATCATCCATCAAACCTCCCGCGCCTATACTCCCCAACAAAATGGAGTGGCCGAACGAAAGAACTGCCATCTCCTTGATGTAGCTCGGTCCCTTATGTTCAAAATGCAGGTACCCACTGAATATTGGAACTTTGCGGTTTCTACTGCTTGCCATCTAATTAACCGCATGCCCTCGTTCGTCCTTGCTTTCGCCTCCCCATTCAGTCTCCTCTTCCCCTCCACCTCTCCTTTCCCTCTCACACCACGTGTCTTCGGCTGTGTTTATTATGCTCATCTCTTTGGTCCATCTACCGACAAACTCACTGCTCGCGTCGTCAAGTATATGTTCGTTGGTTATTCACGAACTCAGAAAGGTTATGTATGTTACTCTCCCACTGAAGGCAAGCTAGTAGTCTCGGCTAATGTAACCTTCTCTGAGGACCAACCATTCCACTCCCCTACCTCTCAATACTCTCCCTCTTTCCCGACTCCTCTTCCTCGACCGGCCATCCCGGTCACGACTCCGTCTCTACCACCAACTCCACCTACGATTTAAATCCCTCCCGTGGCACCTCCACCTCTTCTGCGTGTCTATACTCGCCGAATATCCAAGGATGCTATCCTACAATAGTCTCCTGATGTCAATGACATTCCGATAATGGCTGATCCAGCAAACACCTCTTCGACTCATCCCTGGCCAACTACATCTCTCTACATCGCCTTCCCCCCTCTCCAACAATTTGCCACGTATCTCTCTTCTATTTCTCTTCCTAACACTATGCAAGAGGCTCTTCACCATCCAGGTTGGCGGGCAGCCATGGACGATGAAATGACAGCCCTCTGGGGTAACCAGACTTGGGATCTGGTTCCCCTTCCTTCTGGACACTCTTGTGTCAGCTGCAAATGAGTCTTTGTTATTAAACATGCTGTTGATGGCACCATTGATCGCTTGAAAGCTTGTCTCGTGGTCAGGGGTTTCACTCAGCAACAAGGACTCGATTGTGACGAAACCTTCTCCCCAGTGGCCAAACTGAACACTGTTCCTGTTCTTATTTCCTTGGTTGTCCATCGTCATTGGCCCCTCTATCAGCTTGACATCAAAAATGCCTTCCTCAATGGTGATCTACAGGAAGTTGTTTATATGCTCCAACCTACCGGGTTTGAAACCACAGGGGAGTCCTTGGTCTGTCGTCTCCGGAAGTCTATTTATGGTCTCAAACAGTCACCGCGCGCTTGGTTTGACAAATTCAGCAAGGTTGTTTGGGTCATGGAATTCACTCGCAGCACGGCTGATTTCTCTCTATTCACCCGACATCGGTCAACCGACACTGTGATTCTTCTTGTATATGTTGATGATATCCTCATCACTGGCGATGACACTACTGGGATACAATATGTTAAACAACAACTGAACTCAGCATTCCAGACAAAAGACCTGGGAAATCTTTGATACTTCCTTGGGATTGAAGTAGCGAGACGACCTGACGGTCTTATTCTATCATAATGAAAGTACTGTATTGACCTCCTCCAAGATGCTGGATACTCTGGTTGCAAACTTGTGGACACTCCTATGGATGCAAATCACAAGCTCTCTGCTCATAGCTCTGACTCCGACCAACTGCTTACAAACCCGAAATACTATCGACGCTTGGTCAGATACCTAATTTACCTTACAGTGACACGACCGGACATCTCATTTGACGTAGGAGTAGTAAGTCGGTTTATGCATGCTCCCCGGATATCTCATCTTCAAGCTGTTGAGCGTATTCTTAAATATCTAAAGAACGCTCCAGGACAAGGACTGCTGTACAAACCTTCTACCTCTCTATCCCTTGTAGCATACCGTGATGCTGACTACACAGGATCTCTTGATGATAGGCGCTCTACTACTGGTTTCTGCACATACTTCGGTGGACATCTCATTACCTGGCGTAGGAAGAAACAAACTATGGTTGCTCGCTCATATGCTGAGGCTGAGTACCGGGCCATGACAGTCGTTGCTTCTGAGTTGACTTAGCTTGAGAGCCTTCTGAATGATTTAGGTGTAAGACTCTCATCTCCGGCAATCCTTCTTTGCGATAGTCAAGCAGCAATACACATCGCCAAAAATCTAGTGTTTCATGAACGAACAAAGCATATCAAAGTTGACTGTCACTTTATCCGGAAGAAGGTCCAGTCAAAGAAGATAGAATTGGAGCATGTTCCCGCTACAAGACAGATTGCTGACATCCTCACTAAAGCTCTCTCCAGGCCATTATACTATCAATTTTTATCCAAACTTGGTGCATACGACTTGTACGCTCCAGCTTGCGGGGGAGTGTTAAAAAAGAGATTAGAAAAGCCCATGTAAAAGGCCCATCTTTGGGCCCATGTATTCCTTCTCCTCTTTAGTCCCACACCTTGTATAGGTTTCTCTTCCTCTCTTCCTCTACTATATATTTGTACTCTCTCTTTGTATTTAGACATATGACAAATACATACAAGTTTTGGGGATTTCCAACAATATGTAATACTAAATGTAATTAAAATAAATAAAGTAAAATTAAATACCTTAAATGAATATAAAAATTTAAAGTATATATTATAATACTAAAATTTTAAAGTATATATTATAATACGAGAGACGGTGCACTAAGGCCTCCCGTGTGGCCACGAAAGTGCCCCGGCATGACGGCGCTTCTGCCGCTCGTGGCCCCCAGCGCAGTATTTCGGTTGTCGCTCGATTTTTATAATACGCTATGCACGATGATATATGTACCAGGATGAGTCTTTTTTTAACAAAAAATGAAAAGTAGTGTATAACTACCTCCTGCATTAATCAATTGATAGTTTTTTTATGTTAAGCTGCATTAATTAATTGATATGAGCGGAGCCCGGTCATGCCTGTCACGATTGGGGTACTATTGTTGGATATGCTAAACATATTTCTCAGATTGTGTAGGTGGAGAAATACAAGACAGAGTGAATGAAGGGGACTACAAGAAGAAATACAGAGGAGTCTATTTGGAATTCTATTTCATTCATTCAACAGAATACAAACAGGTGGTATTTATAGTCTGTCACAAGTTTCTAGAACACTCTTATATTATATTAATATTTAGAAGTGTCTAGATTTTCTTTGTGATACATTACATTTAATACTCCCTCTTAATCTAAGACTTCTGAGACATTAAACACTCCAAGAGATTCTCTAAATTTTTTGAACTGATCGGTAGAGAGAGGTTTTGTCAGCCCATCCGCGACCTGATCCTTTGTATTGCAATAGCAGAGAGAAATTTGTTGGCTTTCGACCAGCTCTTATGATTTGACTTGGATGTGTTTCGTTCTATTGTGGAAAACAGGACTCTTGCACATCGCCATTGCCGAAGTGCTGTCGATCTTAAATATAGTTGGTTCTTCTTCTCTTCGTATTTCTCCGATCATTCTCCTTAAACAAAGGGTTTCTTTTGCAGCTTCTCCTATGACAACATATTCGGCCTCTACGGACTATAGGTGTAAGACCCCATTTTTTTTTCAAACATCCGGGTCTTAGGCCCAGAACCGCCGCTTTGCGGTGACACCCTCGCTCGGGAAGGTCGCCACTACAAAACGCCGATCCTGCCGGCCAAATCGATCACGAAGAAAAGTACATTAAAGAGAAGATAAGTCCACAGAATCAACATGAAATATAAACCATAAAGGTAAATGTCCACATATATTAACTGAATAAAAGGTAGCAAGGTTACAATAATAAAAAGGGCTCATGCCCAGTACATCATTTCCTCACTACAAGATCACTCGCGGGAGCTAACTACTAATCACTCACAGATCCTGAATCCTGTGCTCCTGTACTAGACTGGCCCGCCTCCGTCTGCTCCGGCCTCTGGTGCTGCTGCGTCTCCTCGATTTCCTAAAATGATATGGTCCACCGACCGTTAGTCAAAAAGACTAAGTCAACAATCCCCCGCCCCTAAACCCGTGGCTCCTAGGCACCGAGCGGGGAGGAGTGAAAAGGAGGACCAAAGGCAGAGTGGAAACAAGCAGGTGACAGTGGTACATGAAATGATTCTACTCTACACATGTGTTTATATATATGAAGCAGTAAATAAGCATAGTAAAGAGCAAGTAAAGTATAGAAAAGCTGTATGTAAATAGACAGGTAAGGTAATATAATAATAACCATTGGTTTATAGGAATGCCCATACAAACCTATAGACCAAGGGGTCGTTTAGCAGGGCCTATCGTATAAAAAGTCCCATACCAATTTATACGATAGATGTCAGGGGTTGAATGCAATGTTCATGCTATGTTATGCAGGTATGCTGTTATGCCATGATCATACAAGTGCAACACACACACTTCGACTCTATGCGCATAGACCTTTAGTTCCCTCTTTTTGGAGCGAGCTAGACTCCCAGGATACTCCCGTAGTGGCAAACGGAAGCGGTGGGTTGGGCCTCGCCCACCTCTAGGTTGGTATTCACACTACCCAACCTAGACCTATTGTACGCCTCCACTATACCCGCAGAGCGTCTGCGTACTCTTGCTGACTGGACCGCCAGACTATCAAGGCTAAGTGTAAAACCACACTCGCCGAGTCAACGTATCGACGTCGGTGTGAACGACCGTCCAATACCGAAGACCCACCACCTTCAGTGCACATGCAACATGTTCTACTTCCTATCTCTGAGCCATGAGTTCCCCGGGGCTAACCTGCCCGCCATCAATAACCTTCCGAGCCTAAAGCTCCCCGGGCTAACCTGCCCGTCATCAAAACACCACTGAGTCACAAGCTCACTGGTCTTATCAATCCGCCCTTACAACCACCGGGCCTACCGCTCGTAGCACCAAACCAATTAAACTCCCGAAACCACGGAGTGAAGGTGAATTGTTATTAGTTAATCTTGTAGAACATCTTACTCCTATAACTTAGGGTTAATCTTGGCCTTCCCGAGGGTTACCCTGTGAGGGTCTCGCTACGGTACTAGGAACTACAATGGGATGACACCCCAACGTTCCCATTCCCAAGAAATTATTATTATTGGTGACTACCCAAAGTAAACCCCTTTAATATTCTTACCTGAATTAACCCTAAGGGCTTTAAGACACTTAGGGGAAAAAAAACGATCTTTCGCCAAATCCCAAGATGACCTACCCCAGGGGAGGCACCCCACCATCCCAGAACTCATCAACCTTAAATCTCTCCAAGGGTCCTCTCATACCCATACAATCACCATTCAATTCTCACATCTCCAACCAATGTATTCCAAATTGGCCTATAACTCCAAAACTGCCAATTTACTAAACGCAGACCACCCTTAACGTTTTGATCCTCATGAAGGGAAGTACATTAATTAATCAACTCTATGACCCAATATTCTCACTGGGGGTCCATGTCACTGGTTTAAGATCCATTCCAGAGTTCCATAATTTTCCCCATATTATTAATATTTAAAACCATTTTTCCCAAGGACAACTTCCTAGGGTTTGAACTACAAGTGCACTTTTCTGACTTCCAATGCCCCTCCCAATTTTTATATAAATCAAAAGTACCTATTAATCAGTAGTCATGAAATCTTAGGGAAATACTGCAAGATTTACTATTTTTAAAAATTCCAAAACTCATATATTACCAATAGATTCCAAAGGAGGTACCCTCATATGATCTCTAAACCTTATGCAAATTTATACAGAGGTGTCTCCTACTAAAATATTCAGGTCTACCAAGTTTGACCACATATCACAGAGGTTACATTTGTAAATTCCTCAATGGATATATTTGTAAATAATTCCAAAATGAACTAGAGATACCAAAAATATTAATCCATAAATTATGATAAAATTACAGTGGGTACATATTGATATAAAAAGGCTTCCAGCAAAGTTCCATGCCACTACAGTAAATTAACACCCCAAAATTGTTCATCCCAAAAATTGCCAACAATATGAACAATTACAAATTGAGCCTCCAAAAGTTGTCCAATGGTTCCAATGAAATCTCCAGAGATTTATAACATCAAAATTAGGTTGGTGACAGAAGATGGTTAATAAATAAGTATTATTTTATCCTAAAATCCAAAACCCTAATTATTTACAAATCTACCCAAAGGTTTATTACCTAGGATTAACAACTCCAAATCCCTCCAAATTCTCACAGTGGCATTCTCTGGTCACTAAAACCACCTCCCCAAAATTTCAAGTCAAACCATTGAGGTTTGACCCCTCTTCCTTCATTAACCTCTAATTGCACCCCATTAGGGTTTAGCCTAGGGTTAGGATCTAAATTTCTCCAATGGCTCTAGTAGGAACTCCAGAGATTTAAAACATCAAAATTAAGAGGGTGACAGAAGATGATTAACCACAAGGTAATATTTCTTCCTAGAACCCAAAAATTTAAATATTTACAAATCTACCCAAGGGTTTATTACCTGGGTTTGACAACTCCAAACCTCTTCAAATTCACAAGGGAGGCTCCTCTGGTCACTATGACCTTCCCTCCAAAACTTTAGGTCAAAACATTAGGGTTTGACCCTACTTCCTTCATTAGCCTCTAATTGCACCCCATTAGGGTTTAACCTAGGGTTAGGGTCAAAACTTCACCAACTCCACTCAAACTTCTTGTGAGGGTATTATATCACTTATAACACTCAGAGGAGTCCAACACACCCCTCTCCAAGGACAAACTCCCCTATGTCCTTCACAACCCCAAATTCCACCCCATAGGGATCAACCCTATGACCTTGAGCAAAACAACTCCAATGCTCACCAAACTCCTCATGGGGTCTCAACTTCATCCCACTGACCTTCCTAAGAAGTCTCAAGTCTCAAAGGACCTAATTGGCCAATGATTCTCCACTTGGCTATTTGCACCCCAAGGTACTCCTACCCCAAGTCCTAGGGCAAACCCACTCCCCAAGACTCCATAACACTCTTGGAGGTGATTTGGGTGGGGTTAGGGCAGTGGACATAATACCACTCCAATAGGAGGTGGTTTGGCTATGAGAAGCCCTAAGTGTCCCCTTAGCACAATTTTCCCCTTAAAGGACAAAACTTTGGCCCAAGGATTACTTAATCAAATGATCTCCAATTGAGATGAGATTTTAACCAGGGGTTTATCATGACCCTAATGGTACCCCACCAAAATTTGGTGGAGATTGGAGGTCATTTGACCCTCCAAATAATTTATGCAAGAATTATTAAATTTCTACAAAAACTTTAGGAAAAAGGTTCTCCAAAAATTCTGATTTTTGGATATGTCTTAGATGTATATAAGAATAGCCTACCCTCCAAATTTCAAGTCATTTGGAGTTGTGGATTGATGTGGGCATCCATTCAAAGTTCAGTCAAACTTTGCACTAAAATGGGTGCTGAGGTCAAACCAGGACTCCAAATGGGGTGAACCCAATTTTGTATGATCCTAGGGGTCAAGGCCTACAACTTTCATGTTGGACACTTTTTCTGTAGGGGACTCTATATATTTTTAAAATTTAAAACCATTCACTACCTAATGATAAGAATAAAAGCAATTAAATAAAGCATTAAAAATAAAGATGGCGCTGTTCATCTTCCTCAAGTGCCCGAAAACAGTCCAGAAAAACGCCATTTCCGGCAGCTTTTCCACAGCCATTTCCCGGCCACCCAGCCAACTCCCTGGCCGGCCACCACCGCCACCACCTCCGTTGAGGTGGGGGCTATCGCCGGGCGGCGGCACGGCCGCCGGAGGGGCGTATTCCGGCGATCCCGTGAGGGGATTTTAATGGAAAAACGGGGAAAATTTTCTCCCGATCGGGCTCGATTCGAGCCCGATTTCTACAATATTTTGATCCTAGATCTATGCACGAATAAGGAGGAGGGGGATCGGACCTTGTTTGGGGGTTTTGGTGGCTCCAATCGCCGGCCACCATTTTTCCTCCTTGGAGCTTTGGGTGCCATGGGATCTCCTCCTCTGAGTGCTGGAAGGGTCGGGAAGATGGGGGTTTCAACTCCTTGAGAGCTTCTGAAGCTAATGGAGGCCTCAATTTAATGGGAGGAGGGCTCCATCAAGAGATCACCATGTGACCCCTCCTCTCCCCCATGGCCGGCCACCCTTATGCTTCCCCCTGCCTTCAATTTCTCCAGAAAACTCCTGGAATTCCCTCCACATTCATCAGGGGAGATGAAAGGGGACATCAAATGGGGATTCCAAGGGGTGTATCCTCTTAATGGCCATGAACACCACCTTCTCTCTCCTCCAAAATTGGGTTTTTCTCTCTCCTACTCATCATGGCCGATTTTCCTTCTCTCTTATGTGTTAATTAACAGTCAAGGGTGCTGGTCAAGTGGTTAATTTGGGCTTAGCCCAAAGGGATTGGGCTAGGTTCAAGAGGTTTGACCTAATTTGGGCAAATTTGACTTTTGGTCCAATTGACCAATTGGGTGACCCTAGGATGGGGCTTTTGGGTCCATTGGACTCCAAATCAAGTTTAGAAACTATTGGTGGGGTCAATTTGGTCACATGAGTCTTGGTTGACCCAATTTAAGCTGATTTGACCAAAACAGGCTAAGTTGACTTTGGTCAAATTGAGCCCTAGGGTTGACCCAGTCAAGGGGCTTTTTGGTCCACTGGGTCCCCTATGATATGATAACACTATGGGTAAGGTCAATTTACTATGGTGATGGTCAATTAGGGTACTTTGTGAAGAATTGCCATTTTTGACCTAAAGGGGCATTTTGGTCAATTTGCACCATTGGGGGTCCCATGATGGGGCTTTTAGGTCCACTAGGTCTCTCATGATATTCTAGACCTAGATGAGTGGTCAATTTGGCATGGTGAGGGTTAATTGACTCTAATTAGGCTACTTTGACCATTTTAGGGTTAGGGTTGACTTTGGTCAATTTGACCTCCTTGGTTGACCCCAATGGGCCCTTGGTGCCCTAAGGGGGCCCTTAAAGCGTTAGGGATACTATGGTGGGGTCAAATGGTCAAGTTGAGGCCCTAAAGTCCAACCCTAAGCTTGGTCACTGGAAATTGCTATTTGCAGTCCAAGGCACTTTCAACCCTAATTTGCCTAAGTTAAAGGGGTTTCTACACTACCAAGGCCTTGTCATGACCTTGTCATGACACATTCACCTGGGGGGTCTAGCTGTCTGGGGGATGTTACAATAGGGCGATCGACTTTTGTTTACAAGAGCTCCAGGATATTGTGTTTCCCCTAAATTGAAATACATAACCAAATGTACTCTTGGAATCATCAGTGCTTCCGACCCAGTCATTGTCGGAATAACCGATTAGGTCTTCTTGCATGTCATCTTCTCTTCTTTTATAGACTAGGTCGAATTCCATGGTCCCTCGAAGGTATCATAGTATGTGTTTAACCAATACCATATGCTTTTTGCTTGGTGATCTCATAAACCTGGGCGCGAAGCATGCAACGTATTCAATGTCTGGTCTTGTGCTGGTTAAGTACATCAAGGAACCTATGATGTACTCGTACCAATCTGCATCAATTTTCTCTTCTTCATTGTCACTTTTTGGCTTTTCACCAATGGCTATTGGAGTTGAGGTTGGTGAAAGATATGAGTTGTCTATAATACACCTAGGGGGTGATTAGGTGTTTTCACAGTTAGTTGTTACTTTAAATTTTATCTATCACAGTATAACAGAAACACAGAAAATACACAAGATTTATAGTGGTTCCCTACAAGACAATGTGTCTAGAGGTACTCCACTGTCTCTCCCACCTATTTAGCAATGATCTAGACTAGGCAAATTCTCCAACTTCTCAGATCTCTTCTCAATAAGCATATCTTACAACTCAGGCTCACAAAAAACCCTACCAAACTCAGACTTTACAAGTCTTACAAAACTTAGATTTTCACTAAGATCCTACCAAACTCAGACTCATAAAGAATCCTACAAATACTCTGATCTATTACAAGATCTTACCAGCTCACGCTCACAAAGAACCCTACCAAACAAGAAGGATGTTGTTCTGTTTGCAGAAGAGAAGGCTTCAAGATATAAGATTTGAATGACAGGTCTTCTTCTTCTTCTTGCAAAATAAGTCCATAGATCTTTGAATCTCTGTACTGTTCTTAAGAATCTTCTTCAGAGAAATACCAAATGGACTTTGCAATCAGGGAAGAAAATTCTTTTTCTTTCTCTTTGATCTTCACAGTACAACAGCGAAGTCTTCTTATTCAGTACTTTCCTCTCTTTTTCTTTTTGAAAGTTTGTATGTGTGAGAATATGAATTGGAGAGGATAACTATGTCTTCTTTTCAGTGTGTTGACTATGCCCTGAAATCGACAGTTGTTCTCTTTTATATATTTCTGCAATTTTGCATAAAGGCTCCCTTGATAACTGCTTCATTAATTAATTAGGTCATTAAAGAGTATATACTGAAACGACAGAATAAACTACCATAAATGCTCTCTTCTTTTTGGAACTTACAAGCCTTTGGAAATATAAAATATTCCTCTTAAATGTTGTGTAAATGACTATATTCTGCAGAAGATATATCATTAATTATTCCTTGATTGATGCGCAAGATGAGCGGCGTTCACATTCCCTGCATTTCAATTTCCGAGAAAATCGGCGCAATAAATGCAGCTCTGCATCTGTCAAGACGATAAAATTCCTTCAAGCCGATATCGTGTTGATCGTGTTGGGAATATTGCCATCAATGTTCCCTTGATTTGAAGAGGCATTACTCACAATGCTAAATACATATTGTATTGTATAAACCCTACTTTGCATCAAAAATGTGCAGGGTTAAGATATTCCAAACAATGGAGTAAGTTCAGTGGTTTGCTGTCAAAACCGCTGAGAAGGAGTCTGTGTCTTAGCTGAACCGCTGAGACAGGACCAAGAGCCGCTGGGAAGTCATCTTCCTCTGCTGAGCTGCAGATAGACAGAATCCGCTGAGAAGAGAAACTGTCTCAGCGGATCCGCTGAGACAGATACAGTTCAACCGCTGAGACAGAAGACAGACTCAGCCCAACCGCTGAGACAGATTCAAATATGAATACAACAATGACGCGATCTGTTTTTGGCGCAAGTAGGAGAAAAGAAAAATACACTTTTGTCAGAAGTCCACGCTGTTTCGTGGGGCTTCTAATAGCCGTTGAAAGTAAGGAGGAGATATAAAAGAAGATGTTAGGTCTAAAGTAAGAGGACTGTTCCATTGTAAAAGCACTATTGTGTGCTGCTAAGCCGATCTTCTTCAAGCTTTCTGAAAGGGCAATCTCTCAAGCTCAAGCTGAACTATTACAGTCTTATTTCAAGACAACAGAAGACAAGATCTGAAGGTTAACTTATTACAGTCTTCTGTTGTATCATTAATGCTTTATTCATCTGTAAGGCCTTTGTGCCTGAGCTGTAGGGATGCCTAACCTGAGTGTAGAGCTGTACTCCCAGCTTGAGTGTAGGATCTTTGTGAAGATCTGAGGTAGGAATTCTTGATAGGTCTGAGGTAGGAAATCAAGAGATTTCTGAGTTGTAGGAGTTGGAGAACTGTGAGCTTGTAGGGATGTTGAGCCTGAGGTAAGGTTTGGAGAAAACCTGAGAGATTCTGAGGAATCTAAGTTGTAAGCTTTTGAAGTTGAGTTGGAGGAGTTGGTCCTGTATAACTCATTGTTAGGAGGGTGAAGGGGGAAAGAGGACAACTCAAGACACCCTGTCTTGAGGAACCTCTATATATGCTTGTGTGCTTTCTGTGTGTATGCATTTAATCTTTATATATCTGCTAAGTTAAAGAAGCAAGAAAAGTAAGTGACCTATTCACTCCCCTCTAGGTGATCTAGACTACTACCTATAAACTATTAGATCGTGTCAATGATATGTAAACTTCACGACGATATCGTCGACATACTTCTTTCTTCACTTTACTTAATATCTCAACGATATTGCTTCTTTTAGACGATATCGTCGAGATGTTTTTTTTATATGACTTTGACTTATTCTTCAAGTTGATAATCTTTCTTCAAGATGATATCATTTTGATCTTCTAGATGATATAAAGTCTTCAAGTCGATGTTGTCTACATGATCCTTTCTTCACGACTTAATAAGTTATCTTTCGAATATATGTCTTCAATCTTCAAGACTATACATCTTCTTCAAGATGATATCGTCGAGACTGTCTGAACTTAGCTTTCTGAACGATAAGATTTCTTCAAGACGATATCGTTGAGACAGTCTCGACGATATGTTTCCTTTAACAACGATTTATCTGCTGAGTCTTGAGACAACATTTTACTTAGTGAAAATTGTAAAAATATTATGACAGGAATGAAATTGATAGTTTTGTTGAATCTTTTGATTTATGATATAGGCTAATATTAGTCAAAGCTTAAACATGATTCTGTGATATTGCTTTAAATATTTTGTCATGCCTAAATTATTTAACCACATTATTGGTTTGATGAACAATGTTGTTATTATGCTTGTCACGAATATTATCTGTAATGACATTATCTGTAATGCCATAATAATGTTAACATGTATATGATATAATATCATGAATGCTATGTAGTGCAGTTACATGATAAGTCTTTATTTGTTATGTATCTTAGCATTGGGGATGTTCTGCCTTCTTCAAATAGGGTGAGATTGTTGGGAATATTGCCATCAATGTTCCCTTGAATTGAAGAGGCATCACTCACAATGCTAAGTACATATTGTATTTGATAAACCCTACTTTGCAACAGAAATGTGTAGGGTTAATGAATACTACAAACAATGGAGTAAGTTCAGAGGTTTGCTGTCAAAACCGCTGAGAAGGAGCCTGTATCTCAGCTGAACCGCTGAGACATGACCACGAGCCGCTGAGAAGTGATCTACCTCTGATGAGCTGCAGCTAGACAGAATCCGATGAGAAAAGCAACTATCTTAGTAGATCCGCTGAGACTGATACAGTTCAACCGCTGAGACAAAAGACAGTCTCAGCCCAACCGCTGAGATAGATTCAAATATGAATACAGCAGTGGCACGATCTATTTTTGGCGCAAGTAGGAGAAAAGCAAAATACACTTTTGTCAGATGTCCATGCTGTATCAGGAGGCTTCTAATAGCCGTTGAAAGTAAGGAGGAGATATTAAAGAAGATGTTAGGTCCAAAGTAAGAGCACTGTTCCATTGCAAAAGCAGTATTGTGTGCTGCTAGGCCAATCTTCTTCAAGCTTACTGAAAGGGAAATCTCTCAAGCTCAAGCTGAACTTGGCTGGGAGATAAGTTGTTCTTCCTGAATCATTCAAGAAGAACAAGTAGATCTTCAACTTTGCTGAAGGAGAAGATCAAGGAGAAACAAGACCTGCAGTTGTGCTTCACAGTTCTATTTCAAGACAACAAAAGACAAGATCTGAAGTTTAACTTATTACAGTCTTCTATTGTATCATTAATACTCTATTCATCTGTAAGACCTTTGTGCCTGAGCTGTAGGGATGCTTAGCCTGAGTGTAGAGCTGTACTCCCAGCTTGAGTGTAGGATCTGTTGGAGCATGCGTTCCGCACTCGTCTGGTTTGAGAATAACAAATCCCGAATGTATTTGATCCTATTTTTGATTAATGGTGTGCAGATAACAGGTGCTAGAATAACATGACTTCAATTGGAGCAAAATGACATTTTCCAGAAATTTGAGCTATCGGATTTCTGACAGTGCTATCGGATTTCCGACAGCTCATTTATTTAATCTCTGCGCAACGGTTTGGAGCTATCGGATTTCCGATATCGCTATCGGATTTCCGACAGCCCATGATCTGCCAATAACGCCAGGACGTGCAGCAGTTATCACACAGTGGTTAGGAGCTATCGGATATCGGCGACAGCAGCTATCGGACGGCGACAGCTCCTTTTTATTAAAAGGGCTCAAAACTTCGTGGAATTCAATTCTTCAGATTTCTAAGCCTCCTTCCTGAGTGTTATTGTCCAGAGAGCTCCAGAGAACGAAAATCCCCATCCTTGAAGAAGAAAAGAGAGAGCGAAGCCGAAGATTGTACACGCATTCCAAGGAGACTAGTGGCACTTGTCCTCATAATGATTCCTTTATTTTGCATGGTTTTTCGGATTCCGATTATGCTGGATGTTCTTTAGATAGGAAAAGCACTAGTGGCACTTGTCACTTTATCGGCCCTTCACTTATTTCATGGTCGAGTAGGAAACAGAATTCTGTTGCCCTCTCTACTACCGAGGCCGAATATATTGCACTAGGTAGTTGTTGTGCCCAAGCTCTTTGGATGTCACAAACATTAGAAGATTTTGGCATGCAACAAAGTAGTGTAGAATTAAAGTGTGACAATAAAAGTGCTATAGATTTAACTAACAATCCTGTATTACATTCTAGATCTAAGCATATAGATGTCCGACATCATTTTATAAGGGATCATATTAAGAAGGGTAATATAAAAATCAACTTTATAGGCACGGAAAATCAACTAGCAGATATATTCACTAAACCGTTACCGGATTCCTGTTTTTCTATGCTTAGGCTAGAATTGGGAATCCTAGATATTTCACAATGAATATATCACTACTTAGAACCTATAAAATTTTAATAAAAAAAAAATCACAAAAGACTTATACATATCAAAAGAAAAACAATCTCTTAAAATAGACATTCACCAAATCAAACATGTTCACATAGTCAAAATTATTACAATAATTTAATCATAATGTCTGATAATAGAAATGCAGAAAATTAGAAAAAAAAAATCTGGGCATTGGAGCTGTCGGATGGCGACAGTGATCTGTCGGATGGCGATATCCTCCAGAACTCTGTTTCAGTCCGACTCCTCCTCATTCCGACTACCAGCCCCACTGCTTTCAGGAATGTCAAAATCTGATCTCCTCATGACTGTCTTCCTCCGTCGACCATGACTGACGGATTGCCGACGAGGCTCCTCCTCTGAAGGCATCTCCCATTCTGCGGCTTCCGCAGGCGTAGGCTTTAATTTAAGTCCTTTCACAAGGAACTTCATAAATTTCTGCATTCGGGTCCGATCCTTTTTCACCTCCACCTTATGTTCTTCAAATGACTTCCTATGTTCTTGGAAGTCGTCAATATGTTTATCCAACTTCGTTTGGAACGAGTCGAGTGCCTCCCGCATTGACCCTCCACGTGCTATTGGAGGCTCTCTCATTTCCATAGTCGGCGGCTTTCGTTGACTTTTCTTACCCTTAATATCCGCCGTTTGATATATCTCCGGGCAACAATCTCCAAGATAAAAATTTTGATCTATCCAAGAGTATTTCTTGTATAGGATACGTTGGATAATCACACCCAACGGGAGAGTGTGTGCCTTTTTCCAATCCGGATTTTTGAGGCGGTATGTATATCGCATCATAGATAAGAGGAGATCGGCCACATCACATAACTCATTCTCCACTATATAATACGTCACAAGACTAAGTTGAGCCGTAATACTGTGAGTATCACCGGACTTCAACATAATCGTATGCCTTAGTATATCTTGCACAAGACGAGCATCGTCTGTCAATGTCGTCAAAGTGGATATGAGATTTTTGGTGGAATTTCCATGCAATGACATGTTCACTAATGTCCAAGCTCTCTCAAGTCTATAATTTTCCACAATATCCAAGACATTCTCACTTTCCATTAGACCAAACTCACTTCTTAAATCAAAAGGAGTGATCTCCACATATTGCCCTTGAATTTTGGATCTTACTCCTTCATTCAAATTGGTATATGCAGGATCCTCCAAATGATTATAAAATTCTCGGACTAACACTGAAGAGAAAATATCTTGAATAATAACTGAGAGTATACCTGCCTCAGCAAGCAAAAAATAAACTCGTTCATGCCTAGGGAGATCAAATTCCACGATCTTTGAAATTCCTATTTGTGCTTTTTCAATGGCCGAGAAACTTTGATACGAAGAATGGGCGTCTCCTGATTGACCTCTTCTTGATCTCCAACTTGAAGACATATCTGCATCAGACATAACAAAAATTTTTTACAAAAAAAAATATGGGGAACAATTCTAGCACTGTCGGATTTCCGATACCACCTATCGGAAATCCGACAGCTAAAATTTTTTTTTTGTGCCGAAAATTTTCATTTTACAACAATCTTCCTATCCCATACTCTAAACACTTTTCACATAGCAACAAATCTTCAACATTTCTAATATTTTTGAAAAATCAAAACTTTGGTGCAAAACACTATTCATCATCTTCTTCCTCTACCACTTCATTTTTTGTTGTTCATCATCATTATTCCTCTAAAGCTGAACCTATCAACATCTAGATCTACACAAAAACAACAACAAAAAAGGGAAAATCTTGTTTCAAAACACAAATACAACAAAAAATACTAATTTCTCTCACAAAAGACAAGATCCACATCTCTTATACAACCAAAAATCTAAAATATCTAGATCTACTAACCCTTATACAGTTTATCTTCAAAATACTCCATGCAATTCAAGAGAAATATGAAAAATCACAAAACTAATGGAGAAATTTTAACCAAAACTTAAAAAAAAAAACACAAATCTCACCTTAGATCTGAAGATTTCTGGCACCTGGAGCTCTAGATCTCGAAATTTCTCCCAAAACTGAAGAGAAGTGTCGGTCAAAAGACGAAACACGTCTTTTTATATTTTCTGAGCTGTCGGATGGCGATAGCTAGCTATCGGAAATCCGACAGCTCCCAAAATTTATTTTTTCTTTCTCACTAGTTTGTTCATTCCCTGTTTCTATACATGTTAATATGAGAATTTTGGTATCTTGCATAAAGTATTCTTAATGTGTTATTATTCCTAACAATAGCTTAACACATGCTTATGATGTTCAATCTTATCATATCATTGTGATGACACTTTCATATCGTTATTAAGAATTGTTTTCGCATGCCTCTAAGTATAAGAAAACTTTTATCTATGACAATGAGCACTCACAAACACTTGCTTTGGTAATACATATAAAAAAAATTTATTTTATACATACATCATGATTGCTCGAACATAACAAAATACATTTCATAATGTCACATTCACCTTTGTTACTTTGCACTTATTCAACTTTTACCATTTATGGCATGCAAGTGAATTCGGATATCCTTAACATCTATGAATCCTCTAAAAAAAACTGGGAGACAAATTCAAATGCAAAACATTCTTTTTGCCCAACATGTTGAAAAAATAAATAAAAATTGACAAGGATCATCCACCAAGCACTACTTAGCCTCCTGATAAGTCTTAATGAGCATTGTGAGGTTAAGCACCTTGGAAAGAATTGTAAAGTGTCTTGCAAAACCAAAGTGGTCCTTTTTTGTATATTTGCAAAGTTTCTGGTTCATAAGTATGGGCTTTATGTATATTTATGTTATGTTTAACAATTCCATGATCATGTATATTTTAAATATATTCATATGTATTATTTCTCAAAGTATCACTACTACACTTCATTGTTATTTATAAATTTTCTTCTTATGAGAATTGGACCGAGACAATTCAAGTTTCTATATTGCACTGTGTCTCTCTCTGATATTTGAAATTGAATCTCATCCTGGTTGAGTTTATTTGATTCTATACTTTAAAACACATTACTAGAATGCTTAGATTCCTCTCTAAGATTACCTATCTCATTATCATATCACTTACCAAGCTTCCGCTAGTGTACTCCAACTTGTCATATATTCTTTCTCCATGACTAACATATCTCTGTAATACTCTTTCCTAGTCTGTCATCTCTATATTCATCTTTTGCTAATATCAAAGGGGGAGAAGATAATAAGAAATCAATTAAATCAATTAAATCCCTTAACACTACTAAATTGATTTAGTAAGCATATATGTAGGGGGAGTTTATATGTAGGGGGAGTTTATATGTAGGGGGAGAATGTTTTTAGACGGGACTATATTAAGGGGGAGCTCATATTAAGGGGAAGATCATGGAGATCTTAAGCTCACAACACTTGTACACACATAAGTATTTTTCACTATCTCAATAGGATTTATTCGATTTCTTTTTATAAGGATTTGTTATTATCAAAAGGGGGAGATTGTTGGAGCATGCGTTCCGCACTCGTCCGGTTTGAGAATAACAAATCCCGAATGTATTTGATCCTATTTTTGATTAATGGTGTGCAGATAACAGGTGCTAGAATAACATGACTTCAATTGGAGCAAAATGACATTTTCCAGAAATTTGAGCTATCGGATTTCCGACAGTGCTATCGGATTTCCGACAGCTCGTTTATTTAATCTCTGCGCAACGGTTTGGAGCTATCGGATTTCCAATATCGCTATCGGATTTCCGACAGCCCATGATCTGCCAATAATGCCAGGACGTGCAGCAGTTATCACACAGTGGTTAGGAGCTATCGGATATCGGCGACAGCAGCTATCGGACGGCGACAACTCCTTTTTATTAAAAGGGCTCAAAACTTCGTGGAATTCAATTCTTCAGATTTCTAAGCCTCCTTCCTGAGTGTTATTGTCCAGAGAGCTCCAGAGAACGAAAATCCCCATCCTTGAAGAAGAAAAGAGAGAGCGAAGCCGAAGATTGTACACGCATTCCAAGGAGACTTTCTCAAGGGCTCTTCGCTGTTTTGGTCCAGAAATTCTAAAGGGGGTTTTTCATATTGTATTTTCATTCATTCACTTTTCATTTTGTAATCGTTGGTAGAGAAATCGTCGTCTTGCGTGCGACGTCTAAGTCCTTGCGTGGCTTAGGGGAAAATCGCTTCCTTGTGTGGAGCGTCCAAGTCCTTGCGTGGCTTGGTGGGAAATCGTGGCCTTGTGTGCTACGTCTAGATCTTGGGAAGATCTAGAGGATAGGCTTGGGCTTGGTCTTGGGAGAGACTAGCAATAGCCTTCCGATCCTTGGGAGAAGGATTGGTAAACCAAAATTGTAGAATTTCTTATTAACTTATTTGTGCCTTGATCTTAAGCATTGTTAAGATCATTTTTATTGTACTCAAATTTCATGATTAATATAATTATGTTTTTTTTTCTTTAAATACATATTTTGTGGCATAATCTTTATCTTGGAAATTTGTGTTTTGATTTAATACTAAAATTGCATTGGTTTGAAAATATTTATAAGTAATTTTTTAGTAAAGTAAATTCTCTTTAAAAAAATTACTAAGTCAAAAATTAAATTTTAGACACACCCTTATTCACCCCCCCCCCTCTAAGGGCGTCATACGATCCAACAGGATCTTTGTGAAGAGCTGAGGTAAGACTTCTTGATAGGTCTGAGGTAGGAAATCAAGAGATTTTTGAGTTGTAGGAGTTGGAGAACTCTGAGCTTGTAGGGTTGTTGAGCCTGAGGTAATGTTTGGAGAAAACCTGAGAGATTTTGAAGAATGTGAGTTGTAAGCTTTTGAAGCTGAGTTGGAGGAGTTGGCCCTGTCTAACTCATTGTTGGAGGAGTTGGCCCTGTCTAACTCATTGTTGAGGAACCTCTATATATGTTTGTGTGCTTTTTGTGTGTATGCATTTAATCTTTATATATCTGCTAGGTTAAAGAAGCAAGAAAAGAAAGTGACCTATTCACCCCCCTCTAGGTGATCTAGACTACTGCCTATAAATTATCAAGTGGTATCAGAGCGAGGTTGGTCAAAAAGAACATAAAAGTCTGACCATATCCTATAAAGGAGTAGTCATATCTGAATCTAATGGCTTCCACTGGATTGCAGAAGGAGATGGGGTCTATGAGGTTGCCCATATGCAACAAAGAAAATTTTGGCATATGGAAGCAAAGGGTAAGGCTGTTCATGGAAGCCTCAGACCCTAGGATCTACATTACTGTGAAGCAGGGTCCTTTAACTTTTCAAACAGCCTCCACCATAGATCCAACTAGGAGAGTGGTTAAGCCCTTTGCTGACTTGACCAAGGATGAACTTGCACTATTCACAATGGATAAAAAAGCCTAGAATATTATTGTGAATGCAATTGATGATTTCACCTTCCAGAACTTGGTGCACTGTACAACAGCCAAGGAAATGTGGGATAAACTTGTAGTATATATGGAAGGGACTGCTGAAGTGAGGGATGATAGAAAATCTCTCCTCAATCAAGAATATGAAGCTTTCAGGCAGCTTAGCCCGGAATGCATGTCCATCTGCTATGAAAGGTTCTTCAGGTTAGTCAATGAACTGAGGACCTATGAAAGGGTATTCAGTGACTATGAGTTAAATGACAAGTTCCTAAGATCACTAACTAGAGACTGGGACGCAAAGATATGTGTCATCAGGGAAGTGGCTAGGCTGGGTGAAACTCCTACCCACACATTGTTTGGGAAGTTGCTCTCTTATGAGATGCAGCTGTCTGCAAGGAAGGAGGAGGACACATCCTCCAGGCCTCGTGCAAGGAAAAGGACAGTGGCCCTCAAGGCCGAGGGATCCAAGAAGAGCAAGGCAAGGATGCCTATCCTCCAAGGAAGGATGCTGACTCAGAAAATTTTGAGTCCAGCCCATCTGAAAGCAGCTCATCTGATGAGGAGTTTGCTGCCTTCTCAAGGCATTTCAAGAAAATGATGAGGAGGAAGCAGTGGAAGAGCAAGCCTTCCTCCTCCTCACATTCCAGGAAGGATCTCACCAGATCAGACAAGCAACACTCCAAGGGTGACAGGTATGGCCCTAAATATGCTAAACATATTTCATCTAATGTTATATGCTACTGCTGCAGCAAGTTTGTACATGTCATTGTTGATTGTCCAGTCAAAAGAAATGAGAAAGGTGATAAGAAACATCATCACCAAAAGGAAAGGAAGGGTGAAAAATCCTTCCTAGCAAAGAAGGGGAATAGCTGGAGTGAATCTGAGTCCTCAACCTCAGATTCAAATGAAGAAAAGAAAGCCTATACTGGGTTACTTATTGTAGTAGAGGATGAAGACTGTCTTGTTGTAAGGATTGAAATCAGGGCTCCTTTGTCACATTCAGCCAGTGACAAAGAGGAGGATGAAGTCATCCAAGAAGACCATGGATTGATGGCTCTAACAGAAGATGAGGACAATCAAAACAATTTAGACAATGAGCAGGTACTAATCCACTGCATTTCTTCTTCTGATTATGAGACAAGCCCAGAATCTGAAGCACCTTCATCTATTGGTGGAAGTGACTCAAAATCTGAGAAAGATGTCAATCAATTGATTGACAAGTATGCTGCTCTCTTGGATGCTCTGATAAAGAGCAAGAAATTGGCCAAGAGGCAAGCCCAAGAAATTGCTTCCCTTAAGATTGCTGAGAAAGAGTGCACTGGGTCACCTACCCTGGTGGCTCAGATGTGTAGAGAGATAAGACAACTCAGGGGGATAACAGTTGTTGCATCATATACCAAAAGAACAACGTTATCAAGGACCTTGAGGAGAAGCTTCTCAAAGAAAAGAGCATAGTGGCTCAATTTTCCAAGCCCAAATTTGTGCTTCCAATTATTGACATCTTTTCTTCTCAAACCAATAGAAGAGGACTATCGTTCAATGAAATGGAAGTGGGAGAAGGGAGTGGAGAAAAGAGCAATGATAAGGCTTAGCCTCATACCACCTTTCAAAAGGTGTTACCTCCCTCTAACAGGTATTACCATGACAGCATATATGGTCACTGGAAGAATGGGAGATCCTATAGGAAGGAAAATACTCCTTCCCATAGTGGAAGAAAGGGCATGGGGATGAGTGCTATGAAAGCTCCCTATGAATAAATTCAAATGGCCCAACCTGGACCATTTGTTTTTGGTACTTCAGCTCCATCATTCAAGAGTAAGTAAACAAGCTCTTCCAAGTGCATTCCAGCAAAGAACATGACTGCTGTCAAACATGTAGACATGCCTTACTGCTTAGTGTCTGATGCCATCCAATCATGCCTAGCTTCCAAGTCAAAGCAAGATGATTCCATTAAGATGAAGGCTGCTAAGACTGTCCACAGATTAACCTTCAACCAGATCATTGCTGAAAGGAACAAGAAGATCGTTGCTGTCTCCCCTCCTGGACACAAGCATATTAATGCTCATTCCTTAAGAAATGTTCAGAAGAGGAGATACGACATTCATGAATGTTGGTACTTTGGTAAGGTGGGACACTTTGCCATAGATTGTTGGCATAATCCCAATGTGCCAAGTGCAAAGAAGAGTCTTCCTGCAAAGGGTGTAGCAGGTGTGACATCATCTTTTCATGCTAGCAAGAACTTAGGACCCAAAATTAATTGGGCTCCTAAGGGTAATTAAATTCCTTCATGCAGGTTAGTTCAAGTACCAGCCATGGGCAAATATGGTACTTGAATAGTGGGTTCTCAAGGCACATGATAGGTACCAGAAGTCTTCTACAGGACTACACAGCTGTGAAGAATAGACCTAAAGTCAGTTTTGGTGGATCTGAAAAAGGAGTCACCAAAGGATATGGTACAATCTCCAATGACATAGTCTCAATCACAAGGGTAGCTTATGTTGAAGGGTTGCAACACAATCTTGTAAGCATAAGTCAATTATGTGATCTAGGTTATATCATTGAATTCCACAATGACAAGTGTTTGATCAAAAAGTCAAATGACCTAGAGACCATTCTCTCGGGCACTAGGAGTGGTAATGTATACTGCTTAGATTTTATTTGCTATAATTCCCTATCTCCAGTGTGTCTTGTAGCTAATGAAAGTTAGTCTCTTTGTGTTCAATGACACAAGAGACTTGCCCACATTAACTACAAGACAATGTATAGACTATTTTCAAAAAATCTTGTTAAGAATAGTTCAAACCTAAAATGTATTAAAAGTGGTCCATGTCATGCTTGCCAAATGGGTAAGCAAACTAGGGCCACCTTTAAAAGTATTGGCTCCAAAGACACTGAAAGATGTCTTTATCTATTACACATGGACTTGTTTGGTCCTTTGCTAATTCAGAGCCTAGGTGGGAAGTTGTATACCTTGGTGATTGTTGATGATCACTCAAAGTATACATGAGTATTCTTCCTAAAGAAGAAATCTGATACCTTAAATGTCTTTATAAATCATGTCAAAGCCATTCATAATGATATACAATGTACTGTGGTCAAGACTAGGACTGACCATGACATAGAATTTCAGTCTGAGGCTATGACAAGGTTTTGTCAAGAATTTGGTATCACCCAAGATTTCTCCTCCCCAAGGACTCCACAGTAAAATGGTGTGGCTGAGAGGAGGAATAGGACCTTGATAGAAGCTGGGAGAACATTGCTTAGTGACTCCTCACTTCTAGAATATTTTTGGGCTGAGGCAGTCAATACTGCTTGTTATGTTATCAATAGAGCTTCCATTAATAAGGTCCTTGAGATCACCCCATATGAGATTCTGAAAGGCAAACAACCAACAATATCTTACTTTAGAATCTTTGGTTTCAAATGCTACATTTTAAACAATGGAAAATCTCATTTGACAAAGTTTGCAGAAAAATGCAATGTGGGGGTTCTTGTAGGCTATAACTCACATAGTGGAGCTTATAGAGTATACAATAAGAAAACTCATGTTGTAGAAGAGTCTATGCATGTAGTGTTTGATGAGACCAGCCTACTCTATAAGATGAACTGAAATTGGAAGAGATGTCTATCCAAGACATTCCCAGAAGCAACAAATCTTATATAGATGTTGTTATTCCTGAAGATGAAGAAGTGCGGGCTGCTGAAGATCCTGCTGTTCTAGGAGAAGACTTGCAAATTGCTGCAAGGATGCCTGCAGCAATAAGACACTTGAGAGATCATCCAAGAGAACAGATCATTGTAGCTGAAAATCAAGGTGTGATCACAGGAAGTAGAGCACACAATGAAGCTCTATTCTTGTGCTTCATGTCACAATTGGAGCTCAAGAAGTTTGAAGAGGCCAATCAAGATACTTTCTGGATTCAAGCCATGCAAGAAGAGATTCTTTAATTCAAGAGATGCAAAGTCTGGAAGTTGGTACCAAAACCTCAAGGACACAACATCATTGGCACCAAGTGGATATACAGAAACAAGTTGGATGAAAATGGAATCATCATCAAGAATAAGGCTAGATTAGTCGCCAAGGGCTATAGACAAGAAGAGGGTATAGACTTTGATCAAACTTTTGCCCCAGTTGCAAGGTTAGAAGCAATTAGGCTATTTTTTGCCTATGCTGCCCACAAGGGGTTCAAGGTATACCAGATGGATGTGAAGTCAACATTCTTTTATAGCAACTTGAAGGAAGAGGTATATGTTGAATAACCCTCAGGTTTTGTACATCCTACCCTTTCTTCTCATGTTTATTTACTCTAGAAAGCTCTATATGGTCTAAAGCAAGCCCATAGGGCTTGGTATGAGACCTTGTCTAGCTTTCTCATCAAGAACAAGTTCTTGAGGGGAAAGATAGATAGCATAATGTTTCTTAGGGAAACAAAGGGCAAGTGTCTTATAGTCCAAATATATGTTGATGACATAATATTTGGGTCAACTGATGACAACATTTGCAAAAGGTTTGCCAACCTTATGCAGGGGGAGTTTGAGATGAGCAATATGGGAGAGCTCAAGTATTTGTAGGCCTCCAAGTGAAACAGTCTGATGAGGGGATATTCATCTCTCAGACTAAATACACTAGGGAGCTTATCAAGAAGTTTGGGATGGAATCAGCTTCCACCATGAAAACTCCCATGGGGTCCAACATTTCCCTGGATAAGGATGAGAAGGGCAAAGTCTTTGATAAATCCATGTACAGGTGCATTATTGGATCCTTGTTGTATCTAATTGCTAGTAGAACAGACATTATGTATGCTACATGTGTTTATGCTAGGTAGCAAGCATGTCCTGAGGAATCTCATTTCTCAACTGCAAAGAGGATTTTGAGATATCTTAAAGGCAGCCAACATCTTGGCCTTTGGTACCCTAAGAACAATAATTTTGAACTGACTGGCTTTTCAGATGCAGATTTTGCAGGATGCAAAGAAGACGGGAAAAGTACAAGTGGAACTTGTCAATTCCTAGACAGAAGACTGATCTCATGGAGCAGCAAGAAGTAGACCAGTGTTGTAATATCCACAGCTGAATCTGAGTACATTGCTGCAGGAAGTTGTTGTGCACAAATTTTGTCGATACAACATCAGTTAGAGGATTATAACCTCAAGGTAAGTAACTCTCCCCTATATTGTCTCATCCAGTGTTATCTCTATTGCTAAGAATCCTGTCTCACATAGCAGGACTAAGCATATAGAGATAAGATATCATTTTCTCAGAGAGCATGTTGAGAGTGAAGATATATGCCTTGAATTTGTCCCCACTGACAAACAAGTAGCTGATATATTCACAAAGCCATTGGATAAGGCAAAAATTTAATACTTTTAAAATTGAGTTTGGCATGTTGAATTTAGAATAGATCTTATTCTGAAAAAATTCTATGTATTGCTCATGATGTCATTCCCTATCTTTAATATAACATGTAATCATGTATATCAAACTTTAATTGGAAAAGTAGCTATCTAAATAATTGGTAGCAAGTTTAGGTCTGGAGACATGCCTAAAAGGTTTAAAGCTATTTAAATTTAGCATGCTTAGGATCAATTATAGTGAAATCAGCTAAAACAGGTTAGAAGGTATCAGCTGAACCATTGAAATAGCTGAGAAGATCTCAGCTAATCTACTGAGACAACTAGAACTGTCTCAGCGGTTGACAAATCCTTGTCCCAGCAGATAACAACTCCGTCTCACCGCTGAGACGGGCAGGCAAAATAAAAATATGCCATAATTGACACATAATCTATGAAAAATCAACCAATTTGATTAAGCCTAATCAACATGTATACTTAAGGAAAATTTACACCTAAATCAAACCCCTATAAATATCAAAATGTTGATTAAGTTAGCACAGTCTCATTTAACCTAGCCGATGAGACGAGTCCTTATCCCTCCCGTCTCAGCGACCTAGACTTCAGAAGAAATGACGGCAAAGATGGCAAAAGAACTCCATGAAGGATATGAGATAGTTCGAAATGGATTTCAACATGCTCCTGCTGAAATAAGAGAAGTGATTCAACTTCTAACCGACCAAGGACTGGAATATGTACTATTTGAACCTTCCTCAATTCTCAGTACTGAAGATTTGGAATTGTTCTCTACTGTAAAAATGTCCTCTTATCAAAGGAAAGATTGGCAGCATTAAGATAAGAATATCTCCTAAGAAATTGGAGAAGGCTCTGCATTTGACATCTTGCAGTGAAGAGGAGGAGGAAGAAATCTCTGAAAAAGACATGGATCAAGCCCTCCAATGGTGTGAATACAGTGATGCTAAACTTGGCTCACTTAAGAGGAAATTCTTTAATCAGAGAGGAAAAGTGCTATCTGATATAGTGGGCAAGGCCATCTTGTGCAAGCCAGGCTCTTATGACACCATCTCAAAACACATGTTTGAGTTGATGTCAAGAGTTATTATGAAGAAGACCTTTTGGGCTAAGGTGTTATTTCTAAGGATAAAAGAATGTCTGCAGGGTCCCAACCTAGGCAGAATTCTCTCACTATACCTTCTAAACACCTACCCTGAGGAATTTAGTAAGTCCAAAGGATCAAACATACATTATCTCAAAAGGATGGACATCAAAACATTGGACAGGTTCAGAGGCAGAAGAGGATATCCCAGCTGTGGACAATCAAGGTCCAGCCAGCAGTCCTCCAAAAGATGACCAAGGAGGAGTTCCTGACACTGAAGGTCATCAAGGCAATGCTCATGAGAAAGAGAAAGAAGAAGAAAGAGATGATGATGCTGAGAAAGAGCATCAAAAGAATGAGGATGTTGTTGATGCTGCTACTGCTAAGGACATGTCAGAAGGACATGAGGGTGATCACACTACTTGTGATTCCTCCAATCCTGCCACTGCTGATAAAAGTGTGCAGGTCATACACTCCACCTAAAAATGAGAATGATGAAGTCCATGCTCCTGTTGATCTTCAAGGTCAGATTGATTTAATCATTTTTAAGCTAGAGCAAAGAATCAAGCTAATCCCTCCAAAACCAGCAGATTTCTTGGAAGATGATCAGGACAATGATGATCCTTCATCAGAGGGGGAGTAGCATAAGAAATCTCCTGCTAAGGAAAGTGATAATGGTCCAAGTAAGGGGGAGCAGGAAAGGATTGGTGCAAAAGAAAAAGAAAACTCATCAGGTAAAGTACATGTCAGTAATCCCACCGACATTCACTTTAACATTAATACTAATGATGGCATTAATCTAAATGTAGATAATAAAGATGATAATGCCCCAAGTGAGGGGGAGCATCAGAAGAATGCTGAAGAAGCCAAGCAAAATGTTGTCATGGATCCAGATGAAGACCAGCCCAGTGCCAATACTGAAAAGGAGCATTTACCTGATCTAGCTGAGAGGGAGCCAATCCCCGCTCAGGCTGTAGGGGATATTATATCTGATGTCCCATCCACATCAACTATATCACATGACAACCTAATCAGCTCCATCAGTGCACTCTTTGAAAACCAAACGATTTCAATGAAGGATTACATTGACAGGTCACTCATGTCCCTAAGAAAGAAATCATGGCTGAGGTCAAAGAGATCAAGGAAGACACTGCAATCCTTAATAAGCAAATGACAAAGTGGTTTGATCTGGAAGAGAAGTCAGTGGTCTCTCATAATACAATTCTAAGATCAATGAACAAACACCTCCAACTGTCTGAGCAGGATATGTCATATGTTAAGAACTATGTCAGCAAGACAGATGAGGTAATAGAAAAAAGCCTCAAACCATATAGAAGAATTTGTCTGGAAAACTGCCACCACAGTGATCAGTGAATCAGAAAGGATGAAAGATGAGATGAAGTCTGATCTAGAAAATGCCTTTTAGACCATCTCAGGATCTGTAGCAGCTACCTCCCAGTCCGTAGAAGCTAAGATAGTTGAAGAAGCCAGAAAGGGGGAGGTGGCAAATGCTGAGACCAACTCAGAGTTGGCTCTCCAAGTGCTGCAAGGAACCAGAATTGACCTGAACCTGCCCATGCTGGACAATTACAGAAAAGAAGACTTTGACTTTGATGGGCAGGCTAAGATTGCTCAAAATATTCAATTGGCAAAGAAAAGAAAGAGAGAAGGAGTATTGCTAGTAGAAGAATTCATGGCTAAGCAAAGAGAAGAGCAGGGAAAAGATCCAGACTATGAGTATTGGATTGAGGACTCCAAGAGCATCATCTTGAATGGCTGACTAAGTCATGGTCAAGTGTGCAAGGATATTGATAGAATCTATCTAGCTAAAGAATGGATTAAATATCTGGAGAGAAACAATCACATGGATAAGATCTTCAAGGAAAATTTAGTAAGAAAGAGAAGTCTAAAAAATGCCCTTTAAATACATTCCAAAGCCATATATGTATTTCAAGAGGCAAGAAAACAAGAAGAAGCTAGCTGAGATTGCTGCTGTTGCAAAAGGGAAAGAAGTTGCTGATGAAAAAGCTGAAAGCTCCAAGAAAAGAAAATCTTAGATGAATGTATTCAGTTTGTTCATTAAGTCATCTTGTAACTTGAAAATTGTAAAAATATTATGACAGGAATGAAATTGATAGTTTTGTTGAATATTAGTCAAAGCTTAAACATGATTCTGTGATATTGCTTTAAATATTCTGTCATGCCTTAATTATTTAACCACATTATTGGTTTGATGAACAATGTTGTTATTATGTTTGTCATGAATATTATCTGTAATGACATTATCTGTAATGCCATAATAATGTTAACATGTATATGTTATAATATCATGAATGCTATGTAGTGCAGTTACATGATAAGTCTTTATTGGTTATGTATCTTAGCATTGGGGATGTTCTGCCTTCTTCAAATAGGGTGAGATTGTTAGGAATATTACCATCAATGTTCCCTTGATTTGAAGAGGCATCACTCACAATGCTAAGTACATATTGTATTTGATAAACCCTACTTTGCATCAGAAATGTGTAGGGTTAAGATATTCCAATCAATGGAGTAAGTTCAGAGGTTTGCTGTCAAAACCGCTGAGAAGGAGTCTGTGTTTTAGCTGAACTGCTGAGATAGGACCAGGTGCCGCTGAGAAGTGATCCGCCTCTGCTGAGCTGCAGATAGATAGAATTCGATGAGAAAAGCAACTGTCTCAGTGGATCCGCTGAGACAGATACAGTTCAACTGCTGAGACAGAAGACAGTCTCAGCCCAACCGCTGAGATAGATTCAAATATGAATACAGCAGTGGCGCGATCTGTGTCTAGCGCAAGTAGGAGAAA
The DNA here is from genome assembly GCA_033032865.1 of Dactylorhiza incarnata. Lineage (NCBI taxonomy): Eukaryota > Viridiplantae > Streptophyta > Magnoliopsida > Asparagales > Orchidaceae > Dactylorhiza > Dactylorhiza incarnata. Next base: position 4,089,883 of record JAWHQI010000133.1, on the reverse strand, counting down.
AGCAAAATACACTTTTGTCAGATGTCCATGCTGTGTTAGGGGCTTCTAATAGCCGTTGAAAGTAAGGAGGAGATATAAAAGAAGATGTTAGGTCTAAAGTAAGAGCACTGTTCCATTGCAAAAGCAGTATTGTGTGCTGCTAGGCCGATCTTCTTCAAGCTTACTGAAAGGGCAATCTCTCAAGCTCAAGCTGAACTTGGCTGGGAGATAAGTTGTTCTTCCTGAATCATTCAAGAAGAACAAGTAGATCTTCAACTTTACTGAAGGAGAAGATCAAGGAGAAACAAGACCTGCAGCTGTGCTTCACAGTCCTATTTCAAGACAACAGAAGACAAGATCTGAAGGTTAACTTATTACAGTCTTCTGTTGTATCATTAATACTCTATTCATCTGTAAGGCCTTTATGCCTGAGCTGTAGGGATGCTTAGCCTGAGTGTAGAGCTGTACTCCCAGCTTGAGTGTAGGATCTTTGTGAAGATCTGAGGTAGGACTTCTTGATAGGTCTGAGGTAGGAAATCAAGAGATTTCTGAGTTGTAGGAGTTGGAGAACTCTGAGCTTGTAGGGTTGTTGAGCCTGAGGTAATGTTTGGAGAAAACCTGAGAGATTCTGAAGAATCTGAGTTGTAAGATTTTGAAGCTGAGTTGGAGGAGTTGGCCCTGTCTAACTCATTATTAGAAGGGTGAAGGGGGAAAGAGGACTACTCAAGACATCATGTCTTGAGAAACCTCTATATATGTTTGTGTGCTTTCTGTGTGTATGCATTTAATCTTTATATATCTGCTAAGTTAAAGAAGCAAGAAAAGAAAGTGACATATCCCCCCTCTAGGTGATCTAGACTACTACCTATAAACTATCAGATCGTGTCAATGATATGTAAACTTCACGACGATATCGTCGACATACTTCTTTCTTCATAACTTTACTTAATATCTCAACGATATTGCTTCTTCTAGACGATATCATCGAGATGTTTCTTTTTATATGACTTAGGCTTATTCTTCAAGTTGATAATCTTTCTTCAAGATGATATCATTTCGATCTTCTAGATGATATAAAGTCTTCAAGTCGATGTTGTCTACATGATCCTTTCTTCAGGACTTAATAAGTTATCTTTCGAATATATGTCTTCAATCTTCAAGACTATACATCTTCTTCAAGTCGATATCGTCGAGACTGTTTGAACTTAGCTTTCTGAACGATAAGCTTTCTTCAAGATGATATCATCGAGACAGTCTCGACGATATGTTTCCTTTAGCAACGATTTATCTGCTGAGTCTTGAGACGACATTTTACTTTGTGAATTTTCATTACTTTTATAGTCTTGATACTAGTGGTGTAGCTTTGATGCATTTCAACGATATATATATCATCTCAATGATATGTCCAGTCTTTCTTGACGATTTTGGACTTAGAGCATTACTGGACATATGGTTTATCTTCTGCAGTCATGAATAAAATATGCCATCAAATACATAGTTCATTTATCATTGATCTGAGCATTTCTTCAAATAAGGAACATTGTTGGACACTGTTCCCAACAATCTCCCCCTATTTGAAGAAGTCACAACTCACTTCAATGATAAATGTCAAATGATAAATAGAATCAAAATTTGAAGACATTCAACAATTGTAACATGATTCATCGATCAAATGATATAAATAGAGATAATGTTTTAAAACAAAATATTTCAGTCATTTGCCCAAGTCATTTTTAGACAAAACATGATATGATCTTCAGGACCATGAGAGAATGCTAGCTTATGATTTCTCCTTTTCTCCATTTGATTTAGATGCAGATTCTAGTCAGCAGAATAGTAAACTCTTTCTGACCCATCTTGAGGGTATCCAAACTCCATCCAAGCTTCTGAGATCAGGGTCCTAGAGTTAGGACTCCACTTGCATGATTGTGCATCCTACTCAATTTCCCTTGGTCTCTTCTTCATGTACCTTTTGCTCTAAACTCTCTTCCTTTTTTTTGAACTGGCAAATTCTCCAATTTCAATGTCATATACTTCTGAGACAGTGCTCTCTGATGGTTCTGCTAACTCATAAGCCGAGGGAGGCTTCTGTAAAGCTTGCTTGAATTAATTTACAGTCCACATGGCCTGATTTGAGCCAGCATTTATCATTGCCTTCTATAAGACCCCCCCCCCCCCTCCAAAATTGGCGGTCCGACCGGGGAATCTTATCGCACACCACCCTTTTTGCACGACGTCTAAGCGATCACAAAGGGTGAAGGTACTTCCTTCTCTGATCCCTTTTCTTGAACACTCTGTTGTCACGCATAGGGGTGATGTTAAGCGAATGTAACAAAACACTACAGAGTAGTGAAGCAGTTCTCTAGTGGAAGGCACCATTTAGCGAGTGCATATTGTAGTACTTAGCTGAAAACATAGTATTTTAGTGGAAGATTAACTATCGCAGAAACCTCAAACTCAAGACCTGCAGGAATAATTTCAATATCTCTGCCGCATTAAATCCTATCAATCGAGGATTCATTGCCCAACATATAGATACCATGAAATAGGGTACACAAAAGGAGACGTGGCTTAACGAATATATACCTAAAGTAGCATGCCTTGTGACTTCCTCCACACTTGGGTGTTGTCTCTCACCCGCACTTGTCACCTGTGCTAAGGATAAGTTATTAGATCCATGAATCAAATCTAATTCCCGTTAGCATCAAACATAATATAACATTTAAGGGAGGAAATATCTGGACTATTATTGGGTCGTGACAGTCTTCCCGCGACCACTGCCTACGTACTCCGTATCATCATGCATATGGTCTCAGACCCACGTAATTCTATACGTTTTGCATGGGTTGTCTTCCTAGACCATCCTTCATGCGGGTTGCCTCAGAGTATAACTCATCAGCCATCCGATTTGCTCCCCAAGGCTCAATATATTCCCGAAGGAATATTTCTCGAAGGCACAGTATATTCTAGTAGGAATATTTCTCGAAGGCACACTATTTTCCCGTAGGAATATTTCTCGAAGGCACGTTATATTCCCGTAGGAATATTTCTCGAAGGCTCAATATATTCCCGAAGGAATATTTCTCGAAGACACAATATATTTGAAAGTCCTCTAGTATCAGTGGAAAGTCCTCTGATACCAATTGAAAGTGAGGTTAGATTTTAGATTTACTCTAGAGGGTGGTGGGGGGGGGGGGTGAATAGAGTATTAAAAAGTTTTTCACTTATTTTTATAGCGGAATTAAAATAGTGATATATATATATGTGTACTGAGTGAGTAATAAAAACAAACACAAAGAGATCACTCAGCACAATACAGAAAAATAAACAAGAACACAGAGGACAAAAGGATTATATAGTAGTTCCCCAATAAATCTGGGTACGTCTACTCTTCTACCACCCTTGGTAGGATTCCACTAGGTTTTTGATCAGGTGCCCTATCACCAATGGGGTTTTGATTAGGTGCCCAAAACACCAAAGAGCTTTTGATCAAGTGCTCTAACCAAACTACAGGTTTTTGTTCAGGTGCCCTGCCACCAAGGGGTTAACTTTTGAAGGGAGTTATAACCCTGTACAAGAGGGGATAAAGAGGGTTTAGATGTTCTTATATGTCAATAATCTGAGAGAAGACTCTAGTGGAATGTGTTGTTGTAAAGCTCCCCCTGTCTGATTGGAATTTGTTGACAGTTGAGGATGGAGCTTTCACTTGAATGAAGTATCTTCCTATATCTTCCTGATAGCTGATAAATCTGAGAGACAAAATATTTCTCAGATTGTTTGTTGCTCTTTTGAAGATCTGAACTTGCAGCAGAAAAACTGAGAGAATATTTGTTGATGTTGTTCTCAGAGATTGAGGTGCTGCTTGAGGAAGATGAAGATCTGAAATTTTCTTTCTCTTCCTGTATCACTTTTTCCCGACTATTTTTTTTCTCTGTAACTTTCTCACAAGAATGATATTCTTCTCCTTTTTGAATATGTCTCTGATTTGAAAATCAAATCATCTGAATAAGGAATAGAATAATCTGAATTTAATATTTCCTTGGAACTGCAACTGATTCAGCAAATCATTAATCCTTTTCCAGTACGCCAAATGGTTATGTTCTCGGGAAGAGAATGGAAAGGAATAATATAAAAAAGGAAAGATATAATCCTTGACTATCTGGAATAAATAGAGCCGTTGCTGATAAATCTGAGTTTAGAGGATAATATAACTGATCTTCTGAAATAAATCTGCTGAAGAGAAATTTTCGTCGATCTGAACAAATTTCATCGAACACAATCTGGAGTTCGTCGATCTCAAACATAAACCGCTTAAATCTGCCTGGAAGAACTGAGTTCGTCGATTTGAGCATCTTGTTACTTATTCTTCGAGCGCAGAGCTGAGTTCGTTGAACGCTGAGACTGGTAGGTTCGTCGAACGCTGAGACTTGGTCAACCGCTGAGACTGAAGTTCATCAACCGCTGAGACTGAAGTTCGTCGACCGCTGAGAGCATTTCGTCGAACGCAGAGTGGAGTTCGTCGAACGCAAAATGATTTTGTCGAACGTAGAACCTTGGCAAGTTCGTCGAACGCAGGAGCATGTTGTTCGTCGAACGCAGGATGGAGTTCGCCGAACGCAGTATGGAGTTCGTCGAACACAGAAAACTTATCTTTTCCTTAGTTCTAACAGCCTAAAACCTTGACCCTTTGTACTATACATTGAGGTCAACTTAGTCCTAATAAACAGATAGTGATCCTAGCCCAAATCAGTAATAGGGTTGTTTCAACAATCTCCGCCTATTTGGTTTAGGACACTATTTGACAAAAATTAAAACAAACAAAACACCGAGTATATATATCTAACAAATTATAAACATTTCAGCAGATATATAAGAAATATGATACTCTGAGTTTAGAAACATTATATTTGAAAACAGAAATAATAATAACAAACAATCAGAACCTTTTGTCTTTCTGAATTCTTGCTTTCTGACTTTCTGAATTCTGATATTGTCTTTCTCTGAGTTTTGGGTTTGATTAACTGAGTTGTAGCAATAACTGATTATCTGAATCTGTATCTGTTGCTTCTTCTATATCAAAAGCTGTATCTGAATCTGCATTAAGCTAGAGCAAACACTACATCTGAAATTGCATTATATGTAGCTTCTTCATGCATCATCTCCCTCTTTCATAAAACATCTCCCCCTGAGAGCATCTCCCCCTGAGACTGGAGCTTCTTCAGCTTTCTCCCCCTGCCTAGTTCATAGAACATCTCCCCCTGAGCAAAAACTGCATCATATGGAGCTTCTTCATAGAACTTCTCCCCCTGCCTAGTTTCAGGAAGGCCTGAAGCTAGGCCCGTAGAAGAAGGGACATTTGATGGAGGTAGGGAAGGATGCAATCTTTTGAAGAAATATTGCCATTATTCCTGCAAAAGAAAATAGATATCAAGTGCAAAGGAACTGGAAAGAGAAGCAATTCTGTAGACATTCAGTTAAAATGAAAGATTTGTTTATAATGAAAGATTCAGAAAAAGAAAGCTTCATCAAAGCTGGGTTCGACGAAAAATAATTTTTCGTCGATCTCAGTTCGACGATCTAGATGACTTTGTCGATCTCCGTTCGACGAACGACTAGATTTCGTCGATCTCAGTTCGATGAAGAGATGGGATAAGTAGAAAATTTAATTTTTAACAGATTGAATCTCCATCTATCATTCCTAGCTGATTTATAAAGAAGATATGCTTCTTTTCATCCAATGACTTGGTGAAAATATCAGCTCTTTGTAAGTCAGTAGGAATAAATTGTAGGCAAATTTTATTTTTATCCACATTTTCTCTGATAAAGTGGTGCCTAATTTCTATGTGTTTAGTCCTACTACGGAGTACTGGATTTTGTGCTATAGATATTGTACTAGTATTGTCACAAAATATAATTGAATTATTTAAGTTGATACCATAATCTAGAAGCTAATTTTGTATCCACAATATCTGTGAGCAGCAACTGCCTGCAGCTATGTATTCAGCTTCAGTTGTTGATGTAGACACAGATGTTTGTTTCTTACAAAACCAAGACACAAGCCTATCACCAAGAAACTGACAAGTTCCTGATGTGCTTTTCCTGTATACTCTACATCCAGCATAATTAGAATCTGAGAATCCAGTTAATTCAAATTCTGAAGCTGTTGGATACCATAGTCCTAGATTTGGACAACCCTTTATATATCTTAAAATTCTTTTTAATAAAATTAGGTGAGATTATTTGGGGTTAACTTGGAACCTAACACAAATACAGGTAGCAAACATTATATCAGGCCTACTTGTTGTTAAATAAAGTAATGAGCCAACAATTGCTCTATGTACTTTATGATCAACAGGTTTCCCTGATTCATCATTATCAACAACATCATTGGAGGGCATGGGTGTTTTCATGGTTGAAGCATCAGACATACCAAGCCTTTTCACTAATTCCTTAGCATACTTGGATTGTGATATGAATATGCCATTTGGAGTTTGCTTCACTTGAAGACCAAGGAAGTAAGATAACTCACTCATACTACTCATTTCAAATTTAGATTGCATCAGGTTAGAAAACCTTTTGCATAGATTTGAATCAGTAAAGCCAAATATGATATCATCTAAATATATTTGAACTAGTAAAGTTTGATTTTTAAGTATCCTGAAAAATAGGGTTTTATCAGCTATGCCTCTACAGAAATTGTTCTCCAAAAGAAAATTAGCTAAAGTCACATACCATGCTCTGGGAGCTTGCTTGAGACCATAGAGAGCTTTATTAAGCTTATATACACAGGAGAAGTGAGTTGGAGAGATGAAACCTGGTGGTTGTTCCACATAGACTTCTTCTTTGATGTCTCCATTCAAAAATGCACTCTTCACATCCATCTGGTATACTTTGAATTTCTTGAATGCAGCAAAGGCCAGAAAAATCCTGATAGCTTCAAGTCTTGCAACAGGAGCAAATGTCTGATCATAGTCAATTCCTTCTTCCTGTGAATATCCTTGGGCTACCAATCTTGCTTTGTTTCTGACTATGTTGCCTTGATCATCTAGCTTATTCCTGAAGAACCATTTGGTGCCAATGACTGGATGGCCTTTTGTTCTTGGAACCGAATCCCATACCTTGTTCCTTTCAAAATGATTGAGCTCCTCTTGCATTGCAAGAATCCAATTTGGATCTTGTTCTGCATCTTTTATGAATTGAGGTTCAATATGGGATAGGAAACAAGTGTGCATCTGATTTTGGTGTAGTTGATGCCGTGTTTGAACTCCTGCTAAAATATCTCCAATGATTTGAGATATTGGATGATCTCTAACTGTGATGTGATCAACAGTTGGAGTTGGTTCATCAATGGTATCCACTTGGGGAATTTGTTCAGCTGTCACTTGATTTGAATTGTCAGCAAGATCTGGATTATCCTCTTCTTCACTGTCTTCAATAATTTCATTTGATGGAAGTAGAGAATCTTCTTTCTGTAGATCTAGTCCATTGAGTTCTTCACATAAAACTGGTACCTGCAAAGTATCTTTGGTAGAGGTGGTGTTCCTCTCCTCAATTAACATGTTTGTTTCATCAAAAGATACATGCATGGACTCTTCTATCTTAAGAGTAGTTTTGTTGTAAACTCTATATGCTTTACTAGAAAGAGAATATCCAAGGAATATGCCTTCAGCAGCTTTTGCTTCAAACTTCCTTAGATACTTCTTGTCATTGTTATGCACATAGCATTTACAGCCAAATATCTTAAAATAGTTAACCTTAGGCTTTTTATTCTTGAGTAATTCATAAGGAGTTTTACCCTTATGTATTAGGCTTCTGTTCAACACATAATTTGCTGTGTTCACTGCCTCTGCCCAAAAAGAGAGTGGCAAGTTTGCATCAGCAAGCAATGTAGTTGCTGATTCAATTATGGTTCTATTTTTCCTTTCAGCTACCCCATTTTGTTGAGGAGTTGTAGGAGTAGAGAAACATTGCCCGATCCCTTCTTTTCCACAGAATTCTCTCATCAAAAGAGATTCAAACTCAGTGCCATGATCACTTGTGATCAATGCAACTAGAGTAGAGTGCTCAATCTTGATGGACCTGAGAAAGTCTGTCAAAACACTGAAGGTGTCAGACTTGTTCCTAAGAAAGAACACCCAAGTGAATCTTGAGAAATCATCTACAATAACTAAAGAGTAATGCTTCCCTCCTAGACTTTGTATTGCAGTGGGTCCAAAAAGGTCCAAATGCAGTAAATACAAAATCCTAGGTAAATCACTCTTGGATACAGATTTAAAACTACTTCTAGTTTGCTTACCTAATTGACAAGCCCTGCAGAGTCCTTCCTTCTTGTATGAACCAGAAGGCAGTCCTCTAACAAGACTGTCCTTAGAAAGCTTAGATATAGTTCTAAGGTTAATGTGTCCTAGCCTTTTATGCCATAATTCATTTATTTTACTTATAGAATTAAATAAACAAATATCAGAATTGGCAGAGTCAAAATTGACTAAATAAATATTTTCATGTCTAATACCAGATAATACATTTATGTTTTTTATTATTGGTAATAAGACATAAGGAATAGTTAAAAGTTACCAGATAACCTTCATCCATAACTGGCTTATGCTGATGAGGTTGTGCTACAGACCCTTGACATAAGCTATCTCTTTAAAGGTGACTGCTCCAACTTTGATCTGTCCATAGCCTTTGGTTTGTCTACAGTTGGAGTCTCCAAATATCACTTTGGGTCTAAGCCTTGCCTTGTAGTTGCTTAAGTTGGCCTTGTTTCCTGTCATGTGCTTTGAACAACCACTATCCAGATACCAATATTCTTTTATGTTTGGATAGCTGTGTACCTGCAAAAATAGAAAACAGTCTAGTTGTTCTTGACCCAGACTACCTTGGGCCCTTTTGATTTTCCACAAAACTCTGAAATGAAAGACATCTCAGGCTGATCCTTATAACCTTGTGGATGATATCTCCTTGGAGGAATTATCCATTCAGTGAAAGGATTCTTCGTATGTGAAGAATAAGAATTCTTCAGATTTTCTGTATATTTTCCGTTCGACGAACTGGGCTGAGTTCGTCGATCGTCGTTTGACGAAGTGAAGTGCTTTCGTCGAGCGCCGTTCGAATAATAACTATACTGGAAATCTGTCTTCAGAGTTTGTCGATCTCCGTTCGACGAAGTGAATTCATTTCGTCGAGCTCCGTTCGACGAATTCTGCTGAATTCTTTTATTCTTAACAGTCTTGCCTGAAATGTTTTTATTTACTTCTACTACCTCTTTGCTCTTGGCAGAGATGAACTTTATTGGTGTAGAAAGTATGTTTTTCTTAATCAGATGTGGCTCACTTGATGATGCACCCAAGCCTAGTTTGCCACTTAATCTGGCATTCACTGCGCTTGTGATGTCCATCAGTTTGATGATTCTCCCATTTAGGGATTCTTCAAATTTCTTAGCCTCAAATAGTTTGTTCTCAATGAGAACAATATGTTCTCTGGAGGCAGCCAAATCTTTCTTAAGAATAGCATTTTCTTCACTTAGTTGGTTCATTTCAGACAACTGATTTCAGAGAGAGATTATCTCTTTCTCAGATTTGATTAAATCTAAGCAAAGAACTTTGAATTCATCTTTGAATTCAATTGAATTAAAATCAAAGTTTGAGATTACCTGATCACTGTCAGCTTCTGATTCTGATTCTTCTGAATTACTTCCTGAGGCATTGATAGCCATCATGCAGAAGTTCTTTTCTTCTTCATCATCACTGGAGCTGGATGATGATGCATATTCTGACTCACGGTTTGAGTCATATATTGCCATCAAACATTGGTCCTTGTCATTTGATTTTTCTTCATCTTCAGAAGAACTGGATGAAGACTCTGAATCAGTTTCACTCCATGTTTCAGCTACAAGCCCTCTTCCCTTATGCTTGTGTTTGTGGGAGGAAGACTTGCTGGAGTGCCTCTTTTCTTCTTTTTCTTTTCTCTTTTCCTTCTTTTGATTCTCTGGACACTCTGGTTGAATGTGTCCAGATTTCCTGCAACCAAAATAGATAATTTCTTTAGAATTTGATTTATCATACCTTGGTTTTTCTCTTGATCTGGAATCCTTCTTTCTGAAGTCTTTCTTAGCCATTTTATAGAATCTCTTGGCTAGAAGATTCATGAACTCCACATCTCCTGGAGCTTTATCTTCTTTTTCAGTAGCTTGGAAAGCTATATTTCTCTCCTTCTTGGATGCTGGAGATGAGGTGGATTGTTCAGCTTCTCTGGACTTGATAAGTTGCTCATAGGATTTGAGTTTGCCTAACAAGGTCTCAGTGGAGATCTCATTGAGGCTTCTGGCTTCCTTGATTGGCCAGATCCTAGAGTCCCATGTGCTGGGGAAGCACATAAGGATCTTATCATTGACCTCAATGATGGAGATCACTTTGTCCAAGGTCATCAGCTCATTGATTATGAGGCTGAGCCTATTGTACATATCAGCCACTGTTTCATTTTCTCCTTTCTTGAAATTTTCATACTGGGAGATTAGGTGAGATCTTCTATCTTTTCTTTCATGTGTTGATCCTTCAACCATATTGTTGAGTGACATCCAGATTTCCCTTGCTGAAGTGCATTCCACAACTTTTTGGAAAATGTCATCAGACATTATCTGTGCCATTATATTCATAGCTTTGGCATCAGCACTTCTCTGCTTCTTCTGTGCATCTATCCACTCAGGTGGTGGAACAACATTGTTGTTAGTTGGTGCTTCAGCACTTGTTGTTGCTGTAGGTGTAGGAGGTCCTGTCAAAATAACATTAAAAATTTCTTCATCAATAGAATTCATGCACAATCTAATCCTTGCCTTCCATAGTGCAAACTTATTTAGATTGCACATAGGAGGTCTTGTGCTTGAATATTCTTTATTTTGTGCCATGAAGTTTTAAGCAAAAGAAAACTCTAAAATAAATTTAAGATCTAATTGATCTTTTGATTCAGGTGTTAGCCTGTATACAATCAACCAACCTTTGATACCAATTGAAAGTCCTCTGGCATCAGTGGAAAGTCCTCTGATACCAATTGAAAGTGAGGTTAGATCTTAGATTTACTCTAGATGGGGGGGGGGGGGGGGGGGTGAATAGAGTATTAAAAAGTTTTTCACTGATTTTTATAGCGGAATTAAAATAGTGATATATATATGTGTACTGAGTGAGTAATAAAAATAAATACAAAGAGATCACACAGCACAATACAGAAAAATAAACATGAACACAGAGGACATAAGGATTTTATAGTAGTTCCCCAATAAATCTGGGTACGTCTACTCTTCTACCACCCTTGGTAGGATTCCACTAGGTTTTTGATCAGGTGCCCTATCACCAATGGGGTTTTGATCAGGTGCCCAAAACACCAAGGAGCTTTTGATCAGGTGCTCTAACCAAACTATAGGTTTTTGTTCAGGTGCCCTGCCACCAAGGGGTTAACTTTTGAAGAGAGTTATAACCTTGTACAAGAGGGGGATAAAGAGGGTTTAGATGTTCTTCTCCGTCAATAATCTGAGAGAAGACTCTAGTGGAATGTGTTGTTGTAAAGCTCCTCATGTATGATTGAAATTTGTTGACAGTTGAGGATGGAGCTTTCACTTGAATGAAGTATCTTCCTGTATCTTCCTGATAGCTGATAAATCTGAGAGACAAAATGTTTCTCAGATTGTTTGTTGCTCTTTTGAAGATCTGAACTTGCAGCAGAAAAACTGAGAGAATATTTGTTGATGTTGTTCTCAGAGATTGAGGTGCTGCTTGAGGAAGATTAAGATCTGAAATTTTCTTTCTCTTCCTGTATCACTTTTTCCCGACTGTTTTTTTCTCTGTAACTTTCTCACAAGAATGATATTCTTCTTTGTCGACTCTTCTGCTGTTTTCCTCTTCTTCCTTTTTCCTTTTTGAATATGTCTCTGAGTTGAAATTCAAATCATCTGAATAAGGAATAGAATAATATGCATTTAATATTTCCTTGGAACTGCAACTGATTCAGCAAATCTTTAATCCTTTTCCTTTTCCAGTATGTCAAACGACTATATTCTCGGGAAGAGAATGGAAAGGAATAATATAAAAAAGGAAAGATATAATCCTTGACTTATCTGGAATAAATAGAGCCATTGCTGATAAATCTGAGTTCAAAGAATAATATAACAGGTCTTCTGAAATAAATCTGCTGAAGAGAAATTTTCGTCGATCTGAACAAATTTCGTCGAACACAATCTGGAGTTCGTCGATCTCAAACATAAACTGCTTAAATCTTCCTGGAAGAACTGAGTTCGTCGATCTGAGCATCTTGTTACTTATTCTTCGAGCGCGGAGCTGAGTTCGTCGAACACTGAGACTGGAGGTTCGTCGAACGCTGAGACTTGGTCAACCGCTGAGACTGAAGTTCATCAACCGCTGAGACTGAAGTTTGTCGACCGCTGAGAGCATTTCGTCGAACGCAGAGAGAAGTTCGTCGAATGCAGAATGAGTTCGTCGAACGCAGAACCTTGGCAAATTCGTCGAACGCAGGAGCATGCCGTTCGTCGAACGCAAGATAGAGTTTGTCGAACGCAGTATGGAGTTCGTCGATCGCAGAAAACTTATCTTTTCCTTAGTTCTAACAGCCTAAAACCTTGACCCTTTGGACTATACATGGGGGTCAACTTAGTCCTAATAAACAGATAGTGATCCTAGCCCAAATCAGTAATAGGGTTGTTCCAACAATATTCTCGTGGAATATTTCTCGACGGCACAATATATTCCCGAAGGAATATTTTTCGAAAGAACAATATATATGTTCCCGTAGGAATATTTCTCAAAGACACAATATATTACTGAAGGAATATTTCTCGAAGGCATAATATATATATTCCCGTAGGTATATTTCTTGACGGCACAATATATTCCATTAGGAATATTTCTCGAATGCACACTATATTCCCGTAAGAATATTTCTCGAAGGCACATTATCTTCCCGTAGAAATATTTCTCGAAGGCTCAATATATTCATGTAGGAATATTTCTCGATTACAGTCAATACAGAAATAAAACCCAAAAACATCGATCTGTTCGCTGTGCTCCAAGAGCGGCGGCCAGTTCGGCACTACTTAGGGTTGACTCTGAAGGAATGTCCCATCTTCACATTAACTCTAAATTATTGGCAATAATGAAGGAAAATCCAAAACATCGATATGTCCGCTCTGCTCTACAAGCTGCGACTAGTTCGACAGTATTTATGGCTGACTTTGAAGGAATACCACATCCTCACGTAACTCTAAATTATAGGCAATAAATAAGGAAAAGCCAAAACATAGATTTGTCCGCTCTGCTCTACAAGTGGCTGCTAGTTCGACACTATTTAGGGTTAACTCTGAAGGAACGTCACGTCTTCACGTCAACTCTAAATTACAGGTAATAAAGAAAGAAAAGCAAAAACATCAATCCGTCCGCTCTGCTCTACAAGCGGTGGCTAGTTTGACACTATTTAGGGTTGACTCTGAAGGAACGTCTCATCTTCACGTCAACTCAAAATTACAGGTAATAAAGAAAGAAAAGCCAAAACATCGATCTGTCCGCTCTGCTCTACAAGCGGCGGCCAGTTCGGCTCTATTTCGGGTTGACTCTAAAGGAATGCCCCATCTTCACGCTAACTCATAGGAAATAAAGAAGGAAAAGCCAAAACATCGATCTGTCCGTTCTGCTCTACAAGCGGCGGCTAGTTCGGGTTGACTCTGAAGGAACGTCCCATCTTAACGTCAACTCTAAATTACAGGTAATAAAGAAAGAAAAGCCAAAACATCAATCTGTTCGCTCTACTCTACAAGCGGCAGCCAGTTCGGTACTATTTAGGGTTGACTCTGAAGGAACGTCCCATTTTCACATCAACTCTAAATTACAGGTAATAAAGAAAGAAAAGCCAAAACATCGATCTGTTCGCTCTGCTCTACAAGCGGCAGCCAGTTCGGCACTATTTAGAGTTGACTCTGAAGGGATGTCTCATCTTCACATCAACTCTAAATTTAGGCAATACTGAAATAAAGTACAGTAACTGAAATGCTGCAGTAATCAAAATGCTGAAATAAAACCAAACATCGATCTGTCCGCTCTGCTCTACAAATAGCGGTCAGTTCAACACTATTTAGGGTTGACTCCGAAGGAACGTCTCATCTTCACGTCAACTCTAAATAACAGGTAATAAAGAAAGAAAAGCCAAAACATCGATCTGTCTGATCTGCTCTACAAGCGGCGGCCAGTTTGGCACTATTTAGGGTTGACTCTGAAGGAACGTCTCATCTTCACGTCAACTCGAAATTACAGGTAATAATGAAAGAAAAGCCAAAACATCGATCTGTCCGCTCTGCTCTACAAGCGGCGGCCAGTTCGGCACTATTTATGGTTGACTCTGAAGGAACGTCTCATCTTCACGTCAACTCTAAAATACAGGTAATAAAGAAAGAAAAGCCAAAACATCGATCTGTCTGCTCTGCTCTACAAGTTACAGCCAGTTCGACACTATTTAGGGTTGAATCTGAAGGGATGTCTCATCTTCACGTCAACTCTAAATTTAGGCAATACTAAAATAAAGTACAGTAATTGAAATGCTGCAGTAATCAAAATGCTGAAATAAAACCAAACATCGATCTGTCCGCTCTGCTCTACAAGCGGCGGCCAGTTCAGTACTATTAAGGGTTGACTCTGAAGGAACGTCTCATCTTCACGACAACTCTAAATTACAGGTAATAAAGAAAGAAAAGCCAAAACATCGATCTGTCCGCTCTGCTCCACAAGCGCCGGCCAATTCGGCACTATTTAGGGTTGACTCTAAAGGGATGTCTCATCTTCACGTCAACTCTATATTTAGGCAATACTGAAATAAAGTACAGTAACTAAAATGCAGCAGTAATCAAAATGCTGAAATAAAACCAAACATCGATCTGTCCGCTCTGCTCTACAAGCGGCGGCTAGTTCGGCATTATTTAGGGTTGACTCTGAAGGAATGTCTCATTTTCACGTCAACTCTAAATTTATGCAATACTGGAATAAAGTACAGTAATAAACTGGACCAGTACGAGATTGAAGATAAAAGAAATTGCTATAAAATGAGAAGGGGTTAGTAGTCATTCACTCCATATACAGGCTTCGGTTCCATCTCCGTTCATAGGAGAAAAGTTCTGTTTTATCTCCGTTCATAGGAGTTTCTTCTAAATTCTGTCTTTTGTTATAGTCCGACCTTGAGTTTTAATTGCATCCTTTAAGCATGGCTTAAGCAACGATATTATGAGTTCCTTAAATCCTCAGAAGAGGCGACTCCCAATGTCCGGGCATTATTCTAATCGCAGCTCGTTGAGTTATTATTCTATTTTAAGATCATTAAAATAATAGACCATACCGAAAATCATCCAACTTTTATCCTAGGCTATAACATTCATAAAGAGCTATCATAAATTTTCCATAGCCTTTTGAGTTATAAATAATCTTTGCTAATTTATTTAGGCTCTCATAACCGCCAAATAAATTCCCAAATATATCAAGAGTACTTTAAAAATCCCCAAAATTTTCCATAGAGTGTGAACCATGCCCTCACACTGTCCATAATGTTTTGAAGACATTTTGAAAGAGAGACAATTCTCTATTAATTTAAAACAGAGATTTTCATTATCTAAAAATAGCAAACCTTTTCCAACAATGCTTAAATAATTATAGTGGGTGTAGGTCAGTAGTAGGAAGCTTCCCAAATTTTATCAAAATTTTTCATAACTCAGAAGGAATGTCCCATCTTCACGCCAACTCTAATTATAGTGGGGGTGCGGCCGGTGCCGCACACCCTTGGGGAGCGTCCGGTGCCGCACCCCCTTGGTGGTGCGGCCGACACCGTGCCCCTCTCGGGGGGGGGGGGGCGACCGGGCTCCAAGCACATCTTCTCTTCAGGAGGGCGCACATTCTCGCCATGGAGGCGCGGGCTTAAGTAGGCGTGTGCGATCGCATTTTTGGCCCTCCACCCGCAAAATGAGCTAAGCGCGCTCAGAACGCTCTCATGCTCGTTGCGCGCTCGGAACGCTCTCGTGCTCGTTGCACGCTCAGATTACTTTCGTGTTTACTCTTTTTACCTCGAGGTTTACTCTTTTTACCATGTAACGAGCAGCTGCCTGTTGCGCTCGAGTTCTTAGCTTTTGATTGTAACGAGCCAGAAGATAGTGTAATTTGGTCGGCACAGCTTCGGCCGCGTGGTTTTTTATCATTTTCGGGGTTTTTGCGATAAAAAGTGTGCGTTATTTATTAACATATTCATTGACTGTTTTTGCGCTTGGCTCGCTCGTGAGCTAAGGTGGTTCAATTCGACCGGTCTATAAAAGCGCCGAGTGACCCGCAACCAGGCTCAAATGTCATTTCAAGATTTATTAAAATATTTAATACATTTAATTATAATAATTAATATTATGCATTAATAATATTTAATATTAATATTTACATCAATTACGTTTTATAATAAAATAAATATTTTATATATATTAATAATATTATAATATATAATATAAATATTTTATTATATATAATTATATATACGAGCATCTTTGCACGGGCTACGCCCGTGCTCGATGCTCTCGGGCGGCCTTCGGCCGCATCAATGCGGGCTTCGCCCGCAACCAAGCGGGCTTCGCCCACAACCAAGCGGGCTTCGCCCGCTTGTCATTCAAGGCTGGCTTCGCCCGCCCCCTCGGCGCCGGCGGGCTTCGCCCGCCCCTCGCCGGTATTCGCCCGGCCCTCACTGGTCTTCGCCCACGTCACCTATTTAAAATTTTAAATAATTTTACATTCATTACATATTAAAATAAAAAATAAATTAAAAATAATAAAAAATGTAAACCCCTAAAATCCCGCGGCAGTACCCAGCTGCTTGCGGCGGGCTTCGCCCGCCCCCCCCGGCGGCCTCACCCCGCCCACATGTTTTTTTGATTAAAAAAACATTTAAAAAAAACTTACAAAAAAGAAACTTTAAAACGAAGTGAATTTTTTTTTTTGCGTAAAGAACATTTGTGACGCCAGTACTGTTCATCCGCAATTTTTCTTTTAAAAATATCGCAGGCGGGGCCCATAGGCGGGCCCCGCCCGCTGAATTGTCATGGCGATGTGGGACTTTTAGTCCCACATCGCCAATAACAGCGGGTTTCCGCTGTTTATATAGCGGAAACCCGCTGTATGTTCAAACATAATAGCGGGCGGGGCACAACGGGCTGACTCGCCCCGTCCTGACCCGCGTGAGCCCGCCCGCCCCCGCTTGTGCCCGCCTGCCCCCCGGGATCCCGCGTGATCCCGCAAGGGCAGTTTCGCGATTTCCTGTGACGGAAGGAGCGTCGTGACCGAGCAGCAGTTGCATACTTTTTTTTGTTCCTACATGGCAAAAGAGTTATTTCACTTCCGTGACCGAGCCAGGGGGTACTGTAGTAATGCATTGTTTCTTTATTTAATATAGATATACTAGCAGCTCCGCACGGGCTTCGCTCGTGCTCGCTGCTCCTCGATGGCCTTCAGCCGTCGCGAAGGCGGCCTGCGGCCGCCCCGACGGCGGCCTTCGGCCGCCTCCGCACATGCTACGCCAAAGCGGCCCGCACAGGCTACGCCAGTCCCAACCGCTGAGACCCAAGCACGTCTCAGCGGCCCGCACAGGCACGCCTGCGTTCGACGAACGCGTGTCTCCATTCGTCGAACGGCGGCACTCCTGCGTTCGACGAACGGCGCACGCCTTCGTTCGACGAACGCTGAGACCCAACCGCTGGGACGAAGTCCAGCCCTCGTCGAACGCAGGAGGGCCGCCGTTCGTCGAACCCAGGAGTACCGCCGTTCGTCGAAAGCAGGAGCACCGCCGTTCGTCGAACGGCGGCACTCCTGCGTTCGACGAACGCGTGCCGCCTTTCGACGAACGGCGGAACGCCTGCGTTCGACGAACGGCGACCCTCCTGCGTTCGACGAACAGTCAGGCTGGGTGCGGATAGGCTTCGTCGGTTGGACTGGCAGGCTGGGGTGCAGATAGGCTTCGTCTCAGCCGGCTGGGCCCACAACATATACATATGAGTACTCAAAATGACCGCAAAAAAATTTTAATTACTATTTTATAAAAAAAATTCAAAAAATTATTTTAAAGTAGATTTTAGTAGGCAATGATAAGCTATCATAGTAGGTTTAGGAGATCTAGTAAAAACTTTTTGATTTTCTGAATTTGCATAATTTTTTTTATTATTGGGATATAGTTGTTGCGGCTTCTCAACACCCTCGCTAGATCGGTTTCAATTCGGTCCGTCTTAGCCCGGGCGGTCGAGTGCGCACACAGTCAGAATGTTACAGAGAGAAAATGCTGAAAATGGTACACACAGATCTTTAGCGTGGAAAACCCTTCAAAGGGTGAAAAACCACGTGGCCGGGACGGTGCTGGCCGAAATCCACTATGTTGTGTTGTTACAGGGCTTTCTTGGAGAATGCGAGGGCGACAGGCCGCGCCTCGTTACAATTGTGAGAGAGAGAGAGAAAGAACTCCGTGGGTGACAGGCCACCACTTAGGAGTTGATTGTCTTGCTGCGTCTGGTGCGGCTGCGCGCTTGCTGGGTGAGCACTTCACGGAGCGCCTTGACTTTGCTGCTCGGGTTATGGGCGCTCGTCTTGAACGGCGTAGCAATTCTTCCTTGGTAAGAGGCGTTCGCAGGAAGAACCTGTCAGTTAGTAAAAAGGGATGGCGGAGTGTAGAGAGAGAAGCTCTGAGGAGAGGAGGAAATGAAGAGAGAGAGAGTCTGGGAGAGAATGAGAGATCGGATCCAAATGAAGACCCTTGGAGGTCTATTTATAGGCTCGGGAGGTGGAAGTTACGGTGGTTACGGTGGTTATCGCGGATAACCACCAAATGGAGGGCCGAGATCGTTGGCGACGATCGAAGGGCCACGATCGCGTGAGGCGATCGGAGGGCCGCGAGGGCCTCGGGGAGATCCGACGGTGGAGGGCGAGGGGTGGCGACGGCGGCGGCCGGCCATGGGTGGCCGGCGGCGGCGGAGGCGGCCGGCCGGCCGGCGGCGACCGGCCTGCGGCGGCCGGCCGGTTGAGGCCGGCGGCCGGCCGGCAGTGGCCGGCGGGCGGGCGGCGGCCGGCCGGCGGCGGCCGGCCGGGGGTGGCCGGCCGGCCGGCGGCGGCCGGCCGGCGGGCGACGGCCGGCCGGCGGTTGGCGGCGGCCGGCCGGCGGTTGGCGGCGGCCGGCCGGTGGTGGCCGGCCGGCGGGCGGCGGCGGCCGACCGGTGGTGGCCGGGCGGCGGGCGGTGGTCGTCCGGCGGCGGCCGGCCGGTGGTTGGCGGCGGCCGGCCGGTGGTGGCCGGCCGGCGGGCGGTGGCGACCGGCCGGCGGTTGCGATCCCGCGCGGGGCGGTTGGGATCCCGCGCGGGGCGGTTGGGATCCCGCGCGGGGCGGTTGGGATCCCGCGCGGGGCGGTTGGGATCCCGCGCGGGGTGGTTTTGGATCGGCGCGTGGTGGTTCGGATCCTACGCGCGGGAGTGGGATCCGGTGCGCGAAGGTGGGATTCGGCGTGTGGTGGTTTCGGGATCCTGCATGCAGTAATGGGATTCGGTGTGCATGAATGGGATCCGGTGCGTGGTGGTTACGGGTTTTCTCCATAAATAGGGGGAACCCATCATTTGCCCCCCAAATCCATTTGTTTGGAGCGCACGGAGAGCAATTGGATTTTTCCCTGCGACTTGTACCTGTGAGCGATGGCTGGAGCGAATATTGGCGCGGAGGTGGGCGGTGACGACGGCGGTGCCAAGGTGAGCATGAGGTCCCAAGATTTAACATCCAAAAAGGCGGGCGAACAGCGCGCTAGAGATGTGGCGGGTCGCGCTGAGGTGAGGGGCGGTGCGTGCGCGCGCGGGCGGGTTGTCGCGCGCGCTGCCGCGCGGCGACAGCGCGAGCGCGCGTGCACACGGGCGGCCGCGCGCGCGGGCTGTCGCGCGTACTGTCGCGCGGCGACAGCGCGGGCGTGCGCGCGCGCGGGCAGGCTGTCGCGCGCTGCCGCGCGGCGACAGCGTGCGCGCGCTTCCGCGCGGGCTGCCGCGCGCACTGTCGCGCGGCGACAGCGCGGGCGTGCGCGCGCGCGCAGGCTGTCGTGCGCATTGCCGCGCTTCGACAGCGCGGGCGCGCGTGCGCGCGGGCTGCCGCGCGCGTTGTCGCGCGGCGACAGCGCGGGTGTTTGCGTGAGGTGTTTTCGCGGGGTCCGCCGCGTGCTTTCGGGCGTGTTTACGGGGCCTGCCCGTGCGCGAGGCTTGTGCGATGGTTAGCCTCGTGGATGGACTCCCTTTACACTTGCCTGAGGTTTGTACTGACGCTTTTTTCCTTGTCTTTCAGGCTTCTCGGCGTGGTGGGCAAAGTCGCCCAATGCGACTGGGCTCGAGTCTTACCCTTGATCATGTTGCCATATGGAGGAGGCGCTTCAACCTGCCCCCCGAGTTGGAGATTCGAATCCCAGGTCCTGAGGAGCGAGTACAGAATCCGCCTCGGGGTTGGATGACCCTTTGCGAGTCGTCACTTCGGAGTGGCTTTCGCCTCCCGACATGCGAGGAGTTGATCCAGATCCTGAAATTTTGCGGCGTCCCAGTGTCACAGTTTACGCCTCAGGGGATGGTGCGGATCATGGGGCTGATCGCCTTCTTCCGAGAGCATGGTGCTAAGTTCTCCTTGGGCCTTTTCAAGGAGTGGTGTGAGGTGCAAGTTGACGTCGGAGGTCGTATTGAAGTCCTTAGCAATAAGAGATGGCTGGAGTTCGAGACCTGGGTTGACCGCCGTCACGGGAATACTTTATTTGGCTATGTCAGGAACCCGGAGGGATTACCGGAGGTGTGGAACTCTTTACCAGATCGTTGCCGGCGCCTCAAAGGGCGTGAGCGGGAGTTTTCTCCCGTTCTCGGATTTTCAGATGCTCGAGAGCTGGGGAATATTCTGCACAGTATTTCCCTGTTCGTGGACGAGAAGCGCCTGCTTTTATGCGGGCTGCCCGTTGATGCTGGTCGTGCCGCTGCTGTTCCTCTTGTTCAAGACAGAAAGAGGAAGTTGGTGTTTAAAGGTCTGGAGGAGCCAGGTCCTGCTCCTCCACCGGTACAGGATGCTCCTCAGGAGGCGGCTCCTTGTGTATCTGGAGCTGATGGCGAGCCGGCTGATGCGGAGGTCGAGGTGCTGGGATCTACTGCCCCCCAGGCTTCTCCGGAGCGAGGTACAGCTCGAAAGGTGCCGGAAGGGAAGAGGGTCTCTCCCTCTCTGGAGGCCATGAGCCAAGCGGTAAGCAGGATTTTTACTTCCTCTTGTATAGCGTTATTCTGTGGTTGCGGCTCTGACTTATAACTTTTCTTTTGCAGATGGAGACCCAGGCATCGATTGCGCTTACGTGGAACGATCACTACGTGAGCTTGAAGGACGGGTTTATGGCCATCCAGGGTGAGCTTCGGGAGGAGAGGAGCGCACTCGCAGAGGCGGAGAGACGGCGAGATCGCGACGTCTCGCGCTTCAGACGGATTGGCTCGGAGATGCAGGATGAGCTGGAGAGGACCAAGTCCGGGCTGGGTGCGGAGAAGGTGGCATTGGAGGAGGCCTTGCGCTCCTTAGAGGCGGCTCGTGGCGACGTAGTGTGCCGGGATGCAGAGCTGGAGCAGTGCCGAGCCGAGATAACACGTCTTTCTTCCGTGGAGCGGGAGACCGAGCTGAAGGCGGCTGGCTTGGCCGAGTACTTGGAGTCGATTGATTACTTGCGGGACCGTTGTTTGGTTGCCGAGGAGGTTCGAGACGAGATCTGGACTCAGGAGGTGGAGCCTCATCTAGAGGATTCACGAGAGCTGGCTCTTCGCCAGGGAGTGTCGAAGGCTCTTAGGATGGTATCCCGGAAGCGTGGCTATGATGTTAGTGGCCTCGGGTTTGATGACCTGTCAGAGGAGGAGGACCCTAACCCTAATGAGGAGTGATTTCTTTAGCTGCTTGTAGCCGTGTTTGCCGGATATGGTTGTATCTCTTTGATTGTATTTATCGTACTTGTCATCTGCACGATCTTGTTAGTCTGGTTGTTAGCATCTGCATAGTTTGATTATTTTCAAAGTTACAGATGAGTTTGCGCAGGCTTGAGAATAGGTGCGCGGATCTGGCACGCTGATTTTTTGCACGAGTCTGTCTCGCGGCTAAAATAGGTGCACGAGCCTGGCTCGCGGCTTTTATAAAATAGGTGCACGGGTCTGGCCCGCGGCTTTTTTGCACGAGTCTGGCTCGCGGCTTGGCCGGTGAATGTTTATATTCGAACCGGGGGTAAACGTAAGGGGGGCAGGCCCCTACGGTGCACGAGTCTGGCTCACGGCTTTTTGCACGAGTCTGGCTCGCGGCTTGGCCGGTGAATATTTATATTCAAACCGGGGGTAAACGTAAGGGGGGCAGGCCCCTACGGTGCACGAGTCTGGCTCGCGGTTTTTTGCACGAGTCTGGCTCGCGGATTGGCCGGTGAATGTTTATATTCGAACCGGGGGTAAACGTAAGGGGGGCAGGCCCCTACGGTGCACGAGTCTGGCTCGCGGCTTTTTGCACGAGTCTGCTCGCGGCTTGGCTAGAAATTGCTGTTAAAGGATGAGTGTGCGGTTGCTTCATTTCTGTATGACATATACAAGCACTTTGTTCTGGGAGAGGCCAGAGTCTGTTGCCGGACGATCTGAACAATCTGTTCTGGGAGAGGTCAGAGTCCGTTGCCGGACGATCTGAACACTCTGTTCTGGGAGAGGTCAGAGTCCGTTGCGGACGATCTGAACACTCTGTTCTGGGAGAGGTCAGAGTCCTTTGTCGGACGATCTGGACACTCTGTTCTGGGAGAGGTCAGGGTCCTTTGTCGGACGATCTGGACACTCTGTTCTGGGAGAGGCCAGAGTCCGTTGCGGACGATCTGGACACTCTGTTCTGGGAGAGGTCAGGGTCCTTTGTCGGACGATCTGGACACTCAGTTCTGGGAGAGGTCAGGGTCCTTTGTCGGACGATCTGGACACTCTGTTCTGGGAGAGGTCAGAGTCCGTTGCGGACGATCTGAACACTCTGTTCTGGGAGAGGTCAGGGTCCTTTGTCGGACGATCTGGACACTCTGTTCTGGGAGAGGTCAGGGTCCTTTGTCGGACGATCTAGACACTCTGTTCTGGGAGAGGTCAGAGTCCGTTGCGGACGATCTGAACACTATGTTCTGGGAGAGGTCAGGGTCCTTTGTCGGGCGATCTGGACACTCTGTTCTGGGAGAGGTCAGCGTCCGTTGCGGACGATCTGAACACTCTGTTCTGGGAGAGGTCAGAGTCCGTTGCGGACGATCTGAAGACTCTGTTCTGGGAGAGGTCAGAGTCCGTTGCGGACGATCTGAACACTCTGTTCTGGGAGAGGTCAGAGTCCGTTGCGGACGATCTGAACACTCTGTTCTGGGAAAAACAGTACAATTGAAAATGACGCTTTTGGTTTGGGCGCATGATAAAAAGTAATAGATAGAATGATACTTGTTTGTTACATGGATGCTGAAAACATGAGATACAGGTAAATACGTCGGGTGCCCTGGGCGTTCCATGGGCAGTGAACGGGCCATTCTTTGGGATGGTCGCTCTGGGGATTTCCCCCCTGCTGGGTCATTCTTGAAATGTTGGTTCAGGGTCCGTGGTTTGGAGAAATTTTTCAAGGAGTCCCAGACGAACGAATCGTTCAATTTCTGATTTTAGTCGCGAACAATCTTCTGTTTTGTGCCCGTGACCTCGATGGTAGTCGCAGTATTTGGATTGGTCTCCGGAATTTGGTGCAAGAGCCCTAGGCCTCTGAAGAGATGGATGATCGCCGATGGCAAGGAGGACGTTAGTCCTGGTTGTGTTCAGGGGAGTGTAGTCTTGATGATAGCGAGAACCTTGGTCTCGGCTGGGGGTGTCGTGTTGCTTATTGTTTCTATCGGGGACCGTCCGCGGCAACGACTCCTCTCTCTTCCTCTTGGATCTCCCCTCGAACTGCTGGCGGTGCGCTTCAATCGCCTCATCAGCTGCAATCTGAGCTTCAACTCGGTGGACGAGGTCTGGGTAGCTAGACACAGTTTCTCGCATTAGTGCGGAGTAGAAGCCACCGGGGCGGAGCCCTCCAAGGAAGACACCGTGCAGAAGCTCGGGGTCGACCCCTGGGATTTGTCGCGCCTCAGTGGTGAAGCGACGGAAAAAATCTTTAAGGGTCTCTCCCTCGTTCTGGCGGATCCCCGAAAGATGAGAGGGATCCCGAACGATTCTTCGGTTGGCGACGAACTGATCTGTGAACAGTCGGGCTACCTCGGTGAAGTTGTTGATGGATCCTTCTCGCAGGGAGTGAAACCAGGTGCGTGCTTTCCCCTTGAGTGTTGCCGGGAACACTTGACAGAGGAGCTGATCGGCAGCTTTGCAGATCCTCATGATGGTGGTGAAATGATTGATGTGCTCTAGCGGATCCTCCGTTCTGTCAAACGATTCGATGCTAGGAAGCTTGAAACCGTGTGGAACCGGATGGACTAGGAGTTGCTGCGCCAAGGGGGAGCCGTGATGCAGAGGACGACGGGCAAAGAGGCCCCGGGGTCCGACTTGTCCATACTCTTCAGCGATCACGTCGCGGATCTCCTCGCGAGTGGGCCCTCTTACGGCTTGGTTGATCCCTGCTCCTTGCTGATGGCGCGGGGGTTCTCCCCTAGTGCCCCTGCCAGGATGGGCCGGATGCGCAGAGCTGGCCGCATCCGAGTATTCTTCTTCGTACACTTCCTCTTCCTGAGCGGCCTCCCCTAAGGGAGCATGATTAGGGACCAGGAGAGGTGGGATGACTGGAGCGGCGGGTGGAGCAGGGGCTTCTAGGTTCCTGAGAAGAGTCAGCATTTCGGTTTGTTGCTCCTCCATCTGACGCATGCGCCCTTCTAGCGCGACGACAGGCGCTAAAGGGACTTCTTCGACGGGAGGTGCGTTGATGAGTGAATGAGATGGAGCGGGATCAACGCGTCCTTCAGGAATGAAGCCATTAGTGGTGCGAGCACTTCTTCTCGCCATTGTTGTCGGTCACGAGTATTGCCGCGAGGCGAATACTGTCTTCAGAGAATTTTTGCAGAGTTTGGGGAACACTTTTCCCACAGACGGCGCCAAACTGTTGCGGCTTCTCAACACCCTCGGTAGACCGGTTTCAATTCGGTCCGTCTTAGCCCGGGCGGTCGAGTGCGCACACAGTCAGAATGTTACAGAGAGAAAATGCTGAAAATGGTACACACAGATCTTTAGCGTGGAAAACCCTCCAAAGGGTGAAAAACCACGTGGCCGGGACGGTGCTGGCCGAAATCCACTATGTTGTGCTGTTACAGGGCTTTCTTGGAGAATGCGAGGGCGACAGGCCGCGCCTCGTTACAATTGTGAGAGAGAGAGAGAGAGAAAGAACTCCGTGGGTGACAGGCCACCACTTAGGAGTTGATTGCCTTGCTGCGCGTCTGGTGCGGCTGCGCGCTTGCTGGGTGAGCACTTCACGGAGCGCCTTGACTTTGCTGCTCGGGTTCTGGGCGCTCGTCTTGAACGGCGTAGCAATTCTTCCTTGGTAAGAGGCGTTCGCAGGAAGAACCTGTCAGTTAGTAAAAAGGGATGGCGGAGTGTAGAGAGAGAAGCTCTGAGGAGAGGAGGAAATGAAGAGAGAGAGAGTCTGGGAGAGAATGAGAGATCGGATCCAAATGAAGACCCTTGGGGGTCTATTTATAGGCTCGGGAGGTGGAAGTTACGGTGGTTACGGTGGTTATCGCGGATAACCACCAAATGGAGGGCCGAGATCGTTGGCGACGATCGAAGGGCCACGATCGCGTGAGGCGATCGGAGGGCCGCGAGGGCCTCGGGGAGATCCGACGGTGGAGGGCGAGGGGTGGCGACGGCGGCGTCCGACGGCGGCGGAGGCGGCCGGCTGGCGGCGACCGGCCGGTTGTGGCCGGCGGTGGCCGGCGGCGACCGGCCGGCGGCGGGCGGCCGGTTGTGGCCGGCGGCCGGCGGGCGGGCGGCGGGCGGCCGGTGGTGGCCGGCCGGCGGCCGGCCGGTGGTGCCGGTCGGTGGGAGGTGGCCGGTCGGCGGTTGGCGGCAGCCTGCCGGCGGGGCCGGCCGGCGTCGGCCGGTCGGTTGTGGCCGGCGGCGGCGGCGGCGGCGGCGGCGGGCGGCGGCGGGCGGCGGCGGCCGGCCGGGGGCGGCCGGCCGGCGGGCGGTGGTCGGCCGGCGGCGGCCGGCCGGTGGTTGGCGGCGGCCGGCTGGTGGTGGCCGGCCGGCGGGCGGTGGCGACCGGCCGGTGGTTGCGATCCCGCGCGGGGCGGTTGGGATCCCGCGCGGGGTGGTTTTGGATCGGCGCGTGGTGGTTCGGATCCTACGCGCGGGAGTGAGATCCGGTGCGCGAAGGTGGGATTCGGCGTGTGGTGGTTTCGGGATCCGGCGTGCAGTAATGGGATTCGGTGTGCGTGAATGGGATCCGGTGCGTGGTGGTTACGGGTTTTCTCCATAAATAGGGGGAACCCATCAATAGTGTTATTACACAAATAGCCTTTATATTTTATAAATTTCCATTTTTTATCATATATGTTAAGTCATTGGAGTAAAAGACTGAGGTTATATTTGACAAATTTGAATGTTGCACCAAAGGCAACTTCTTGCATTTAGTAGTTAAAGATATATATATATATATATATAATTGTAACGAACAATATTAAATAAAATAATAATAATAATAATTAATAAATAATTACGTAAGTATTTGCTTCATTCAGTTGTATGTAATGCAATGAGTATACGTGAAATGATTACCTTGAACTTATATGTAGTACTTATTGTCTTTATTGAAGAACATAATATGCTAGAAGCCTTGAATTATATTCTTTTGACCAATAGATAAAATAAGCACACACTAGATTGGTCATTCTTTGGGTTATGACGGTGAGCACTTTAATGGTCATGCGCATCCCTTGATTTTCATGGAGGTTATTAGGGCTCAGCCTGAATCCCAAAGTCGCGGCCTCACGACTACCCACACATAGGTGGTGCCTCAAAAGATATTCACAACACATATCTCACAAAATTATGCCTTTGACAACCATTAAAGACTAACGTCGCAACATATACTGTTACGTGGAGCACTTTCATTATATGAATGAGGAGAGAAAGATACATCTATCTTCTCAAATATGTGCTCCTCACTTCACTACATCAATAGTTTTGTTTCTACCACATTGAACCTAATTCATGGGATCTCCAATCACATGGGTTGGGTATCCACCATTGGTAGCAAACTTATGTGGGCTTAAGACTCATTCCCCTCGATGATTTATTTATCTCATTTTGGGACAAAACTCTTTGTGAGATTATCAACCAAATTTAATTTCTGACTTTACATATTTTTGTGATATCACATTCTTCCTTCTTTTCCTTCACGGACTTGTACCTGAATCTCATAAACTTATTCATCTTTGAATTAGATATATCAGAATCAATTAAAATAATCAATAAACAAGAGAATTGACATGTAAATGTGAAATATGACTATACTTGAAGTTAATTTGTGATCTTTTATTTTTATTTTCAAGATAGACCGCATCACAGGCTTCTAAAATAATGTTATTAGAAGCTTCATTTACTTTATAATTAGTAATGAAAAATACATTTGTACTATTAACGGATGCATACCTAATAAAAATAAAATCGACCATTTTAAGACTTATCTTTTTTTATTTTTTTGTTTGAGAATAAAAACTTTAGCTAAGTACCCCCACACTTTAAGAATCCGAAGATTCAATTTTCAACTTTGGCTTTAAATTTTTATTTTATTTTGTAAAATAAATAAACTCCTTATTTAAAGAAGTAAATGTAAAAATATTTTTTGAAGTAATCTATGAATGTTACAAAAAACTTATTTCCACTATTATCAACCTCTATCAGGTTGACGATTTGAACCACAACATTAGAATAAATTAATTACAATGGTGTAGATGTTTTATTTATGATCTTAAAATGTCTTCTTGCAAATTAGAGTTGACTCAAATTTTGTATATAATATTAGAAAATATATTTATCTTAGGTAATAGATCTAAGTTTATTATTTTTTCATTGATTTGAAATTTACATGTCCTAGTTTAAAATGTCACATACTGCTAGGTATCAAAGTAGTTGGACTAATTTGATTTTCTACAAAATTCATAATATTTAATTTCAATAAATCGGTTCAAGATATATTATTTCCTAATATGAATAATATTTAATATTAATATTTATGATATAAATGTTCATATTATATTAATATCATTTATTATATAATTGTTTACATTTATAATATTTATAATATAAATTTTTGTTATATAAATATTCATATATATATATATATCTTTATTATATAAGTGAATTTAACATTCTCCATGCTTTTACCGTGCTTTCATTTTCCACCGTTGGATCTTTCACATGTTTTATCCGAAACATCTTTAATATAAAAAAAATAAATATATATTTCACGGGAGAGAGAGATAGTGTGTTGAAACCAATTTCTTGGTCACTTGTGAAGCTCGGTCCCTCAACAAGTTGAGGGGTAGCTAGCACTTACTGGCTCCTTGGATGGAACAAACAGGAAACTCAAAACAAAACGTAGACCCTTGGTCGCAGCGAGGAGGTCCCACCACAAACTCGAAAGATCTTTGAGTGTTTCCCCTCCCAAGCCAAAGCTGAGACTGGGCACCTTGGACAGCTAGAGAGCTAAGCCAAGAGAGCCTAGGGAGAAGGAAACTTAGAGTACTCCGGTTCTAATCCTCTCCCAAGGTGCCCTTTAAGGTCTATTTATAGTTTTTTTGCTTGTGGTCTGCTAATAGCGGAATCCCGCCTTACATTCTTACTATACGCAGCCCAAAATGGTCTACCAACAGCCAAACTCCATTGTTTGGAGGGGCTAACTGCAGACCACCAGGGGCTTTTGGGTAAAAACATCCCTGGACCCTTGCTGGGCGAGCCGCACCAGAGGATTCCTCTCGCGAACTGTAAAACCTGATTCGCATGTCTTCTTGCGAGCTGATGGCAAGAGCCCAGCTCGCCCGCTCCCTGCGAGCGTCCACCGGGGAACCGGCTCGCTTGCCTCATGCGAGTGGCTGCCGAGGGTCTTGCTCGGCTGCCTCATGCGAGCGGGCCCTTCGATGGACTCTGGCTCGCCCTCCTTGTTACTTCTCTCGCCTGTTGATCTTTCAATCTCTGCTCACCTCTTGGCGAATATCGGGGTTGTACACAATCTCCGCTCTTCGCGAGCCTACCTAGGCACGCGAACAAACATCCAACCCCTGGTATTCGCCAGCGTCTTGATGACGTGGCGCGAATCTTTTGGTGGGGCCCATGCTCGCTGTTATAAATACCATTCTTCCCGGCTGGTGTTCAAACTTTTCCCTCTCCTTTTTTATCTTTTCCCACTCACCGCGAGACTCAGCGCGATGTCCAAAAAGGATGAAATATTGGCTCGCTTGAAGGCCTCGCAGGCGGTCTAGAGAGGAAAAGCGACCACAACGCTTGCTTCTTGGGCCTCCCCGTAGCGTGCGCCTCCCCCGCCTCCACTCAAAACGGAGAAGTCCGTTCGACGCTCGCCCGGCGAGGATGGATCTTCTCCTCAATCCCCATTCCCCCGCGACGGGCTCGCCTCGCAGGTACTACCGCTGAGGATCCGCTAAACACAAATACTATCTCTTACTGATGCTGCTTTATTACTCGTAGAATCCACCCCAAGGGGAAACTATCCCGGGACAAACAACAACGGTCACACGCACCTCAGCCCCTGGGAGGATCGACCCTGCACCCCTGGGAGGATCGACCCTGCACCCCTGGTCGTGGGGACCTCTGATATGCGGGCCCTGTCTTCGCGGCTAGGTGAGTAATTTGCCTCGCCCTCCATTGTATTTTTTCACTCGCTGAATCCATTTTATCATTTGTGCAATGTCTCCTCTCGCGAACCAGGGAGAGAGAATCACCACTCCGGTGGGCTCGCCGGTCCCGCCGAACCAGACCATTATCACCCCGGGGTTAGACGACCTCGGCCTTCGGAGCCCAGGCAGGACGCTGCTTGCCAAACCTGGGCTGGCGGCAGGAGCGACACATCTCCCCGGCCTGGGGAAAACTTTTACCCCTACTTTCGTCGAAGCCTTCCAGGGTTAGCCTGACACATCTCGCCCACGCCCCCGTACCCTTCTTACTCTGTCAATATATACTATTTCCGCCTATATCCCTCTCCTCATCCTTAACACTAGCTTTTCTCTCGCAGGCGGTACATCAACCACACCTGCTGAGTCAGAGCACGGAGAAGTGGAGCAGTCGCCGCCTCCATCGCCGGGCCAAGTCGCAGATTTCCTGGGGGACCCTGGCGATCCGGAGCAAATGAAGAGGCAGGTCGCCGACATATTTGAAAAACATACCTCCATGCTGCGCGAGCTATATAATCAAATCGGATGGACCGGGTTGCGTATGAAGAAGGATTCGCCGCGATGGAGGACGTGAACGCGCACGTCCTTGTCGAGGTGGTGCAGGTCGCTCGCTAGGAGGCCACCTCTCCTGGGGTGCATCTCGCACGAATCAAAGATTATATGCGACTAATGCAATGCGAGGTCCAGTCAGTTCGCGAATACCACTACCCGCGAATTCCTCCACGCTCTGGTGTGCGAGGTCGCGGTCGCTGGAAGTGGGTTCGCAACTAAAAAGCCTTTTTCGTAATTTGTCGTTTGCTTTCCCTTCCCCTCCCCTTTATGGGGGGTTACAAACAATTTGATGATCTGTAATAATAATGCTTTTGACTCGCTTTCGAGTCCGCACTTTTATTTTTATTTTTTCTATCGCTTTATCAATCTCGTTCGTCCATTGCTGACTTTTCTAAAAAGAATTATACTTCGGCCGCCTTGCTCTCGCGACTCATTTTTATTCTTTACACAGCCTTTGACTCGCCAATGGCTAGTTAGAGGGTTTTATCAAGGCGCTAACTCGCTTGGAGCGGATAAGGCTCTTGGAGGCTGAAAAATATCGCGCGGATCCGCTATCCGCAGGCAGCGGCGCTTCAAATTCTTCCCGCCCTTTCCATTTATATAAATAGTCTCCGTCTTTTACTTCCTAACCACCGCATTTACTGCTCTTCCTTCGCTCTTCTCTTCTTCAAGCTCTCTCGCAGATCCTAGCTCGTGCTCGCAACTTCTCTGACTCGCCGTCTTACAACACCATGGTCGCAGATGGAGAATCCGAGGGGCGAGCCAAGTGTGTTGGAGCCTTTCGCGAGGGCCCTTTCTTCTGCGCCACCCTCACCAAGGAGGAATATCTTGTCATGGTGGACAAGTACCTCCACTCAGGGTTCGTGGCTCGTCGCCCTACCGACAGATACACCATCAACGATCCCTCCACTGACGAGCTCGCCATCCCCATCGCTCATTTTGAGAATGGGCTACGACTCCCACTCTGGCCTGAAGTGCGTCAGGTATTTTTTCTTGGTATTTTTAGCTCGCCTCGCAAAGAGTATTCTAACCCTTACAGATTCTTCTAGGTACTCAAGTAATTTGGCATTCTGCTGAGCCAGCTGACGCCGAACGCGATTGTCATGGTGGTCGCGTTCGTCAGCTATCGGCGGGCGAAGAAGATCGAGTTTAGTCTACTCATCTTCCGCAAAGTATTCTCTTTCCGCGCCTACAAGGATGGTATGGCTCACTTCGCGAGCCAACACGTCACCATCTGCAAAACATCGAACAAGACCCACTACTGGACGCAGAAGTATGTCCTAGTGAAGGGTCCATTCGGCAACACCTCCTACTCTCCCCTCCAGCGGGACGAGGCAACCTACCCCCCCCCCCCCCCCTCGCTGGGGGGAGACGACGCGAAGCTATTCCAATACCTGAGCGGGAAGAACTTCGAGGTCGCCATCCTCTGGCAGAAGGTGGACTCGCTGATGCCAGTCCCCCAGGGAGAAGGTCTGACTCGCGCTCGCTAACTTCCCCACTCCTTTTCTATCTTGTTAGCTAGCATTTCTATCACCTTTGCAGGAGAGCGCGATCTTTCGCTCAACCCTCCGCACTCGACTGCCTCATCCCTTACCACTGGCTCGCTCGCGACCGTGGCTGCCGTGGCGTGTCGTGACCCCCCGAGCTCATCGTCGGGAAAGAAACGTCCATCGGGACGGCTTGCCTCGCAGGGATTGGCGAAGAGGACCAAGAAAGCCCCCCTTGCACCTAAGGGGAAGGATATCGTGGATATGTCCGAGGCAGAGACCTCCCTCTCCCCGCCGACGAATCAGAAGCTCGCAGATGAGAGTGGCGAGCCCGGAGGTGCTGCCGATAAGCCTAAGCCGGCGAGCCACAAGAACTTCGGGATCGGCGCGAAGCTCCCAGACGCGGTCGGCGAGCCGGTGCTCGCGTGGGACCCGAATCAGAACAAGATTGTTTGTTCTTTGCTACCCCCTCCTGGGTGGAGAGCGATAAGGTTGGGGGTGAGGCGTTCTCCCTCGCTTTCGAGCTCTACGGCCACGAGGATGCCTCCCTCTTCAGGGCATTCAAATCCTGGGGACTCGTGTATGAGGCTATGCGAGCCCAGTTCTGGGCGATGGATCTCACCCATATGGTGGGCCGCCGGTACTTGACCTCGGATAGGGAAACCAAAGAGCTCAATAGCGAGCTTCAGAAGGCCACGGACGAGGTCGCGCAGCTTAAGGGAAAGGAGGCCTTGTCTGAGGGCCTCCTCACCAGCCTCCAAGGCGGCCTGGTAAGTGATTCATACAAAACCTCTTCCTTGCTCGCCACTCTTTGCCTTTTCTGACTTCTCTTCTGCAGGATGCTGAGTCCGCGAGTCAACTTGCCACGAGGAACACTGACCTGGAGATGGAGAATACTTATCTTAAGGCACAGGTTCGCGAGCTAACCCTGGCGGTGCTCCCCCCGCCCCCTCCGCGAGCTGGGACTTGAGGCCAGTCGCGAGGTGAAAAGGAGGCGGCCCGCAAGAACTCGATGCGCATCGCCAAACTCGTCTTCGACACCATCAAAGGAGCGGGCCTGCTCGTTCCTAACGTGATGGAGCTCACCGTCGAAGACGTCGTCCCTAATCTATTCGCGCTGATCTCAGAAGTGGAAGATCGCGGGAGTGACTGAGGAACTCTCCGGCGAACAGCCTTGATATTTTTATTTCTTCAAATGTAAAGATTTTGTTTTGACCGGCGAGTTCGCCGCTAACTGTAACCAGCTTTTGAGAAATGACAAAGAAATATTTTGTCTATCTTTTAAATGTCATATATTTTTTCCTTATCTCTTACTCACACTCGCGCTTTTATTCATACCCGCGCGGCTGTACCTTTCTATTCTTGTGCTTTTTTCGCGCTCGCGTCTCAATGTCTTCATTTGCGTTCACGGTCGTATCTCATCGCTTAACAATTCGCTTATTTCTATGTTTTGTCATGCTCGCTCCCGCTCCATCCTCTTCGGCGATGGTTATAAGGCTACCTCTTTTAGTGATCTTTCTTTGCTTAGAGGCTTCGTTAGATAGGCTCACTTAACTTTCACGTCGGGGTGAAGCCAGAGCCGCTTCGCTCCTCCGGCTCGCCCTATAGGGAACCTTGCAAGCGGGCTCAACCTTACCCTGTCTCGATCGTGCTTGCTTCTTGCGAGCTTCCAATGCTGCTTATTGGCTGCCGCGCCAACGGACCCTTCCTGGTTTGCTGCTTTTACATATGCCACCAAAATTTATAAGTATATTCGCGATCCAGGGTCTGACTCGGCGAGCTTTGCGACCACCATGCTTAGTCGCCCCGCTTTTACCCTTGTACTTAGGCACTTTTCATCCGTCGTGGCTTTTTCTTTCACACAAGCGAGCCTCTGGGTTCGCCTTGCCTGGGTCTTGAGATTTTTGCGAAACAAGTCCCTTGTCAGGAATAACCTACTTGCCAGCCTCTCCGTGAGATCGATCTGACCTACCGGCTAGCGAGAGCCCGGCAGCGGAATCATCCGGGGCAATTCAACAACAACCTTTGTTACCTTGCCAGCCTCTTCGTGAGATCGACACGACCCACCGGCTAGCGAGAGCCCGGCAGCGGAATCATCTGGGGCAATTCAGCACCAACCTTTGTTACCTTGTCAGCCACTCTATGAGATCGACCTGACCCACCGGCTAGCGAGAGCCCGACAGTGGAATCATCCGGGCAATTCAGCACCAACCTTTATTACCTTGCCAGCCTCTCCGTGAGATCAACCTGACCCACCGGCTAGCGAGAGCCCGACAGCGGAATCATCCGGGGCAATTCAACACCAACCTTTGTTACCTTGTCAGCCTCTTCGTGAGATTAACCTGACCCACCGGCTAGCGAGAGCCCGTCAACGGAATCATTCGGGGCAATCCAGCACCAACCTTTGTTACCTTGCCAGCCTCTCCGTGAGATCAACCTAACTGTTGGTTATAGAACAATCACAGGGGGGGGGGGGGGGGGGTTAGGTATTCTTGTTCTTTTTCTACTTTTTTAAAATCTTTTGTGAAAGTTTACATTAGTGAAATCGCAGTGCAAAAAGAACGAAGGAAAACACAGTACACAACAACAGATGTATAGAGGTTCCTCAAGACCGGGTGTCTTGAGTAGTCCTCTGTGCCCCTACGCCTACCTAGCAGTGTACTAGGCTCGACAAACTCTGCCAAAGTTTCTGGCCGGCAAGCCTTACAACACAGACCCGCAAGTCCTTGCAGCCTAGGTTCTCAAGCCCCTTCACTCCCCCGAGCCCGCAAGCTCGACACTCAGGCCCTCAAGCCCTACAATACGGACCTGCAAGTCCTTGGAGCCTAGGCCCTCAAGCCCCTTCACTACACCCGAGCCTGCAAGCTCGACACTCAGGCCCTCAAGCCCTACACAACACAGACCCACAAGTCTTGTGCCTTGAACCCTCAAGTTCCAGCAGCCTAGGCCCACAATCCCCTTCACTGCCCCCGAGCCCGCAAGCTCGACAAGTATGGACCCACAAGTCCCTCTGCCCTAGCCCTTAAGCCTCGCAGATCTCAAGCCCTCAAGCCCGACACACAGATCTAAGAATAGATCTAACTTTTTTGGCCCGCAAGCCTTTACAATAAAAGTATTACAATGAGTTCTTCTGCCTGGTGAGGATTTGCTTCTTTTCTTGAAGAAGATGCCTCTGATTCTGACTCTTGAGAGAACAAATCTTCTTCAAGTTTTCTTTTCTCTGGAACGGTCTTCTCAGTCGATGAAGCTTGACTGAAAACTCTGATGGCGAATAATTCATTCTCAGTTCTTGGTATTGCTTATCGCCGCCGGTACTGTTCTATAAAAATACTTGGCGGGATTTTCTTAAGTTCCAAGATTCAAAAGTGAGTTGTTAGGGCATACACTATTCCCTTTTATATGAGAGAGTGGCTGCTTAACGGTCTCCTATAATGTCCTTCTCTGACATACGCACATCCCTCAAGGGCATGCGCTGATTGGACAATCAGGCGGCGGCATTAATTGCTGACAGCGCGTCCGGCTACTTTTGAATCTGTCTCGACGATATTTCCATTGTTATGACGACATGGATGATATCTCGACGACAGGACTTTGTCGATGCCTTGAACTAGTCTCTCCTTCAATTCTTCATCAGATAGTGATATCTTTGACGATACTGGACATCTCTTCTGTACTCGAGCTTATGACGACACGAAGTCATCTAACTGATGTCATCGCGATCTTCTTGTCCGCTTGATATCGTTGTAACAACTTTATCTTGTCTTTGACATAAGCGATATCATGTCGGCAGACTATACTTTAGCAACTGCTTGTCTTCAGCTGACCTCCTTCAGTCTTCTCGACGTCACACCTTCTTTACGACGATGTCCATCGCCATCAGTCACACTTAGCCTTTCTGATGACAAGGCTTCTTGACGATCACATCTTTGAGTCTTCTTCTTCATCTTCGACTTTCTGATATAGTCGTGTAGATGTCACAACGATATCACCATTCTGCCTTGCTCTGTGTGTTGTTGACGATATGCCTGCA
This sequence comes from Dactylorhiza incarnata, assembly GCA_033032865.1. NCBI lineage: Eukaryota > Viridiplantae > Streptophyta > Magnoliopsida > Asparagales > Orchidaceae > Dactylorhiza > Dactylorhiza incarnata. The sequence goes on along the minus strand of JAWHQI010000133.1, from coordinate 4,053,883 downwards.
GTTGTCGACGATATGTTTGATCCTTTTCGACGACACAGACACAGTCATCCATCTTTGATTTTCCCATCATTTCAACGATGTGTCTATACGTATCGATGATATGTCCAGCCTTTTTCGACGATATTATACTTAGGCAGATTATTGAAGTACTGGACATCTCTTCTTATCTTTTACTGAAATGATAAAGCTAAGAGGATAATCAAATACATAATGAAGTTCTCTTGAATTGGTGACTTCTCCAAATCAGGAATCATGAGGGCAAGATTCCCAACGATCTCCCCCTATTTGAAGAAGTCAGAATCCCAATTCAAGATTACTTGCACTGACCAATAAGATGTGAGTTAATCATTGGATGTTAACATAGGTACCATTTCCCTAGTTTTTGCATCTTCTTGAGCTGGTAGCTCCCCCTTGATGTGATGTGTACATCTTTACTTTATTCCTCCTTGATCTTTACTCCCCCTTGATCTTTACTCCCCCCTGATGTGATACATCACATGATGTGTCTTCTCTACCCAAGTTATTCTTTTCTCTCCCTTTCTGACTTTTTCATTATAGGCCTTTTATGACCAGATTGTCTCAGTCTTTGTCCTGCAAGTTCTTCTTACTATTATATGCAGGGGGATGAGTAAGCAGTAAGTTAAAGTTTACTCTAAGTTTAACATTCCCAACTGGAATTTGAAGAAGTTAAACTTAGCTTCATCTAGGAGCTTTGTGAATATATCAGCCACTTGTTTGTGTGTGGGAACAAACTCAAGGGTGATATCTTCATTTCTCCCTGATGAAGTGATACCTGATCTCAATGTGCTTAGTCCTGTTATGTGAGACGGGATTTTTAGCAATTGAGATTGCACTGGAGGAGTCACAAAATAGGGGTGTTTTGGTCATCTTTAAATTGTAGTCTTCAAGTTGATGCTGGATCCATAGTAGTTGAGCACAGCAGCTCCCAGCAGAGATGTATTCTGATTCTGATGTGGAGATTGCTACACTTATTTGCTTCTTGCTGCTCCAAGAGATCAGTCTTCCTCCAAGGAATTGGCATGTTCCTGAGGTACTCTTCCTATCTTCTTTGCACCCTGCATAATCTGCATCTGAGTAGCCTGTCAGTTCACACCCATTGTTCCTAGGGTACCATAGGACAAGATTTGATGTACCCTTTAGGTATCTTAGGATTCTCTTTACAGATACATGATGAGATTCCTTAGGGTTCACCTGATATCTAGCACAAACACATGTGGCAAACATTATTTCAGGCCTACTTGCGGTCAGGTATAGCAAGGATCCAATCATGCATCTGTACTTAGTTTCATCAAAGGGTATTCCCTTCTCATCCTTGTCCAGAGACACATTGGTTCCCATTGGAGTTTTCATAGATGAAGCACTCTCCAATCCAAACTTCTTTACTAGCTCTCTAGTGAACTTGGTCTGAGAGATGAATATGCCATCTTTAGATTGTTTCACTTGGAGACCTAGGAAGTATTTGAGCTCACCCATGCTGCTCATCTCAAATTTTCCCTGCATCAAGTTAGCAAACTTTTTGCAGAGATTGTTATCTGTAAAGACAAAGATAATGTCATCTACATAGATCTGGACTAGCAAAATCTTTCCTTTAACTTCCCTTAGGAACAATGTCTTATCAATCTTTCCCCTAGAGAATTTATTCTCAATGAGAAAGCTTGACAGAGTCTCATACCAGGCTCTAGGTGCCTGTTTTAAGCCGTATAGAGCTTTCTTAAGAAAATATACATGATCAGGATGTGTTGAATCGACAAAACCTGAAGGCTGATCTACATAGACTTCTTCTTTGAGATTACCATTTAGAAAGGCTGACTTCACGTCCATTTGATAGACCTTGAATCCTTGATAGGCAGTAGTCTGGACACAGGAGCAATGGTCTGATCAAAATCAATCCCTTCCTCTTGTGTGTAGCCCTTTGCCACTAGCCTTGCTTTATTCTTGGCGATGATTCCATTTTCATCCAATTTGTTTCTGTAGACCCATTTAGTTCATATGATGTTCTGTCCTTGGGGTCTTGGAATCAGTTTCCAAACTTTGCATCTCTTAAATTGGTTCAGTTCCTCCAGCATTGCTGCAATCCAAAATGGATCCTGATTTGCTTCCTCAAATTTCTTGGGTTCAATTTGAGAGAGAAAACTCAGGTACAATGCTTCATTTGCTGCTCTACTCCTTATCAGCACACCTTGGTTGACATTTCCTATTATCTACTCTTGGGGATGATCTCTCATTTGTCTCAAGGCAATTGGTAGCATTCTGGGCTGATGATAAAAATTTAAGTCTTACAAAAACCTTTCTGCGATGCGATTAGAATTTGACGGGCGCGTTCAAGGCGTCTCGCGAGTACTCCTACTTCGAGAAACTAACCATTATCCTACTTCGAGAAACTAACCATTATCCTACTTCGATGAATATAAGTAATGGTCTTTCCTTTTTTCGGAATATCGACGAAAATTACGCCGCGGCGGCGGCGCCGAATTCTCTAAATATGTAAAAAGAAAAGGAGAAAGTTTTGCAAGTTTTTGTAATTATATATCCAAACTACTCATTCGAAAAGGCAAGTATACCTTATCGCGTATAGTATAAGATATTTATAGAAAATATCAAGGTCGTATTAAACTCGAGGCTGTCGAGTACTTGCACTTCGAAAAAGCTAACTATTATTTTATCGGAGAATAAATTAGAGAGAGGTAATTAAAACTAACTAAGAAGAGAACGAAAATAAAATAAAGAAAACAAGACTAAATTAAGAGGAAAAAATGGATTTTGCAAAAATTAAAGGAAGCTTAACTTTCATTACCATAAAAAAAGAGTTTACATGAAATAAAACCTACATTACATTGCATGGAATTGAAACTAAACTAGCTTGCATGAAAACAAAAATTAAACTAAGCTTAAGAAAGGAAATTGCATTAATTAAAAACAAACTAAAACATGAAAAATAAGGAAAACTATACAAGAACAGCCCAAATGGGCAGGGGGAAGGGAAAGAGGAGAGATATGCTGGAGTGGAGCCTCTGAATTTATAGGAAAATTTTCCAGGTTACACGCCCTTGGTCACGGGCGTGACCTAGGGCGTGTAATAGTAGTTCTGCACGGCTGCGACATTGGCGTGGGTCTTGCGTGACGGTGCGGCGAAAAAGGACTTTACACGCCCGTGTAACTTTGGTCACGGGCGTGTACCTGGGCAGCTTCAATCAATGCAGCGTGGGCTTGAATTCGGCGCTGCGGCGAAAAAGGACTTTACACGCCCGTGTAACTTTGGTCACGGGCGTGTACCTGGGCGGCTTCAATCAATGCAGCGTGGGCTTGAATTCGGCATGGCAGAAAGCAGGGATCACGCACGAAAGTCACGGGCGTGACATGTTAGTCACGGGCGTGACTGAGTGCAACTTCTCGACGGCAGCTCTGGTTTCGTCGAACGTAGGGCAGAGAGCATTCGTCGAACTCAGCTCGGGTTTCATTGAACGCAGGGGCAGAGCGCGTTCATCGAACTCAGCTCGAGTTTCGTCGAACGCAGGGGCAGAGACCGTTCGTCGAACTCAGCTCCAGTTTCGTCGAACGCAACTCTGTTTTTGTCGAACGCCTTGACAGAGAGCGTTCGTCGAACGCAGCTCGAGTTTCGTCGAACGCGGCTCGGTTTTCGTCGAACGGAGATCTTTAGGTCACACGCCCTTGGTCACGGGCGTGACTGAGGGCGTGACTTGTGATTTTCTCCAATTTTTCCCTAAATTCTGCAAAAATAAAAGTAAAACTACATTTAGAATAGAAATTATAAAAGAAGTGATTTTAAACTAAAATATAAATAATATTTACAAAATTATATTAAAACTAACCTAAATACTATAATTAAAATACACATAAATACTACTCATCAAATACCCCTATACTTAAGCTTTTGTTATTCCAGAGCAAAAGTATGAGAAATATTTATAAGACATTTAAAAAAAAATTTAATTAAGACTAAAAATTTATTGAATCATAAGTAAGCTAAAAAGAAAATTTAAGGATTGACGAATTAAGTCCTAAATTATGAAATTAGAATAATAAGAGAAAAATATTTAGCCAAGAGTTCTCAAAAATAATAACTAGTAATCAAGATTGAGTAATAAGTAAACAAAATTAGATTTAAAATTATAAAAACCATAACTTTGAAAGAAAGCTAAAGGAAAAAGTAACATACTAAATATTGTTCTCTCCATAACATAATTTAAATCTAGATCAAAGATATTGGCTTAGGGGGAAGTTCGTAAAATTTGGCATAAGAAGAGATCTTAGAATGAAGGTGATGGATTTTATCCTCTCATCAAACTATTTTTATTTTTATTTTTAATCCTCTTCTAATAAATACCCAAAATGTATATGTTTAGGAGTAATGAATTTTATCCTCTTACTCCATGCCATATAATCTTTTAAATAATTTTGGGTGCATATGTTTAGGGAATAATGAATTTTATCCTCTTATTCCCATGACATATGATCTTTTAAAATACCTTTTTTTATGCCATCAAAGGGGTAGGGTAGAGAAAAGATTTCTAGCTTATAAATTAAATTATTTTGAGAGCAAATTTTAGTAATTTAAACTTTTCTAAGATTCTAAAAGCTTGAGGTAGAAATAATTAAAATCTAAAGGTGTTTAAGCAAAATTACTACAAAATTGTAAGTATTTAAAATAAACGAGTGTTGGATCTGTAGGCGCCCTTAGAGGGGGGGGGGGGGGTGAATAAGAGTTTTAAAAACTTTAAACTTTAATAGAAAACTTTTGATATTTTGATCGAAGTTAAATCAAAAGTAAAGAGATAATGAAATTAGAAATGAAATCAATTTTATTAAACAAGAAAAGACATGATTAACATTTATAAAATTGATTACAAAATCTGATTTCAATGACACTAGAAATCGAAGCGAATAATATGAAAACCCCTTTTGTTTTATATACCGACTCGTATTCCCATGAACTGGTTGGCTTTAGCCGATCTCTCCCCAGATACGGCCTCAAGCCGCTCTAGCCAATCTATCACCAGAAAGGCCTCGAGCACCCCCTAGATCTACTCCCTAGACCTAGTCGCCAACACGAGGCGAATTACTCCCTAAGTCCAACCTAGACCTAGTCGCCGTGTGGCGAATTCACGAACCGATTACAAAGATGAAATAAAGGACAAAATACAAAATACAAATATATAAAACTCCCTATGAGGTAATCTGAAGGAGACGCCGAAGAATCGCTGAAGATCGTAGAAGTCCAAGCGTGCGTTCTTCGCGTTGAATTAACGTGTTGATCCAAGCCTCCTTTGATTCCTCCTTTTGAAATATAAGTGGAAGATGCGTTTCTCTGGAAATATGGCCCTCACAAAGTTTTTGAAATGCTGGAATAGGGCTCTTGACAATCAGTAGTCGGAGAAGACAAAATCCTCCGATTTATAGAATTTGAGCTAACGCCGACGTTAAGTCCTAACGCATGGCGTTGACCATGTATAGCAATATATTAATGGCTCGGATCTTCTGAAGAGGAAGGAAATTCTGCACTTTAGGAATGTTTTATTTTAGGCAATATCAACGCCAGCGTTAAGGCTAATGCAACGCGTTGGCCAAATCATTCCTAAAGTTCCTCCTGAAATCACGGCTGCTTTCTCCTTGCCAAAATTACCGACCGGATAGCGCCCATCGTTAAGACTAACGCCTGGTGTTGAGATTCTTCCTTTAATCAGACGGCACGCCATCTTCTCCGAACAGCATCTTCGTCGAATGCCATTTTCGTCGAACGGATAGCGCCCGACGTTAAGAGCTAACGCCTGGCGTTGAGTTTCATCTTTAATTAGCTGGCACTTCAATTCGTCGAACAGATAATTTCATCGAACCAAATTCGTCGAACTGGCTTCATCTTTCGTCGAACGCAATTTCGTCGAACGGAGTTCGTCGAATGAAGTTTTAAGTTCGTCGACCGCAAATTCGTCAAGCGCAGCTTTTCATTTAGCGCTAACGCCCAACGTTAAGCTTAATTCCTGGCGTTAAGCAACTTTCAATCCTTTAGCTTGTGGTTAGTGCCAGACCATTGTTGCAGCTACCTGGTGTCAAAACTGTCCATACCTACATGCTAAAAACACAATGGTAAATAAGATCGAATACAAGTAGGATTTATTATTCTCAAATCAAAGGGATGCGGAAAACCATGTTCCAACAATCTCCCCCTTTTGATAATAACAACTCCAATTAGTGATAAATCATATTCATAGATAAAGCATTTGTGTGTTTTTAAAAGGATATATGACACAAGCAATTTATAAGATAATGATAAGAATTATAGTTTCATTGAACGCTGTGCTCCCCCTACAAAGATGCTCCCCCATAGTGTATACTCCCATAAACTAGATACATGCTCCCCCTTAATCTAGTGAATCCTACTCCATTAATCAATATGATTTAGCATTTTATTCTCCCCCTTTGTTATTAGCAAAAGAGGGTGGAGTTAAACAAAACTAGAATAAAGAAGACAAAAGTTGGGACATAACTAAGAGAGGATTAAGAGTTTTGTGTAGTCATAAAGTAAGTCATGATCGAGCTAAGGGAGAGAGTAGCACAGCGGAAAAATATATGATAAGCGTGAAAGAACATCATTCAAAGATTATACCAAAGGAATGTAATCATTTGCTTTATAAGAGTTTTAAGCATAAGAAAAGGTAATGATTTCCAAGTAACCAATCTACCCAGACAATATGTCTACACCCTAGCCCCGTACTAAGTGACGGATGGGCATGAGGAGCTGCAAACATGCTGTAGGTTGGGGTGTTAGTCCCATATGCAAACACTAGACTAAACTTCACCCTAGCACTCTTTCCCCCCAGTGCCTCGCAAGGCCCCACTGGAACCCTCCCCGGTTAAGGACAAGACATGACTTAGAGGTTAGGTAATCTAATGTCTACAACCCTGCGCCCCCGCTATGGTGAGATATGAAGTCATGGATAATAATTATTGGAAACATTTAAGCGTTTTAAATCTAATGAGAGGTACATAGCCTATGGAATTATATTTTTATTTGAATTTATTAAGCACACAACTCACATAGCTATTTTGAAGTCCATTAATAAATCAGAGTTATTTAAGACTTGATATAAGCATGAGAGCACATGATATACGGATACATGATTAGATAGAGAAATGCGGAAAAAACAAAAATAAAACAAATAAGAGTAGTATTTTTGTAATAGTTTGACCATTCCAACAATATGTCTAGACTCTTCACATTTGAGAATTTTAACTTTAAAAATTTTCATAACTAATAGGCAAGCATGATTTAACATATTCAAAATGATAATAACTACAATGTAACCAATTCGTATTTCAAGTAAGGAAAACATTGTAGAAATCATGCATTGCAATCTAGTGCTTTTACTTGAGTTTTTAGATAATTATGTAATGTTTGCATTATGATCCAATTCTCATGAGTGGAAGCTTTATGAAAATCAATGATGTGTGCATTAGGTATTTTGATAAAAGTATACAAGTGCAATAATCAGAACACATGACATATGTAGTGAAATAGTAACAACAATAATAAGATTGTAATCATATAATTACTTTCACACATCACATCTAGAATAAAATTTCAAAGCACATAACATATGTACAACTACCAAGGTGCTTCGCCCACACAATGCTCATGAAGACTTATCAGGGAGCGAAGTAGTGCTTGGGGGATCACATAAGCAATTTTATTGATTTTTATTTTTAGTGATCCGGTGTATAAATAGAAGTGATAGAAAGAAATATGTTTGCACAAGACACTTTACAATTCTTTCCAAGGTGCTCAACCTCATAATGCTCATTAAGACTTATCAGGAGGGTGAGTAGTGCTTGGTGGAGTTATCTTTGGCTTTTTATTTTAGATTTTTATTAAGGGCCAAAAGGTCTCCGAATTCACTTGTTGTTGCAAACAATAATATTATTGAAATAACACTTCTATATCGTGCATGAAATTTATTTTTGAAAGACGGTGTAGGTAATTTAGACATACAACTTAATATGTTAAAACTAGTATACTACACAATCATGCAAGACTAGGATTATGAGCACATGTAGATTACCAAAATAGTGAGTGTATAATTCATTGATTAACATAAAGCATTACTCATACTTAGAGGCATGCTAGGCAATCATACACAATTATCTATAGACTATTTCATTGCACATAATCAGATTAAGGTCAAGGCATGACAAAAACGATGTTTAGAAAATTTGAAATTAAAATTGGACATTGAAGAGAATCTTAATGTGTATGCCTAATCAATTTTGACCATTTGAAACAAAATAACTAAGATATATGCTCTTGTGAAGACATATAGTCAAACCATAATTTTGTAAGGAGTTAAAACAAAACAACCAACAAAAACATATTTTTGATCATTTTAAATTATTTGATTTTTTTTTTGAAATAAAACAACCAAATTAATAATAAAGTAATTTGAAATCAGACACAATAAAATAAGAAAAATCATTAGAAAAATACCAGAAAGATACTAGTAAATGCGGAATTTTCATCTGGAGAAAAAGGCTAACGCATGGCGTTAAGTAGTTAACGCCGAAACAGTACTCGATTTTTGAGGTTTTTGAAAAAAAAATTCTTTGGCATAGATAGTATGTACATAGACCTTCTTATGGTAGAAATTTCAGAGAAAGTTGATATGTTTTGAAGGCTAAATTAAGCATATTTTGATGGTTTTCATATATTTGTGTTTTACAATATCATTAGAGCTCAAAAAGATAAAATATGCAAAACACAAAATAAGCATGTTCGGTCATAGATAGAAATGCTTGAATAATATAATCATATAGAGAGTGTATGCAATATATATGATATAGGTATGTCCTAGATTATAATTCCCAAACTATATGTCTACACGCAATCCCCGCTATGGTGAGACACATAATGTGGGAGAACGATCATGGACATCCTAAGCATTTTGTTCTTTTTATATTTGATCTTATTATGGAATCAATTTATAAACTATGACTTTTATGCATGATTAATTTCTTATTATATTTGATATTAAAGCAACATAGTTTATTATGAGATTTAATTTTCAATTGTTCTTCTTTAAGATTGATTCATTATGGTAATAATAAGATATCTAGCATGGATGATAATATTTATTAGTTGATAATGCCAGTATGATGAGTTCATATTATGCCATAAGAATATTGCATATCTTTTATATCGATAGAGATTCAATTTGAAAACCTAGAATTAAGTGATGTTATGATTTGATGTTATTGATATCAAGGTGATTCTACGGTCTAGATATAGTAAGGTACATGCAATCACAATGCATAATTTATTTATATAATTATCATAACCACCAATTTTATGAAAAATAATTTTAATTTAAAGTTTGAACTTTTATAATTTGATCTTGGACTTCCCGAGGTCTACCCTGTGAGAGGTTCACCCAGTACTAGGTGATGTGATGGGATAATAGCCTAAATCTCCCTTTCTCAAGAAACATGTAAATAGAAAAGTTAAGTTCAAACTAATAATTTTTTATGCGTGTTTTTGTTTTATACTTTTGTATTTGATTTTTGCATATAGAAATAAAACAAATTACCAAAGAATAAATTTTTTTTTGTAATTTGGTTTTTGTAATTTTGTATTTTAATATTTCAAAAAACAATTATAGGCAGAAATGCAAAAATGAGTAGTACATATAAAATAATATATTTTTAGTGATTTTTCATAATTTTAAAATTACAGAAAATCGGATACTTGAGCTAGTGCCGGCGTTAGGTCTAGCGCCTGCGTTAGCTCACAGAGAGTGCTTCTTTTAATCATATAGCCTAGATTTTCTTTGATTTTGCTTAATTATGTTTGTGCAATGTAATGTCTGTCTAATGAAGTGAAGAGATGAGAAAAATTCGCAAAAAGTTGCGAAAGTTAAAATTTTAGTACATCGGTTTCACATTCATTAAAGCTTCATATTCATTAAACCTTAATTCTTGAGTTTTGCACAACCATTTAAGCTTAATTATTATAGGATATGCAAACAAAGAAGATATGATTAATGTTATGCCAAAGTTTGATAGTATTTCAACTTACAGACCTAGAATGAAGTGAAGATTCTATTCGATTTGATCTTGTTGATATCAAGATGATTCTAAGGTCTAAACTTGACATAAAACACAGTACGTAGATAATACACCAACCATGATATGTAATCATATAATTCAAGCAAAAAACATATTGATAATTGAGCTTTCTTTTAGATCTTGATCTTTCTTTTAGATCATGTTATTTCCTTAATTTGGTTGATGTGGGCTATAGAGCTTAATAACCTAATCTTGATTAACATATCTTATAACAAATTTATAATTCAATTTTATATGATTACTATATGATATATATATATATAGGTAATGAATATAAGAATAATAGATAGGTCATCAAAATAAAATATAATTTTGAATTTTGGTTAATTTGATTTAGAAACTCATTAAGTTTTAAGAGATAAGATCATATTTACTATAATATATAAGATGACCATAACATGATACCTTAAAAAATAAGAAAAAAAAAATAGAAAGACATTCAAGCATATCATGAAGTAGAATAATTGATTTTTTTTTATTTCTACTTCATGAAAATGATTAGATACTAATGAATGAGACATTTAGGTATCCAAAGAGGACCGGGAGTGATGGTTCCTTTGGGTACCCAAATACATCGTGTTTGCTTTTGGGGAGATATGGTCGAATGTGCCCTTTTGAGTGGAGTTAGTGTTTCATCTTTAACTTTGGGCCTCCATTCAAACCTTGGTTTAATGTTATTTCTATTTGTTAAATTTCCATGATGATTTTGCAAAACATTATTTTTAGTTTTCAAATTTCCATAATCATTTACTTGAATATTTGGATCAAAAAGGTTTTTGAATTTATAATTTGAAGGAAATTTGTTTGCATTTAATTTTAGGTTGGGAGAAACATGATATTGTAAATTATGGTGATTTTGATTTTGATTTACAAATCCTTTGTGTTCCTTACTCCCATTTTTAAACTTAGGTAAGATGTTCATATTCATATTCAACTTGTTTTTAGATATAGTTTGATATTGTGAATTTTTATTTACCATTTTCATAAGCAAGTTGATTTTTGATTTTAATTCATCATTCTTCAATTTAAAATTATGTCTAGCTTTATTATAAGCGATTGTGCTATTTTTAAGAGTGGAAACAATTGAATCAATATGATTTTGATAGTTATTTCTATATTCATCAAATGTTTCATCCATCTCTTTAATTTCAATTTTATAGTCCTTACACTTAGCACAATCATTTTTCAAGGATGAATTTTCTAGACATAATCTTTCATTTTGTTCTTTTATAAAAAGAAGTTCCTTTTCAAGTTCCTTGTGTTTTTCTTTTAATTCATTATATTCTACACAATGTGTAGTGTTTTCAACTAAGGAACCATGGATAGAACTAGATAAATTTGAATTTGATTGTTCATTAATTTTTGCCTTTAAATTTTTATTTTCTAAGCGCAAATGTTTATTAGCATCTTTTAATTTCTTAATTTTGTGCTTTGTAGTTTGAAGCAATTGTAATGAAGAGATAGAAGTACAAAAAATGGGATATGATTTCCTTACGTTGCTTTCGGGAGAGGCACGATTTGAACACATAGTTTCTTTGACATCTTTATGGCACTCCTCTTCCGAAGATAGTATTTCTTCTTCTCTTTCATTTGATGTGCACTTCATGGATCCGTCATGAGAGGAGCTTTCTTGAAAATTTGTGCAAGCTTGTATGTTCTCCAATTCTTGTGTTTGTTCCATACCTGTAAGAGGAAAATCATTCATTTCTTCAAGAAATTTCCATACTTTGTATGCACTAGAAAAACAATATATTAATTTGAAGATATCTTGAGATAAAACACAGAAAATATAATTCATAGCTTTTGCATTTAGGTGACGCTCTTGTTTATTTGATTCGCCCGCTGGTCTTGTTATTGCTATATCCCAAGCATTGATACCTAATGTTTTAATAAACCTTTCCATTAACAATTTCCACCCTTTATAATTTCTTCCTTCGAATAACGGTGGTGCAATAGATTTTTCTTCTACATAAAGATTTCCCCCACTAATAGAAGCGAGATCATGAGACGCCATTATTCCCGGTTGTTAAGCCGATTTGGAATAACCTAGCTCTGATACCACTTGTTGGATCTGTAGGCTTCCTTAGAGGGGGGTGAATGAGTGTTTTAAAAACTTTAAACTTTAATAGAAAACTTTTGATATTTTGATCGAAGTTAAATCAAAAGTAAAGAGATAATGAAATTAGAAATGAAATCAATTTTATTAAACAAGAAAATACATGATTAACATTTATAAAATTGATTACATAATCTGATTTCAATGACGCTAAAAATCGAAACGAATAATATGAAAACCCTTATTGTTTTCTATACCGACTCGTATCCCCACGAACCGATTGGCTTTAGCCGATCTCTCCCCAGATACGGCCTCAAGCCGCTCTAGCCAATCTATCACCAGAAAGGCCTTGAGCACCCCCTAGATCTACTCCCTAAACCCAGTCGCCAACACGAGGCGAATTACTCCCTAAGTCCAACCTAGACCTAGTCTCCATGTGGCGAATTCACGAACTGATTACAAAGATGAAATAAAGGATAAAATACAAAATACAAATATATAAAACTCCTTATGAGGTAATCTGAAGGAGACGCCGAAGAATCGCTGAAGATCGTAGAAGTCCAAGCGTGCGTTCTTCGCGTTGAGTTAGCGTGTTGATCCAAGCCTCCTTTGATTCCTCCTTTTGAAATATAAGTGGGAGATGTGTTTCTCTGGAAATACGGCCCTCACAAAGTTTCTGAAATGCTAGAATAGGGCTCTTGACAATCAGTAGTCGGAGAAGACAAAATCCTCCTATTTATAGAATTTGAGCTAACGCCGGCGTAAAGTCTTAACGCCTGGCATTACCATGTATAGCAATATATTAATGGCTCGGATCTTCAGAAGAGGAAGGAGATTCTGCACTTTAGGAATGTTTTATTTTAGGCAATATCAACGCCGGCGTTAAGGCTAATGCGGCGCGTTGGGCAAATTATTCCTAAAGTTCCTCCTGAAATCACGGCTGCTTTCTCCTTGCCAAAATCGTCGACCGGATAGCGCCCAGCGTTAAGACTAACGCCTGGCATTGAGATTCTTCCTTTAATCAGACGGCACGCCATCTTCTCCGAACAACATCTTCGTCAAACGCCATTTTTGTCGAACGGATAGCGCCCGGCATTAAGAGCTAACGCCTGGCGTTGATTTTCATCTTTAATTAGCTGGCACTTCAATTCGTCGAATAGATAATTTCGTCGAACTGGCTTCATCTTTCGACGAACGCAATTTCGTCGAACGGAGTTCGTCGAACGAAGCTTTAAGTTCGTCGACCGCAAATTCGTCAAGCGCAGCTTTTCATTTAGCGCTAACGCTCAGCGTTAAGCTTAACGCCCGGCGTTAAGCAACTTTCAATCCTTCAGCTTGTGGTTAGTGCCAGACCATTGTTGCAGTACCTGGTGTCAAAACTGTTCATACCTACATGCTAAAAACACAATGGTAAATAAGATCAAATACAAGTACGATTTGTTATTCTCAAATCAAAGGGATGCGGAAAACCATGTTCCAACAAAGAGAAGAAGTGCTAAAGAAATATCTCTAATCAAATTAAAATCATAAAATATTTCTTAACACCGAATCACTTAAACAAAAATTAGATTTAGCAAACCATGATAGAATAAATGATTAGCAAATTAAAAACACAAAAAAATATAAATGCTTATAAATAAACTCAAAAATGGTTTGGAAATAATAAAAAGTAAGGGCTTATTATATTTTTGGGATTTTTCTATGTTTTTAATATTATTTTTTTTTGAACTTTTTAAATATCATCTTTTTTTTTTGGACTTTTGATATTATCTTTTTTTGGATTTTTGATATGAAGTAAACAATAAACATGCTAAACATAAACTAAAAAGCCTAAATTTTTTTTGTTAATTCTTGGACTTCTCGAGGTATACCTCGTGAAGGGTTCTCAACGGTACTAGGAGGTGATATGGGGTGAGGTCCCAAACGTCCCTTTCCAAGATATTAATTTTCGATTTTCTAATTTTTTTTAAGATTTTGGTTTTTTTTAAAGGTAATTTTTCTTTTTGTAAAAGACAACCTAAAAGAAAATACACTATGTACAAAAAGAAAATAACTATGTACAAACAAAATATTTTTGGAATATGGGTTTTTAAAATTTTTTTTTTACGATTTTATAATTTAAAAGAAAGGAAAATACACCACTATACTTAAAATTCAACATTGTCCCCAATGTTGAAAGCTAAGTATGGAGAAGGAAAATAAAATACAAGCACAATATTATGAAAAAGAAAAAAAAAAGGAGGGGAGAAGGAAGCACGTCCCTGATTTGGAGACGGGCGACTACCACGATTAGACCATGATCACCTGCAAAATTATTTTAAAAACAAAACAAAACACAAAATCAAAAGAAATAAAACATAAAAGTTACTAATTAAATTTTTTTTTTTGAATTTTTGATAAAAGTAATAGCGCTTTCTCTTTTCAAAATATCGACAAAAATACTCCCCGACAACGGCGCCAAAAACTTGATGATAAAAATTTAAGTTTTGCAAAAATCTTTCTGTGATGCGATTAGAATTCGACGGGAGCGTTCGAAGCGTCTCGCGAGTACTCCTACTTCGAAAAACTAACCATTATCCTACTTCGATGAATAGAAGTAATGGTCTTTCCTTTTTTCGGAATATCGACGAAAATTACGCCGCGGCGGCGGCGCCGAATTCTCTAAATATGTAAAAAAGAAAAGGAGAAAGTTTTGCAAGTTTTTGTAATTATATATCCAAACTACTCATTCGAAAAGGCAAGTATACCTTGTCGCGTATAGTATAAGATATTTTATAGAAAATATCAAGGTCGTATTAAACTCGGGGTTGTCGAGTACTTGTACTTCGAAAAAGCTAACTATTATTTTATCGGAGAATAAATTAGAGAGAGGTAATTAAAACTAACTAAGAAGAGAACGAAAATAAAATAAAGAAAACAAGACTAAATTAAGAGGAAGAAAGAGATTTTGTAAAAATTAAAGGAAGCTTAACTTTCATTACCATAAAAAAAATAGTTTACATGAAATAAAACCTACATTACATTGCATGGAATTGAAACTAAACTAGCTTGCATGAAAACAAAAATTAAACTAAGCTTAAGAAAGGAAATTGCATTAATTAAAAACTAACTAAAACATGAAAAATAAGGAAAACTATACAAGAACAACCCAAATGGGCAGGGGGAAGGGAAAGAGGAGAGATATGCTGGACTGGAGCCTCTGAATTTATAGGAAACTTTTCCAGGTTACACGCCCTTGGTCACGGGCGTGACCTAGGGTGTGTAATACTAGTTATGCATGGCTGCGACATTGGCGTGGGTCTTGCGTGATGGTGCGGCGAAAAAGGACTTTACACGCCCGTGTAACTTTGGTCACAGGCGTGTACCTGGGCGGCTTCAATCAATGCAGCGTGGGCTTGAATTCGGCGCTGCGACAAAAAAGGACTTTACACGCCCGTGTAACTTTGGTCACAGGCGTGTACCTGGGCGGCTTCAATCAATGCAGCGTGGGCTTGAATTCGGCGCGGCAGAAAGCAGGGATCACGCGCGAAAGTCACGGGCGTGACATGTGAGTCACAGGCGTGACTGAGTGCAACTTCTCGACGGCAGCTCTGGTTTCATCGAACGCGGGGCAGAGAGCGTTCGTCGAACTCAGCTCGGGTTTCATCGAACGCAGGGGCAGAGCGCGTTCGTCAAACTCTGCTCAAGTTTCATCGAATGCAGGGGCAGAGACCGTTCGTCGAACTCAGCCCCAGTTTCGTCGAACGCATCTTTGTTTTCGTCAAACGCCTGGGCAGAGAGCGTTCGTTGAACGCAGCTCGAGTTTCGTCGAACGCGGCTCAGTTTTCGTCGAACGCAGATCTTTAGGTCACACGCCCTTGGTCACGGGCGTGACTGAGGGCGTGACTTGTGATTTTCTCCAATTTTTCCCAAAATTCTGCAAAAATAAAAGTAAAACTACATTTAGAACAGAAATTATAAAAGAAGTGATTTTAAACTAAAATATAAATAATATTTACAAAATTATATTAAAACTAACCTAAATACTATAATTAAAATACACATAAATACTACTCATCATGGGCACTTCTGCATTAGCAACTTCTTCAGGTTGCATTTCTTCAGGTTGGATTTCTTCAGCTGGTTCTGGACTTTCTGCAGTTTCTTCCTTGATTTCAACTATCGCTGACTGATTCTTATTTCTGAGTGAGGTACCAGCATTGTCTTCAATGGATAACTTCTTCATTCTCTCCACTGTACTTGCATTCAATAGAGAACTAGACCAGCCCTTATGTATAAGGCTAGTCTCATCAAATACCACATGTACAGATTCTTCTACTGCTTGGATATTGATGTTGTACACTCTATAGGCCTTGCCATGAGAGTTGTAGCCAACAAAAATACTCTCACTGCTTTTCTCAGCAAACTTAGTTAGCTTGATCTTTCCATTATTAAGTACATAACATTTACTTCCAAAGATCCTGAAGTACGATAAGGTAGGCTTTCTGCCTTTCACTAGCTCATAGGGAGTCTTCTGGTGACCTTTGGTGATGGAGGCTCTGTTTATCACATGACAAGCAGTGTTCACAGCCTCTTCCCAGAAATATTCTGGAAGGGAGGAATCACTTAGCATTGTCCTACTTGCCTCTATCAAGGTTCTGTTTTTCCTTTCTGCAACCCCATTTTGTTGAGTAGTTCTAGGAGAGGAAAATACTTGGGAGATACCTAATTCTTGGCAGAATTCTGTCATAGCTCCTGACTGAAATTCTGTACCATGGTCACTTCTGAATCTGACCACAGAACAGTCCATCTCATTCTGGATTTGCTTGACAAAGTTTTTCAAGATGTCTAAGGTATCTGACTTCCTTTTAAGGAAGATAACCCAAGTGAACCTTGAGTAGTCATCAACTATCATCAGGGTGTAAGCCTTCCCTCCCAAGCTGAGAATTGACATTGGACCAAACAGATCCATGTGTAATAGAAATAAGCATCTGAAGGAGTCTTTGTCAGATATGCTTTAAGGTTGGTCCTTGTCTGCTTCCCAAGTTGGCAGGCTTGACAAGGACCTTCCTTATGCATTTAATATTAGGTCCATTTCTAACCAAGTTTTGTGAGAAAAGCTTGCTTATGGTCTTATAGTTAATGTTTGCAAGACTCTTGTGCCATTGAACACATAGAGCTTCCTTGTCATCAGCTACAATACATATAGGCATGGAGGAATTTACATTAAGAAAATTTAGGCAATAAATGTTGCCACTCCTAGTGCCAGTCAAGACAGCCTCAGACTCTAAGGACTTCTTGATTAAGCACTTATCCTTGTGGAAGGTAATTATAAATCCTAGATCACAAAGTTGACTTATGTTTATGAGATTATGTTTCAATCCCTCAACATAAGCTACCCTTGTGATGGTAACTAGACTATTAGAGATATTACCATAACCTTTAGTCATCCTTTTTTCTGAACCTCCAAATAACACAGTTGGTCCATTCTCCACAGGGATGAAGTTTCTTAGATACTTTCTGACTCTAGGCATGTGTCTGGAGCAGCCACTGTCCAAATACCAAATTGGAGATTGGTTGGCATTTGGACATACCTGTAAGAAAAATTAATTTCCCTTAGGTACCCAATTCGGATTGGGTCCTTGGTTCCTGTTAGATGGATAAAACGGATTCCTACTCCATTGAGTATTCTGCATTTTCTTTGCATTGGATCTTGTTGGGTTGAACCAACAGTCCAGGGCAAAGTGTCCTACTTTCCCACAACACCAGCATTCATACATGTTGTACCTTCTCTTCTGCTTCACCATTTGAGAAGAGTGGGAGTGTTGGTGAGCAAGAGGGAAGATAACTGACTCAACAGGTCTTGGGTGTACCTTCCATGTGTGAGAGTGAGGTGGAGTAGGTCTCATCACCTATTTTTTCACACTCCTAGGAACTGGCTCTATTGGGGCAGCCATTCCCTTTCTATTGAGGGTTGTTGCTATGGATCCAAGGACAGAGGAACCTGATGCTTGCTCCTTCTTTTTAGAAGTTTGAGCCTTAGGATCTTTGCCCTTGACAGTCTCCTTATTGAGTCCTACACCAGCTCTGAATGATCCAGAGAAGGTATCAATAATGGGTCTGACTGTCTTGGGCATAGAAAGGCTAGCAGGCAATTTCTTCTCAGCCAGCAGCATTTCTTCAAGATTCTTAATTATCTTGTTCTTCTGACCTAATTCAGCATTTTTAAGCTTTATGGACTCCTTGAGTCTGTCCATTTCTTTGCTCATTTCATCCAACTTTTCAGCCGTCCCTTTGAGTTCAGATTGGACAGTCCTCAAGGATCTGACTCCTTGGTCTGGACTTTGAGGAGTTTCTTGCAGTTCTTGAAGGCTTTCCATAAAGCCTTGTACTGCTTTATTAGGTCAGCCTCAATATCATATTGAGATCTTGAGTCAGTGTTGTTGACTGCAGACATACTCTCACTATCATGCAAAGAGTCTGTCACTGATTTAGAATCAGAGGCAGACAAATGGGCTCTGATGGGTACCTTCCCAGAAGAGGTATCCTCCTGGTTGTCTTCCTTTATGGCCATTAGGCCAATCAGTGCTTCTTCCTCAGTATCTGAGGAGCTTGAGTCAGAATCACTTACAGTTTTGACTTTCTTTGCTACAAACCCTCATTCAGGCCTCTTCCTGTCCTTAGACCTTCTTCTATCTTCATTGTTCCTTGATTCCCTTCTCTTGGAAGAGCAGTAAGCAGCTATATGACCTGTTTTATTGCAGGAGTTGCAGATAGTGTTAGCCAAATCAAGTTTACTAGGTTTTGACTTGTACCTGTCCTCCCTTGAGGAGTTGGACCTGTCATGTTGATCAGATCTTCTTGAGCTTGAGGAGGTGGGTCTGTAGTTGTCTCTCCTTCTTCTGGTTATCATCTTCTTGAATTGTTTAGAGAGAAGGACCATCTCTTTGTCAGTGTCATTAGAGTTTGATGTGCTGGCATCAGATCCTTCATTGCTTTCTTCCTTGTTCTGGTAAGCATGAGTCTTGTTCTTGAACCTTCTTGTATTCTCAGCTTTGAGAGTCATAGATCTCTCTCTAGAACTTCTTTTCGAGCTTTCCTCTTCAGCTTTCCTGGTATTGAGCTGAAGTTCATGGGATAGCAGCTTCCCATATAGATTCTTGGGCTCCAAGATGCCCAGCTGACCCATCTCTCTGATAGCACAGATCTTTATATCCCATTCCTTAGAGAGAGATCTAAGGAATTTATCATTTAGGTCAGAGTTTGTGAAGTCTCTGCCATAATTTTTCAGTCAGCTCACTATCTTGAAAAACCTCTCATAACAGCTTGAGATGGTTTCACTCTTGCCTTGCTTGAAGGCTTCATACTCCTGATTAAGGAGGGATTTTCTATCGTCCCTTACCTCTTCAGTACCCTCCATGTAGACGTTCAGAGAATCCCACATCTCCTTGTTTGTCTTGCAGTGAATGAGATTTTGGAGGGTTGAATCATCAATGGCACTTAAAATTACATTTTGTGCCCTTTTATCCAGACTTGCCAAGGTCAGCTCATCCTTGGTCATGTCTGTATACTTCTTTGCCACCATCCTCGTTGGATCAATAGTGGATGATATCAAGGGAATAAAGGGGCCCTCTTGAACAGTTATGTAGATTCTTGGATCATCCGCCTCCATGAACAACCTTACTCTTTCCTTCCAGATAGGAAAATTCTCCTTAGTGCAGATTGGGAGTTTCATGGCTCTCATCTCTCGATGCTGATCACATCTAGCCATATTGAATTGTTCTATGATCTAGATTTGACGGTTAAGTCGCTTTCTTGATCAACCTCGCTTTGATACCACTTGTTGGTTATAGAACAATCACAGGGGGGTAGGTGATTCTTGTTCTTTTTCTACTCTTTTAAAATCTTTTGTGAAAGTTTACTTTAGTGAAATCGTAGTGCAAAGAAACAAAGGAAAACACAGCACACAACAATAGATGTATAGAGGTTCCTCAAGACCGGGTGTCTTGAGTAGTCCTCTGTCCCCCTGCGCCTACCTAACAGTGTGCTAGGCTCAGCAAACTCCACCAAAGTTTCTGGCCCGCAAGCCTTACAACACGGACCCGCAAGTCCTTGCAGCCTAGGCCCTCAAGCCCCTTCACTGCACCCGAGCCCGCAAGCTCGACACTCAGGCCCTCAAGCCCTACAACACGGACCCGCAAGTCCTTGCAGCCTAGGCACTCAAGCCCCTTCACTACACCCGAGCCCGCAAGCTCGACACTCAGGCCCTCAAGCCCTACACAACACAGACCCGCAAGTCCTGTGCCTTGAACCCTCAAGTTCCAGCAGCCTTGGCCCGCAAGCCCCTTCACTGCCCCCGAGCCCGCAAGCTCGACAAGTATGGACCCGCAAGTCCCTCTGCCCTAGCCCTCAAGCCTCGCAGATCTCAATCCCTCAAGCTCGACACACAGATCTAATAGATCCACCGTTTTTGGCCCACAAGCCTTTACAATAAAAGTATTACAATGAGTTCTTCTGCCTGGTGAGGATTGGCTTCTTTTCTTGAAGAAGATGCCTCTGATTCTGACTCTTGAGAGCACAAATCTTCTTCAAGTTTTCTTTTCTCTGGAACGGTCTTCTCAGTCGATGAAGCTTGACAGAAAACTCTGATGGCGAATAATTCGTTCTCAGTTCTTGGTATTGCTTATCGCCGCCGGTACTGTTCTATAAAAATACTTGGAGGGATTTTCTTAAGTTCCAAGATTCAAAAGTGAGTTGTTAGGGCATACACTGTTCCCTTTTATATGAGAGAGTGGCTGCTTAACGGTCTCCTATAATGTCCTTCTCTGACAGACGCACATCCTTCAAGGGCATGCGCTGATTGGACAATCAGGCGGCGACATTAATTGTTGACAGCGCGTCCGGCTACTTTCGAATCTGTCTCGATGATATTTCCATTTTTATGACGACATGGATGATATCTCGACGATAGGACTTTGTTGATGCCTTGAATTAGTCTCTCCTTCAATTCTTCATCAGATAGTGATATCTTCGACGATACTGGACATCTCTTATGTACTCGAGCTCATGACGACACGAAGTCATCTAACTGATGTCGTCGCGATCTTCTTGTCTGCTTGATATCGCTGTAACAACTTTATCTTGTCGACGACATAAGCGATATCATGTCGACAGACTATACTTTAGCAACTGCTTGTCTTCAGCTGACCTCCTTCAGTCTTCTCGACGTCACGCCTTCTTTACGACGATGTCCATCGCCATCAGTCACACTTAGCCTTTCCGATGACAAGGCTTCTTGACGACCACATCTTTGAGTCTTCTTCTTCATCTTTGACATTCTGATATCGTCGTGTAGATGTCACAACGATATCACCATTCTGCCTTGCTCTGCGTGTTGTTGATGATATGCCTGCAGTTGTCGATGATATGTTTGATCCTTTTTGACGACACAGACACAGTCATCCTTCTTTGCTTTGCCCATCATTTCAATGATGTGCCTATACTTGTCGACGATATGTCCAGCCTTTTTTGGATATTATACTTAGGCAGGTTATTGAAGTACTTGACATCTCTTCTTATCTTTTACTGAAATGATAAAGCTAAGAGGATAATCAAATACATAGTGAAGTTCTCTTGAATTGGTGACTTCTCCAAATCAGGAATCATGAGGGCAAGATTGCCAAGATTGACCCTCCGGCTAGCGAGAGCCCGACAGCGGAATCATCTCGGGCAATCCAGCGCCAACCTTTGTTACCTTGCCATCCTCTCTGTGAGATCAACCTGACCCACCGGCTAGCGAGAGCACGATAGCGGAATCATCCGGGGCAATCCAGCACCAACCTTTGTTACCTTGCCAGCCTCTCCGTGAGATCAACCTGACCCACCGGCTAGCGAGAGCCCGACAGCGGAATCATCCGGGCCAATCCATCACCAACCTTTGTTACCTTGCCAGCCTCTCTTTGAGATCAACCTGACCCACCGACTAGCGAGAGCCCGACAGCAGAATCATCCGGGGCAATCCAGCACCAACCTTTGTTACCTTGCCAGCCTCTCTGTGAGATCAACCTGACCCACCGGCTAGTGAGAGCCCGGCAGCGGAATCATCCAGGGCAATCCAGCACCAACCTTTGTTACCTCATGTTTAAAAGAAATATTGAAAACAACATGCAATGAGTCAGATATGTAACAAGTCAAATAAGAAGAAATGTTTAAGGGTAAACCGCTTAAAGTCGTCCCCACTCCGTGCTCGGCCGAGGGATACCCCTTCCACATCCCGGAGGTGGTACCCTCCCGACTTGAGCACCTCACTTACACTATATGGCCCTTCCCAGTTGGGCTCGAGCATTCCTACCGCGGCTCCCCTTTCGGCCGCATCAAACTTCTTCAATACCAAGTCTCCCTTCTCGAATTTTTTTATTCGGATGTGCTTGTCGAAATACCGAGCCATCTGCCTTTTGACTTCTTCTTGTCGGACGGTGGCTAAGTCTCGGAGCTCTTCTATAAGGTCCAGAGAGAGCCTTTGTTCTTCCCCATTCTCCGCCATCCATTCGTCGTCACCTTCACCTGCGGCACCACCTTGGGGGTTTCCACTTCGAACTCTACTGGGAGGACGACGTCTGACCCGTGGGAGAACTTGAATGGGGTCTCTCCTGTGGCTGTGTTCGGGGTATTCCTCAGAGCCCAGAGGACCGAGGGTAACTGCTCTACCCAGTTCCCCATGAGGTTTTCGACCTTCTTCTTCAGCAAGTTTACGATAATTTTGTTTGCCGCCTCCACTTTCCCTTTGCTCCTTGGGTGGTGGACCGACGCAAACAGAAGGTTTATGCCAACCTGGGTGCAGAAGCTGACGAACTCATCGTTTGCGAACTGCGGGCCGTTGAATGTAACAATGGCTAGTGGGAGCCCAAGCCTGCATATGATTTCTCCCCATATGAAATTTCAAACTACTTGAGATGTTACCTTGGTCAGCGCATTCACCTCTATCCACTTAGAGAAGTAATCAACCATCACCAACAGAAACTTCCTTTGGCCACTCGCTTGCGGGAAAGGGCCTACCAGGTCCAAACCCCATATAACAAAGGGGCAGGTAGCTGTGATGGTTCAGAGTCTTTGGGCTGGCAAGAGCTGGAGAGGAGCGAACAGTTGACACTTTGAACACTTCCTTGCGAACCCCACTGCATCCTTGCTGAGGGTGGGACAAAAGTAGCCTTGCCTCAACACTCTCCCCTCTAAGGTTCGACTCCCGGAGTGGCTACCACACTCCCCAGAGTAAATTTCCTTCAGGACCCTCGGGACCTCCTCCTCTGATACACAATGGGCTAGGACCTCCTCTTGTATAGTCCACCTGCATGCATGGAATAATATGCCGACTTATACCTGAAGCACCACTTATCCACATCCCCTCCAGGGAACTTCACCGAGGTTAAGAAGGCGATGAAGGGGTCCATCCATGATGCTCGATGATCTACCTCCATCAACTCCCCTTCTTCGATGGATGGTCGAAAGAGTTCTGACACCGTCCCCCCCCCCCCCCCCACCCCCTCCCCCCGCTCGGGGACTAAACTTGGCTAGAAGGTCCGCCTAGGTGCTGTCCTTCCTCGGCACATGCTTGATGGAGAAGGTGAGAAACTGCCCGATGACCCCTTTGACCTTCTTCAGGTAGCGCTGGAGGGTCGGCTCCTTGACTTCGAATTCCCCCTTGATTTGTCACGCTACCACCATAGAGTCCATTGAGACCTCCACATCTTGCACTCCCAGCTCTCGGGCCAGTCGCAGGCCCGTTATCACTTCCTCGTACTCGGCCTGATTGTTGGTGATGGGAAAGTGAATGCTTATGGCTTGCTCGATCTTAGTCCCCTGGGGGCTTATCAGGATGACTCCTCCCCCGAAAGAATGCTTCCCTAACGCCCCATCTACCAACATCTTCCATGCCACCCGAGGGTGACTCATGCTCCTCCACTTCGGTCGCATAGTCGGCTTGAAAGTCTGCCACCGATTGTGCCTTGATTGACAACCTAGGCACAAACGCGATGTCAAACTCACTCAGCTCCACGGACCACTTGGCCAACCTCCCCGAGTGTGCCACCCCCTCCATGACTTTGCGAAGCGGGTGGTTGGTCACCACCTTGATCGAATGCGCTTGGAAATAAGGCTGGAGCTTTCGGGCCGACACCACCAAGGCGAAGGCCAATTTCTCTAAGATGGGGTATCAGAGCTCCGTCTTCCTCAGCACTCGGCTGACGTAGTAGATCGGAAGCTGCCTTCTCCCTTCTTCCCGGACCAACACAGAACTTACTGCCTCGGATCCTACCCCCAAGTATAGGGATAGATACTCTCCCTGCCTTGGCCCCTGGAGTAGAGGAGTCTGAGCGAGATGCTCCTTCAAAGCTTGGAAGGCTTCCTCACACTCTGAGGTCTATTCAAATTTTTTGTTTACCCTTAGCACCTTGAAGAAGGGTGCACACTTCTCACCCGCCTTAGAGAGGAACCTACTGAGCCCGACCATTTTGTTAAAATTTTTGAAAGACCGTTTAGGAGTAAGCAGGAGTTGTATCAACAAGAGTTATAGCCAAACAACCACAATGGCAAAACAGCAACACAAGAAATCTCTATTGAAACAGAACTGCTTTACAATGCGAGGTATACATGGCGAGACTTGATTCATAAGAATCACGGAGATGAGAAGAACAAACACACCAAAAACAAAACTGGCGGTCTGCCAAAGCAGAGACCGCACGGACCGCAAAAAGGCTCAGGCCGCCTGACTTGCTCTGCTGTACTTCCAGACCGCTTGCACAGTCAGACCGCAGAAACAACTTGAGATCGCGCGAACAGAAGCAGACAAGCTGCACTGCCAGACCGCAATCCCAGACCGCACGAACTGAAGCCTATTGGAACAAAGAACTGAAGTTGTCGCCAGACCGCAACTCAGACCGCCTAACCGCTGAAGGTCGCCTGATCACTGAGTCCGCTGCGAACAACACAAGAACACAATAAACCAGTTCGCTGACAGACCGCAGACGAACTGTTTATTCAAGCCGCCGAAAATCACCAAGGAAGGAGACCGCAACCTGCTGACCGCAAACCTGCGAACACAACAACCGGTTAGCTCACTTCCGAGACCGCGCGACTTCAAACTTGAGTCCGCAAGAAACAATCCGGGCTCTTGTTCTTACAGATCTTGTTAGGAATGACGGGCCCTGCACCCCTATTTATAGGCGGATAGACGGATGTCGTCACCGCACAAACCGGGATATAATAACCGCCCATCAGATCGCCAGCGGCCTCATAAGATAGACCGCGCGGACACAACACTTGGACGAGATCCAGCACAAGTCCGCAAGACAGCAGCAGTCCACGCACAAGCCGCGCGGACACAACACTTGGACAAGATCCAACCCAAGTCAGCAAGATAGCAGCAGTCCGCGCACAAGCCGCGTGGACACAACGACCACCCTTCCTGAGATCGCCTAAGCAGGGACACACATCTGGCCGACTTGAACCAAGTCGCCAGAATAGCCCAAACAAGCCGCCCGGTCACTGCGGACAACCAAGAACAGGCCGCCCAGAACAATACCGGAAGAACTCGCAACAGGTCGCCAGAACCAACGACCAAACCAAGAAGCAAACTGGCCGATCACAGCAGATCGCCAGAACAACAGGGAGAGATCGCAGAACCAAACCGCCAGAGCACCAGCGCAGGCCGCGCGGTCTCTGCGGTCTCCAGCCTTCAGACCGGCCGGACTCCCTTCCACTTCACTTCAACAATTTCAGCACTCCCCCTTGAAGTGGGAAGTGGAAACTAGACCGAGCAACCCCCTTAACCGTGTAAACGGTCCCTTCAAAAGCGGCTTTGTGAAGATGTCGGCGACATTGTCCGCACTCCAAACATGCTCGACCATAAGAGATCCTCCCAACACATTTTCACGAATGAAATGGTGCTCAATCTCTATATGTTTGGTCCTCGCTTGACAAACTGGATTGTTGACCAGCTTGAGAGCACTCTCGTTGTCCCCGCGTAGCAAGCTGGGACCTCGAACCTCCTGACGAACGTCCTCCACCAACCTCCTGAGCCAAATGGCTTCCTGAGCTGCCAAGGCCGAAGCCTTGTACTCCGCTTCCGTGGTAGATACAGACACCGAGTCTTGCTTCTTGCTGCACCAAGAGATAGTTGTGGGGCCCGTCATAAAGACATAACCAGACGTTGATCTCCGATCATCCATGTCTCCCCCATAATCAGCATCCATGAAACCATGCAACTCCAAGCTTGACCCTCTCCTATATAGGAGACCCAAATCATAGGTCAACTTCACATACTTCAAGATGCCTTTGCCGCCAGAAGATGAGGCTTCCGTGGTTCCTCCATGTACCGACTCACCTTGCCTACTGCATAAGCAATATCTGGCCTTGTGATCGTCAAGTAGATCAAGCTCCCAACCAGAGCTCGGAAAACCAACGGTTCAGATAAGACTCTCCCCTCATCCTTCCGAAGTTTATGATGTTGCTCCAGAGGTATAGAGCTGCTCTTCCCTTTCTTCATGCCGAATCACTGAACAATCCACTCTGCAAAGCCAGCCAGAGAAATGAGCACTCCGCTCTCCCGCCTCTGTACCTCGAGTCCAAGGAAATGGTGGAGCTCCCCCAGATCCTTCATCTCGAATCTGATAGCAAGCTCAGCCTGAGTCTTGCAACAACTTCCTTTGAGTTCCCAGTGACAATCATGTCATCCACGTACAGCAGCACAATCACCCGAAGCACCCCCTCCTTCTTGATGAACAAGCTAGAATCAGAGTCTGAAGCAAAGAAATCGCAGAATAAGAGATATTCTACAATCTTCCCGTACCACGCTCGAGGCGCTTGCTTCAACCCATACAGGGCCTTCTTCAACTTACAAACGTAGTCCGGATACTCCTTCGAGATGAAGCCTTGCGGTTGGATCATGAAGATATCCTTGTCAATCTCGTTGTATAAGAAGGCATTCTTCACGTCGAGTTGCCAAATCTCCCAACCATTTGAAGCCGCCAAGGCAATAACAAATCGAACCGAAGTCATCTTTGCCACTGGACTGAACGTCTCATCATAATCTTCTCCGTACTGCTGTGAGAACCCGCAAGCTACAAGGCGAGCCTTGTACCGCTCGATACTACCATCAGCTTTCTTCTTCAGCTTGAAGACCAATTTGCATGTCACAGGAGTGGTGCCCTTGGGCTTGGGCACAAGAGACCAGGTCTCATTCTTCTCGAGAGCTGCCATCTCTTCTTGCATAGCAATGTCCCACTCCTTCACGCCTCTGGCCTTTTCAAAGCTCGACGACTCCCTTTCATCCAAGGGACCAGCAAAGAAACATGAAATAAAGTTCACCATGTTCCCTCCTGTGTATCGATCTGGTGGTTGAATAGTCCTCTTCGACCTCCTAAGAGGTTGCTCCTGACTAACCACCTCCTCAGCTGCTTCTTCTGAACTAGCTCCTTTTCCAGACGAGCTTGGAGCATCGCTCCCCCTGCTTCCAGAACCTGAAGCTTCCGCCTCTGAGCTAGACACAGCTGGAGCTCCTGGTGAAACAGGCAACTCCACTTGAAGATCTTCAGCAGCCTTCCCTCTTATATCAACTCTGCTTTCCGGTAGCTCAACTCCTGAACTCCCCTTGTAGGAAGTTACTTCATCGAACACCACATCCCGAGAAACAATTGACCTCCGTGTCTCAGGATCCATGCATCTTCATCCCTTCTTTCGCTCATCATACCCAACAAAGACTAGCTTCCTTGCTTTCGCATCTAGCTTTGTCCGAAGAGCATCAGGAATATGCACATAGCAGGTTGACCCGAACACCCGAAGGTGTGCAATACTCGGCTTCTCCTTGAACATCAATTCGTGAGGGGTCTTCATGTTGATAGGACTTAAAGGCAACCTGTTGATGACATAAGCTGCACAAGACATTCCCTCCGCCCAGAAGGACTTTGGGATATTCTTGGCATGAAGCCAGCATTTGCAAGTTTCCGTCAAATGACGAATCTTCCTCTCGGCAACGCCATTCTGTTGTGGAGTATGGGCACAAGTGAGCTCTCTCCTGATGCCATGCTTCCTGCAAAAACTTGAGAACTCACCAGAGGTGAACTCCCCACCATTGTCAGTTCTAAGTTTTTTAACCCGCAGGCCAAGCCGGCCTTCAACCAGCTCCTTGAACTCCACAAATTTTGCAAATGCTTCCGACTTCTCCTTCAAAAAATACACCCAGACATATCTGGTGTAATCGTCAATCAACACCAACATGTATTTGTTGCCTCCAAGGCTTGGGGTGGCAATCGGTCCCATCAAATCACCGTGGATGCACTCCAACGGCACTTTGCACCTTGTTTGCGATTTGTCAAATGGAAGTCGATGGGACTTACCAAATGATGCGCGTCGGCAAGTGCACCGGTCGCTGTCAAGTAATAATTGTGGAGAATAAATTCCCCGGATGTCGGTCTCTTGAGGAATGCAGGATGGGTGATCGAATCGTGCAGTGAATATTGTTACACAAGCGTTTCACAAACACAACAAGGGGTTTTTGGTTGGTTTTCCTAATTTTAACAACAATAAAAGAGATGCGGGTCGAGAACACCGCTTCGCAACGTGAGGTGGATGCAACGGCCGCGATGCCGTGCTTCGTGAGGCGAATGAAGTGGACTCAGGCGCGAGAGAGTGAGGGTCGCAAACACCTCTTCACAACCGTCATTAGCTCTTGCCAACACGGAGCAAACACCTTGCGTGCGTGTGTGAGTGAGTGCGCTTGAACGTGGTGAATCACACCCAACCCATGAATAAGAACACAGAAACATTCATTCTCATCAAGTAAATATCACAATATTCATTTAGTAAAAGATTCAAAGGGGTACAATCAAGGAAAGAGGAAGGAGATAACCGGCGGTGAAGACTAGCGGCCGTTCACGGCCGGAATGGTAGGTTGTCGGGCTACCTCCGGACTCGGGCGGACGATGCTTCCGGCGTAGAGGGCTGTCACAATCTCCCTACGTGCTCCGTCGTCTTCGACTCAAGGTCTCTTCTTCTTCTCACCGGGCGGAAAGCGAAAATGATTGCTTGGAGGCTTGCGGATGATGGAGAACACTCACGGACGATGGAGGATGTCTAGGAATGGACCGAGGAAGCTTCCCCTTGCGTAGGAGATGAAGTAGAGGCGATCCAAGGGGGCGGTCGGCGGCGTACGGAACAGAAATCCCGCTCCCGGAATGAATAGTCCGCCCTAAAATCGCAACAGGCGCTTAAATAGGCGCTGGATTAAACACTGCGCACGATCATTGGCGCACGACCAGTGGTCGTGCGCACTGGAATCCTGCGAACGTGCGCACTGCCTGGACAGAACCTGCAAGAGATGAAATTATAAAATAAAATGCTCGCACGACCAATGGCGCACGACCGTTGATCGTGCGCACTAGCGTCGGTGGTCGTGCGCAATAGGTGAGACAGAACTCATAAAATTACTATTAAGTGCGCACGGACAGTGGCGCACGACCGGTGGTCGTGCGCACTGGAGTTGATGGGCGTGCGCACTGCACCAGACAGAACTCGTAAAAAGGGGCTAAGTGCACACGATCAGTGGCGCACGACCAGTGGTCGTGCGCACTAGAACAAGTGATCGTGCGCAGTGTTCCTGTGCAGAATTGCACCGGAAACACTTGCACGCCTCCTATTCCAGCACAAACACAGATCTAGCCACCGAAAGTGGCACTTAACAACATATGAGTACTATGAAAGGAAATAAACACGAAAACACACCAAAGTGGGCCAAAATGTGCACCTAGCATGGGTTATCAATTATAAACTATAATAAGGCTAAAGTGCGTGATATTGACTAAATAATGGCCCGGATGAGTCCATGAAGGTGTATATAATCAGGACTCATCACACCCCCAGACTTAACTGTTTGCGCGTCCCGAGCAAACGAATCCGGCGGAAGTTGAAAAAGATAATTAAAATAGCGAATTACGCAGGGGAGTACAGTGCGAAGTAACATATGCATGCGAGTAGGAATTCTAGTAGAAGAAGATTCTAGCTATGCTAACTAATTTACGTAAGTACTAAAGCGTAATCAAAGATTTAATTGTACTCAGTGGGTGAATTATGAAGAATTTGACGATCATGCCCGGTATGAAAGTGACGAGACGCTGAGGCGGGTGTTGCAAAAGATCGGGACTTAGGAATAACTCCGCTGAAATCCATCAACGTCGTGAACCATATGCTTGCCCGGTCACACTCTCTCCACGGCGCTAGCAAACTCGCAAGTCAAATCAGTAGGACTTATAGGATTAAAACCGGGTTTAGGTTACGGAATGATATGCAAAGATAAACATGACGGCTACGCAACCCAAATGAGCCAACGACACACTGCACCTTACAAAACCAAACAACTATGCTCGTGTGACACACCCCCAGACTTATCATGAAAACCAAGTGTGCACACAGCCTACTTTACAAATACCAACAGATTTTTCTCTTTAGCTTGGGAGGATTATTTTCAGGATACTCTTCTTTTTTTTTCTTTTATATATTTTTCTTCTTTCAAGCAACCTCCAGTTGGTTCAAAATCAGCGGATAGACATTATTTTCTCTTCAAAACACAATGATACCACACACCACACAAGTTGGAAATTATGAGCACAGTTAAAACATTTTTTTGGTTGCGGGCGTAGGATAGGCTTCAGGCTTTGGTGGATGAGGAGGAGCTGAACATAAAAATGGTAGGCACAAATTTGGCTTGCAAAGGTGAATGAAAGGGGCATGGAATAGCAAAGCTCAAACTAGCCAAATGGTGGCCTACATCATGCTTGACTCAACAAGTAGCTCTCACCCATGCTTCAAGAGTCGCTTGGGGCAAGTTCTTAGCCCACAAGAAAGATAAACCTTCCTCCCGACTCGAGCAACACACGTTTAGCGACCGCACATACACAACACCGGGTTATCATCAATTTCATTCGAATTCACCACTTGAGTACATTAAATCTAAATTTACGCAGAGATACTGTACATAAATTAAATGCATAAAGAAAATCTAATTCTACGCAGGTTCTACTATAGCATGCGAAGCGACTAGAACACTACATGAGTCGACACCGCGCTCCAAATAATAATTCCTGTGTTAATAGCCTATTTCACATTCCAACCAAACTAGTTCAAACGGAACAACACAACAAGATAAGCACACACTCAAGTGGGTGAAGTGGTGTGTGACGATGAACGATACTAAATAACTGAAATTAAAATACTTCTAGTATGCAAATGAGATGAGCATGTGCAGTGGGTGACAAAGAAACGGCTCTCCCCCAGACTTAATCAAAACCATACAACATAATGATATGACAGTGAAAATCAAAATTGAAAGCTAGGGAAGAAGTTACCCAATGCTCAGCACGTGAGCATACCAGAAGAATGGCGTTTAAAATCAAAAATAGTCCGCAACATCCACCATCGAATCACAAAACCTGCAAGCAAAACTCAAAACAACAAAAGCAAAAACAAAAACTGAACTAGGAAAGGTTAGATAAAAGGAAATATATAAAAAAAAACGGAAATCTGGGTTGTCTCCCAGTAGCGCTTTCATTTAACGTCCTTAAGCTGGACCAAATACCTGTATTAGCATTGTTTATAAAGAGTGCAGGAATTAAGAAGACATACTCAAAAATAGTTCATTACAGCAATTAAAAACACGCATCAACTAAAAGCGCTCTTGTGGTGCGCATCTCCCGTAGCATGTAGGCGGGAGGTGAAGGCTTTAGGGCCAGCACTGGTATTACCCACTGCTCCCCTAACCTCCGCCATCTTGCTACGAAGAGCGGCAGCACGAGCGTCACGCAGAAGTTTTTCTTTTTTCAGTTTGGTGACGGTTGGAGATTGCCACCGTTGTGAACTCTCAGATTTTTCCTCCTTAGAATCAGGTGGCGTCACTTCCGGTGTCACTGTGACCACCGGATCGGCCCAAGAGACGGAACGCTTAAACAGTTTATTACACGATTCATCACAAGAAGAAAAATAATCAGCATTTCCCGGACAGCCGTCATCCTCCTTCTCGGCGTCGAATTCTTTCCGAAAGTCAATCACTTCCTCCTCATCAGATTTGAGCTCCTCCATTTCCCCTTCACCTGTTTTTTGGAAATGCGTCTTCCCTGCACAACTCAGAAGTTCATCAGAAATAACAAGAGGGGGAGGAGTGGATGTGTTGGCTCTAGCTTCGAGATGAATGGGCTGCAGCGCCGTGTTAGGTAAGATGACACACCCCGTGGCAAAGTCAAGGGTGGCGCCGCTCTCTTTCAAGAACGGCACCCCCAAGATAGGGATGGATTGATTTTCCCGGGGGCCCAACACCTGAAAGTCCGCGACCACAGTTGTCCCCTCAACTATTACTTCCACGTTTCTCACCTCTCCCTCGGATTGAATAATGGTGCCGTTAGCGAGAATCAACGATTTCTTTTCCTCTGTGTTAATCTCCAATTGAAGCTTCGCAACATCTTGCAGCGCAATAACATTGCGAGAGGAACCGGAATCGCATAGAGCCTTTGTTTCAACCTGATTGATGGAACACGAGATTGTCAGCTCACTCGGATTGGCATCCACCACATCCCCCAGACTTTTCCCTTGATCAATGGGATTCTTTTCCGTATTACTGGGAAGGGACCCCTGCGAACGCTCAGTTAGCGCTTGGGCCAATTGGCCCAAATGCGTCTCCAAGTTTCGCATAGATGCAGTTTGGTTTGCCATATTCGAGTTAGCTGCAAGCATGAATTTTTCCATCATTTCTTCTAAATTACTCTTCTTTTGAGTAGGGGGTGCTTGGTTGTAATCCGGGTGCGGCGGCCTCGGTTGGCTCCCGGAGGCGTAAGCATCATTTTGATGCTGCCCCGGTGACCATCGTTGGCCGGGCGTGTTGGGATTCCACGAGAAGTTCGGATGACTTCTCGCTCCCGGATTATAAGTGTTATTATACGGCGCCCCCTTGGACTGATTTCCAACATAATTCACAGATTCATTTAAAGATAAGTGCACGAAATCACCTACCACTTGGTTCCCCGAGCATTCGTAAGCATGGTGGCCTCCACCTCCACATCCTTCACAAGTAATGATGGCAGCAGATGGAGACGGAGGAGGAAGAGAATCAACCATGAAGAGTCCTCGGCTGCTTCTTGGAGCGTTTCTCCCTGCAGTCCAGAAGGTACTGTGGGAAGCAGTGTCACGCAAAATCCGCAGGGCATCTTCAGGGGTGTGGTTCATCAAGGTACCACCGGCCGCAGCATCGATCATTGCCCTATAATTGGGCTCGATCGCGAAGTAGAACAATTCAACCACGTTCCATGGCTGGAGCTCGTGGCCAGGGCAACGGCGAAGGAGTTCATTGAGGCGCTCCCAAGCTTCCGCAAGAGTCTCTTGATCCAACTGCCGAAATGTGGCGATTTCACGCCGCAAGCTTACAATCTTATCCACCGGGTGGAATTTAGCCAGGAATTTGGAGGCAAGGGCATCCCATGTTGCAGCAGTCCCGGGCGGGATGGAATGAAGCCATACTTTTGCTTTATCACGGAGGGAGAAGGGGAACAGTCTCAGTTTGACTGTGTCATCAGCAATGCCCGCATAGCGGAAAGTTCCGCAAATATCAGAGAATTCTGCCAGATGCAGATGCGGGTCTTCGCTAGCCATCCCCGAAAACTGAGCATGGTTTCGGATAATGTTTAAGATCGCCGGCTTTATCTCAAACTGATTGTTCATGATATTGGGCCCAAAGCCCGGATACACGCTTCCAGCAGTGGGGGTGGTATAATCTCTCATAGTACGAGGCCGAGGTCTCTCCGCCTCCTGTTCATCAGTGGCCGGATTTTGCCCCTCATCGTGCACTCGCGCATCAGCATCATTCGGGTTCACATGATCACCCATGGCTGCTTGCAGAGCCGCAGCACGCCTTCGCGCGCGAGCGGTTCGTTCGATTTCTGGGTCAAAAGGTGCAAGTTCACCTGCAATCTGCCTCTGCATGCACTGTCAACAACAAGAAGAAACGAAAAGATCAAAAACAACTGCTCGTGTAACGAGAGTCACGACACAAGACGATACACGCCTGCGTTCCCCGGCAACGGCGCCAAAAACTTGATGCGCGTCGGCAAGTGCACCGGTCGCTGTCAAGTAATAATTGTGGAGAATAAATTCCCCGGATGTCGGTCTCTTGAGGAATGCAGGATGGGTGATCGAATCGTGCAGTGAATATTGTTACACAAGCGTTTCACAAACACAACAAGGGGTTTTTGGTTGGTTTTCCTAATTTTAACAACAATAAAAGAGATGCGGGTCGAGAACACCGCTTCGCAACGTGAGGTGGATGCAACGGCCGCGATGCCGTGCTTCGTGAGGCGAATGAAGTGGACTCAGGCGCGAGAGAGTGAGGGTCGCAAACACCTCTTCACAACCGTCATTAGCTCTTGCCAACACGGAGCAAACACCTTGCGTGCGTGTGTGAGTGAGTGCGCTTGAACGTGGTGAATCACACCCAACCCATGAATAAGAACACAGAAACATTCATTCTCATCAAGTAAATATCACAATATTCATTTAGTAAAAGATTCAAAGGGGTACAATCAAGGAAAGAGGAAGGAGATAACCGGCGGTGAAGACTAGCGGTCGTTCACGGCCGGAATGGTAGGTTGTCGGGCTACCTCCGGACTCGGGCGGACGATGCTTCCGGCGTAGAGGGCTGTCACAATCTCCCTACGTGCTCCGTCGTCTTCGACTCAAGGTCTCTTCTTCTTCTCACCGGGCGGAAAGCGAAAATGATTGCTTGGAGGCTTGCGGATGATGGAGAACACTCACGGACGATGGAGGATGTCTAGGAATGGACCGAGGAAGCTTCCCCTTGCGTAGGAGATGAAGTAGGGGCGATCCAAGGGGGCGGTCGGCGGCGTACGGAACAGAAATCCCGCTCCCGGAATGAATAGTCCGCCCTAAAATCGCAACAGGCGCTTAAATAGGCGCTGGATTAAACACTGCGCACGATCATTGGCGCACGACCAGTGGTCGTGCGCACTGGAATCCTGCGAACGTGCGCACTGCCTGGACAGAACCTGCAAGAGATGAAATTATAAAATAAAATGCTCGCACGACCAATGGCGCACGACCGTTGATCGTGCGCACTAGCGTCGGTGGTCGTGCGCAATAGGTGAGACAGAACTCATAAAATTACTATTAAGTGCGCACGGACAGTGGCGCACGACCGGTGGTCGTGCGCACTGGAGTTGATGGGCGTGCGCACTGCACCAGACAGAACTCGTAAAAAGGGACTAAGTGCGCACGATCAGTGGCGCACGACCAGTGGTCGTGCGCACTAGAACAAGTGATCGTGCGCAGTGTTCCTGTGCAGAATTGCACCGGAAACACTTGCACGCCTCCTATTCCAGCACAAACACAGATCTAGCCACCGAAAGTGGCACTTAACAACATATGAGTACTATGAAAGGAAATAAACACGAAAACACACCAAAGTGGGCCAAAATGTGCACCTAGCATGGGTTATCAATTATAAACTATAATAAGGCTAAAGTGCGTGATATTGACTAAATAATGGCCCGGATGAGTCCATGAAGGTGTATATAATCAGGACTCATCACCAAACTGACATCCTTCGCAGACATGACCGTCTCCATAGGAGGACAAGCTAGGCAAGCCATTGACAAGGCCCCTTACCGCCATAGCCTTCAATTTGTCCATGCCTACATGCCCCAACCTTTCATGCCAGATGGCCGCGCCATCATTGGTCCTCATCTTATCAACATAGGTACTTGTCGATAAAACGAACAAGTCCTTCACCCGCTTGCCGACATGAATAACATCTCCCTTTATCTCCGGTTGAGTTTTGAGAAACTTCACTTCTGTTGGGCCAAACAGAATGTGATAACCGGGTCGACCGCATTGGTCACAGAGAAGAGATTTTTCTTCATACCAGGCACGTGATAAACACTCCTCAACGTGAGTGGACCCTTATCACTGCTCAGAGAGACGACTCCTTCATGCTTTACTGGATGAATAGAATTATCAGCCGTAATGATAGCATTGTTACCTGAGTAAAGCGCCAAAGAAGAGAACTTTGATCCATCCCCGGTGAGGTGATGCCCACACCCTGAATCAACAATCCAGTCCTCATCATAGTTGATGGAAGCCAAGGCCTTAATGGGCATCGCCGTTATATTAGACGCAAAGGCTCCTCCCCATCCAACTTCACCAGACTTTGGCATCTCCTTCTCCACTGCATGTCCCGGCTGAAGATTCACCCGACAATCTTTCTTGAAGTGCCCGGTCTTATTGCATCTAAAGCACCTCGGTCCCTCTCCTTTCTTCTTCCCATCAGACTTAGGAGCATAGCCCCTATCTAACTGACCTGAAGTGGAGGGTCCATCATGACCCGGCTTCTTCTTCTCCCATTTCTTCTTCTTCTTCCCAGAGAACATCACATCACTTTCTCCCCCGGAGATAGAAACCCCTGCCATCTGTCTTGCTAAACTTTCTTGCGAAGCAAGAAGGTTTTCCAGCTCCAACAACGACGGTTGATTTGCCCAACCCTGAACTGAAGTGACAAAAGCAAGATACTCCTTCCGCAACCCGCGGATGATATGCCTCTTCAGTTTTGCCTCAGAGATTGGCTCATCAGGGTCCAATGCAGAAATCTCTGCCGTGAGGTTCTTCATCTTGAGGAAGAAGGTAGAAACAGAAAGATCACCTTGAGAGGCTTTCGCCAACTCATTTTCAAGATACTGTAGCCTCGCTACATTCTTCTTATTGAACAATCCATCCAAGGATGTCCAAATCTCAGCAGCAGATTTACATCTGATGATGTGATCAAATAGCTCCGGTGAGATAGCCCTTTTGAGAGTGAACTATGCCTTAGCATTCGTCCTCCTCCAAAATCTCACATCTGCCATATTATCTCCTACTAGAAACACCTCTTGGTTTTCTCCTCCAACTACCTCCTATAGATCCTCGCCAAGCAAGTAACTCTCCATACACGACTTCCACTTTTTAAAGTTAGTCGATGTGAGGAGTTCAATACCAAGACCTCTTGCGTATCCACCTTCCATGGCAATCTATGTGGTCTCTTCTTCACAAAGACGATGGCAACTCTAGTTGATCACTGCTTATCCACTCCAGAACCTACCTCTGATACCATGTTAAAATTTTTGAAAGACCATTTAGGAGTAAGCAGGAGTTGTATCAACAAGAGTTATAGCCAAACAACCACAATGCCAAAACAGCAACACAAGAAATCTCTATTGAAACAGAACTGCTTTACAATAGGAGGTATACATGGCGAGACATGATTCATAAGAATCACGGAGATGAGAAGAACAAACACACCAAAAATGAAATTGGCGGTCTGCCAAAGCAGAGACCGCACGGACCGCACGGACCGCAAAAAGGCTCAGGCCGCCCAGCTTGCTCT
Organism: Dactylorhiza incarnata; assembly: GCA_033032865.1. Taxonomy (NCBI): domain Eukaryota; kingdom Viridiplantae; phylum Streptophyta; class Magnoliopsida; order Asparagales; family Orchidaceae; genus Dactylorhiza; species Dactylorhiza incarnata. The sequence continues at coordinate 4,016,237 of JAWHQI010000133.1, read as the reverse complement.
GCTGTACTTCCAGACCGCTTGCACAGTCAGACCGCAGAAACAACTTGAGATCGCGCGAATAGAAGCAGACAAGCTGCACTGCCAGACCGCAATCCCAGACCGCACGAACTGAAGCTTATTGGAACAAAGAACTGAAGTTGTCGCCAGACCGCAACTCAGACCGCCTAACCGCTGAAGGTCGCCTGATCACTGAGTTTGCTACGAACAGCACAAGAACACAATAAACCAGTTCGCTGACAGACCGCAGACGAACTATTTATTCAAGCCGCCGAAAATCACCAAGGAAGGAGACCGCAACCTACTGACCGCAAACCTGCGAACACAACAACCGGTTAGCTCACTTCCGAGACCGCGCGACTTCAAACTTGAGTCCGCAAGAAACAATCCGGGCTCTTGTTCTTACAGATCTTGTTAGGAATGACGGACCCTGCACCCCTATTTATAGGCGAATAGACGGATGTCATCACCGCACAAACCGGGATACAATAACCGCCCATCAGATCGCCAGCGGCCTCATAAGACAGACCGCGCAGACACAGCACTTGGATGAGATCCAGCACAAGTCCGCAAGATAGCAGCAGTCCACGCACAAGCCGCGCGGACACAACACTTGGACAAGATCCAGCCCAAGTCAGCAAGACAGCAGCAGTCCGCGCACAAGCCGCGCGGACACAGCGACCACCCTTCTTGAGATCGCCTAAGCAGGGACAAACATCTGGCCGACTTGAACCAAGTCGCCAGAATAGCCCAAACAAGCCTCCCGGTCACTGCGGACAACCAAGAACAAGCCGCCCAGAACAAGACTGTAAGAACTCGCAACAGGTCGCCAGAACCAACGACCAAACCAAGAAGCAAACTGGCCGATCACAGCAGATCGCCAGAACAGCAGGGAGAGATCGTAGAACCAAACCGCCAGAGCACCAACGCAGGCCGCGCGGTCTCTGCGGTCTCCAGCCTTCAGACCGGCCGGACTCCCTTCCACTTCACTTCAACAATTTCAACACAATTTTCTCGTGAGGCTCTGAACCTCCTTCAAATTTCTTGGTGACCCCAACTCTATGATTGCCTTAACTTTATTTGGATTAGGCTCCACCCCTGCTGGGGTGAGCAAGTGACCTAGGAACTTTCCTCGGCTAGCCCCGAAGACACACTTCAGGGGGTTGAGCTTCATCTTGTACTTCCGCAAAGTCCCAAAGGTCTCTTGGAGGTCTTAGAGGTGGGACTCGAGATCTCGGCTCTTTATCATGAGATCGTCAACATAGACCTCCAGGTTTCTTCCCTTCTGACCTCGGAAGACCCTGTCCATCATTCGTTGGTACGTGGCCCCTACGGTTTTTGAGCCCAAAGGGCATCAGGTTATAGCAATAACACTCATACCCCTTGATGAAGGAGACGTCCTTGGGGGGGGGGGGGTGCATGAAGATTTGATGATAGTTTGAAAAAGCATCTAATAAAGACATCATAGAGAAACCGATGGCTGAATCAACCAGCGCGTCGATTCTAGGCAAGGGGTAGCAATCCTTGTGGCATGATTTATTAAGCAGTGAGAAATCAACACACATTCGCCACTTACCTCCCCCCCCCCTTTTCACCATAACTACATTGGAGACCCAGCCTGGGTACTGGATCTCCGATACAAACCCTGCTTGGAGGAGCTTGCCCACCTCATCCCTGATGAGGCCTTCCAGCTTGTCGACGATGGCTCTCTTCTTTTGGAGGATGGGTCGAGAGCCGGGGTCAAGGTTGAGACGGTGGCACGCCACGTTCGCATCAATCCCGGGCATCTCTGTCGCACTCCAAGCGAAGACGTCCACGTTCTTCTATACGCCTGCTGGGATTTTCTTCTGCTCCTCCAGGCCGAGCTCTCCGCTGATTCGAACCTTTTCCACCACCCCAGCCCAGGTGGTGACCTCGAGCTCCACAACCACATCCACGGCCTCCAGCCGGGACTGCTCTCCCCAATCGCCTTCCTTCTCCTCGCCATAAGCGAACACTTCGGCCTCCTCTTCTCTTCCTCCTTCTCTGACCGCCATCAGCTCTTCCGCCCTTCCTTCATGGGCCTGACCTCCTGTAACACCCCAAAACTTTGAAGCAGAATTGGGCTGCTGGGAGCTAGCGCAGGCGGTAGTGCTACCGCCTGGCGCTAGCCATCTCGATGGTTGCTAGTCGTCGAGATGGAAGCTTTAAGTGTCGACAGATGCTAGCCGTCGAGACGGAAGCTAGCGCAGGCGCTAGCGCTAGCGCCGGCGCTAGCGCGCGATACAGATCCGTGATTTGAAATCGTGGCCATCAAATCCTTATGTTCTTAGATCCGATGGCTGGGATTTAATCTGGGATTTCTTAAGCCTTGACCAGAGGAGATATTCTCTTTATTCTAAAGTCTTATCTCTTTTCAAGCTTGAGAAAGAGGAAAGCCAAGGAGGAAGAAGAAGGCGTCTTCCACCATTGACGGAGCTCCGAAGCTCCGAATCGTGAGCCGTTTTCAGATCCACGGAGAGCAGCCCGGTGCGGTCCTTTTCATCTGTTTAGAATCTTGGATTCTCATAGTGAACAAGAAAACGACAAGGGTAACGATCTTCTACATGGACAAGTGAAGTCCTCCTTTTTATGGCATGTTTGCATGGAAAATCCCCCACCGATTGGTGGAGAAAAGGGAGTTTTCCAACGGGTTGATCGTTTCGATCCCCTTTGGTTACTTGCATTAACATCCAGAATCGTAGCACGGATATAGGCATTGTGTGTGAAACCCATCCGGACAGGTTGGTCTGGATTGGTGATGGCTATAGTGATTAATTATGCCGGAGAACACTCTGTGTTTTATTTGCGCTATTTTTGGGTTTTGTGTACAGTAAAGTACTGCAGGGAGTCCTGGAGGTAACCTCCAGGAAATAACCGAAGTTGTGGGTGGTTTCGGAGATCTGCCACTACCGCCCGGCGCTAGTGCTAGCGTCGGCGGTAGCTCCCAGGGAACTGGTTATGGAGGTGTGAAACCACCTTTCGTTATTCGGGCCGAGGTGAAGCTGTACCCGCGTCGCGACGTTTGATTCCGACGATTTGAGCACAGGCAAAGCTGAACCGAACCCGCTCCCATACTAAATCAGTGAAGAGGTTGCTCCTCGGTGCACCGTATGATGTTGGGATTGGTCCGTAAGGCAAGTTGGTCTTGACGGTCAAAGCTCATGCGAACTCTTTGTTTAAGGAGTTGTTAGGTGTAGCTCGGAGAGTACACCGTGAGAGTGCCTTGAGAGCACAAAATGTGTGGTCGTGCGTGCCCACGTTGGTGTTGATTGATGTACATGTGTTGTTTGAATGTACCTTGACAATCTATGCCTATTACTGTATGCCTGCAGGGAAGGAGTACCACCACCCCGGCTTTAGGGGTGGGGTCGTTATAATTTTGGTCAGCTTTAGCTGACCGGTTACCTGTTTGCCACGTTTTGGTGGATCGTTGTTGCAGGTGCAGGTGAGCTAAGCGGTAAATAGCGGGCGATGGCCCTTTGCTGTGTTGGCCCTCGAAGGCCAGCCTCTTTTCTGCTTTTCATGTATTGCCGGCCTGCGTGCCGATGTATGTTTTTGGAGTTTTGTACTCTTTGGAAAGTAAGGCCTTAAGGCCGTAACTCTACACTTTATTGTTTCATTCCTGTGATAGTGTACTATTCTAAAAGAAATGTTAAATCTTTATGCTTCCGCTTATGTTTGGTATACTCTGGTGTAGTTCTTTTCTGTATGTCTCCTTTTAACGCCTAGCTAGTGTGGTTAGTATAGCGTGGGGTCCCAGTCGGACCTACTGTTATATTATTCGTACTGGAAGGGTGTTACAATTTGGTATTGGACTTAGGGCGTCGATCCGTAGTTTAGGAATTCAGGACGAATTCCTTTTAAGAGGTGGTGTGCATGGGATGTGCATTCACCTAAAACGACAAAACTAATAAGAATGTCCACTTAGGAATGGAAAAACATACTTGTTTGCGGAACCTGAGCGTTCCATGATTGTTGTTTGCTATGTTTTCGGTCACTAAATTGTGTCTTGCATAATTTATAGGTGACTAGGAGTGCTGCGGGGCAGTCTCGACCCCGTAACACCACTGAAAGTAGTGCGTCGGCTGAGGTGCCAGCGACCACTCCTCCAGCTGAGATGATTAGGTCAATCGCTGAAGCGGTCCTCGCGTTAATCAACACTCAACCTCAAAGGTTTGCACAGCCTGCTACACCTACTCCGGATGTGGCCCCGGTGGCAGCTGCCGCAGTGGAACCTGCAGTGGAAAGGGTGGAGATCCCTGTACCAGTGGCTGCAGTGGAACCTGCGGTGGAGCCAAGGGTGGAATATCGAGTTGAGCGAGTAGTTGTTGCGCGAGCGCGTGATCAGCAACTTCAGCACTTTCTAAGTTTTCATCCTCCAACCTTTTCGGGGACTGGATCCTCAACGGAGGCGGAGGACTGGCTGTCAACGGTTAGAAAAACTCTAAAGGCGACAGCAACAGAAGAAGCTATGATGGTCACTCTAGCCACCTTCCTCCTCAACGGAGAGGCAGAGCTTTGGTGGGCCGAGCAGGAAGTCCATAGGTTTGGAGGCAAGGAGATTACCAAGATCACTTTAGCGGAGTTCTCAAAGTCATTTCTTCAGAGGTATATTCCTTCTGCCCAACGCATTGCATTGCAGAACCAGTTCTTGAAGTTAACTCAAGGAGATAGCTCGGTGGACGAGTACTTGCACGAGTTCACTAGATTGGGCCGCTATGCGGGGTTTTTGGTGGAAGATGAGGAAATGAAGACGAACAAGTTTTATGAAGGTCTTCGAGATGAGTTGAGGCTGCTCCTTGCAGGCCCAATAACGTTTGGCTTCCATGTGGTGGTGCAAAGCACCAGATCTCTGGAGTTGAACATGAAGAGAGTGCAAGCACAGGGCATGGCAAATAAACCCGAGTTTCATGCGTCGGCCTCTCAGTCCAAGTCGGAGTTCAGGAGGAACAAAAGGAAGTTCAAACCGGCGGATCCAACTCGCTCAAATGTGTTGGGAGCTACGACAGCATATAGCCCTATTACATGTTTCACAAGCGGGAAGGTGGGACACAAGGCCGGAGTGGAGATTCGACAAGGCCGTGCACAAAATCCATAGATATATCCTCGAATTTCCATGTTTCCTCCCTCCGGAGAGCTCATGGTACGACAGCATATAGCCCTATTGCAGCCACTCTAATGGATTTTGTGCACGCCCATGGTACGACAGCATATAGCCCTATTGCAGCCACTCCCGGTGCCGGAGTGGAAATTCGAGGATATATCTATGGATTTTGTGCACGACCTGCCGCGTTCTCGCTCGGGGAACGACTCCGTTTGGGTGATAGTCGACAGGTTGACCAAGGTGGCACGATTCATCCCAGTTCAGAAGGGGGGGCCGGTCAGCGGCCTAGTTCGTTTGTTTGTGGAAAAGGTGGTGAGGTATCATGGGGTGCCCAAGACGATAGTTTCAGATCGAGACGGACGCTTCACCTCCAGGGAGTGGAGAGCGGTCCAGGCCTACTTGGGATCCGGGTTGACTTTCAGCACTGCGTTCCATCCTCAGACCGACGGACAGACGGAGCGTACCAACCGGACGATGGAGGATTTACTACGACTGTGCATTCTGGATACGGGCAAGCCTTGGGAGCAACTGTTGCCGCTGATTGAGTTCTCGTACAACAACAGTCACCAGGCTAGCATTGGGATGGCACCATATGAGGCACTTTACAGGAGAAAGTGCCGCACCCCTCTTTCTTGGGTACAGGATGAGGACCCGCGGGCCTTGGGGTCAGATTATATAGAGGAGACGGACGCTATAGTTCGACTGATCCGGGATCGGATGCTGGAGGTGCAGAGCAGGCAGGCAAAGTATTATGACGCCCGGCACCGTATGGTAGAGTTCCAGGTGGGGGATCGTGTCTTCTTGAAGATACGCCCGATGCACGGAGTTACACGGATGAAAGGGCGGAAGAAGCTCAGTCCTCGGTACATGGGGCCGTATCCGATCCTGGAGAGGATCGGTCCTTTGGCGTACAGGCTGGAGCTGCCGCCCGAGCTAGCGAACGTGCACGCGTCTTCCACGTTTCCTCCCTCCGGAGAGCTCTCCTTCGGCCCGAGCAGCTTGTGGGGTCTACTTCAGGCCCGGTGGCACCCGACCGATCAGTCATGCTAGAGCCTATCCGGATCGACTACTCAGAGGTCTGCGTCTTGCGGCGAAAGAAGGTCCCGCTGGTAAAGGTGTTGTGGTCCAACCATGGGCGAGAGGAGCACACTTGGGAGCCCTTGGACCTCATGCGGGAGCGCTACCCGGGACTCTTTGCTTCAGGTACGGTTTAATATTGTAAGTTACATTCCTCTATGTGCTTTTCTTGCATCCCGTAGACCCAAACTAGAATTTCGAGGACGAAATTATTTTATTGTTTATTGGGATTTGTAACATCCCCAATCCTACTAGACCCCTAGTGTGAGAATGGGGAGCTCAAAGGGTGGGTTGAGGAGCCTTGAGGACCCCTTAGGATGAGAATTTTGCTAAGGCACACCTAAAAGTCCCAATCAGATAGGACCCAAGCTACTAAGGAGGGCCAATTGGACACTAGTTTTCCCCAAAATGAGACCACCCTTAGTCCCCTAAACCCTAAGGAAGGAGTGATGGGGTGATCATTCCCCTTAGTGAGGCTCAATTTCATAGGATTAGCCCAAAATCACCTTAAGTGAGCATGAACCAAACCAACCAATTAAGGGGCAATTGACCCCCAAGAGGCCAAATTGACTTCCCCCTTATGTTCCAGACTCTATTAGAGACCTATTGGACCCAAAAGCCCCATCATGGCAGGGTCAAGTCACCTCAATTTGGCCAAAGTCCCAAAGAAGGGCAATTTGGGTAATTTCACACCTTTGGATCAAATTGGGCCAAATAAGGCCCCACCATGGGCCAAGCTCCATTGGGTGATGACATGGGACCCATGACCTACATGGGGGACCAGTCAACCCAATTGGTCAAAGTCAAAGTCAACCCAATTGGGCTTAATCCCAAATTGAGTGCCCAAACCTTTTTCCCCCCTTTAATTAGAGCCTAAGTCTAAGGTGAAGAATTAAATAGGCTCCTAGGTTCTGGTGGGATGTGGCTAAGGGGTTTGGGCTAACCCAAGCTAACCCAAGTGAGGGGTTGGGTTAAAGGAGGGGACAAAAAGTGGCTTGATAAAGCAAAAAGCAAAAAAGACCCAATCTCCCCCTCTCTCCTCCCAATCAGCCTTGGGCTCACCCCTGAAGGGAGTTGATTGCTGTGGTGGAGCTGGAAAGCAGGGCTGCAGCAGGTGGTGGTCGGCCAAGCCAATTCCGTGAGGCCCAATTTCAAATCTCCCTAGGCCGGCCTCCTCAGCTTATTTAAGCATCACCAACAGCTCCAGAAGCTCGTTTGCAGTCGGGCTAGTGCTTTGGATCAGAGAAATCAGTGGAGAATTGAGTGCTGTAGCAAGCTCGCCGGAGACGGAGACGGAAATGGCAAACCGCCGGAACACTCGCCGCCCAGCCCGTTTCCAGGTTCGCTTCCCCCCCCCCCCCCCTCTAACTGTGCTAGCATCTAGGATCGTTAGATGTCGGGTTCGAGCTCAATTGAGCCGAGCCCAATTCGATTTTCTCCTCCGATTAGCCGTTTGGGCTTCCTGGTAAAACCGCCGGAAACGGCCCCCGCCGGCGACCAATCCACCGCCAATCGATCGGCACCACCTCAACGGAGGTGGTGGTGGCGGTGGCTGGACAGGGAGATGGACGGGTGGCCGGGATTTCCCGTTTCTGGCGGCTCCAGGTCGGGCAGATCAGAGCCGTTGGCTCGAGGAAGACGATGACTGTCCGCTGCCCGATCTGCTTCAAGATTCGTGCGCAGTCAGTGCCTTATGACTTGATTTAATTGGTGTGCTGTTAGCCAGAATCTGCACTCTTTTTATAACTCAATATTAAGGCCCTTAGAGGCCCTAAATCAAAAAGTTTCCTGAGACAACTCTTGTAGATGGTTGAGTCTAATTTCACTTGGGACTTAGATCAAACCATATGGTGTTGATTTGACTCCTGTAGAGCCATTCTTCTGAGGCTGGTCCAAATAAATTCCTAGCACTAAAATGGTTATAACTCCCATTTGGCTTGGAATTTAGGGCTGAGAATTTAAACCCTAGTGTAACTATACTAGACCTATCCTGAGCCCAAAAATCAGGATTTGTGGGGTACTTTTTTCTATAGTTTTTGTCTAAACATTGAATAGTAAATTTCTGATAATTAGGTGGCCAAAACCCCTTGTGGGGCCCCCATTTTAGGGTGGGGTGAATTTTAGGCTAAGTACACACTCTGTTAAAAATACTGGGTCCATTGGACCACTCCTTGTGGGTGAACCCTCTTTGGAGTGAGGATGGCTTAAGGGTTGGTGTGTGTTGGGCCAGTAATTTCACTTAGCTTGAGGAGCCAAATTGAGGCCCCTAATGGCCAATTCATGAAAATGATGTGAGACACACTATTGTAGCCTTGGATGTCTAGTTTCATTAGAAACTAAGATCTTGGCATTTGGAGGTCAGTAGACCCCAGAGGAGCCGTTTACCTAGGGCTGGTCCTAGGTTGGGTTAGCCTACCAAAACCTTAATAGCTTTTGATTGGGTGGGCCTATGGGGCTGAAATTTTGGCCACATGAGTGTCCACCCTAGGCCCACCTTGTGCCAAAAATTGGTGTAGATTGGGCACTTTATGTTATACTTTTAATCACATCTTAGGATTTTGGATCTAAGAGGAATTAGTGGGTGAAATCACCCCTAATGACCCTCAAATTTTGGTGGCATGTGGGTCTGTATATGTGTAACCTCTGTTCCAAATTTGAGGCCAATTGGAGTTCACCTTAATGGTGAACCCCCAAAGGGCATATTTTTGCCCTAGGTTTGGAAGTCTCTTAACCTTGGTGGCTTGTGGATTTTGGAGCTTAGCCTTAAGGGCTTATCAAAATTCAGTGGTGATGGGGCCTAGGGATAGTGTAGGGTCTTGCTCATCACCAAGGGGTGATTGGAGCAATGAAGACCAAAAACCCTAGCCCAAACCTCAAAAATTACTTAATTGCCCTTTTGGGCCTTAATGAAGCAATTAAGACCTAAACACATTTTTAGACAACCAATCTTCAACCTTAGGCTGAGAATGGTGTTTTAGGACTAGAATAATTATCTTGGATTTTTTACTATTTAATTAGTATTTATTTTAATTTATGGAAAAAATAGCTTAATAAAGGGTTTATGCCAAATTAAGAACTTAATGTTGAAACCGATTTCTCGGTCTCTCGAAGAGCTCGGGGCCCTCACCGAGATGAGGGGCGGCTAGTCCTTACTAATCCCTCGAGGAGGGTAGGCGGAAGATTAGGAAACTGGCTAAGACCTTAGTCACAGCGAGGAGGTCCCTCCACTAACCCGAAAGATCGTTGAGCGCTTCCCCTCCCAAGCCAAAGCTGAGACTCGGGCACCTTGGAGAGCTCTGGAAATGCCAACCAAAGGAAGCCTAAGGAGAGGGAAGCTGAAGTGAGATCCTCTCCAAAGGTGCCCTTGAGGTCCTATTTATAGATTTTCTGATCTGTCCTGCAAATAGCAGGATTCCGCCTCTTGATTTTACTATCCGCACCCCAAATGGGCCTGCTAACAGCCAAACTCCGCTGTTTGGAGAGGCTAAAGGCAGACCACCAAGGGTGACAGGGTAATTTGGCCGATCCTGATGACTCTGGAAGGGATCTGACTCGCTCGTCTTCTCGCGACTCATCGGTGAGTTCTTGACCCGCTCGCCTCCTTACGAGCACTCGGCGGGTTCTTGACTCGCTCGCTTCCCAGCGAGCACTTGGCCGGTTCTTGACTCGCTCGCTTCCTAGCGAGCACTTGGCGAGTTCTTGACTCGCTCGCTTCCTAGCGAGCACTTAGCCAATTCTTGACTCGCTCGCTTCCTAGCGAGCACTTGGCGAGTTCTTGACTCGCTCGCTTCCTAGCGAGCACTTAGCCAATTCTTGACTCGCTCGCTTCCTAGCGAGCACTTAGCCAATTCTTGACTCGCTCGCTTCCTAGCAAGCACTCGCTCGCTTCCTAGCGAGCACTTGGCTCGCGAAGAATCATCCAACCCTTGATATTCGTCGGCCCCTTGGTGACGTGGCGAGAATCTTTCGGTGGGTCCCATGCCCACCACTATAAATACCACTCTCCTTGGCCGTCATTCAAACTTTTCATTTTTCCCTGGCTTTTCTTACTCGCCGCGGGCCCCAACGCGATGTCGAAAAAGGACGAGATGCTGGCCCGCCTAAAGGCTTCGCAGGCGGCCCAGAAGGGGAAGACCGCTGTCATCGCCTCCTAGAATTCTCCGCGATGCTCTCCGCCTCCCCCTTCCCTAAGGACGGCAAAGGCCGTCCGGCGCCCGGCTGGTGGGGGTGGGTCTTCCTCTTCGCCGCACTCTCCGGATGACGAGCGCGCCTCTCAGGTATTATCGCCCAGTTGCTTATTTGGTGCTCCTCCTTTTCGTCCTTATTTATCATATTCGTAGAATGATCCTCCGGGCGAGAGCGAATCGGGAAGGCCAAACACGGAGATCCATCTCTCCTCTATGGGTGGGGGTGACGTTCTTCTTGCGTATACGAGGGTCGTTGATAGACAGGACTCGCCTTCGCAACGAGGTGAGCGAACTACCTCGTTTTCCCTTACGTTCCTTGACTCGCTAAGTCGTACTTACTTTTCATGCAGTGTCTTCCCTCGCGGCACCAGAGGATCAAGTTCCTCCTCCAGCGAACTCGCCCCTCGTGCCGAATCAAAATATCCCCACTCCTGGATTCGGCGTCCTGGGTCAGAGGACCCCCGGAGGGACGTTGATTGCCGAGCCTGGACTTGGCTTCAGACCCGCGCTCGCCCCTGGTCTGGGTAAGGCCCTCACCCCTGCTTTTATTGAGGCATTCCGGGGTCAGTCAGGCACCTCCCGCCAGCGGCCCAGTACTCCAATTCCTCCACTAGGTTAGACTGTTGTCACTGAGTGTTGCTCTTCACTTTGTCGCTGATTCCTACTTCGCAGGTAACCCGACGACCCCTTTCTCCGAGTCAGAGTCTGGAGCGCTGGAGATGTCTCCACCCCCTTCGCCGAGCCAGGTTGCTGACTTTTTGGGGGATCCCAGCGATCCGGAGCGAATGAGGAGGCGGGTCACGGAGATATTTCAGAAGCATACCACCCTACTAAGGGATCTACACGAGCAGAATCGGCTAGACCGGCTCGCCAATGAAGAAAGGTTCGCCGCGATGGAGGACGCGAACGCGCGCATTCTCGCTGAGATACGACCGACCGATCAGGGCGACGCGACCTCCACCGGGGTGTATATTGCTCGCATCGATGACTACATGCGGCTGACGAGCCAGGCGAACCGGTCACTCCGCGAGTATCACTACCCGCGAGTCCCCCCTCGCTCCGGTGTCCGGGTTCGCGGTCGCTGGAAGTGGTTGCGATATTGAGGATCTTTGTATTGCTTTTTTATTGTTTTTCTTCCCCCCTCCTCTTCATTAGGAGGGGTCGCGAACAATCTTTATGAGTCTGTAATAACAGTACTTTGACTCGCTTGCGAGCCTCTTATTTCTTTTTTGCTTTTTTATCTCGTTCTTTTTCTCCGCTTGGTTTGCTCTCGTGTGAATTACATCTCTATTACTCGCACTCGCGCACCTCCCTTGCTTTTTCCCTTTATGACTCATTGTTTTTTGTGTTAGCTCGCCAATGGGGAAAAGCTTTTAACAGGTTGTCGACTCGCAGGGAGCGAATTGGATCCCTGGAGGCGGGAGAGTACCGCGCGGATCCGCTATCCGCAGATAACGACGCTTCGGCTTCTTCCCGCCTTCCTTATTCCTATAAATAGCCGACTGTTTTTCTTTTCAACCAGCGCATTTACTGTTTCCTCCCCGCGCTCTTTCTCCTTCTGTTTCTATCGCAGATTTTAGCTCGTCTTCGCGACCTTTGTGACTCGGCGGATCACACACTATGGTTGGCGAGGCGGAAACAGAGGGGCGAGCCAAGTGCGCCAAGGCCTTCCTCGACGGCATTTTCTACTGCGCCAACCTCACGAAGGAGGAATATCGGGCCGCCGCTGACCAGTTCATCCACTCCGGTTTCGTGGCTCGCTGCCCTACCGATAGGGATTCCCTCAGCGACCCGCACCCGGACGAGCTCGCAATTCCTGTCGCCCATTTCGAAAATGGGTTTCGACTCCCTCTCTGGCCGGAAGTGCGCCAGGTATTATTTATTTCTCATCCCTGGCTTTCCTGAATTGCTTTGCGAACGGCGCTTAAAGTTTGTCGACTTTTCCAGGTGCTAAAGTACTTCGGCGTCTTGCCGAGCCAGCTAACGCCGAACGCGATCGCCGTGGTGGTCGCGTTCGCCAGTTACCTCAGGGCGGAGAGGATCGAGTTCAGCCTGCTCGCCTTCGGCAAGATCTTCTCATTTCGCGCGAACAGGGACGGAACGGCTCACTTCGCGAGCCAGCATGTTACCGTCTGCGAGACGGTGAACAAAACTCATTACTGGACGCAGAAGTTCATCCTGGTGAAGGGTCCCTTCGGCAACATCTCTTACACCCCTATCCAGCGAGACGAGGCTGCCTACCGCCCTCCGATCTCGCTAGGTGGTTGCGACGCGGCACTGTACCAGTTCCTCAAAGGAAAAAACTTCGAAGTCGCCTTCCTCCGAGAGCGAGTGGACCTCCTGCCACCCGTCCCTCCGGGAGAAGGTTTGACTCGAACTCGTCAACTTTCTTAATCCTCTTTCTTTTGATCGTCTAACGCTCCTCGTTATCTTTGTAGGAGAACGCGATCTTCCCCTCAATCCGCCTCATGCGCCTCCCTCTTCTCTTTCTCCCGGCTCGCTCGCGCGCGTGGCCGCCGAGGCCTGCCGCGACGTCCCGAGCTCTTCATCGAGAAAGAAGCGTCCTCCCCCCCCAACGCCGGCCTACTTCGCAGGGGGAGGGGAAGAAGGCCAGGAAGACTCCCTCTGCGGCCAAGGCGGAGGAGGTCGTGGACTTGTCTGACCCTGACCTCCCCTCTCCTTCTACGGATCAGGAGCTCGCCAAAGATGGGGGCGAGCCAGGGAAGACTGTTGCCCGGCCCAAGCCGTCGAGCCATACTAATTTCGGGCTCGGCATGAAGCTGGTGGACGCAGTCGGTGAGCCGGTGCTCGCGTGGGACCCTGACCAGAATAAGATCGCCTGCTCCTCTCTGCTCCCCTCTTGGGTAGAGGATGGTAAGGCCGGGGGCGAGGCGTTCGCGCTCGCCTTTGGTCTCTATGGTCGCGAGGACGCCTCCCTTTTTCGATCCTTCATGCCGAGGGGGGTCGTGTACGAGGCGATGCGAGCCCAGTTCCGGGCGATGGAGCTAACTCACATGGTGGGTCGTCGGTACCTCACGGCGGATAGGGAGATCAAGGAGCTCAAAGTCGAGCTTCAGAAGTCCGCGGATGAAGTCACAGAGCTTAAGGGGAAAGAGGCCTTTTCAGAGGGCCTCCTCGCCAGCCTTCAAGGCGGGCTGGTAAGTATTGCTTGGTGGAAGTCTCTTCCAGTTTGGATTCGTTCTCCTCTCGCTAACCCGCCTCTTGCAGGATGCTGAGTCCGTCAGTCAGCTCCACGCGCGGATTGCTGACTTGGAGTTGGAGAACACTTGTCTCAAGGCCCAGGTCCACGACCTGGCCTCGGCGGTGCTACCTCCCCCTCCTCTGCGAGCTGGGACTCGCGGTCAGTTGCGGGAAGAGAAGGAAGCCGACCGCAAGAGGTCGATGGAGATCGCGGAGCTTGTCCTCGACATTCTCAAGGGAGCGGGCATGATCATCCCCGATGCCATGGAGTTCACCGCGGAGCAAGTCGTTCCCGACTTGTTCGCGCCCATCTCCGAGGCAGAGGGTCGAGAGAGCGATTGAAGAGCTGCCCGGCGAGCCGCCTTGATTTTTTCTTCTTGTTAATGATGTAAAAGTTTTCCTTTCTTTTTGTTTCCGGCGAGACCGCCGCCGAATTGTAATCTTTTGTGAGGAATGAAAGGGAACGTTTCATCAATCTTTTTCTGTGTTATGTTTTATTCATGGTTCGCACGCAATCTTTTCCGTTGTGCCTATGAGGCCCCTATCCTTTTATGTTCGTGTATGTGGATCTTCATTTAGCGCTCGCGCTCGCCCCTATTTTGTTGGCGGCCTTTCTTCATTGTGTTATATCTGGGTCGCTCTCACCTACCTCATTCGCACTTGCCACTGGCGGGTCCCCGCCGATATCCGCGGTTCGTCGCGAGAACAGACTCCTCCCGGGTCATTTTCCTTATTCGCTTCGATACCTTTTGCGAGTGACCTTGCGAGCCATCGACTCTATTACCCTGCCGCGAATGATCCTCGTGCGCGAGCGGACCTCTGGTCTCGCCTTGCCCGGGTCTTGGGGTCGCTCGCGAGCCAGAATCCCCTGGCATGAGTATCTTGTCTTACCTGCCCAACCCACGTACGACTTTGCCGGTCTCTCCAGAGATCAACCTGAAAACCCCGTCTAGTGAGAGCCCGGGAGCGGAATTGATCTGGGGCATTCCAGCACCAATACTTGTCACCATGCTAGCCTCTCTAGAGATCAACCTGAACCCCCCGTCTAGTGAGAGCCCGGGAGCGGAATCGATCTGGGGCATTCCAGCACCAACACTTGTTACCTTGCCAGCCTCTCCAGAGATCAACCTGAACCCCCCGTCTAGTGAGAGCCCGGGAGTGGAATCGATCTGGGGCATTCCAGCACCAACACTTGTTACCTTGTCAGCCTCTCCAGAGATCAACCTGAACCCCCCGTCTAGTGAGAGCCCGGGAGCGGAATCGATCTGGGGCATTCCAGCACCAACACGTGTTACCTTGCCAGCCTCTCCAGAGATCAACCTGAACCCCCCGTCTAGTGAGAGCCCGGGAGCGGAATCGATCTGGGGCATTCCAGCACCAACACTTGTTACCTTGCCAGCCTCTCCAGAGATCAACCTGAACCCCCCGTCTAGTGAGAGCCCGGGAGCGGAATCGATCTGGGGCATTCCAGCACCAATACTTGTCACCATGCCAGCCTCTCCAGAGATCAACCTGAACCCCCTGTCTAGTGAGAGCCCGGGAGCGGAATCGATCTGGGGCATTCCAGCACCAACACTTGTTACTTTGCTAGCCTCTCCAGAGATCAACCTGAACCCCCCGTCTAGTGAGAGCCCGGGAGCGGAATCGATCTGGGGCATTCCAGCACCAACACTTGTTACCTTGCCAGCCTCTCCAGAGATCAACCTGAACCCCCCGTCTAGTGAGAGCCCGGGAGCGGAATCGATCTGGGGCATTCCAGCACCATCATACCCAACCTTTGTCACGTCGGCACGGCAGTAGTTATAAGCGTCATAAGAAAGGAGTAAGACGTTAATTAAACAACATAATAAAGCACTCAAGGGTAAAACCTTTTCAAATCATACCCACTTCGGGCTCGGTCGAGGGGTACCCCTTCCACATCCTGGAGATGATACCCTCCCGACTTGAGCACCCTGCTTACAATATATGGACCCTCCCAGTTGGGGTTAAGCTTACCCACCGTGGACCCTCTGCCGGCCGCATCGACCTTCTTCAGGACTAGATCTCCTTTCTGAAAGTGTTTTATCTGGATATGTTTGTCAAAATATCGAGCCATCCGCCGCTTGACCTCTTCCTGCCTGATGGTGGCCAAGTCCCGGAGTTCTTCCACCAGGTCCAAGGACAGCCTCTGCTCTGCATTGTTACCTTCTAGCCACTCTTCATCCCCCTCGCTCGCGGCGATCACCCGGGGGGTCTTTACCTCAAACTCTATGGGGAGAACGGCCTCGGACCCGTGAGAGAGCTTGAATGGAGTCTCCCCGGTGGCGGTATTCGGAGTAGTCCTCATGGCCCAGAGGACGGAGGGTAGCTGTTCCACCCAGTTTCCCCGAAGGTTCTCCACTTTCTTTTTTAATAGGTTAACGATTATCTTGTTCGCCGCCTCCACCTGCCCATTGCTCCTCGGGTGGTGGACCGATGCGAACCTGAGGTCAATGCCGAGTTGAGCGCAGAAGCCAACAAACTCTTCACTAGCAAATTGCGGCCCGTCGTCCGTCACTATAGCTAGAGGGAGTCCGTGCCTGCAAATTATCTCCCCCCACACAAAATTCCTTATAACCTGAGAGGTTACCTTAGCGAGTGCTTTCACTTCTACCCACTTGGAGAAGTAGTCGATCATGACCAGCAGGAACTTCCTTTGGCCACTGGCTTGGGGAAAGGGGCCGACCAGGTCCAGCCCCCATATGGCGAAGGGCCAGGGGGCCGTGATGATCCGGAGCCTTTGAGCTGGGAGGAGTTGGAGCGGAGCATAGAGCTGGCACTTCGGACACTTTCTCGCGAACTCTGCCGCATCCTTGCTGAGAGTGGGCCAGAAGTAGCCTTGCCTCAACACCCTCCCTTCTAGGGTCCGACTCCCGGAGTGGCTGCCGCACTCCCCGGAGTGGATTTCTTCCAGGACTCTCGAAACCTCCTCCTCGGAAACACAACGGGACAGGAGTCCCGAGAGAGTCTTTCTATATAGCCCTCCGACATGCAGGGAGTAATAGGCGGACTTATACCTGAAGCGTCTCTTGTCCACGTCCTCTCCAGGGAACTGCCCGGAGGATAGGAAGGTGATGAACGGATCCATCCACGAGGCTTGTTGATCCACCTCCATCAATTCTCCTTCCTCGATGGAGGGCCGAAAGAGTTCCGAAGTCGTCCCTCCCGCTCGGGGACCGAACTTGGCTAGGAGGTCCGCCTGGGTGCTCTCCTCCCTTGGCACGTGCTTGATGGAGAAGGTGCGGAACTGCCCGATGACCCCCTTAACCTTTTCCAGGTATAGTAGGAGGGTCGGGTCCTTTGCTTCAAATTCTCCCTTGATCTGGCATGCTACCACCATGGAGTCCGTGGAGACCTCCACGTCCTGCACACCCAGTTCCCGGGCCAGCCGAAGGCCCGCTATCACTGCTTCGTACTCAGCCTGGTTGTTGGTGATTGGGAAATGGATGTTTAAGGCTTGCTCAATCCGAGTCCCCTGAGGACTTACCAGGACTATTCCCCCTCCATAAGAGTATTTTCCCGACGCTCTGTCCACCAACATCTTCCATGCCTCTGGGGGAGGTGGCTCGTGCTCCCCCACTTCGGCTGCATAGTCGGCCATGAAGTCTGCCACCGCCTGAGCCCTGATGGACGTCCTGGGCACGAACGTGATATTGAATTCACTGAGCTCCACGGACCACTTGGCCAACCTCCCTGAGTGCTCCACTCCTTCCATGATTTTACGGAGCGGGTGGTCCGTAACCACCTTGATTGAATGGGCTTGAAAGTAAGGTCGGAGCCTCCGGGCCGACACCACCAACGCGAAGGCCAACTTTTCCAAGATCGGGTACCGGAGCTCTGCCTTCTTCAGCACTCGGCTGACGTAGTAGATAGGAAACTGTTTCTTCCCCTCCTCCCGGATTAACACGGAACTTACTGCTTCGGACCCTACCCCCAGGTACAGGGATAGGTCTTCTCCTGGCCTCGGTCCCTGGAGCAGAGGGGTTTGGGTGAGCTGTTCTTTCAGATCCTGGAAGGCTTCCTCGCACTCCCGGGTCCATTCGAACTTCTTGTTGCCCCGCAGCACCTTGAAAAAAGGTGCACACTTTTCTCCCTCCTTGGAGAGGAACCTGCTGAGCCCAGCCAACTTCCCTGTAAGGCTCTGAACCTCCTTTGGATTCTTTGGTGACCCCAACTCCATTACCGCCTTAACCTTATCCGGGTTGGGCTCCACCCCCGCGGGGGTGAGTAAGTGGCCTAGGAACTTTCCTCGGCTTGCCCCGAAGACACACTTCAAGGAATTGAGTTTCATCTTGTACCGCCGCAGGGTCCCGAACGTCTCCTCAAGGTCTTGGAGGTGAGACCCAAGGTCTCGGCTCTTCACCATGAGGTCGTCAACATAGACTTCTAAATTTCTTCCTTTCTGCTCGCGGAAAACCCTATCCATCATCCTTTGGTACGTAGCCCCTGCGTTCTTGAGCCCAAAGGGCATCATCTTATAGCAATAACATCCATCCCCCGTGATGAAGGAAACATCCTTGATGTCCGGGGGTGCATGCGGATTTGATGGTAACCTGAAAAAGCATCTAAGAAAGACATTACAGAAAAACCAACGGCTGAGTCAACCAGCGCGTCGATTCTGGGCAGGGGGTAGCAATCTTTCGGGCATGACTTATTAAGAAGCGAAAAGTCGATACACATACGCCACTTACCTCCTCCCTTCTTTACCATAACTACGTTGGAGACCCAGCCTGGGTACTGGATCTCTGATACAAAACCTGCCTGCAGAAGTTTACCCACCTCCTCTCGGATGGGTCCTTCCAGCTTGTCGGCGATAGCCCTCCTCTTCTGGCGGATGGGGCGGGTGCCGGGATCGAGGTTGAGGCGATGGCAAGCCACATCCGCGTCGATCCCGGGCATTTCCGCGACGCTCCAAGCGAAGACGTCCACATTCTTCTGTACGCAAGCCAGAATCTCCGCTTGATCTTCCGGGCTGAGTTCTCCGCTGACCCAGACTTTTTCCACTACCCCCAGCCGGGTGGTGACCTCGAGCTGTACGACCTCGTCCACAGCCTCCAACCGGGACTGCTCTCCCCAAGCCCTCTCCTCCTCGGCACACGTGGGAGCCTGGGTTTCCTCCTCTACTTCCTTCTCTACCACCATCAGCTCTTCCGCCCTTCCCTCCTGGGCCTTTTCTTCTTCTTCCTTTCCTTCCGCCCGGGGTACCTCAGCTACCCCTTCCTGGGCATGGACTTCATCTCCATCCATCTTCTCCTCGGCTACCCCCATACTTTCGGCTTCGGCCGCCTCCTCCATCATCCTATCCCACTCCTCAGCTTCTCCCATCCAGGAGATGGTGTTGACAGCCGTTACGTAGCACTGTCTTGCCACCTTGGGATCCCCCCTGATCCGCACCTGAACCCCTCCGTCGTTGAACTTGAGGCATTGATGAAAGGTGGAAGGGACACAGCGGAACGCGCTGATGAGTGGTCGTCCGAAGATAGCGCTGTAACTGCTTGGGGCATCCACTATGACAAAACGACAGTTCCGGGACTGCCCACCCAGGGTCACATGAATCCCTACTCCCCCTTCTACTTCCTTCCTCTCCCCCGAGAATCCGAACTGAGGGCCATCTGAGGCCAACACCCTCCTGGGCTCCACCTCCATCTTGTCGAACGCCTTCTTGAAGATGACGTTGACCGAACTTCCGTTGTCCACTAGGATCCGGGGGACGGTGAAGTTCTCGATCGCCGTCTGAATAACCAGCGCGTCGCAGAACGGGTCCTCATAGCCCGGCATGTCCTTCTGGGTGAAAACGATTTTTTCGGTCGGGGGCGGAGCGGTGGATGTCGAAGCCACGCTCCGGCGGTAGATGGTATGGAGGCTAGCCTTGTGGGTCGCCTCCACCCCTACCCCCCCCCCCCCCCCCCCCCATGGATCACCCTGATCCCTCCTCTACTTCCCATATCGGCTCTATCCTCACATCTTTCCTCATCCTCCTCTCGAGGTTCAACCTCCACGGTCCTTACTGGCTGCTGCTGTGGTGGCGCGGGCGCTCTGCCCCTCTTTACTTCCAGTAACTCCGGACAGGTGTCCGTCGAGTGACCTTCCACATCATGGAAGATGCAATATGGCAATGCCACTTCCCTTGCCTCGGCCTCTGCCACCCTGTTCCTTCTCCTCCTAGCGGCTGCCGTTTCTGCCTCTCCTCCCCTTCCTCTTCCTCTTCCTCTTACCCTTCCAATCGCCATGGCCTGTTGGGGAGGGGGATGCATTTGCATCGGACCTTGCCTCCACCCTAACTGGGGGGGGCCTCCATTGACCTCCGACATGGTTACCCCTTCCTGGGCCGTAACCCCTTCCCTGCCCTTGCATTCCTCCACCTTGCGGCCTCCATTCTCCCTCCGGGGCCCGGGGCTCTTCCCTTCTCCTGACCTCCTGCTGTCTTGCCTCCGGTTCACTGAGCTTTGCTAGCCTCCTGGTGAGCTCCGAATTGGCTTCCTCACTTGCGACTTCCTCCGACACCCTCTCCATCAGTTCTTCAAAGGAGACGGAGGCTTTTCTCTTCAACGCCATCTTAAAGAAACTCTCTTTCAACCCGACCGTGAAGGCGAGTTGGAGTGCAAACCCAGGCATCTCCTGAGTGAGCTGTACTTCCTCCTGGAACCGATCCGCATACTGAGCCAGCGACTCCCTGGGTCCCTGCTTCACTGCGAAGAGGGAATCATCGTCCTTCTTCCTCTTTTTTGAGGTCGAGAACCTCAGCAAAAAACTTCGGCGCAAATCCTCGAACGAGTAGATTGACCCTGCGGGGAGATGATGGAACCAGTCACTGGCCTTCTCCTTGAGGGTGATGGCAAAGAGCCGACACTTGAAGGCATCTGACATCGGCCTGATGGAGACTGAGTCTTCGAAACTCTGCAGGTGCTGGACAGGGTCATCTCTACCATTGTAGTACACCCGATCCCATTCTCCAAATCCCCCAGGGACGGGTGCGGAAAGCACCAGCTCGCAAAAGGGGCTTCCCCCTCCTGTCACTCTTCCTGGCTCACTCGCCCCCCGAGCTCGCTCACCAAACTTGAACTCGCCGGGATTGTGCTCGCGAGGGCGGTGCTCGCCGGAACCACCCCGACCGTCGCCGCTTCCTCTTGGCGCGCACTCGCCTGCGTCGCGCCCGCTGGGATGGAGCTCGCCAACACTGAGCTTGCCGGCACGGAGCTCGCCGGACTGGCGAACAACACTCGCCCTTCCCTGCTCTGACCTAGACCAACGACAACTTCCTTTCCAGCCCTTCCCCCTGGTGCCTCCTCGCCGACTGTTGGGGGGGGGGGGGGGGGGGGGCGCCTGAGGGGCTAGGGTCGCAAACTCGTTTCGCAGAGCCGACACCGTGAACCCCAAGCTGTCGAGCACCTCCTTTCTGAAATCCGCGAGCATCCTAGCCATCGCCTCCTGAGGAGTCTCGCCGAACTCCTCGCCCTGCTCCTCATCTCCCGCCATAACCCTTCGCTGGAATTTTCTTGAACCAGCCACGCTCCACGCTCACCGCACCAAAATGTTGAAACCGATTTCTCGGTCTCTCGTAGAGCTCGGGGCCCTCACCGAGATGAGGGGAGGCTAGTCCTTACTAATCCCTCGAGGAGGGTAGGCGGAAGATTAGGAAACTGGCTAAGACCTTAGTCACAGCGAGGAGGTCCCTCCACTAACCCGGAAGATCATTGATCGCTTCCCCTCCCAAGCCAAAGCTGAGACTCGGGCACCTTGGAGAGCTCTGGAAATGCCAACCAAAGGAAGCCTAAGGAGAGGGAAGCTGAAGTGAGATCCTCTCCAAAGGTGCCCTTGAGGTCCTATTTATAGATTTTCTGATCTGGCCTGCAAATAACAGGATTCCGCCTCTTGATTTTACTATCCGCACCCCAAATGGGTCTGCTAACAGCCAAACCCCGCTGTTTGGAGAGGCTAAAGGCAGACCACCAAGGGTGACAGGGTAATTTGGCCGATCCCGATGACTCTGGAAGGGATCTGACTCGCTCGTCTTCTCGCGACTCATCAGTGAGTTCTTGACCCGCTCGCCTCCTTGCGAGCACTCGGCGGGTTCTTGACTCGCTCGCTTCCCAGCGAGCACTTGGCCGGTTCTTGACTCGCTCGCTTCCTAGCGAGCACTTGGCGAGTTCTTGACTCGCTCGCTTCCTAGTGAGCACTTAGCCAATTCTTGACTCGCTCGCTTCCTAGCGAGCACTTGGCGAGTTCTTGACTCGCCGGCCCCTCTGGCTCGCTCGCCTTTGGTTGCCCGTCCTCTAGGCGAATATCGGGGTTGTACACTTAGGTTTATCTTTTCCTTACCAAACTGAACAAGGATGTCAATTGATATGTTAATGACCACTGGATTTAATCTTGTGATCCTTGAAGATCTTTTCATGCTTACTTGGTTGAATTTACACATATGCCCTTTTTTAAAATAAATTAATAAATAATGGCATTTGTCCTTGCAAAATTCTGAGATTTTGGCCAGACATTGATATTCATACTCTAAAGCATTGGAATCATTTGGGGTGTCCTTTACTTAAGAATTTATCCACTTTGTGATTTTTGAGAAAAACCTAGGTTTTGGGGATTTAATTATGTTGCATAGCAAAACCATACCTAAGGCCCCCAAACTCTGTAGGATGTTTACTTATGATGATATGTGGCCTCTGAAATTTTAATTGGTGCACTTATAGTGAGAAATGTTGTACTCATAGGAATATTACCACTTATGCCATTTTGATGAATTATGCAAAAACATAAGCAAATCACCTTGTAACCATATGAAACTTTCAGATGATGATTACACCAATGTCTATATCGTATGGGAATTTTTCTGGAATTTTAAATGCAGTTTTTGGTATTTATTAATTAATTTGGTGATTTTGTACTTAACTTCAATTATTTAATTCAAGGGCAAAACAGTAATTATGATCCTTCATCCTTTGGGGTTATGCATTTGAATTCAATATACACCCATGATAATTGTTTGGAAGCATGTTGAATTATATTTCTTGTACTTCATGAAGAAATTGGATTATTCAACCCTTGTGTATTTAATCCTTTAAAAATATCAAATCATGGGGCAATGAGATGATACTTGGTTATCTGTAGTCTTAGGTTAAGATATGCCCATGATAATTGTTTGGAAGCATGTTGAATTATATTTCTTGTACTTCATGTAGAAGTTGGATTATTCAACCCTTGAGAGTTTAATCAGTTTAAAATATCAAATCACATGGTAATGACTCAATAATTTGGCAGTGGACTATAGGTCCCCATATGGACACTTGGTAATTTTTGTAGAATTTTCATAAGGGAATTACTATTTTTCCTAATTATAGTGGCATTTTGGTAATTATACAATTATGATGATTCAGTAGGTCAAATGACACCCTAGGGCCATGATATTCAGTGCACCACCATGATATGGAATATTATCTTACTAATAATTCTCATGAAGCATGTAGAATCATTTTGAGGGTAGTTCATGTGTAATGTGACTTAGGGCCTTAACTACTTAAAATTATATTAAATACCAATTTAATATGGAAAATTATGGAAATCAGAATATACCTTACTAGGGTTAGTGGGAGCCTAGGATAATTACTGGAGACCCTGGTGATGAGTTTTTAGAAGGGTTCACTCATGGGGTTGATGGTTAGTTCAAATTAGTGGTCTGCGTTTAGTAAAAACAGAATTTTGAGTTTCATACAATTCAGACCACTAAGTAGTGTTTAGAAGTGGTATACAATCAGTAATTGAGTTATAGCACACAAGGATTCAGGGAGGGTCAATCCTAGGGTTAGTTGTGCGGTTGTGCTAGAGTCAACGTAGGAGGAATGGAGGTACGTCCAACCCATTTGGGTGGGACGGGAGATGAGCTAAGTCGTTTTAACTATTAGAAACGAGGAAGGGTGAACCAATTGTTAACCACCAACTAAAGTAAATGTCTTGAGGAGGATGGTGGGGGTTGAGCCCATTGCGTTCCCTAGTACCGCCGGGAACCCTTCACCGGGTGGACCGCGGGAAGCCCAGGACTTACCTTAAATCACCAAAGAAGTAACCTAAGAAATAAGTAAGGAAACACGACCAATAATACTAAGTGTCTTGAGAAAGGGAACTTTGGGGTGTCATCCCACTGTAGTTCCTAGTACCGTAGCGAGCCCCTTGCAGGGTAACCCTCGGGAAGTCCAAGATTAACCCTAAACTGCAATAACATTTAAAGTAGGCAAGAGTAGCCCTAGTAGGGTAAGATTGGATTTATGTAACCCTCCCAGTTGCGGGAGTGGCAGTATTATGGTGCTCGGTTAGACGAGCGGGAACCTCGAGGGGATGATTATCCCGGTAACTTTCTCAGAAATGTAGCAGGTCTTCGGTACTAGGCAGGTCGTCACTCCGACCGCGGTACGTTGACTTAGCGGGTGTGTAGAGGTCTAAGGGGCCAGCTTGGCTGCGTGCCGGGACGGCAGTTCCCCGAAGACACCTCTCACTTGGCTCACAGTCTGGTGGACTCCAACAAAAAGTACGCAGAGCTCCGCGGTTGTTTAGCGTCGAGGCGTACGTGCGGTCTAGGCCTGGTAGAGTGTATACCTGCCTAGGAGTGGACAGCCCGGTCCTCTACCACCGTGTGTCACAGCGGTTGGTACCCGAGAGGTTGGCTTCCTTTCAAACAGAGGGAACTATAAAGGTCTGTGTGCACAGAGTCGTGTGGGTGAGTTCAATGCATAATCATTCATTGCATAAGCATAGCATACGCACTTGCAGATCCTCATCATATAAATTAGTATGGGCTCTTTTATATGATGAGTTATAATTCCTGGAAATCCTAACTTATAAGTTTGTATGGGCATTCATATAAGTCAGGGTACGAGATTGATTACTTGTCGCTACTGTTTTTACTGCTTCACTTTACTTGCTCTACTTGTTGTTCATTTATTACTGCACACCTTTATTATACTCCTGCTTTACTCCTGCTTATGCTCCTGCTTATACATGTTTAGATTAGCCCCCTTTTTACTTGTGTACATATATACTAGTTTACTTTCCCTGTCACTTGCTTGTTCCTTGCTCGTCCCCCACTTCATCCTCCCGCGCGGTACCTAGGAGTCGCAGGAGGAGGAGGGGACCTAGCGAGCTCGGTCATTCTTTGACTGACGTTTTGCATTGGGGCCGAAAAACAATCTAGGATTCCGAGGAGACTGAGCTGTCGCACGCACCGCAGGAGACGAGGGCAGGACCTGAGCAGCCAGCGACGCAGCGGGTAGCGGCCACGAGACATCAGGTGGATTACATTTTGAGTATTAGTGAAGTGTGATGATGAGATAGCTTCTGCATGTAGAGAGGATGTGAGATGAGAGAGTTTTGTTCCATGATGTACCGGGCTTTAAGCCCTTTCATTTATGTACTCTCATTTTCATGCTCAGACTTTTATATGTATCGCTTGATTAGCTTTTGATATATTCTGGAATGTGATTTGTGGACTCCTTTCATTTAGTTTGTACTCTCTCTCTCTTGTACTCACTTTTGCTATTGCTCGTACCATGATCGTAGCCGGCAGGGTCGACGTTGCGTGGTGTAGCCCAACCGTGTGTTGGAAGTCACCGCAATGCGTCGGTTCTGGGCATAAGGTCCGCTTGGCCCCGGGAGCGGGGAATGGGATCTTACAAATGGTATCAGAGACACGAACGATCATGCGTACAAGCAATTAGTCCACAACAACTTGGGCCACCCCCGCACGAGTGTAGTTTGGGGACAAACTACGCAGCAGAAGCAGTGGTGTGCCCATGTGTAAAACCACATTCCTAAGTCCTTTAAGCATGATTTAGATTCTTCAATCTTCTAAAACTTCTTATATTCGTGTCAGGCTGCTAGAGACGAGGAGCCTCAGAACATTATTCCCCCTCCTCCGACTGCCACTCCCTTCCAGCAGACGGAGTTAGGGCAGACATTGACAGCGATCTTGGATGCGTTTCGTGCTCAGGTGATCCCAGCACCTCAGCCGAACCCAGGATCGAATTGGTTGAGCACGTTCAAGGGTCTGTCCCCACCGATCTATAGAGGGACAGAGGATGCGGTGAAGACGGAGGAGTGGCTGGATACCATTCAGGAGATGCTGGCAGGCATTAGTTGCCCGGTCAGCAAGGTCGTGGCCTTAGCAGTTTCAGGACTGGATGCCCACGCGAAGAGGTGGTGGAAGTCACTGGCAGATTCCACCTTCCGCGACAGAGATTACTCGGGGATTACTTGGGATGAGTTCAGCACGGTGTTCCTGGACCACTTCGTATCAGCTACGGATAGGGACACGTTGGAGGAGAGATTTCTGCACCTGACTCAGGGGACCCGTTCAGTGATCGAGTACCAGAGGGAGTTCTCTCATTTGGCCAGGTTCGCGGGGGCACAGTTTGTGGATGATCGAGGCTTGGCGAAGAAGTTCTACAAGGGGTTGAGGGCCCCTCTCAGACAGGCTCTCCTGTTTATCTGAGGGCACCCTGACTCAGATTATAGAGGTGGCAAAGAAGTTTGAGGCAGACCAGTTGTCAGAGCAGGTCAAGGGCAAGAGATCAGCGGACAGGGCGTATCACGGAGAGAGTGACAGTGACCGACAGCAGGATAGAGCTATGAGGCCCAGAAGGGGTGGAGGACGTCCTCGTCCTTTGGAGGCACCAGTGCAGCAGCCTTAGACGGTGTTGGCCCCTCAGCCACTACGAGCTCTAGAGCCAGAGAGAGCAGACGGTCGTGGACGACCCCCGATGATCTGTTTTGAGTGCAACCAGCCGGGGCACATCAGTATCCATTGCCCGCGACATTTCCCTCCACCTCCACCACCCCCTCCAGCGGCCCCTCCGGCAGCCCCTCCAGCACCTCCAGCACACCAGGGCCGGGGAGGTGGACGTGGTCGTGGCCGAGGATTTCATGGGAGGAACAGGCAGCCGGAACAGGCTTTTGCATTGGACCTCGCCCAGCCGAGGAACCCCGAGGAGGTCATCGCAGGTATATTTTCAATTATGTACTTACAACTTCTTAAATTCCCTTAGCTTTAGTAGTAGCTTAACCTTATATAATAAAACCAACCAACAACCCATAGGTGTTGTGCTCATCAACGGAAAACCCGCACACACCTTGTTTGACACGGGCGCATCGCACTCCTTTATCTCGGAAGATTTCCTCGTAGGCTTGGAAGGGATCCAGAGGATCGATGGCATAGTAAGGAGGGTACGACTTCCAGATGGTTCAGAGATGCGCACCACGGCCAAGTGCACCATGGACCTTGAAATCGAGGGAGAGATCTTTGAGTCATGGGCATCGATCCTGAAGCTACCAGATTACGATCTGATTTTGGGCATGTCATGGTTGCACTACCACCATGCCAAGATCGATTGTGCGACGAAGAGGATCGAGCTACTGGCTTACGGGACCACCTCGGTCACCGTCGGAGGTATTAGATCTATCCCTCGTACCCCTCTATCTTCTACACAGGTCGTGAAGGCCCATGAGCAGGGGGAGGAGGTATACCTCATTTGCTTCGAGATGGCAGAGTTGAAGAAATCGGTGGACGAGGTACCGATAGTCTGGGACTTCTCCGACGTATTCCCGGAGAAGTTACCCGGCTTGCCGCCACATAGAGACATAGACTTCCAGATTCAGCTAGGACCCGGGGCGAGGCCAGTGTCCCGGGCACCGTACCGCATGGCACCCAAGGAGTTGGCAGAGTTTAGAGTGCAGTTGAAGGAGCTAGTCGATGCCGGGTTTGTGAGGCCGAGCTCTTCCCCATGGGGAGCTCCGGTCTCGTTCATAAAGAAGAAGGATGGGACTCTCCGGCTGTGTATCGACTATCGGGAGCTCAATAGATTGACGGTGCGGAACACTTATCCGCTACCGAGGATTGATGAGTTGTTTGATCAGTTGCAGGGTGTCCACTGATTCTCAAAGCTGGATTTGCGGTCGGGCTACTATCAGTTGAGGATACGGGAGGAAGATATACCGAAGACCGCATTCAGCTCGAGGTATGGATTGTACGAGTTCACGGTGATGCCGTTTGGGCTCACCAACGCCCCATCGGCATTCATGAGTATGATGAACCGGATCTTCGAGCCTTTCCTTGATATATTTGTGATAGTATTCATCGATGATATTTTGGTCTACTCGAGGACCGAGGAGGAGCACGCCGACCATCTAGCAGCGGTGCTAAGGAAGCTGAGGGAGCACCAGATGTTTGCCAAGTTCTCGAAATGCCAGTTCTGGTTGAGGGAGGTGGCTTTCTTGTGACACACCATCAGCGGAGCTGGTCTAGCAGTAGATCCGGCTAAGGTGTAGGCTGTCAGAGATTGGCCGAGGCCGGAGACCGCAGCGGATATCCGGAGTTTCTTGGGGTTAGCGGTGTATTACCGCAAGTTAGTAGCAGGATTCTCCAGGATTGCACTCCCCCTCACTTCGTTGACAAAGAAGGATGCTGTTTTTGATTGGATGCCGCGGTGTGAGGCGGCCTATGCAGAGCTGAAGGACAGACTTATCTCAGCCCCTATCCTTGCACTTCCATCGGGGAAGGAGGGATTTCAGATCTACACTGATGCGTCATATCAGGGGATGGGAGCGGTGCTTATGCAGCATGGGCACGTGATCGCCTATGCCTCCCGTCAGCTGAAGAAGCATGAGATGAACTACCCGGTGCACGACCTAGAGCTTGGGGCAGTCGTATTTTCTTTGAAGGTGTGGAGACATTATTTGTACGGGGTTCATTGTGAGATCTTCTCGGATCACAAGAACCTCAAGTACATCGACACCCAGAAGGACCTCAACCTACGACAGCGGCGATGGTTTGAGTTCTTGTGCGATTACGACTACACCATGCATTATCATCCGGGCAAGGCCAACACAGTAGCGGACGCTCTGAGCAGGAGGGGCAGTACCGCAGGGGCAGAGAGCAGAGTGATGGCCATGGAGTTGGTGCAGACGCTGCGGGATATGCAGATTACTCTGGTGAGCAGAGCCGACCCGGGAGTATATGCGGAGTACATGGCTTCGATGAGTATGACCTGTGACATACGAGACCGTATCCGGGAGGGACAACAGCAGGATCCGGCTTTGGAGCCGATATTCAGGTCATTGGCAGACGACGCTGCTGGAGATTACTCCTTGAAAGAGGACCTAGTTCACCACCGCGGCAGAGTTTACAACCCCGCCGGGAAGGGGATTCGAGAGGAGGTTCTTCGGGAGGCCCATTGCTCCCAATATTCGGTACACCCTGACATTACCAAGATGGCGGCGGACCTGCGGAAGGTCGTGTTTTGGCCAGGGATGAAGAAGGATATCATACAGTTTGTGACCAATTGTGAGAGTTGCCAGAGGGTGAAGGCGGAGTGCGGGGCTCCGGGAGGTCTATTGCAGCCACTCCCGGTGCCGGAGTGGAAATTCGAGGATATATCTATGGATTTTGTGCACGGCCTGCCGCGTTCTCGCTCGGGGAACGACTCCGTTTGGGTGATAGTCGACAGGTTGACCAAGGTGGCACGATTCATCCCAGTTCAGAAGGGGGGGCCGGTCAGCGGCCTAGTTCGTTTGTTTGTGGAAAAGGTGGTGAGGTATCATGGGGTGCCCAAGACGATAGTTTCAGATCGAGATGGACGCTTCACCTCTAGGGAGTGGAGAGCGGTCCAGGCCTACTTGGGATCCCGGTTGACTTTCAGCACTGTGTTTCATCCTCAGACCGACGGACAGACGGAGCGTACCAACCGGACGATGGAGGATTTACTACGACTGTGCATTCTGGATACGGGCATCCTTGGGAGCAACTGTTGCCGCTGATTGAGTTCTCGTACAACAACAGTCACCAGGCTAGCATTGGGATGGCACCATATGAGGCACTTTACGGGAGAAAGTGTCGCACCCCTCTTTCTTGGGTACAGGATGAGGACCCGCGGGCCTTGGGGTCAGATTATATAGAGGAGACGGACGCTATAGTTCGACTGATCCGGTATCGGATGCTGGAGGCGCAGAGCAGGCAGGCAAAGTATTATGACGCCCGACACTGTATGGTAGAGTTCCAGGTGGGGGGTCGTGTCTTCTTGAAGATACGCCTGATGCACGAAGTTACACGGATGAAAGGGCGGAAGAAGCTCAGTCCTCGGTACATGGGGCCGTATCCAGTCCTGGAGAGGATCGGTCCTTTGGCGTACAGGCTGGAGCTGCCGCCCGAGCTGGCGAACGTGCACGACGTCTTCCACGTTTCCTCCCTCCGGAGAGCTCTCCTTCGGCCCGAGCAGCTTGTGGGGTCTACTTCAGGCACGGTGGCACCCGACCGATCAGTCATGCTAGAGCCTATCCGGATCGACGACTCAGAGGTCCGCGTCTTGCGGCGAAAGAAGGTCCCGCTGGTAAAGGTGTTGTGGTCCAACCATGGGCGAGAGGAGCACACTTGGGAGCCCTTGGACCTCATGCGGGAGCGCTACCCGGGACTCTTTGCTTCAGGTACGGTTTAATATTGTAAGTTACATTCCTCTATGTGTTTTTTCTTGCATCTTGTAGACCCAAACTAGAATTTCGAGGATGAAATTATTTTATTGTTTATTAGGATTTGTAACATCCCCAATCCTACTAGACCCCTAGTGTGAGAATGGGGAGCTCAAAGGGTGGGTTGAGGAGCCTTGAGGACCCCTTAGGATGAGAATTTTGCTAAGGCACACCTAAAAGTCCCAATCAGATAGGACCCAAGCTACTAAGGAGGGCCAATTGGACACTTGTTTTCCCCAAAATGAGACCACCCTTAGTCCCATAAACCCTAATGAAGGAGTGATGGGGTGATCATTCCCCTTAGTGAGGCTCAATTTCATAAGATTAGCCCAAAATCACCTTAAGTGAGCATGAACCAAACCAACCAATTAAGGGGCAATTGACCCCCAAGAGGCCAAATTGACTTCCCCCTTATGTTCCAGACTCTATTAGAGACCTATTGGACCCAAAAGCCCCATCATGGGAGGGTCAAGTCACCTCAATTTGGCCAAAGTCCCAAAGAAGGGCAATTTGGGTAATTTCACACCTTTGGATCAAATTGGGCCAAATAGGGCCCCACCATGGGCCAAGCTCCATTGGGTGATGGCATGGGACCCATGACCTACATGGGGGACCAGTCAACCCAATTGGTCAAAGTCAAAGTCAACCCAATTGGGCTTAATCCCAAATTGAGTGCCCAAACCTTTTTCCCCACTTTAATTAGAGCCTAAGTCTAAGGTGAAGAATTAAATAGGCTCCTAGGTTCTGGTGGGATGTGGCTAAGGGGTTTGGGCTAACCTAAGCTAACCCAAGTGAGGGGTTGGGTTAAAGGAGGGGACAAAAAGTGGCTTGATAAAGCAAAAAGCAAAGAAGACACAATCTCCCCCTCTCTCTCCTCCCAATCAGCCTTGGGCTCACCCTTGAAGGGAGTTGATTGCTGTGGTGGAGCTGGAAAGCAGGGCTGCAGCAGGTGGTGGTCGGCCAAGCCAATTCCGTGAGCCCCAATTTCAAATCTCCCTAGGCCGGCCTCCTCAGCTTATTTAAGCATCACCAACAGCTCCAGAAGCTCGTTTGCAGTCGGGCTAGTGCTTTGGATCAAAGAAATCGGTGGAGAATTGAGTGATGTAGCAAGCTCGCCGGAGACGGAAATGGCAAACCGCCGGAACACTCGCCGCCCAGTCCGTTTCCAGGTTCGCTTCTCCCCCCCCCCCCCCCCCCTCTGACTGTGCTAGCATCTAGGATCGTTAGATGTCGGGTTCGAGCTCAATTGAGCCGAGCCCAATTCGATTTTCTCCTCCGATTAGCCGTTTGGGCTTCTTGGTAAAACCGCCGGAAACGGCCCCCGCCGGCGACCAATCCACCGCCAATCGATCGGCACCACCTCAACGGAGGTGGTGGTGGCGGTGGCTGGACAGGGAGATGGACGGGTGGCCGGGATTTCCCGTTTCAGGTGGCTCCAGGTCGGGCAAATCAGAGCCGTTGGCTCGAGGAAGACGATGACTGTGCGTTGCCCGATCTGCTTCAAGATTCGTGCGCAGTCAGCGCCTTATGACTTGATTTAATTGGTGTGCTGTTAGCCATAATCTGCACTCTTTTTATAACTCAATATTAAGGCCCTTAGATGCCCTAAATCAAAAAGTTTCCTGAGACAACTCTTGTAGATGGTTGAGTCTACTTTCATTTGGGACTTAGATCAAACCATTTGGTGTTGATTTGACTCCTGTAGAGCCATTCTTCTGAGGCTGGTCCAAATAAATTCCTAGCACTAAAATGGTTATAACTCCCATTTGGCTTGGACTTTATGGCTGAGATTTTAAACTCTAGTGTAACTATACTAGACCTATCTTGAGCCCAAAAATCAGGATTTGTGGGGTACTTTTTCTATAGTTTTTGTCTAAACATTGAATAGTAAATTTCTGATCATTAGGTGGTCAAAACCCCTTGTGGGGCCCCCATTTTAGGGTGGGGTGAAGTTTAGGCTAAGTACACACTCTACTAAAAATACTGGATCCATTGGACCACTCCTTGTGGGTGAACCCTCTTTGGAGTGAGGATGGCTTAAGGGTTGGTGTGTGTTGGGCCAGTAATTTCACTTAGCTTGAGGAGCCAAATTGAGGCCCCTAATGGCCAATTCATGAAAATGATGTGAGACACACTATTGTAGCCTTGGATGTCTAGTTTCATTAGAAACTAAGATCTTGGCATTTTGAGGTCAGTAGACCCAAGAGGAGCCTTTTTCCTAGGGCTGGTCCTAGGTGGGGTTAGCCCACCAAAACCTTAATAACTTTTGATTGGGTGGGCCTATGGGGCTGAAATTTTGGCCACATGAGTGCCCACCCTAGTCCCACCTTGTGCCAAAAATTGGTGTAGATTGGGCACTTTATGTTATACTTTTAATCACATCTTAGGATTTTGGATCTAAGAGGAATTAGTGGGTGAAATCACCCCTAATGACCCTCAAATTTTGGTGGCATGTGGGTCTGTATATGTGTAACCTCTGTTCCAAATTTGAGACCAATTGGAGTTCACCTTAATGGTGAACCCCCAAAGGGCATATTTTTGCCCTAGGTTTGGAAGTCTCTTAACCTTGGTGGCTTGTGGATTTTGGAGCTTACCCTTAAGGGCTTATCAAAATTCAGTGGTGATGGGGCCTAGGGATGGTGTAGGGTCTTGCTCATCACCAAGGGGTGATTGGAGCAATGAAGACCAAAAACCCTAGCCCAAACCTCAAAAATTACTTAATTGCACTTTTGGGCCTTAATGAAGCAATTAGGACCTAAACACATTTTTAGACAACCAATCTTCAACCTTAGGCTGAGAATGGTGTTTTAGGACTAGAATAATTATCTTGGATTTTTTACTATTTAATTAGTATTTATTTTAATTTACGGAAAAAATAGCTTAATAGAGGGTTTATGCCAAATTAAGAACTTAGGTTTATCTTTTCCTTACCAAACTGAACAAGGATGTCAATTGATATGTTAATGACCACTGGATTTAATCTTGTGATCCTTGAAGATCTTTTCATGCTTACTTGGTTGAATTTACACATATGCCCCTTTTTAAAATAAATTAATAAATAATGGCATTTGTCCTTGCAAAATTCTGAGATTTTGGCCAGACATTGATATTCATACTCTAAAGCATTGGAATCATTTGGGGTGTCCTTTACTTAAGAATTTATCCACTTTGTGATTTTTGAGAAAAACCTAGGTTTTGGGGATTTAATTATGTTGCATAGCAAAACCATACCTAAGGCCCCCAAACTCTGTAGGATGTTTACTTATGATGATATGTGGCCTCTGTAATTTTAATTGGTGCACTTATAGTGAGAAATATTGTACTCATAGGAATATTACCACTTATGCCCTTTTAATGAATTATGCAAAAACATAAGCAAATCACCTTGTAACCATATGAAACTTTCAGATGATGATTACACCAATGTTTTTATCGTATGGGAATTTTTCTGGAATTTTAAATGCAGTGTTTGTTATTTATTTAATTAATTTGGTGATTTTGTACTTAACTTTAATTATTTAATTCAAGGGCAAAACAGTAATTATAATTCTTCATCCTTTGGGGTTATGCATTTGAATTCAATATACACCCATGATAATTGTTTGGAAGCATGTTGAATTATATTTCTTGTACTTCATGAAGAAATTGGATTATTCAACCCTTGTGTATTTAATCCTTTAAAAATATCAAATCATAGGGCAATGAGATGATACTTTGTTATCTGTAGTCTTAGATTAAGATATGCCCATGATAATTGTTTGGAAGCATGTTGAATTATATTTCTTGTACTTCATGAAGAAATTGGATTATTCAACCCTTGTGTATTTAATCCTTTAAAAATATCAAATCATAGGGCAATGAGATTATACGTTGTTATCTGTAGTCTTAGATTAAGATATGCCCATGATAATTGTTTGGAAGCATGTTGAATTATATTTCTTGTACTTCATGAAGAAATTGGATTATTCAACCCTTGTGTATTTAATCCTTTAAAAATATCAAATCATGGGGCAATGAGATGATACTTGGTTATCTGTAGTCTTAGGTTAAGATATGTCCATGATAATTGTTTGGAAGCATGTTGAATTATATTTCTTGTACTTCATGTAGAAGTTGGATTATTCAACCCTTGAGAGTTTAATCAGTTTAAAATATCAAATCACATGGTAATGACTCAATAATTTGGCAGGAAACTATAGGTCCCCATATGGACACTTGGTAATTTTTGTAGAATTTTCATAAGGGAATTACTATTTTTCCTAATTATAGTGGCATTTTGGTAATTATACATTTATGATGATTTAGTAGGTCAAATGACACCCTAGGGCCATGATATTCAGTGCACCACCATGATATAGAATATTATCTTACTAATAATTCTCATGAAGCATGTAGAATCATTTTGAGGGTAGTTCATGTGTAATGTGACTTAGGGCCTTAACTACTTAAAATTATATTAAATACCAATTTAATATGGAAAATTATGGAAATCAGAATATACCTTACTAGGGTTAGTGGGAGCCTAGGATAATTACTGGAGACCCTGGTGATGAGTTTTTAGAAGGGTTCACTCATGGGGTTGATGGTTAGTTCAAATTAGTGGTCTGCGTTTAGTAAAAACAGAATTTTGAGTTTCATACAATTCAGACCACTAAGTAGTGTTTAGAAGTGGTATACAATCAGTAATTGAGTTATAGCACACAAGGATTCAGGGAGGGTCAATCCTAGGGTTAGTTGTGTTAGAGTCAACGTAGGAGGAATGGAGGTACGTCCAACCCATTTGGGTGGGACGGGAGATGAGCTAAGTCGTTTTAACTATTGGAAACGAGGAAGGGTGAACCAATTGTTAACCACCAACTAAAGTAAATTTCTTGAGGAGGATGGTGGGGGTTGAGCCCATTGCGTTCCCTAGTACCGCCGGGAACCCTTCACCGGGTGGACCGCGGGAAGCCCAGGACTTACCTTAAATCACCAAAGAAGTAACCTAAAAAATAAGTAAGGAAACACGACCAATAATACTAAGTGTCTTGAGAAAGGGATCTTTGGGGTGTCATCCCACTGTAGTTCCTAGTACCGTAGCGAGCCCCTTGCAGGGTAACCCTCGGGAAGTCCAAGATTAACCCTAAACTGCAATAACATTTAAAGTAGGCAAGAGTAGCCCTAGTAGGGTAAGATTGGATTTATGTAACCCTCCCAGTTGCGGGAGTGGCAGTATTGTGGTGCTCGGTTAGACGAGCGGGAACCTCGAGGGGATGATTATCCCGGTAACTTTCTCAGAAATGTAGCAGGTCTTCGGTACTAGGCAGGTCGTCACTCCGACCGCGGTACGTTGACTTAGCGGGTGTGTAGAGGTCTAAGGGGCCAGCTTGGCTGCGTCTCGGGACGACAGTTCCCCGAAGACACCTCTCACTTGGCTCACAGTCTGGTGGACTCCAGCAAAGAGTACGCAGAGCTCCGCGGTTGCTTAGCGTCGAGGCGTACGTGCGGTCTAGGCCTGGTAGAGTGTATACCTGCCTAGGAGTGGACAGCCCGGTCCGCTACCACCATGTGTCACAGCGGTTGGTACCAGAGAGGTTGGCTTCCTTTCAAACAGAGGGAACTAGAAAGGTCTGTGTGCACAGAGTCGTGTGGGTGAGTTCAATGCATAATCATTCATAGCATAAGCATAGCATACGCACTTGCAGATCCTCATCATATAAATTAGTATGGGCTCTTTTATATGATGAGTTATAATTCCTGGAAATCCTAACTTATAAGTTTGTATGGGCATTCATATAAGTCAGGGTACGAGATTGATTACTTGTCGCTACTGTTTTTACTGCTTCACTTTACTTGCTCTACTTGTTGTTCATTTATTACTGCACACCTTTATTATACTCCTGCTTTACTCCTGCTTATGCTCCTGCTTATACATGTTTAGATTAGCCCCCTTTTTACTTGTGTACATATATACTAGTTTACTTTCCCTGTCACTTGCTTGTTCCTTGCTCGTCCCCCACTTCATCCTCCCGCGCGGTACCTAGGAGTCGCAGGAGGAGGAGGGGACCTAGCGAGCTCGGTCATTCTTTGACTGACGTTTTGCATTGGGGCCGAAAAACAATCTAGGATTCCGAGGAGACGGAGCTGTCGCACGCACCGCAGGAGACGAGGGCAGGACCTGAGCAGCCAGCGACGCAGCGGGTAGCGGCCACGAGACATCAGGTGGATTACATTTTGAGTATTAGTGAAGTGTGATGATGAGATAGCTTCTACATGTAGAGAGGATGTGAGATGAGAGAGTTTTGTTCCATGATGTACCGGGCTTTAAGCCCTTTCATTTATGTACTCTCATTTTCATGCTCGGACTTTTATATGTATCGCTTGATTAGCTTTTGATATATTCTGGAATGTGATTTGTGGACTCCTTTCATTTAGTTTGTACTCTCTCTCTTGTACTCACTTTTGCTATTGCTCGCACCATGATCGTAGCCGGCAGGGTCGACGTTGCATGGTGTAGCCCAACCCGTGTGTTGGAAGTCACCGCAATGCGTCGGTTCTGGGCATAAGGTCCGCTTGGCCCCGGGAGAGGGGAATGGGATCTTACACCGCTCACCGTACCGGATAGCACCAAAGGAATTGGCAGAGCTGAAGGTCCAATTGCAAGAGCTTCTAGAGCAAGGCTATGTACGTCCGAGTTCATCGCCTTGGAGTGCGCCGGTCCTCTTTGTGAAAAAGAAGGACGGGAGCTTGCGTCTATGTATCGACTATCGAGAGCTGAATAAGTTGACCGAGAAGAACCGTTATCCGATTCCAAGAATCGACGACTTATTCGACCAACTGGTTGGGTCAACGGTATACTCTAAGCTTGACTTAAGGTCCGGCTATTATCAGCTTCGTATTCGGGATTGTAACATTCCAAAGACAACGTTCAGCACCCGCTGTTGGGTATTGTATCCACAATCACCTGGATTTGAAGATGTCCCATAATGAACTAAATTGAATTGAGTATGTATTTGATGATTTCTCTTTAGATGTATTGTGACAGGTCATAATGCTAAGTGCACACCAAAGTCAGGTTGCAATGGATCACCAAACACAGTTCTAGACAATGTAATCCCTCATTGTGTAGAACAAAGTGTTGGTTCATGTGTAATCTCTCTTTTGGGGTGCACTTCATATTCTCACAACTGAAGGCTTTCAAGGTTGAGGAGTGGAGCAGGTTTTCAGAAGAAAAAGGAATTTTTGCTAAGTCAATTCGTCGAGATGTCACGTGAAGTCCCGATGACTCCCGACGAATCCTGACAGAAGCAAATCTTCCATTTTGAAGAAGAAAATTCCGCTGCCAAGTCCATTCGTCGGCTGTTCTCGTGAACTCCCGACGAATGTCGACGAATCCAGACAGAAGCCAGTTTTCCTGTCTGAAAAAGGAATTTCTGTGGCTAAGTCCATTCGTCGGCTGTTCTCGTGAACTCCCGACGAATATCGACGAATGCTGACAGAAGTCAAAAAGGCAGCTTTGTGAAGGAATCTGTGCAGCTAAGTCAATTCGTCGAAAGTTCTCGAGAACTCCCGACGAATCCCGACGAATGAAAACAGAAGGTGTTTTCCACGGCTTGATCAGCATTTCCAATGGCTAAGTCAATTCGTCGAATGTTCACGTGAAGTCTCGACGAATGACGAACAGACGGATTTCAAATTTACGTTTTGTTTTTGAAAATT
The DNA here is from genome assembly GCA_033032865.1 of Dactylorhiza incarnata. Taxonomy (NCBI): domain Eukaryota; kingdom Viridiplantae; phylum Streptophyta; class Magnoliopsida; order Asparagales; family Orchidaceae; genus Dactylorhiza; species Dactylorhiza incarnata. Next base: position 3,978,425 of record JAWHQI010000133.1, on the reverse strand, counting down.
AGGGTTGACCAACATGTCCAGTACACGTGGCGACCTCTCCTTATCTGTCGCTCGAGCCGTTGGAGGTTTCCCTTTAAATACTCCTTTATTTTTAGGGCAAACATGTATGTTAAGAAGAGATATTATTCTAGCCGTCTTCATCATCGTCTGCTAAACAAGTTTCTGAGATCTAACTTCTGCATCGCTCAAGATTCGTTCTCCAGTGCTGCTAAAGATTTCTCAGATAAGAAGGCCTTTGATCTTGTTTCTACTCTCTTTTTGAAGATCTTTTCAAATAAATCAAAGGGCCTAATCAGATCAGGTTTGCTGAGTTTCTTCTCTTCCAAATCTTTGAAGATCCAAACTTTCTTTCTCAAGGAAGAAGAAGACTCAGTCTTTCAAGATCTGAAAGTTAATCTTTGTTGAGATTTAGAAGAAGTAATTTTTTTTTCAATCTCTATTTGTTTTCTGTAGGAGTTTTCACTCAGAGTTATTTTGTAGGAGTTGTTTACTCCGAGTTGTAGGAGTTTATCTCCGAGTGTTTTTTTGTAGGAGAGGTTGTTCTCCGAGCTTGTAGGAGTCATTGTCTCTGAGTGTAGGATTTGTTGATAAATCCGATTTTTGGTGAACTTGCCGACGCTAGCCCGAAGTGCTAGATAGGCGGAGAGGGAGAGAGGAGTACCCACCTTGGGGAACCTCTATAAATCTTGTGTCTCTGTGCTGTGATTTTTATTGTTGTGTGTGCTAAATTTTTATTCCGCAATCGCAGTAGAGATCACCTATTCACCCCCCCCCCCCCCTTTACGTGATTTAGGTTGACAACTAGTTCTTTCACCCGCTTTGGGCACTATGAGTTCACTGTTATGTCGTTCGGTCTATCTAATTCACCGTCGGTATTCATGGACTTAATGAATAGAACGTTCCGAGAATATTTGGATCAGTTTGTGATCGTCTTCATCGACGACATTTTGGTATACTCTCAGTCGGAGGAGGAGCATGCAGAGCATCTGCACGCAGTTTTGAGCACCCTGAGGAGGAGTCAACTATATGCCAAGTTCTCCAAGTGCGAGTTTTGGCTATCGTCAGTAGCATTCCTGGGTCATGTTGTTAGTGGAGATGGAATTGCGGTTGATCCGTCGAAAATAGAAGCAATCCGAGTGTGGCCTGTGTTGAAAAACGTAGCGGAAGTCCGAAGTTTCTTAGGACTTGCCGGCTATTATAGGCGCTTTGTGGAGAACTTCTCGAGGGTCGCACTCCCTCTCACTAAACTGACTAGGAAAGATCACAAGTTCGATTGGTCGCCTGAGTGTGCTCGAGCTTTTGAAGAATTGAAGAGCCGTCTGACCACGGCGCCCATTCTATGCTCGCCATGTGGTACGGAAGGCTACGAAATTTATAGTGATGCCTCGGGGAGTGGTTTGGGTTGCGTCCTAGTGCAGTTCGGAAAGGTAATTGCCTACGGCTCCCGACAACTGAAGGCTCATGAAAGGAATTACCCGGTCCATGATTTGGAGCTAGCGGCCGTGGTTTTCGCCATCAAGCTTTGGAGGCATTACTTGTATGGCGTGAAGATCGATATCTTTACTGACCATAAGAGCCTCAAGTACCTGCTGGATCAAAGGGAGTTGAATATGCGTCAGAGGAGGTGGATGGAGTTCCTTAGGGACTACACCTTCTACATCAAATATACTCCTGGTAAGGGAAATGTAGTTGCGGATGCATTGAGTCGTCGGGCTCCTGCTCAAGCAAATTGGATTTTGATGCACGATGAGCGTCTAATCCGCGAGCTAGAAGATATGGAGATCATTTGCGTCGATAGAAGAGCGTCTCCTTCAGCATGCTTGAACTGGATGGAAGTTCAATACGACCTTGCCGATCGAGTTCGACAAGCATTGGAGCTGGATGAGAGCATGAAACGCTATAAAGCGGAGACCGTCGATGGGTCAAATGTTGTTTTCTCTTTCGAAGATGGCCTAATGTGGAAAAAGGACATGTTGTGCGTCCCAAATGTTGGCACTCTACGGGCGGAGTTGATGTACGAGGCTCATCATACCAAGTACTCGATCCACCCTGGGAGCACGAAAATGTACATGGATATGAAGAAACTCTTCTGGTGCCCGGGTATGAAGAAAGACATTGCACTCTACGTGGCCAAGTGTCATACTTGCGCGTTGGTGAAGGTTGAATGTCAAAGACCTGGTGGGTTTCTAAAGTCTTTGCCGATTCCGGAATGGAAGTTCGATGATATTTTGATGGATTTCGTGCACGGATTGCCGAGATCGCAACATGGAAACGACGCCATCTGGGTGGTCGTGGACCGATTGACGAAGGTATCACACTTTGTTCTGAACCGGAAGGATGATTCTGTGGAAAAGCTGGCAAAGTTATACGTTGATAATATCGTACGGTTGCACGGGATTCCCCTAGCATCGTCAGTGATCATGATGGGCGGTTCACATCAAATGATTGGAGGCTGATTCATCAATTATTGGGTACCAAGCTAAAGTTTAGCACGACCTTCCACCCGCAAACGGATGGACAGACCGAAAGGACCAATAGGACGATGGAGGACATGCTGAGGATGTGCGCCCTGGACTTCGGAAAGAGATGGGAGGACCATCTCTATATGATTGAGTTTGCTTACAACAATAGCTACCAAGCAAGTATAAAGATGGCACCTTTCGAGGCTCTTTATGGTAGGAAATGTCGCACACCGTTATCTTGAGCTGAAACGGGCGACACTAAGTTGTTAAAACACAAGGACGTGGATGAGGCAAATACATCAATTCGGGCTATTCGGGAGCGGTTGCTCATTGCCCAGGATAGGCAAGCAAAATACTACAATGCAAATCACCGGAATGTCGAGTTCGCCATTGGCGACTGGGTTTATCTCAAGATCAAACCGTTCAAAGGAGTATCGAGGATCTGACGCTTGAAAAAGCTAAGTCCGAGGTACTTAGGACCGTTCGAGATCTTGGAGCGCATTGGTGAAGCTGCCTACCGGCTTGCTCTATCTTCGGAGCTAAGCGGGCTTCATGACGTATTTCACATTTCTGTTTTGCGGAAGGCTGTGAAAGAGCCTACTCATGTTGTTGCGGTCAGCGAAGTGTCGGTAGATGGTGGGCTAGCGACGAAAGTCAAACCCATTTGCATTGAAGACACTGCAGTGAAGCAGTTGCGGAACAAGTCCATTCGGATGGTGAAGGTCCGTTGGAACAACTATGGAAAAGAGGAACTCTCTTGGGAAAGAGAGCAAAACATGCTTGCGGAGTACCCCGAGCTTTTCCTTTCAGGTATAATCTTTTTGTACCTTTCTGTTTTCGGAATTTTGGGCCGAAATTCTGTTAAGGGGGTGGAGTTGTAACACCCCAAAACTTTGAAGCAGAATTGGGCTGCTGGGAGCTAGCGCAGGCGGTAGTGCTACTGCCTGGCGCTAGCCATCTCGACGGTTGCTAGTCGTCGAGACGGCAGCTTTAAGTGTCGACAGATGCTAGCCGTCGAGACGGAAGCTAGCGCAGGCGCTAGCGCTAGCGCGCGATATAGATCCGTGATTTGAAATCGTGGTCGTCAAATCCTTATGTTCTTAAATCTGATGGCTGGGATTTAATCCGGGATTTCTTAAGCCTTGACCAGAGGAGATACTCTCTTTATTCTAAAGTCTTATCTCTTTTCAAGCTTGAGAAAGAGGAAAGTCAAGGAGGAAGAAGAAGGTGTCTTCCACCATTGACGGAGCTCTGAAGCTCCGAATCGCGAGTTGTTTTCAGATCCACGGAGAGCAGCCCGGTGCGGTCCTTTTCATCCGTTTAGAATCTTGGATTCTCATGGTGAACAAGAAAAGGACAAGGGTAACGATCTTCTACTTGGACAAGTGAAGTCCTCCTTTTTATGGCATGTTTGCATGGAAAATCCCCCACCGATTGGTGGAGAAAAGCGAGTTTTCCAGTGGGTTGATCGTTTCGATCCCCTTTGGTTACTTGCATTAGCATCCGGAATCGTAGCACGGATATAGGCATTGTGTGTGAAACCCATCCGGACAGGTTGGTCTGGATTGGTGATGGCTATAGTGATTAATTATGCCGGAGAAGACTCCGTGTTTTGTTTGCGCTATTTTCGGGTTCTGTGTACAGTAGAGTACTGTAGGGAGTCCTGGAGGTAACCTCCAGGAAATACCCGAAGTTGTGGGTGGTTTCGGAGATCTGCCACTACCTCCCGACGCTAGTGCTAGCGCCGGCGGTAGCTCCCAGGGAACTGGTTGTGGAGGTGTGAAACCACCTTTCTTTATTCGGGCCGAGGTGAAGCTGTACCCACGTCGCGACGTTTGATTCCGACGATTTGAGCACGGGCAAAGCTGAACTGAACCCGCTCCCATATCGAATCGGTGAAGAGGTGGCTCCTCGGTGCACCGTATCATGTTGGGATTGGTCCGTAAGGCAAGTTGGTCTTGACGGTCAAAGCTCATGCGAACTCTTTGTTTAAGGAGTTGTTAGGTGTAGCTTAGAGAGTACACCATGAGAGTGCCTTGAGAGCACGAATTGTGTGGCCGTGCGTGCCCACGTTGGTGTTGATTGCTGTACATGTGTTGTTTGAATGTACCTTGACAATCTATGCCTATTACTGTATGCCTGCAGGGAAGGAGTACCACCACCCCGGTTTTAGGGGTGGGGTCATTATAATTTTGGTCAGCTTTAGCTGACCGGTTACCTGTTTGCCACATTTTGGGTGGATCGTTGTTGCAGGTGCAGGTGAGCCAAGCGGGAAATAGCGGGCGGTGGCCCTTTGATGTGTTGGCCCTCGAAGGCCAGCCTCTTTTCTGCTTTTCATGTATTGTCGGCCTGCATGCCGATGTATGTTTTTGGAGTTTTGTACTTTTTGGAAAGTAAGGCCTTAAGGCCGTAACTCTACACTTTATTGTTTCATTCCTGTGATAGTGGACTATTCTAAAAGAAATGTTAAATCTTTATGCTTCTGCTTATGTTTGGTATACTCTGGTGTAGTTCTTTTCTGTATATCTCCTTTTAACACCTAGCTAGTGTGGTTGGTATAGCGTGGGGTCCCGGCCGGACCTACTATTATATTATTCGTACTGGAAGGGTGTTACACCTCCTTCCTCTTTCTTCTCCTCCTTTGCTTCCTCTTCGGGACCTGCCGGCTCCCCCATCTCCCGATCCCACTCCTCTGCTTCGGCCATCCAGGAGATGGTTTTCACGGCCGTCATGTAGCACTACCTCGCTACCTTATGGTCACCCCTTACCCGGACCTGAACTCCTCCCGAGTTGAACTTAAGGCATTGGTGGAAGGTGGAGGGGACGCAGTGGAACGCACTGATAAGCGGCCGTCCGAAGATGACACTATAGCTGCTGGGGGCGTCCACTATGAAAAAGCGGCAATTCCGGGACTGCTCCCCCCCCCCCCCCCCCAGGACCACGTGAAGTCCCACTCCTCCTTCTACCTCCTTCCCCTCCCCGGAGAACCCAAACAACGGTCCATCTGAGGTCAACACCCTCTTGTTCTCCACTTTCATCTAATCGAACGCCTTCTAGAAGATGATGTTAACTGAACTTCTGTTATCCACGAGGATCCGGGCCACCGTGAAGTTCTCAATGGCGGTCTGGATGACCAGCGCATCGCAGAAAGGGTCTTCATGACTCGACATGTCCCTCTGGGAGAATGTAATTTTTTCTGTCAGGGGTGGGGCTTGGGAGGTCGAAGCTACGCTCCGACGATAGATGGTATGGAGATTCGCCTTGCAGGTTGCCTCAAACCCTACACCCCCGTGGATCACTTCGATCCCTCCTCGGGTCCCCACATCGACCATGTCCTCGCACCTTTCATCCTCTTCCTCTCGAGGCAGGACCTCCTTAATCCTCACCTGCTGCTGCTGCCACGGCGCCGGCGCTCTGGCCCTCTTCGTCCCCAAGAACTCCGGGCAAGTGGTCGTTGCGTGACCTTCCTCATCATCGAAGTCACAATACAGCAACGCCACCTCCACCCTCTCGACCTCCACCCCCATGTTCCTCCTTCGGGTTGCTGCCCCTGCTCCACCCCTTGCTCTTCCTCCTCTTCCTCTCCCTATTGCCATCACGTGTTGAGGCAGGGGAGGCATATACCTCAGACCCTGGCTCCACCCCAGCTGAGGTCTCCCCTAGCCTCCATGGAAGTGTCCCCCTCCTGGGGCAAAACCTCTCACTTGACCCTGACATCCTCCACCTTGCTGCCTCCACCCCACCTCCGGGGCTCTGGGCTCGTCCCTCCTTCTTACCTCTAGTTGCCTGACCTCCGGCTCACTGAGCTTTGTTAGCCTCCTGGTGAGCTCTGGGTTTGCCTCATCCCCCTCAATCTCCTCTGTCACCCTCTCCATCAGCTCCTCGTAGGAGACGGGGGCCTTCCTCTTCAATCCCATTTTGAAGAAACTCTCCCTCAGCCCTTGAAAGTGGAGGTTTAGTTCTTATTTATCTTATTAAAAGATCTTGCTTAATTTTTACTTTCAAAGTAAGTGATATATATATATATAAGTGAGTTTGCTGATTTCTGTATGAGTAATAAAATCAAACAGTTAGAGTGCACAGCATAAATAAGAAAATAAAACAAAGTAAACAAGAAGCAATCCAGATGACACAAGATGTATAGTAGTTCCCCTCAACTGGGTACATCTACTCTTCTACTCACTGGTAGGAATCCACTAGGAGGTTGTTGATAAGGTGCCCTCACACCAAGGTGATTTTGATAAGGTGTCCACACACCAATAAGCTTTTGATAAGGTGCTCTAACCAAGATGCAGGTTTTTGCTAAGGTGTCCTGTCACCGAGAGTTAACTTTTGAAGGGAGTTATAACCCTGTACAAGAGGTGGAAAGGAATAAAAGGAAAAACAGAAAGATTTGTTGTTCTTCTCTGTATGAGAAGACTCTTGAAGATCCTAATTTGAAGTTGAATGGATCTTGATGAAGATGTTGAAGAGCTCCCCCTGTCTGATGTAAGTTGATGACAGTTCTGGAGTCCTCTTCTCTTGATTGTACAAACACTCCTTTCTTCTTATGCAGTGATGATCCTGAGCAAATGGTTGTGATTGGTGTCTCAGGATATATGTGATCTGCAAGAAGATGTTAGCAAAAAGAAGATATACAAGAATAGATCTCTTCTTTTTGTATCTGTGTATTCTCTATATATATTCCTATTTCTCTCTGTCTATGTATATTTATATTTTCTGCTCTTCTCTTTATATATAATCCGGAGAAGACTTTTTAATTCTTGCTGGGAATAAGGAAAGAGATAGTCTCTTTAATTTGATTCCTTGGGAAGAGGAGTTTCCGTCTTTGACTTATCTGCAAACGGCTATAAACTTTATTGCCTGCAACGGCTATATCAGAAAAGCATGTTTACAATAATGTTAGTACAGCTGTATAATAAGAATATTTGCTGACAACATTTTTTGTCGAGCGCTGTTCTGAAGGATATTTGTCGAGTGTTGGCTGGCTTGAGTTTGTCGAGCGCCGTTCAGAGAATGCCTGGCCGCTGAGATTATTCTGACTGAATTCGTCGAGCGCTGTTCTGATAGAGATTTGTCGAGTGCTGTTCTGATGGAAATTTATCGAGCGCTGGCTGGCTTGAATTTGTCGAGCGCTGGATGTCTTGAATTTGTCGAGCGTCGTTCGACATTCGTCGAACGCAGAGAGCTTATATTATTTTCTTATATTTTCTCTGATTCGATCGCATTATATTTAATTGATGTTTTTTTTTGTTTTCTTACTTAAGGAAATTGATCTAAGTTATGATATGTTTTAAGATGGAAACTTAAATCTTAAATATGAATCCTAACTCAAATCAAAAGTATCAGCTTTCTTATCTTAGTGAGATTTGGTCTAAGTTTTTAGATGAATTAATGACAAAAGGGGTGGATCCTAACTCAAATCAAAAACTAAGGTTCCAACAATCTCCCCCTATTTGAGTTGGGATCCTAAATCAAATTAAAACTAGTGGCCTGGTAATCTCCCCCTATTTGGTTTAGGATGCCGATAGTTTTAATTTTTATATTCTCCTTTTCTCTCTCACTTGGTAGTTGATCTTCCCATTTTCCCTTTCACTTGGCTTTAATAATTTTTTATTCTTTAAAATTATTTGAGCAACTCTTCTTTCCTAGATTTTGATTTCTAAAGATCTGAATTAAAATTTTCAATTGCAGCAACCTTTAATGGATTCTAAGGAATAAAAAAAACTTTGTCTGATACCTTCTTTCTATAGAATCTCTTAAATCAGAGGAGACTCACACTCAGTCCCATGATCATTTCTGATCAATATAACTACAGTAGAATGCTCAACATGATTTTCAGAGAAATCTGTAAGAATATGAAGTTTATCTGACATTGTTTTTGAGATAGAAAATTCAAATGAATTTTATGTTTGCTGTTTTAATTAGGGATGGAGTTTAATGGTGAAAAACTTTTTGATATCATTTGAAAGTTCTTTTAGAAATATATGTTTCAAGAACTTTGAAATCTGATTTTTGATACCTATTGAAAGTTTTCTTTTGTAGTCATTAAAATATATGTTTGATATTATTTTAAATTTTTCTTGATATTCATTAAGCAGTTTAGCCTTAATTGATTTATTTTGTGCTTTTGAATTTTCTTCAGATTTATTATCTACAGAAGTTAAATGGTTTATGTTTGTTAACTTCTTTTTAATTTCTTTGTTTGATTTTATTGAATCTGTAAATGTTATTTTAAAGACAGATTTGTAATTTGTAGAGGTAGGGTTGTGAATTGAAATTACCTCATTTACCTTTTCTGTTTCATCTTTTGCATCTGGATTTTGGTATGGACCATATATGGCCATCATGCAGAAAGCTCTAGCTCTGTGTTCTTCTTCTTTTTCTTCTTCACTTAGTTTGGTTGATAGTTCTGCATCATAAATATAGTTAGTGAAAGAAGAAGAAGAGGGTTCATTTACCATCCTAGAGAGGGAGTTCCAAATGCTCCTTGCTGAGGTGCAATCATCAATTCTTTGAAAAATGTCTTTTGACATTGATTGGGCCAATATCTGCATAGCCTTTGCATTGACACTTTTCAGTTTTTCTTGATCAGATGAAGGGATTGAGGAAGAAAATCCTGTCAAAACAGATTTGTAAATATTTTCATTTATGACATTCATATATAACTTAATTCTAATTTGCCATAAAGAAAAACTATCCAAATTACATATAAGTGGATCTGAGAATAGAAAATTTGCTTGTGCCATTAAAAAAACTTTTAAAAATAAGTTTAAGAACTAGGTGATCTTTGTGATTTCAGGTGTTAGCCTGTGTGAAAAATCATCTCCTCTAATATCAATTGAAAGTGGAGGTTTAGTTCTTATTTATCTTATTAAAAGATCTTGCTTAATTTTTACTTTCAAAGTAAGTGATATATATAAGTGAGTTTGCTGATTTCTGTATGAGTAATAAAATCAAACAGTTAGAGTGCACAGCATAAATAAGAAAATAAAACAAAGTAAACAAGAAGCAATCCAGATGACACAAGATGTATAGTAGTTCCCCCCAACTGGGTATGTCTACTCTTCTACCCACTGGTAGGAATCCACTAGGAGGTTGTTGATAAGGTGCCCTCACACCAAGGTGATTTTGATAAGGTGTCCACACACCAATAAGCTTTTGATAAGGTGCTCTAACCAAGATGCAGGTTTTTGCTAAGGTGCCCTGTCACCGGGAGTTAACTTTTGAAGGGAGTTATAACCCCTGTACAAGAGCTGGAAAGGAATAAAAGGAAAAACAGAAAGATTTGTTGTTCTTCTCTGTATGAGAAGACTCTTGAAGATATTGATTTGAATTTGAATGGATCTTGATGAAGATGTTGAAGAGCTCCCCCTGTCTGATGTAAGTTGATGATAGTTCTGGAGTCCTCTTCTCTTGATTGTACAAACACTCCTTTCTTCTTATGCAGTGATGATCCTGAGCAAATGGTTGTGATTGGTGTCTCAGGATATATGTGATCTGCAAGAAGATGTTAGCAAAAAGAAGATATATAAGAATAGATCTCTTCTTTTTGTATCTGCGTATTCCCTATATATATTCCTATTTCTCTCTGTCTATGTATATTTATATTTTCTGCTCTTCTCTTTATATATAATCCGGAGAAGGCTTTTTAATTCTTGCTGAGAATAAGGAAAGAGATAAAGTCCCTTTAATTTGATTCCTTGGGAAGAAGAGTTTCCGTCTTTAACTTATCTGCAAACGGCTATAAACTTTATTGTCTGCAACGGCTATATCAGAAAAGCATGTTTATAATAATGTTAGTACAACTGTATAATAAGAATATTTGCTGACAATATTTTTCGTCGAGCGTTGTTCTGAAGGATATTTGTCGAGCGCTGGCTGACTTGAGTTTGTCGAGCGCCGTTCAGAGAATGCCTGGCCGCTGAGATTATTCTGACTTAATTCGTCGAGCGCTGTTCTGATAGAGATTTGTCGAGCGCTGTTCTGATGGAAATTTGTCGAGCGCTGGCTGTCCTGAATTTGTCGAGCGCTGGATGTCTTGAATTTGTCGAGCGCCGTTCGACATTCGTCGAACGCAGAGAGCTTGTATTATTTTCTTATATTTTCTCTGATTCGATCGCATTATATTTAATTGATGTTTTCTTTGTTTTCTTACTTAAGGAAATTGATCTAAGTTATGATGTGTTTTAAGATGGAAACTTAAATCTTAAATATGAATCCTAACTCAAATCAAAATTATCAGCTTTCTTATCTTAATGAGATTTGGTCTAAGTTTTTAGATGAATTGATGACAAAAGGGGTGGATCTTAACTCAAATCAAAAACTAAGGTTCCAACAGCCCTACCGTGAAGGCGAGCTGGAGGGCACACCCAGGCATCTCCTGGGTTAGCAGCACCTCCTCCTGGAATCGATCCGCGTAGCGGGCTAACGACTCCTTGGGTTCCTGCTTGACCTTAAAGAGACACTCAGCGTCCTTCCTCTTCTTCGAAGTCGAGAAACGCAACAAGAAGCTTCGACGAAAGTCTTCAAATGCGTAGATTGACCCCATAGGGAGTTGATGGAACCAAACCCTGGCATTCTCTTTCAGGGTGACGACAAAGAGCCGACACTTAAAAGCATCCGACATAGGCCTGATAGAGACCGAGTCTTCGAACGACTGTAGGTGCTGGACGGGGTCGTCCTTCCCGTGGTAGTAGACCCTGTCCCACTCTCTGAACCCTTCCGGAACGGGTGCGGAAAGCACCAGCTCGCAAAAGGGGCTTCCCCCACCTGTCATCTTCTCCTGCTCCACTCGCCCCACGAGCTCTCTCGCCAGGCTTGAGCTCGCGGGAACCATGCTTGCGAGAGCCACGCTTGTCGGGGCCGCACTCACGGGAGCTGTGCTCGTCGGAGCTGGGCTCGCCCGCACCGAGCTCGCTTGCGCCGTGCTCGCCTGCGCCGCGCTTGCTTGCGCCGCGCTCGCCAGAATCTCGCTCGGCGGGTTGGCGAACAGGTCTCGCCCCACCAGGTCTCGCGCCGACCCCCTTGCCACCTCCTTTTTAGCCCTTCCTCCCGGGGCATTCTCGCCAGCCGCTGGAGGAGGGAACACCTGAGGCGTCGGGGTCGCGAACTCGCTTTGCAACGCTGCGACGGCGAATCTGATGGTGTCGAGGACTTCCCTCCTGAAGTCTGAGAACATCCTTGGCGTCACCACCGGGGGTGACCCGCAAAACTCCTCGCCCTGCTCTTTATCTCCTGCCATGTCCCTTCCTTGGAACTTTCTTGGACTAGCTACACCCCACGCTCACCGCACCAAAATGTTGAAACCAATTTCTTGGTCTCTTGTGAAGCTCGATCCCTCAACAAGTTGAGGGGTAGCTAGCACTTACTGGCTCCTTGGATGGAACAAACCGGAAACTCAAAACAAAACTTAGACCCTTGGTCGCAGCGAGGAGGTCCCACCATAAACCCAGAAGATCTTTGCGCGCTTCCCCTCCTAAGACAAAGCTGAGACTGGGCACCTTGGAGAGCTAGAGAGTTAAGCCAAGAAAGCCTAGGGAGAAGGAAACTCAGAGTACTCCAGTTCGAATCCTCTCCCAAGGTGCCCTTCAAGGTCTATTTATAGTTTTTTGCTTGTGGTCTGCTAATAGCAGAATCCCGCCTTACATTCTTACTATACGCAGCCCAAAATGGTCTGCCAATAGCTAAACTCCGTTGTTTGGAAGGGCTAACTGCAGACCGCCAAGGGCTTTTGGGTAAAAACATCCCTGGACCCTTGCTGGGCGAGCCGCACCAGAGGCTTCCTCTCGCGAACTATAAAACCTGATTTGCATGTCTTCTTGCGATCTGATGGCGAGAGCCCAGCTCGCCCGCTCCCTGCGAGCGTCCACCGGGGAACCGGCTCGCTTGCCTCATGCGAGCGGCTACCGAGGGGCTTGCTCGCCTGCCTCATGCGAGCGGGCCCTTCGATGGACTCTGGCTCGCCCTCCTTATTACTTCTCTAGCCTGTTGGTCTTTCAATCTCTACTCACCTCCTGGCGAATATCGGGATTGTACAGAGTGGGAGAGAGAGAAAGAGAGTGAGGGGGGGGGGGGGGGGGGGGGAGAGTGTGGCAAAGACGAAAATAGAGGGGGGGAAATAATCTTTGTAAGTATATACGTATTTTTTTACGAAATAAATATTGTAATATTGATGTATATTGTTTTACGGTCATTTCGTGTGCTCATATGTATATGTTGCGGGCGCAGCCCACATACGCATCGAGCACGGGCAAAGCCCGTGCTGAAGCGGGTGAAGCCAGCCTGGATGCGGCCGAAGGCCACCCGACAGCATCGTGTCAGGGGTGAGCGAAGCCAACCGTCGCTGGCCAAGTACTGTCGCGCTTGGCTGTAGGGGCAGAGCCCCGTGCCTGTCACTCGCTGGCTGGGTACTGTTGCGCGGGCGGGCTTCGCCCGCCCCCGGCCAAGCGCGATTCGCCCTCCCCCGGCGGGCTACGCCTATGACGCTCCGGGCTGCGCCCGCATTAAGCCGGTTGTGTCTACAACATATACATATGAGTACTCAAAATGACCGCACAAAAATTTTAATTAATATTTTATAATTTTTTTTACAAAAACATTTATATTTTAACAAATATTCATTTTAAAGTAGATCTAGAAGGTTTAATGATTACCTATCATAATAGGTGTAGAAGGTCTACTAAAAAACTTTTGAATTTTATGAATTTCCATCATTATTTTTATTATAGGGATATAGTGTAATTACACAAATAGCAATTATATTTTATGAATTTCCATTTTTTCATAATATATGTTAAGTCAGTGGAGTAAAAGAATGATGCTATATTTGGCAATTTTGAATGTTGCACCAAATGCAACTTCTTGTATCTTTAACTACTACATACAAGAAGTTACCTTTGGTGCAACATTCAAAAATGACAAATATAGTCTCATTCTTTTACTGCAACGACTTAATATGTATTATGAAAATTGGAAATTCATAAAATATAATGGCTATTTGTGTATATATAGAGAGAGCGATGTTAAATGTAGGCCGGTTTTGGCTATATGCAGGCCTCGAATAATTGCAGGCAAAAAAATTATTCATGCAGGCCAAATTTCAAATTTACATACCATATTCAAAAATCAAATTAATATTTCCCTAAATAAATCACCAAACAAAACATCATTCATAAAATAATTAAGTAAAATATCATGTGTGCGAGGATGCGTTGAATGTCACTGTTTCGTCGGTAAATCTGGGAGAGTTATTGATGGAGTATCCTTAAAGGCGCTAAACGCACCTCATCCATGGGGTGCGGTTATCCAAAGAACCTCCACTAGCGACGTAACTACCAGAAGTATAACCATCGCCGCCATCCCCGCCAAGGCCGCCATCGCCACCATCGCCGACAACGTCGCGATCGTCGCCATCGCCGTAGCAAATACCCATGAATAGCTTTAGGCCAGTTGTAATTTAAAAACACATCGGACTCGGACAAACGAGTAAACTCCTTGGGGACACAGTTGCATGGAAGGAAAAAACACATAATACATGAAGTATTAAACAACTCGAATCATTTTTCCTGAAGTTTTAAAAGGAAAAATGATATCTTTTTTTAAAAAAATGTGGTCTGCATATAGCTAAAATCGGCCTGCGTTTAACATCGCTATTTTTAAAAAACTGTGACCTGCATATAGCCAAAACTGATCTGCGTTTAACATCGATATATATGTCTATATATATATATATATGTGTGTCTATATATATATGGGTATGCTGGAAAAACGAGCGACGCGGATTTACCCAAAATCCGCGCGTTCGACGAAAGCGAGGCTCCGTTCGACGAAACACGGGCTCCGAACAACGGGACGGGCGAACGACGAACGGCGAATGGCTCCGTTCGACGAATAATATATGTTCGATGAACGCTGGGCTAAAGATATATGTTTATACAAGCAACGCCCGTGTTCGTCGAACGGAGTCATTCGTCGTTCGTCGATCGTCGATCGAAGCCATTCGCCGGGCTAAAGATATATGTTTATACACGCCCGCCGTTCGTCGATCGAAGCAATTCGCCGTTCGTCGATCGTCGATCGTGGCCATTCGCCTTTCGTCGATCGGCGAATGGCCACGATCGACGAACACGATCGACGAACGGCGAATAAGCTTCGATCTGTAGCCCGTCGTTCGTCGAACGAAGCCATTCGTCGTTCGTCGATCTTTAGCCCGCCGTTCGTCGATCGAAGCCATTCGCTTCGCCCGCCGTTCGACGAATAATATATGTTAGACGAATAATTTATGTTAGCCCGTGTTCGTCGAACGGAGCCCCGTCTTCGGCGAACGGAGCCCGCGTTCGTTGAACGCGCGGATATAGGGCAATTCCGCGTCGCGCATATACATTAATCTGTATATATATATATATATATGTCTATATATATATACATACGAGTGACAGTGCACGGGGGCCCCCGTGCGGGAGACATTTGTCGTGGGTAAGACATTTGTCGTGGGGGCGACATTTGTCGTGGGCGGGGACATTTGTCGTGGGCGGGGAAATTTGTCATGGGCGGCAACATTTGTCGTGGGGGGCGACATTGGTCAAGGGCGGCGACATTGGTCGTGCGCGGGGACATTGGTCGTGGGCGGGGACATTGGTCGTGGGCGGGGACATTGGTCGTGGGCGGGGACATTGGTCGTGGGCGGCGACATTGGTCGTGGGCGGTGACATTCGTCGTGGGGGCGACATTGGTCGTGGGCAGGGACATTGGTCGTGGGCGGTGACATTTGTCGTGGGGGCGACATTGGTCGTCGGCGGCAACATTTGTCGTGGGGGGAGACAATGGTCGTTGATGGCTACATTTGTCGAAGGCGGCGACATTTGTCGTGGACGGTGACATTTGTCATGGGATGCGACATTTGTCGTGAGCGGCGACAATTGCCTTGGGCGGCAACATTTGTTAATAGAGTGATAATCAAAACAAACAATATCCAAGTGTTAAATAGATTATCAGTTTACAGAAAAAACTCGAAATTGGTACACTATGCATTTTTTTTTTAAAACGCACATTCGTAAAGGTTGCAAAATACGGAAATATTTTTCCCCTCAAACGGTTTGTAGAAATGCGCAATAGAAGCGCCCATGAAGTGTATCAATGAAACTGAGGCCCTACGTGAGTGGAACGGAGTGAGCCGTGACATTGGTCGTGGGCATCGACATTGGTCATGAGCGGCGACATTAGTTGCGGGCGGCGACATTGGTGCGAGGGAGACAACATTGGTGCAAGGGCGGCGACATTGGTGCAAGGGCGGCGACTTTGGTGCGAGAGCGGCAACATTTCTTGTGGGCAGCTTTCCCTTTGATCCATGTTCAAGTGTCTAATTTAAAAAAAGTCATTATAGATTAAATGTCTATAGATTAAAAGCGTATCAATTATGATACATTTTAAGTAGTTGTTTAAAGTTTGCTTCAGCAAAAGGTACCAACCACCATAACAACTCAAAATTACCAATTAAAAATGTTTAAAGCCCAGACTCTCCATCCAGCCAGTGGTCGGCAAGTTGGCTTCACCCCCAACGGATTGCAGGGCAGCCACTTAAGAGAATCTCACTCCATCAGTTCTAGTTCTTATTTAAGAAATTTTTGTTTTTAAATTCCATGGATGCGGGTATTAGGTAAAATAACACATTCAAAATAACTTTCATAAACACATTCACCATCCAATTTGAAAAAAAAAAAGCTTTCAGAAACATTGTCGAGCTAATTTCACTTCTGATATCTCACACATATAGGCGAGTATTGGGGGCATGTTGTGCAATTGGTTGAAGCCTACATTCAACGTCAAACATGCATTATACAAAAAAAATCAAACAAAGAAAAAAAAAGGCATTGAGCATGGTACATATTCGATAGCAGTCATAAAACTCTTGTGATCAGAATTAAAAATAAAGAAAACATATTTAGATCACATTGTCGGTCTGCTTCGTCGTCTTCACGTCACAATTCAAGAATTCTCTCGAGCCCGTCAGCAAGTAGACAATGTGCGATGTTGTTGGAATGGAACCTGCAATGTTGAAGAACATTGGTTGAAGCCTGATTAGGGGAAAAAAGATAATCATAAACAGTCAGTCTAATTTGAAAAAAAAAACTTTCAGAAACTTAGTTACTCAATGCTCAATCATCATCACTTCTTGTTCCTCAACATACAACTAATGCATGCAAAAGGGAAAAAATTTCATAGCTTGGTAACTTGAATAGAGATCGTCGGCAGGAACCCGGATAAGCAAAGACGATCTATTTTATAACTTGATGGAATTCTCAAGTTTTAATTAAATGCAATAAAGCAAAGACAGATTCTAAAATGTGTTACCATCTTTAAAATCAACTCCACCGCACTATTCCTTCAAGTGTGCCATCAAGTTAAAATCATATTTTAGAACTGAAATCTTAATTCTAAAATTTCCTAAAGCTTTCTCCGGCTCTGATTTCAAAATCATTCCATTTTCCTAGGAAACTATAGATGGCCCCTCCCAACTAATTATTCAACACAGAATGCCACTTCTCTTTAATTCAGGAGAGGTGTTATGGAATCATATTAAGCAAGGTCACAAACATGAAGAATTTATAGTTAGAGAGTACATGTACCTTAGTGTACGGAGAACACTGTGTCCCGATATTAGTGAAGTTTCAGATGGTTCTCAAACTCTGTCGAAACAAATAAAAACATTCTTTTGATTAAGGATTTTTTTATGTAGCCCTCTTCCAAGCAGTTGAGATAAAATAAAATAAAAATGAAACCAAAAGCTGAAATTAGTTGAGGGTTGAGAGCAGACATTTGTTTGTTGTGAACTTGGAGGGAGAGGATCGTATGCGGCTGATTCAGCTGAATGCGGTGGGTGTTGAAATCAAAAAATGAAACCCATAAAAAATTAAAAATGAGCACTGCAGCATCTGCACATTTTCATACTAATAACAACATATTATTTCCAATCTTTTAGGGGGAAAATGATGAGAGAACTATTTTATGCTAATCTGAAAAAAATGAGCACACTTTCATACTAATAACAACATATTATTTCCAATCATCCCGGACTTCCAGTGAGAGTGTTATGGCTACTTCATCGATTGTGACAGTAGTTGAAGTTAGCAGATCCCTGGAAGATTTTTAGAGAGGGAGAGGCAGCGTAAGCATATGACATGGAAATGTATATCTTCATGTATTGTTGGAGCATTATTTTAGAGAAAAGAAAAAGAAAGCAGGCAAAGCACATGTATATCTACAATTTTTTTAAAGATTAGTTGGTGTATGTACTCTTTTTTCTCAATCTAGCAACGTTGGTTGCACATTGAACACTGAACATTATCATTACATATATATTGAACACTAAAGACAACTATTGAGAACAAAAATTAGTCATTCAACACAACACTCCCACTAAACACAGAACACACAAAATTTAACACAGCACAATCAGTGGACACAAAACAGTCACAAAACAGTAATCAAAGAACTCCAAGACAAAATTCAATCGCTCAACTCCAAGTCAATACGTGTCTGTTCTTTTTTCTCAGAAAATTAGTGCATCTTACACCTATTTGCTTGCAGATGTAAGCAAACTTATTACATTGTTCATGCATCCCTGCATTTCTGCATTTCTGCATTTCTGATAGTTTGCCGGAGAGGATTGAGTTTTGGCTACATGAGGGTTCAAGATTAAACCCTATAAATCTCTAGCCAAATAATCCAAATTTGGGAAAAAACTTAAGCAGCAAAATTCAAAACCCATACAAAATCATGCAACTTCAACACAGAACATAAGAAAATAGAAAAGTGGTCAAAAAGGAGAGAAAACTTGAGCCAAATAAATAAAAACAGATTTCTTATAATTAAACTTAAAATCAAACATATGATATTAACTGCCATATTCTATTAGCACCACAACAAATTTTATTTTCACACCTGCGGGCTATTAGCATTCCGCCAAAAAACAAAAAAAAATTAAATTTCTTCATTCCTTTCAAACCACAAAATGCAATGCTTGATCGATGATCGGATTACTATCTCACACTGCTCACCGCTATCCAAGGCGACAAAATACAATGCTTGATTGATGATCGGATTACTATCTCACACTGCTCACCGCTATCCAAGGCAACAGGACATTGACTTGGGAATCCATGCGTTCCTCTGAGTTCATGGATGAATAAAAAATAGAGACATGAGTGGACTCACCTCAGTTCAGTTCTATCTTTGATTGCTTTGAATCATCTCCCAAATGAGCCAACATCGTTCATATATCTAATCCATCCAAAACCTGCTTACAGAAAATGATAAATAAAAATCAAATGGCAGATTATTTACTTTGTAAGATATAGAACTATATAATTTTATCAATAAATATTGCAGTATCCGGCCAAGTTGGACGATTAAAAAAATTATGGAAGTGTTTTGTGACTTTAGAGTAATGCAAAAGAAAAAGTACTAGTAGTTCTATTTGGTAAGGATGTAAAGGTATACGTTTTAGTTTTTGAATATATAGGTCTCTTTGGATGTTAAGGTAGTTATTAGCAGACCTTGTAAGGACGCTGAGTTCGGCTTAGTTCCCTTCTTCGAGCATTAGTAGCATCGCGTCTGTCTTGTATTGATGCATATATTAGAGGTCTTCCTCTAGGACGATATGTTCCAGGGGGGCAAGGGGGTTGCAGTAGATCCATTTCCATGGTTGTGTGCCGCGTGAAGATAACGTAGTTCGCGTCTTCTTGCAATACGTGCATCTTGTTGTGCCCTCGTCGGCATCCCTAAATGTCGATCAGCATGAGCAAGACAATTGGTAAGAGCTTACATTGCAGATAGCAAGCAATATCTTTCAAATTGTATTTCATATAAAGCAATGCAAATAGAATGGAGGACATCATATTCTCTCAATAAGGGACTGGAAGCTGGCATATTATGACAATAACCACAAAAGAAATTCTTGGTATTGCAAAAGATGGATAATAAGGAGTAGATTTCATTAAATGAAAATATAACTAAAACAAAAATGAATCTAATTATACTAAAAAATGCAGCTCGGAAGCAGTAAAATATAGAATTGGAGAAGATAACCAAGTGTGCATACCCAAATCAATGAATTTACTTACATTGCCTACCCAAATCAAACCCAAGAACTCTGTGATTGAATGATTAACTTGATGACCTGGAAACATAATGCTAAACACGAACCATAAAAACCTGTAAAATTAACACTTATATACAAAAATATAAATTAGGAGTATATGCGAGCGAAGTAGTATTCAACAGTACACATTGTTAAAATTTTTGATTTGAATCGTTTAGGAGTAAGCAGGAGTTGCATCAACTGAGTTATAGCCAAACAACCACAATATGCCACACAGCAACACAAAGCTTTATTGAATCACAATACTTGATTACAGTGCGAGGTATACATGACGAGACATGATTCATAAGAATCACGGAGGAGAGAAGAACAAAACACACCAAAAAACAAAAACTGGCGGCTTGACAAGCAGAGACCGCACAGACCGCTGAACTCCAGAGATCGCCCGGCTTGACCTGAGACCGCACGAACAGAAAACAGCCAAGATGACTTCAGACCGCCACCTCAGACCGCACTGCAAGACGCCACCTCAGACCGCACGAACTGGAGCTTATTGAACAAAGAACAGAAGCTGTCGCCAGACCGCAACTCAGATCGCCTAACCGCTGAAGGTCGCCTGATCGCTGAGCTCGCTGCGAACAGCACAAGAACAATCATAAACCAATTCGCAGGCAAGCCGCTGCCGAACTGTTTATTCAAGCCCGCTGGGAAATCACCAAGGAAGGAGACCGCAACCTGCTGACCGCAAACCTGCGAACACAACAAACAGTCAACTCGCTTTCGAGACCGCCCGACCTCAAAGTTGAGACCGCACGAAATAACCCAAGCTTTAGTTCTTACAGTTCTCGTTAAGAATGACGGGCCATGCACCCCTATTTTTAAGCGACAAGATGGATGTCGTCACCGTCGCAAGAGAGATACAGTTACCACCCGCCAGATCGCCAGCGGTCTCACAGAGCAGACCGCGCGATCACACCACTTGGACAACATTCTGTCCAAGACCGCAGATCAGCAGCAGACCGCGCACAGGCCGCGCGAACACAAGACCACGCACAAGCCGTGCGGACACAAGAACACTCCTTCCTTAGATCACCAGGAGCAAACCAAGAACATCTGGCCGACTTCAGACAAGTCGCCAGACTAACCTGCATAAGCCGCCCGGTCACAGCGGTTACACAAGAACAGACCGCCCGGTCTTTTTACAAAGGAGCAAGACCGACCAAGCAGAGCAGACCGGAAAGAGACCGGAACAAGCTAGAACAAACCGGCCAACCAGCAGACCGCCAGAACCAGACCGGCAGAGCACCATCATAGAGACCGCGCGGTCTCTGCGGTCACAAAAAATCAGACCGCCGGTCACCTTCCACTTCACTTCAACATTTCAACACTCCCCCTCGAAGTGGGAAGTGGAAACTAGCCCAAGTAAACTTCGCAATCGAGTAAACGGTCCCTTTGCCAGCGGCTTTGTGAAGATGTCTGCAACATTGTCCGCACTCCGAACATGCTCGACCATAAGAGATCCTCTCAACACCTTTTCACGAATGAAATGGTGCTCAATCTCAATATGCTTGGTCCTCGCATGACAGACTGGATTATTAACCAGCTTGAGAGCACTCTCATTGTCTCCGCATAGCATAGTGGTACCTCGAACCTCCTCATGAACGTCCTCCACCAACCTCCTGAGCCAAACGGCTTCCTGAGCTGCCAAGGCCGAATCCTTGTATTCCGCTTCTGTGGTAGATACAGACACCGAGTCCTGCTTTTTGCTGCACCAAGAAATAGCTGTGGGGCCCGCCATAAAGACAAAACCAGACATTGATCTCCGATCATCCACGTCTCCCCCGTAATCAGCATCCATGTATCCAAGCAACTCCAAGCTTGACCCTCTCCTATATAGGAGACCCAAATCAGAGGTCGACTTCACATATTTCAAAATTCCTTTAGCCGCCAGAAGATGAGGCTTTCGTGGTTCCGTCATGTACCGACTCACTTTGCCAACTGCATAAGCAATATCTGGCCTCGTGATTGTCAAGTAAATCTAGCTCCCAACCAGAGCTCGGAACACCAACGGATCAGATAGACCTCTCTCCTCATCCTTTCGAAGTTTATGATGTTGTTCCAGAGGTATAGAGCTGTTCTACCCTTCCTCCATGCCGAATCGTTGAACGATCCACTCCGTATATCCAGCCTGAGAAACGAACACTCCGCTCTCCCGCCTCTGAACCTCGAGTCCAAGGAAATGGTGAAGCTCACCCAGATCCTTCATCTCAAACCTGATAGCAAGCTCGGCTCTTAGCCTTGCTACTGCCTCCTTTGAGTTCCCGGTGACAATCATGTCATCCACATACATCAGAACAATAACCTGAAGCACCCCCTCCTTCTTGATGAACAAGCTAGAATCAGAGTCTGAAGCAAAGAACCCGCAGAATAGAAGATACTCCGCGATCTTTCCATACCACGCCCGAGGCGCTTGCTTCAACCCATATAGGGCCTTCTTCAGTTTGCAGACGTTGTCCGGACAATCCTCCGAGATGAAGCCCGACGGCTGGATCATGAAGATATCCTTGTCAATCTCTCCGTATAAGAAGGCATTCTTCACATCGAGCTGTCAAATCTCTCATCCACTAGATGCCGCCGAAGCAATAACAAATCGAACCGAGGTCATCTTTGCCACTGGACTGAACGTCTCATCATAATCTTCTTCGTACTGCTGTGAGAACCCACGAGCCACAAGGCGAGCCTTGTATCGCTCGATCGTGCCGTCAGCTTTCTTCTTGAGTTTACAAACTCATTTGCATGTCACAGGGGTAATGCCCTTGGGCCTGGGCACTAGAGACCAAGTCTCATTCTTCTTGAGAGCATCCATCTCCTCCTGCATAGCAATGTCCCACTGCTCCACGCCTTTGGCCTTCTCAAAGCTCGGCGGCTCCCTCTCATCCAAGGGACCAGCGAATAAACATGAGACAAAGCTCACCATGTTTCCTCCTGTGTATCGATCTGGTGGCTTGATAGTCCTCTTCGACCTCCTAAGAGGTTGCTCCTGACTAACCACCTCCTCAGCTGCTTCTTCTGTGCTAGCTCCTCTTCCAGACGAACTTGGAGCATCGCTCCCCCTGCTTCCAGAACCTGAAGCCTCCATCTCAGAGCTTGACACAGCTGGAGCCCCTGGTGAAACAGGCAACTCCACTTGAAGATTTTCCGCAGCCTTCCCTTCTTCATCAACCCTGCTCTCCGGTAGTTCAACTCCTGAACTCCCCTTCTAGGAAGTCACCTCATCGAACACCACATCCCGAGATACCACTGATCTCCGTGTCTCAGGATCCATGCATCTCCATCCCTTCTTCCGCTCATCATATCCAACAAAGACTAGCTTCCTTGCTTTCGCATCTAGCTTTGTTCGAAGAGCATCAGGGATATGCACATAACAGGTTGACCCGAACACCCGAAGGTGTGCAACACTCGGCTTCTCCTTGAACATCAGTTCGTGAGGGGTCTTCATGTTGATAGGACTTAGAGGCATCCTGTTGATGACGTATGTGTGAAATTTTTCGTAGACCTTTATGGAGTGAGCAGGAAAGTTACACTTTAGAGATTCAAGCCAAACAACCAGAAACAAATGGAGGCAAACAAGTAATCTTTATTGATAACATAAACTTCATTACAGGATGAGGTATGTTTGGCGAGACATGATTTCGCCAACATACAAAACCAAAGAGGAGAATACAGAAACTTTAAGGAAGATAAATGAGACCGCTCCAGACCGCTCGGTCTCCTTGCCGATCTCTGCAAGCTGCCTGACCGCACAACACTGCCGGTCACAGAACACCACCACAGACAGCTGAGCAGACCGCACCCTCCTTTTGAACTCTACTGATTCTCCCGAACTCCAGCAACCCACACTGCAAGCCGCAGACCGCCCGAACACTTTCAGAGGAAGAGGTGAACGCTGCAGACCGCACTATCCGCAGAAGCTGCACAAGAAAAGCTCAATCAGCAGACCGCCCGGTCACAATAATAGAGACCGCAGGAATTAGAAAAAAAACTCAGCTTACACTTGGTGTGTCATGATTTGCTGCTATAGTGACTCCTATTTATAGGTGTGGGACCTGATCCAGTCACCGCCCTATGAGATAGGATCACCGCCTTCAGATCGCGCGACCAGACCGGTCAACCCGCGCGATCAACAACAGTTCTTTCTGCTTCATTTGATGAGCTCGCCGGCTTCACCCCAGACCGCGGGAGATCGCCACTCCCTCAGTCAGATCGCGACTCTGCAGGAGATCGCCAGACCGCCAAGAAGCCACCCACCACCAGTGTTTGCTCGAGACCGCAAACACTGCTTGTTCGCCACAAGACCGCGAACACCTGTTCGCATACCAGCCTCCTCCTGAGACCGCGAACAAAGACCGCGCGCACCTGTTCGCATACCAGCCTCCTCCTGAGACCGCGAGCAGAGACCGCGCGACTAAGATCCTGTGCGGTCACACCAGACCGGCACAACCTTGAAGAAGATAGCCCGCCACGCGGTCACAGGCAGACCGCGCGGCCTCACCTTCAACCGCCTTGGATAGATACCAGCGGTCATGCCAGGAGACTGCGGCTAGGCTAAGACAAGCCAGACCGCAAAAACAGATCATCATGTCGTGCGGTCTCACCAGACCGCCCGACCTCCTCCCAGACCGCCCAGATCCAAAAACTCCACAAAACTTCCACTTCAACATTTTCAACACTCCCCCTTGAAGTGGGAAGTTGAAAACAGCCCCAGTAGGCTCCTTAGCTGTGTGAACGGCCTCTTTGCCAGCGCCTTTGTGAAGATGTCAGCGACATTGTCCTGACTCCTAACATGCTCGACCGAAAGAGACCCCTCCAGCACCTTCTCACGAATGAAGTGATGCTCGATCTCGATATGCTTGGTCCTCGCGTGACAAACTGGATTAGTAACCAGTTTGAGAGCACTCTCGTTGTCGCCGCGGAGCAGAGTCGGACCCTGAACCTCCTTATGAACGTCTCCAACCAACCTCATAAGCCAGATGGCTTCCTGAGCTGCCAAGGTCGAAGCCTTGTATTCCGCTTCCGTGGTTGAGACCGACACGGAATCTTGCTTCTTACTGCACCATGATATAGCCGTGTGGCCCGCCATGAAGACGTATCCAGACGTCGACTTCCGATCATCCGAATCTCCCCCGTAATCAGCGTCCATGTACCCATGCACTTCGAAGCCCGCATCCCTCTTGTAAAGGAGACCCATATACGAGGTCGCCTTGACATACTTCAGAATGTTCTTGGCCGCTAGCAGATGAGGCATCCGTGGCTCCGCCATATACCGACTCACTCTGCCAACTGCATATGCAATATCCGGCCTAGTGATCGTCAGATAGATCAAGCTCCCGACCAGAGCGCGGAACACCAACGGATCTTGTAGAATCCTTCCCTCATCCTTCCGAAGCTTCAAAGCCTTCTCCAGAGGTGTGGAAGTGCACTTCCCTTCCTTCATGTCGAACCGCTCCACGATCCGCTCTGCATATCCAGCCTGGGACACCAGCATTCCACTCTCCTTCCTCTGCACCTCGAGTCCAAGGAAATGGTGCAACTCACCTAAATCCTTCATCTCGAACCTGATGGACAACTCAGCCCGAAGCTGCGCTACCTCCTTCATCGAATTCCCCGTCACGATCATATCGTCGACGTATAGCAGCACGATGACTTGAAGCTCCCCGCTCTTCTTGACGAACAAGCTTGAGTCTGAGTCTGAAGCACCGAATCCACAGAATAAGAGATATTCTGCTATCTTCCCATACCACGCCCTCGGCGCTTGCTTCAACCCATACAGGGCCTTCTTCAACTTGCAGACATGCTCCGGAAAATCTTCAGATACGAAGCCTGACGGCTGGACCATGAAGATGTCCTTGTCAATCTCGCCATACAAGAACGCATTCTTTACGTCGAGCTGCCAGATCTTCCACCCCCAACACGCCGCCAAGGCAATCACAACCCGAACTGAAGTCATTTTCGCCACCGGACTGAAAGTCTCCTCATAGTCTTCACCGTATTGCTGCGAGAAACCCCGAGCCACAAGGCGAGCCTTGTATCGCTCGATACTGTCGTCGGCCTTCTTCTTAAGCTTGTAGACCCACTTGCATGTCACAGGGGTGATGCCCTTGGGCTTGGGCACCAGAGACCAAGTCTCATTCTTCTCAAGAGCACTCATTTCTTCCTGCATAGCCGACTCCCACTGTTCCACGCCTTTGGCCTTTTCAAAGCTCGACGGCTCCCTCTCATCCAAGGGACCAGCAAAGAAACATGAGGCGAAGCTCACCATGTTTCCTCCTGTATAGCGATCAGGGGCAATGATAGTTCGCTTTGATCTCCGCAACGCCTTCCCCTGACTCGCAGTATCCTCAGCTGCTTCTTCTCTAGCTTCTCTCCCAGACGTACTCGGAGCATCGCTCCCCCTGCTTCCTGAACCAGAAACCTCTGTCTCAGAACTAGATATTGATGGACCACCTGGTGACACAGGTACCTCCACCTGAAGATTTTCCACAGCCTTCTCCGGCTCCTCCACCCTGCTTTCTGGTAGCTCAACACCAGAACATCCCTTGTAAGATGTCACCTCATCGAACACGACGTCGCGAGATACAACAAATCCCCGCGTCTCGGGGTTCATGCACTTCCAGCCCTTCTTCCGATCGTCATAACCCACGAAGACTAGCTTCCTTGCTTTCGCATCTAGCTTCGTCCGAAGTGCATCTGGAACGTGTGCATAGCAGGTGGAACCAAACACCCGAAGGTGTGCCACACTTGGCTTTTCCTTGAACATCAGTTCGTGCGGGGTCTTCATATTGATGGGACTAAGAGGCATTCGATTGATGACGTAGACAGCACAAGACATTCCCTCCGCCCAGAAGGACTTTGGGATACACTTGACATGCAGCCAGCATTTGCAGGTCTCCGTCAGATGACGGATCTTCCGTTCTGCAACTCTGTTTTGTTGTGGAGTATGCGCACAAGTAAGCTCCCTCCGGATGTCTGCATTCCTGCAAAAAGTAGAGAACTCACCAGAGGTGAACTCCCCTCCGTTGTCAGTCCTCAGCTTCTTAACCAGCAATCCAAGCCGACCCTCCACGAGCTCCTTGAACTCCACAAATTTGGCAAACGCCTCTGCCTTCTCCTTCAAGAAATATACCCAGACATATCTGGTGTAATCATCGATCAACACCAGCATATATCTGCTGCCTCCGAGGCTTGGGGTAGCAGTCGGGGCCATCAAGTCACCGTGGATGCACTCCAACGGCACACTACTCCTTGTCTGCGACTTGTCAAACGGAAGCCGATGTGACTTGCCGAACTGACATCCAGCGCAAACATGACCGTCACCATAAGAGGATAGACTAGACAGGCCCTTGACCAGACCTTTCACCGCCATAGCTTTCAGCTTATCCATTCCTACGTGCCCCAACCTCTCGTGTCATATCACGGCACTATCATTCGTCCGCATCTTGTCAACATAAGAACTTGTCGATAAAACGAACAAGTCTTTAGCTCTCCTCCCCACATGAACTACCTCAGCCTTCACTGCCTCCACATTCCGAAACCTCACTTCTGTTGGGCCAAACAGAGCGTGATACCCAGCATCTACAGCGTTGGTCACCGAGAACAGGTTTTTCCTCATTCCGGGCACATGATAGACACTCTTCAAAGTTAGTGGCCCCCTATCACTGTTGGCGTAAACTTTCCGTTTGACCGAAGTCAAAGGAAAATTATATAATTAATATTTATATAAATATTAATTATATATTTGGCTGATTTAGACTGGCATTTATTATTATGGCTTAATGGTGGCAGCCACTTATCACGGGTATTGGAAGATTGGCGTGGAGAGTCATTTTCTCTCTCTGCCACATGTCTCTCTCTGCCACATGTCTCTCTCCCTTTTGTTGGCAGAGCCTATATATAGGCATTTTCGGTTTGCATAAAAAAAAGAATAGCAGCTTCAGCAATAGCATTTGTGAATTGAGCGGTTAGCAAATTTGAGACCGGAAGAATAGCAACGCGTGAAGATTTCCGGAAGAATAAAATAATCGAGCGGTCTAATTTATCGATCTCCTTATTCGGAAAAGTGTGAACACTTTTTCTTGCGAGTTGTAGATGCTGGCGGACAGGAAAGCACAAGAGCAAAGTGAAAACAGCGATCTCCATTGGGCGGTCTCTTCCTGCGTGAAAAACTGCGATCTCCATTGTGTGTTGAGTTGTATTGTGGTGTGTTGAGTTGTAAACACCTGATGTGTTTGTTGTTAATTTTTC
The DNA here is from genome assembly GCA_033032865.1 of Dactylorhiza incarnata. NCBI lineage: Eukaryota > Viridiplantae > Streptophyta > Magnoliopsida > Asparagales > Orchidaceae > Dactylorhiza > Dactylorhiza incarnata. The sequence goes on along the minus strand of JAWHQI010000133.1, from coordinate 3,950,561 downwards.
ATTTACAAAAGTTGTAACAAACCTTTATATAGTTTTAAAAGGCTTGCGTTTATATCAATTTTTGCGTGGTGTCCATTGTTTCTGTTTCCAACAGTGGTATCAAAGCGAGGTTCCGAACCTTGGAAGAAACTCCGAAGGGTTGAAGAGGTGAAGACTTGAAGTGATGGAGATGATAAATGCTATGCCGGGTCAAGTTCCTAAGTTAACGAAAACTAACTATGGGAACTGGAGCATCCAGATGAGAGTGCTGCTAGCCTCAAAGGAGCTGTGGGATGTAGTGAATAATGGCTATACTGAGCAAACTACTGAACAAGATGCGGCGTTGACTAACGCACAGAAGACGACACTTAGAGAAGCAAGGAAGGCAGACAAGAAAGCTCTGTTCTTGTTATATAAAGGGGTTGACGAAGCGACCTTCGAGAAGATCTCGGAAGCTAGAACTTCTAAAGAAGCATGGGAGATTTTGCAACGCTCCATGCAAGGAGTTGACAAGGCTAAGAAGGTGAAGTTGCAGTCCCTCCGTGCGGAGTATGAAGTAACAAAGATGCAAAGACCGAGAAGGTCGGTGACTATGTGACCCGTCTGCGGACGCTCACAAATGAGATGAAGCGCAATGGGGAGACGATCGAAGATGTGAGCTTCATGGAGAAGTTGTTGAGATCTATGTCAAAGAAGTTCCTCCATATAGTGGTGGCGATCGAAGAGTCGAAGGACCTCACCTTGATGGCCGTTGACGAGCTTGTAGGCTCTTTGCAAGCTCATGAGTATAGGATGCTCCAAGATGATGAAGAGGAGAGTGGCTTGGGAGAAGCACTCCAGACTCAGTTGAATTTTGGAGAGAGCTCCGGAAGAGGAGGCGGCCAGCGTGGCCGAGGTCACCAAGGCAGAGGTAGAAGAGGAGGTAGAGATCAAGGAAGGAACCAAAATTTCAATAGAGAGGCGGAGCAACCTCAAGGAGGTTGGCAAGAAGGAAGAGGAAGAGGCCGAGGAAGAGGTCGAGGAGATATGGCCCAAGTCCAATGTTACAACTGTAACAAGTTTGGGCACATGAGCTATGACTGTTGGGCTCCGAGGAAGAGAGAAGAGGTCAATCACTATGCAGAAGCAAGCAACACGGGTGGAGACCCTATGATGTTCCTAACATATAGAGGAGCTGAAGGAGGAAGGAATGAAGTATGGTACTTGGACACAGGTGCCAGTAACCATATGTGTGGTGAGAAGGAGCTGTTTACTGACCTCGAACCATGTGGCGGTGAGGTTAGTTTTGGTGATGCTTCGAAGATTTCTGTAGAAGGAAAAGGGGTGATAGCAGTCACCTTGAATGGTGAGAAGGTGCACATTGGAGATGTCTTCTATGTTCCTGGCTTGAAGAGTAACATCTTAAGCCTTGGACAACTGGTGGAGAAATGCTACTGCATCCAGCTGAAGGATGAAACGTTGGTCATGCGGAACAAAAGTGGAAGAGAAGTTGTGAAGGTGAAGATGACGACGAATCGTCTCTTTACATTGAAGATGGATGCCGAGGCGACGACATGTCTTGCAATGACTGATGAAGAAGAAGCTTGGCTATGGCATCACAGGATGGGTCACTTAGGCTTTAGTGGTCTGAAGCTCCTATCACATGCTAAGATGGTGGAAGGTCTGCCAAAGATCTTACCACCACAGAAGATCTGTGAAGCTTGTACAAAGGGGAAGCAGAGGCGGCAGACATTTGAAGGTGGCAAGTCTCGAAGAGCAAGGAGACAGCTTGAACTGGTTCATTCGGACATTGCTGGTCCGTTTGATATTGCCTCAGTTGGTGGAAGCAAATACTACATCACTTTCACTGACGACTTCAGTCGAAAGTGTTGGGTATACTTCTTGAAAGAGAAGTCTGAGGCCCTTGATAAGTTCAAGGAGTTCAAGGCTTTGGCTGAGAAGGAGTCTGGGCAGTCTCTGAAGGTGCTCAGGACTGATCGAGGTGGGGAGTACACCTCAAAGTTATTTGATGTTTTCTGCAAGGAGCGTGAAATTGCTCATCAGTTGACTGCTGCTTACTCGCCTCAACAGAACGGAGTTGCGGAGAGAAAGAATCTAACGATTCTGAACATGGCAAGGAGTATGGTGAAGGGCAAGAAGTTGCCAAAAGTGTTCTGGGCTGAGGCAGTACAATGTGCCGTGTACTTGCTGAACAGATGTCCTACTAAGAGTGTGAAGTTCAAGACTCCATATGAGGCGTGGAGTGGATGGAAACCAAGTGTTCAACACCTGAGAGTATTTGGGTGTGTGGCATATGCTCACATCCCTGACCAGAGGAGGAAGAAGCTAGATGACAAGAGTGAGAAGTGTATATTTGTGGGCTACGCTCCAATGAGCAAGGCTTACAAGTTATACAATCCAGTGACGAAGAAGGCATTGTACGGGTTAAAGCAAGCGCCTCGTGTGTGGAATGAAAGGATAGATGCTTACTTTCAGAAGAACGGGTACATGAAGAGCCCGTATGAGTATGCACTCTACACGAAGACGGAGAAGAATGGAGATATCATGGTCGTGTGTCTGTACGTGGACGACATAATATTCACTGGCAATAATCCTTTGATGTTTGAAGAGTTCAGGAAGACAATGAAGAAGGAGTTCGAGATGACTGATCTGGGCGAACTCACTTACTTCTTGGGCATAGAAGTACATCAGAAGCAGGATGGGATCTTCATCTCACAGAAGAAGTATGCGGAGGAGATACTGAAGAAGTTCCGGATGGAGAATAGCAAGGCTATCTCCACTCCTGCAGATCCGGGAGTGAAACTGAGGAAGGACTCGAAGGATGAAGCGGTTGACTCAACTATGTTCAAAAGTTTAGTAGGAAGTCTACGATACCTGACTTTCACTAGACCTGATATTATGTATGTTGTTGGAGTGGTCAGCAGATACATGGAGGAGCCGAAGCAAGAGCACTTCACTGCAGCAAAGAGGATCTTGAGGTTTGTGAATGGCACAAGGGATCATGGTCTGATGTACTCTACTGCAGAAGAGCTGAAGCTGGTCGGTTACACCGACAGTGATTATGGAGGAGATGTGAATGACCGAAAGAGCACCTCAGGGTATGCTTTTCATGTGGGAACAGCCGTGTTCTCATGGAGTTCAAAGAAGCAGGCAACGATTGCCTTATCTACCTGTGAAGCTGAGTACATCGCTGCGGCGGCATGTACATGTCAAGCAATTTGGCTGAGGAATCTCATGCAGGAGTTGCATCATCCACAGGATGTCCCTGTGAAGTTGTATGTTGACAACATGTCTGCTATCCAGCTAGTGAAGAATCCGGTGCTACATGGGCGTAGCAAACACATTGAGACAAAATATCATTTTCTTCGTGAGCAAGTGCAACAAAAGGTGGTGGAGTTGGTTTACTGCCCCACGGGAGAGCAGATGGCGGACATTTTCACAAAGGCGTTGAAGACAGAGACATTCTTGAAGTGCAAGAGCAAACTCGGCATGTGTTGCCGTGTTTGAGGGGGAGTTTGTTGGCGTAAACTTTCCGTTCGACCGAAGTCAAAGGAAAATTATATAATTAATATTTATATAAATATTAATTATATATTTGGCTGATTTAGACTGGCATTTATTATTATGGCTTAATGGTGGCAGCCACTTATCACGGGTATTGGAAGATTGGCGTGGAGAGTCATTTTCTCTCTCTGCCACATGTCTCTCTCCCTTTTGTTGGCAGAGCCTATATATAGGCATTTTCGGTTTGCATAAAAAAAAAGAATAGCAACTTCAGCAATAGCATTTGTGAATTGAGCGGTCAGCAAATTTGAGACCGGAAGAATAGCAACGCGTGAAGATTTCCGGAAGAATAAAATAATCGAGCGGTCTAATTTATCGATCTCCTTATTCGGAAAAGTGTGAACACTTTTTCTTGCGGGTTGTAGATGCTGGCGGACAGGAAAGCACAAGAGCAAAGTGAAAACAGCGATCTCCATTGGGCGGTCTCTTCCTGCGTGAAAAAATGCGATCTCCATTGTGTGTTGAGTTGTATTGTGATGTGTTGAGTTGTAAACACCTGATGTGTTTGTTGTTAATTTTTCATTTACAAAAGTTGTAACAAACCTTTATATAGTTTTAAAAGGCTTGCGTTTATATCAATTCTTGTGTGGTGTCCATTGCTTCTGTTTCCAACAATCACTGCCCAAGGAAACAACCCCCACCTTCTCTACAGAATGCACAGTATTATCAGCAGTAATAATAGCATCATTACCTGAGTAGGGCTGCGCAGAAGTAAGCTTCGACTCGTCTCCGGTGAGGTGATGACCACACCCCGAGTCCACGATTCAGTCCTCCTGATAGTTGATAGGAGCATCAGCTCCAACAGAAGCCGAGAAGGCTCCTCCCTATCCTCCATCAACCTGCCTGGCTTCAGCTTCCCCCTTTCCTGCAGCAGCATGCCCGGGCTGAAGATTCACCCGGCACTCCTTCCTGATGTGACCAACCTTTCCACACCTGAAGCACTTAGGACCTGCCCCCTTCTTCTTCCCGTCATCCTTAGGAGCATAGCCCCTCTCCTGCTGTCCCGAAATTGAAGGCTCATTTCCTCCAGCGGTCTTCTTCTTCTCCCAATTCTTCTTCTTCCCAGTGAAGAGAACTTCGTCATCTCCCCCAGACACTGACACCCCCGCCATCTACCTTGCCAGACTCTCCTGCGAAGAAAGCAAATTTTCCAGCTCCAGCAGAGACGGCTGATTTGCCCAGCCCTGTACCAACGTCACAAAGGCAACATATTCCTTCCGCAAGCCACGGATGATGTGCCTCTTCAGCTTCGCCTCAGAAATTGGCTCGTCAGGATCCAGCGCTGAAATCTCGGCACACAAGTTCTTCATCTTCAAGAAGAACGTAGAAATAGAAAGGCCACCTTGAGCCGATCTGGCCAGCTCATTCTCCAGGATTTGAAGTCTTGCCACATTCTTTTTGTTAAACAGCCCATCCAGGGCTCTCCAGATCTCTGCAGCTGAAGCACACCCCAAGATGTGATCAAACAGATCAGGTGAAATTGCCCTCTTCAGGGCGAACTCTGTTTTGGCATTCAGCCGCCTCCAGTTCCTCACCTCATGCTGGTTATCTCCAACCAGAAACACTTCCTCCGTGCTGTCTCCTCCAACCACCTCCCAGAGGTCCTCACCCAGAAGATAGCTCTGCATACACGACTTCCAATTCTTGAAGTTAGTCGATGTAAGCATCTCAATCCCAAGACCTCTTGCAAAACTACCTTCCATTGCTCTACCACTGGTTCCTTCTTCACAAAGGCGATGGCTACTCTAAGTTGTTCACTGCTCTATCCACTCCAACCTGGCTCTGATACCATGTGAAACTTTTCGTAGATCTTTATGGAGTGAGCAGGAAAGTTACACCTTAGAGATTCAAGCCAAACAACCAGAAACAAATGGAGGCAAACAAGTAATCTTTATTGATAGCATAAACTTCATTACAGGATGAGGTATGCTTAGCGAGACATGATTTCGTCAGCATACAAAACCAAAGAGGAAAATACAGAAACTTTAAGGAAGATAAATGAGACCGCTCCAGACCGCTCGGTCTCCTTGCCGATCTCTGCAAGCTGCCTGACCGCACAACACTGCCAGTCACAGAACACCACCACAGACCGCTGAGCAGACCGTACCCTCCTTTCGAACTCTACTGATTCTCCCAAACTCCAGCAACCCACACTGCAAGTTGCAGACCGCCCGAACACTTTCAGAGGAAGAGGTGAACGCTGCAGACTGCACTATCCGCAGAAGCTGCACAAGAAAAGTTCAATCAGCAGACCGCCCGGTCACAATAATAGAGACAGCAGGAATTAGAAAAAAAACTCAGTTTACACTTGGTGTGTCATGATTTGCTGCTATAGTGACTCCTATTTATAGGCGTGGGACCTGATCCAGTCACCGCCCTATGAGATAGGATCACCGCCTTCAGATCGCGCGACCAGACCGGTCAACCCACGCGATCAGCAACAGTTCTTCCTGCTTCATTTGATGAGCTCGTCGGCTTCACCCCAGACCGCGGGAGATCGCCACTCCCTCAGTCAGATCGCGACTCCGCAGGAGATCGCCAGACCGCCAAGAAGCCGTCCACCACCAGTGTTTGCTCGAGACCTCAAACACTGCTTGTTCGCCACAAGACAGCGAACACCTGTTCGCATACCAGCCTCCTCCTGAGACCGCGAACAAAGACCGCGCGCACCTGTTCACATACCAGCCTCCTCCTGAGACCGCGAGCAGAGACCGCGCGACTAAGATCCTGTGCGGTCACACCAGACCGGCACAGCTTGAAGAAGATAGCCCGCCACGCGGTCACAGGCAGACTGCGCACAACACTGCCAGTCACAGAACACCACCACAGACCGCTGAGCAGACCGTACCCTCCTTTCGAACTCTACTGATTCTCCCGAACTCCAGCAACCCACACTGCAAGTCGCAGACCGCCCGAACACTTTCAGAGGAAGAGGTGAACGCTGCAGACTGCACTATCCGCAGAAGCTGCACAAGAAAAGTTCAATCAGCAGACCGCCCGGTCACAATAATAGAGACAGCAGGAATTAGAAAAAAAAGTCAGTTTACACTTGGTGTGTCATGATTTGCTGCTATAGTGACTCCTATTTATAGGCGTGGGACCTGATCCAGTCACCGCCCTATGAGATAGGATCACCGCCTTCAGATCGCGCGACCAGACCGGTCAACCCACGCGATCAGCAACAGTTCTTCCTGCTTCATTTGATGAGCTCGTCGGCTTCACCCCAGACCGCGGGAGATCGCCACTCCCTCAGTCAGATCGCGACTCCGCAGGAGATCGCCAGACCGCCAAGAAGCCGTCCACCACCAGTGTTTGCTCGAGACCTCAAACACTGCCTGTTCGCCACAAGACAGCGAACACCTGTTCGCATACCAGCCTCCTCCTGAGACCGCGAACAAAGACCGCGCGCACCTGTTCACATACCAGCCTCCTCCTGAGACCGCGAGCAGAGACCACGCGACTAAGATCCTGTGCGGTCACACCAGACCGGCACAGCCTTGAAGAAGATAGCCCGCCACGCGGTCACAGGCAGACTGCGCGGTCTCACCTTCAACCGCCTTGGATAGATACCAGCGGTCATGTCAGGAGACTGCGGCTAGGCTAAGACAAGCCAGACCGCAAAAACAGATCGCCAGGTCGTGCGGTCTCACCAGACCGCCCGACCTCCTCCCAGACCGCCCAGATCCAAAAACTCCACAAAACTTCCACTTCAACATTTTCAACAGTATGCCGCACAAGACATTCCCTCCGCCCAAAAAGACTTTGGGATACTCTTGGCATGACGCCATCATTTGCAGGTTTCCGTCAGATGACGGATCTTCCTCTCCGCAACGCCATTTTGCTGTGGAGTATGGGCACAAGTGAGCTCTCTCCGGACGCCGTGCTTCCTGCAAAAACTTGAGATCACCAGGGACCATTGTCAGTTCTCAATTTTTTCACCCGCAGGTCTAACCGACCTTCCACCAGCTCCTTGAATTCCACGAACTTCGCAAAAGCTTCCGACTTCTCTTTCAGAAAATACACCCAGACATATCTGGTGTAATCGTCAATCAACACCAACATATATTTGTTGCCTCCAAGGCTTGGGGTGGCAGCTGGTCCCATCAAATCATCGTGAATGCACTCCAACGGTGCTTTGCATCTTGTTTGCGATTTATCAAATGGAAGTCGATGAAACTTACCAAACTGACATCCCGTACAAATATGACCATCTCCATAGGAGGACAAGCTAGGCAAGCTCTTGACAAGGCCCCTTACCGCCATAGCCTTCAATTTGTCCATGCCTACATGCCCCAACCTTTCATTCCAGATAGGCGCGCTATCGTTGGTCTTCATCTTGTCAACATAGGTACTTGTCGATAAAACGAACAAGTCCTTCACCCGCTTTCCAACATGAATAACATCTCCCTTTATCTCCGGTTGAGTTTTAAGAAACTTCACTTCTGTTGGGCCAAACAGAACGTGATAACCGGCATCGACCGCATTGGTCACAGAGAAGAGATTCTTCTTCATATCAGGCACGTGATAAACACTCCTCAATGTGAGTGGACCCTTATCACTGCTCAGAGAGACAACGCCTTTTTGTTCTACTGCATGAATAGAATTATCAGTCGTAATGATTGCATCGTTACTTGAGTAAGGCGCCAAAGAAGAGAACTTTGATTCATCCCCGGTGAGGTGATGCCCACACCCTGAATCCACGATCCAATCCTCTTCGAAGTTGATGGCAGCCAGGGCCTTAACGGGCATGGCCGTCATGTTAGCCGCAAAGGCTCCTCCCCATCCAGCTTCATCAGACTTTGACTTCTCCTTCTCCGCTGCATGTCCCGGCTGAAGATTAACCCGGCAATCCTTCTTGAAGTGGCCGGTCTTATTGCACCTGAAGCACTTTGGTCCCTCTCCCTTCTTCTTCCCATCAGACTTAGAAGCATAACCCCTATCCTGCTGACCTGAAGTAGAGGGTCCATCATGACCTGGCTTCTTCTTCTCCCACTTCTTCTTCTTTTACCCAGAGAACAACACATCACTATCTCCCCCAGAGATAGAAGTCCCCGCCATCTATCTTGCCAAACTTTCCTGCGAAGCAAGTAAGTTTTTCAGCTCCAACAGATATGGCTGATTTGCCCAACCCTGAACTGACGTCACAAAGGCAAGATACTCCTTCCGCAACCCGCGGATGATATGTCTCTTCAGTTTTGCCTCCGAGATGGGCTCATCAGGGTCCAATGCAGAAATCTCTACTGTGAGGTTCTTCATCTTGAGAAAGAAGGTAGAGATAGAAAGATCACCTTGAGAGGCCTTCGCCAACTCATTTTCAAGAAACTGTAGCCGAGCTACATTTCTCTTATTGAACAGCCCGTCCAAAGACGTCCAAATCTCAGCAGCAGATTTACATACAATTATGTGATCGAATAGCTCTGGTGGGATAGCCCTCTTGAGTGTGAACTCTGCCTTTGCATTAGTCCTCCTCCAAAGTCTCACCTCTGTCATATTATCTCCTGCTAGAAACACTTCTTGTGTGTCTTCTCCTCCAACTATCTCCCATAGATCCTCGCCAAGTAAGTAACACTCCATTCACGACCTCCATTTTTTGTAATTAGTCGATGTGAGGAGTTCAATACCAAGCCCCCTTGCGTATCCAGCTTCCATGGCAATCTATATGGTCTCTTCTTCACAAAGACGATGACAACTCACGTTGATCACTGCTTATCCACTCCAACCTAGCTCTGATACCATGTTAAAATTTTTGATTTGAATCGTTTAGGAGTAAGCAGGAGTTGCATCAACTAAGTTATAGCCAAACAACCACAATATGTCACACAGCAACACAAAGCTTTATTGAATCACAATACTTGATTACAGTGCGAGGTATACATGGCGAGACATGATTCATAAGAATCACGGGGGAGAGAAGAACAAAACACGCCAAAAAACAAAAACTGGCGGCTTGACAAGCAGAGACCGCACCGACCGCTGAACTCCAGAGATCGCCCGGCTTGACCTGGACCGCACGAACAGAAAACAGCCAAGATGACTTCAGACCACCACCTCAGACCGCACTGCAAGACGCCACCTCAGACCGCACGAACTGGAGCTTATTGAACAAAAAACAGAAGCTGTCGCCAGACCGCAACTCAGATCGCCTAACCGCAGAAGGTCGCCTGATCGCTGAGCTCGCTGCGAACAGCACAAGAACAATCATAAACCAGTTCGCAGACAAGCCGCTGCCGAACTGTTTATTCAAGCCGCTGGGAAATCACCAAGGAAGGAGACCGCAACCTGCTGACCGCAAACCTGCGAACACAACAAACAGTCAACTCGCTTCCGAGACCGCCCGACCTCAAAGTTGAGACCGCACGAAATAACCCAGGCTCTAGTTCTTACAGTTCTCGTTAAGAATGACGGGTCATGCACCACTATTTATAGGCGATAAGACGGATGTCGTCACCGCCGCAAGAGAGATACAGTTACCACCCGCCAGATCGTCAGCGGTCTCACAAAGCAGACCGCGCGATCAGACCACTTGGACAACATTCTGTCCAAGACCGCAGATCAGCAGCAGACCGTGTAACGACCCAATTTTCAATACGTGTAAAAATAAAATAAAAGGAATGTAAGAAATAACTCTCCATGAAGATTGTGCGTGAAGAGTGAGTGAATGAGATGAAAATACAATTACGATTAAAGGAAAAAGAGGAAACCAAGGTGAGCACTTATCGCTTTAATTATGCTTAGCTACTGTATTTTCGGAATATAAAATTGCATCACCTTTGTATGTGCATTAACATAATTTGGATGAAAAATAAAGAGAGATAGAGTTTAGATAAAAACAATGGAAGGAAACATTTAAGTGTTAAATGAAAATTTCGCATTTATGAATTTAATAGAATAAGATTTACGAGTTAACGAAAGATTATAGATTGTATTAGGAAAAGATAAAAGATGTTAAAACTCTGCATAGGGAATTGTGACGGATTTTGAATCATATGTAGAGGTTATCTACAGATGGATTCGCCTATAGGCGGTGAGCCTATGAAAAGCCCTTAAGTGGGTGTGGCCAATTCAAGTTGCATGATGCCTTAACAATTCCTATAATATGTAATTAAAATAACGTTTAATGGATATGTATTGAAATATTTTGCCCTAAAGGGGTGTAACGGCATATTATGGTGATGTTGCTTTCATTTATAGAATTATGAAATTAAACTTTATGCATATTATTATTGGAATTTTGTGCTTGTATAGCAGTTAAAGGGGTATGTTGTTCGCTTAGTCATATTTTTATGACTAAGCCCGTCGTCATTTTTTGTTTAGGTTGCTATGGCGAGCAGGTGTGCGTAAATGTTAAGTTGATCAAGACAGAATAATAACGACAATAATTTATTCCAAGGTATGAGAGAAGTTCTTATTATGTATTTTATTTTGTACTCACTCACCTTACTTCGTCCTGGGGCAATTATGGTAAAAAGTAAATTAAGACACGGAGATCTTGTGAGGTCCAAGATGGGGCCTTACAGACCGCGAACAGGCCGCACGAACACAAGACCGCGCACAAGCCGTGCGGACACAAGAACACTCCTTCCTTAGATCACCAGGAGCAAACCAAGAACATCTGGCCGACTTCAGACAAGTCGCCAGACTAACCTGCATAAGCCACCCGGTCACAACGGTTACACAAGAACAGACCGCCCGGTCTTCTTACAAAGGAGCAAGACCGACCAAGCAGAGCAGACCGGAAAGAGACCGGAACAAGCTAGAACAAACCGGTCAACCAACAGACCGCCAGAACCAGACCGACAGAGCACCATCATAGAGACCGCGCGGTCTCTGCGGTCACAAAAATCAGACCGTCGGTCACCTTCCACTTCACTTCAACATTTCTAACACACATTGCATGAGCAGTTAGTACTACATATCAAAAACAACATCTACTCCACCACTTATACAATATTCTTAACTGGAAGGCTGTATAATTCTAACTCCTTGAGTAAGAGAAGGTCTTAATCGTAACATAATAACATCATATAACTCGTGTACTCAGTCAATGTGGAGAGGAAAATAAAGATATTTCAGCATTCAAACATTGTTCTTTGTACTCTCTCCATCTTTCTCTCGGTTTGAGGAAAACACAAACCTGGAGCCATGGAGCCATGATGCCAATCACAACTTGGATCCGGAAATTAAAGATCTCTAACTTTAGTACTCTAATTAATCTAAAAGCTCAGTGAATATTATAACCTGCAAAATTTAAGGAAGAACCTGATGCAGATGCTATGGATCGGCGAAAGGGAAAGGATTCGATACCAGCTTGCGTTACTTGCACCTGACTGGAATGAAGACTGCATCATGCTTTAGGAAGGAATAAACATTTTCTACAGAATATGAAAACATAGCAGTAGAGGAAAAAAGGAGCTGAGATTTGTAGCCGTATGCCCTTGATCTGCATCCCGAAGAAGAAAAGGAGGTAGGGAATGGCATCTCCAAAGAAACACAGGACAAACTTCACCTTGAATAAATGCTAAACAGGAATGGTTGTTCTGGGAATGGTGGTTCTCGAAATTAATGGTTGAGAAGAAGGAAAGAAAATGCTAAACCAAATTAATGCTTGAGAAGGAATTAGAGTTGAGGTTGAGTTACCTGCAAGTAAAGCAATAGCTGAGATAGTGCGGCGAAGCGTGCAGCGAAGGGTGCAGCAATGGTTGAGCTACCTGCAAGCAAATGAAAAGCTGCGATTGTTAGGATATGAGGGGTGCGACAAGGGGAAATGAGAGAGAGTGGATAACAGAGATACCTGCGGTAGCAGTGTGCGGTGAAGCGTCTTCGGCAGAGGCGTGGCTGCCCGATTCGGCGACGTGAGAGAGAGTGGATAACAGAGATACGTGTGTGAGCTTCCTGAGAACAGAGATGGCATATCGTCGTGGGTGCGGGCTTCGGCAGAGGCGTGGTTGCCGGATTCCTGAGCGAGAATGGGTTTGTTAGGGTAAGAAGAGTGCGGGATTCAAAATAAAGTTGAACGAAGAGTGCCATTTGAAGATGGATGGTGAATTGGTGATGGCATTGAACGGACGGTGATGGCGGAGACGTAGACGGCACCGCCAGAGAGGAGAAGAGAGGAGGAGCGCTTACGTGAGATCCGTCATCTGAGAGGAGCGCAGCGTGAGAGAGGATTGCGGCGTGAGTGCGGGATAAAGGGGAGGAAGTGTAGCGGGATTTGAAATAAGCGAAAGGGCGGCGGGATTTGAAATAAGTGAAAGGAGCGTGCGATTTTACGATGGACGGTCTGATCTGTTGAACGAACGGTCCTGATGAAAAAATTGTCTCATTTATTTAAGAGATTTTTGTTGCCACCATATATCTTTTTATAGTAGTACTAGCATCTTCCAACGGTCATCGCTCGTTCTCGATGCGTCGATGCGGGTTTCGCCCACAAGCAAGCGGGCTTCGCCCGCTTGGCATTGATGGCGGGCTTCGCCCGCTCTCTCGGCGGGCTTCGCCCGCCCCCTCGGCCCCGTCAGTTATTTAAAATTTTAAAGTTTTAATTTTTTCTAAATTTTAATTATCAGAATTAATTATCAAGAAATTTCATTTAATTAAATAATTATTAAAACAGAAAATTTTAATAACATATACGTATGAGTACTCAAAACAACCGCAAAAAAATATAAATCAAGATTACAATTTTTATTTTTTAAAAAAATATACAATTTGATGTTAAAAATTAATTTCTCCCTCTCTCTTCCTATCCCTCCCTCTCTCTCTCTCCCTTCCGTCATCTCTCTCCCTCTTTCTCTCTCTCTCTCTCCCCCTCTTCCTCTCCCTTCCGCCATTTGTTTCCTCTCTCTCCCTCTCTCCCTCCCTCTCTCCCTCCCGCTCTCTCCCATCTCTCTTCATTATGAGCCCCACCGCCTGCTGTCCCTCTCTCTCTCTCTCGTTCTCCCTCTCTCTCTTTCTCTCTCTCTCTCCCCGCTGTCCCTCCCCCACGCGCTCTCTCTCTCCCTTTCGCCATCTGTCACTCTCTCTCCCTCACACTCTCTCTCCCCTATCTTTCTTCATTAAGAGCCCCACCGCCCACGTTCTCTCCCCTCTCTCTTTCTCTCTCTCCACGTTGTCCCTCCCCTACGCGCTCTCTCTCTCCCTCTCTCTCTTCTATAGGTTTAAGAGGCCTATTAATATTCTGGTTCTCTCTCTCCCCCTCTCTTCTCAATCTTTCTTTCTCTCTCTTCAATCTTTCTTTCTCAATCTTTCTTTCGCCCGTTCTCGATGCGTCACTGCGGGCTTTGCCCGCAACCAAGCAGGCTTCGCCCGCTTGGCATTTATGGCAGGCTTCGCCCGCTCCCTCGGCGGGCTTCACCCGCCCCCTCGGTGAGCGAAAAGGGAAATTTCATTTGGTGAAATATGCAAATATTTTAAATATGCATGTGAAAATACAACACTGTAAATAGTTATGTTAATATGAAATGAAGGACATCCAACATATAAGGAAAGCATACCTTCGAGACCTTATGAGACACATGGAAGCCTTTGACGACCTCGAAAAAACTGGATCAAGTTCCCAAGACACAGATTGAAGAAGTCATTTGCTTCTTAATATGAATACCATATTGAACAGAGTAGTTCATAACCTGAGATAGTAATACCATGAGCAGAGGTTGAATTTGGCGAAAACTCGAACCTGAGATTGACTACTGCCAGTTGGTGCAGAAGAATAACTACCTGTTTCAAATTTAACACACTTATCAATCAATTTTCTACAGTTATATCCAAATAATATACTTACCAAAATCATTGTAAATAGAGCTCAACATAGGAAGCAAAATACTTTTGCAGAAGAACCAATTTGATAATAACGAAACAGGAAAATAACATAAATTTTTATTTCCTATAACTAAATCTTTATCAAATAGATATATAAAGCACTAGCATTTCAAACAACTCAAGGAAATCTTATAAAATATACCCTGCATGCTCACAAAAAAACTATCTGAAGCTTCTAATCATTTCAAACAACTCAACATTGTACAGCCATTTTTCAGTAAGTAGGTATGAGTGCAGAAAAATTAAGCACAAAAGCAAAAATACAACATTATCAAGTCATAACTTCATCCTCTTTACCAAAACCACATCGATAATACATCCAAATTGTAAAATTATATGCAGTGAGCACTTGAAAAAGAACTGAAAACATAATTTCAGCAAGCTCTGCCCTTTTTGCTTTCCAGTTACCTCACAAACTCACGAAGGGGGAGAAGAGGAATGAAGATAGGAGGCGTACTTTAAGTCGATACCGGAACAGAAGTCCTGCGTTTAAGGGGGCGAGGGAAGCAGGAGACGCAAAGAAGGAGTGAGGGCGATGAGTGACGGCGAGGAGGGCGGGCGAGCAGAGACGGCGAGCAGGGACGGCAATCTAGAAGAGGGGCTAGACGGAGCACACGCTGTTGAAACCGATTTCTCGGTCTCGTGTGGAGCTCGGGGCCCTCACCGAAATGAGGGGCAGCTAGCCCTTACCGGTCCCTCGGGAGAGGTAAGGCCGATGATTTGAGCAAGGAACAAAGACCCTAGTCTCAGCGAGGAGGTCCCTCCACTAACCCGGAAGATCGTTGAGCGCTTCCCCTCCCAAGCCAAAGCTAAGACTCAGGCACCTTGGAGAGCTAGAGAGCCCAAACCAAAGCGACCTAGGGAGAGAAGAGCTCAAAGATAATGAACCGCCTTCTCTCCAAGGTGCCCTTTGAGGTCTATTTATAGATTTTAGTTTTGTGGTCTGTCAATAACCAAATCCCGCTGTCCATTCTCACTATCCGCACACCGGATTGGTCTGCTAACAGCCAAACTCCGCTGTTCAGAGAGGCTAAATGCAGACCACCGGGGGCCCCTTGGTAAAAATCCCTTCCTGGACTTTTACGGGGCGAGCCAGCCCGCTTCGCGACCTCCCTCGCGAGTGGAGCTCGCGAGCCTCTGGGTCGGCGAACCCCAGGGGTATTATCGGCACATTACCTGGCTCGCTCGCCTGCACTACCTCGGCGAGTCCCCGGATGACTATCTGCTCTCCCCCTAGGCGGGCTCGCCTAGCGAACTCCTTCCTCGACTGGTTGGGCTCGCCAATAGCGACCCGGCCAAGCCCCAAGATGGCTATCCGCACCCCGAAATGGCTAACTGTACCCCAAAATGGCTAACTATACCCCAAGGTTTCGGGCTCGCCTAGCGAACTCCTTCCTCAACTGGTCGGGCTCGCATGCAATACCCTTGCCGAGCCTCAAAGGAGCCGGTTACCTTCCCTCCGCTGGGCTCGCTCGCCTGCGCAGTCTCTTGCTCTTCCTTGGCCTGCCTCGCCGGAGTTCAGGGTTCGCCCCTCTTGGCTCGCCTCCTCGAGCGCGAGCTGCTGATTTCTCCCTGGCGAACATCGGGGTTGTACACAATCCCCGCTCTTCGCGAGGTTGCCCTAAGCTCGCGAAGATACATCCAACCCCTGGTGTTCGCCGATTCTGCTGACGTGGCGGGAATCTTTTGGTGGGTCCCCTGCCCGAGACTATAAATACTGTCCACCGTGGCTAGTGATCAAGCCTTCCCTTTTGCTCCTTTCTCGCCGAAATCGTTCTCCCTTCAGAATGTCTACCAAGCAGAGCGCGTTGGAACGAATGAAGGCTTCTAGGGAGATGGCGAAAGCTCGGGCCGCCGAGCGCAACGCCTGGATGTTCAACCCTGCCACCTCTCCCCAGACCAAGAAAGCCATGACGGTTAGGAGGTCGCCGGTGGAGGACATGACATTGCCTCCTGATTCCCCCCCTCCGCCGAATACCGTGCTCGCACAATAGGTATCCTCAGTCTAAATTCTTTACATCGGCCCCTTGCTCATTTCCTTTCTTCTCGCAGAATCCTCCACCTGAGGACCGCCTGGCGAGCCTTACGCTGACAACTTTCTGTGCTCCGTCCCCCGCGAGGCTGGGATTGCTAGATGCTGGGGTCGGGACTTCGTCCCAACAGGCACCTCCCTCGCAACCTCGTAAGTCACTCGCACCCTACTTTATCTACGCTTAAGTCTGTGATATCTACACGTTGGTGGCCTATGCAGATACCCCATCGTCGAGTCCCAAGGAGAAAGTCTCCACCCCGGTGAACTCGCTGGTCCCGCCTAAGGTTAACGTGGCGACCCCTGGCTTCGGTCTGATGGGCAGGCGAAGTCCAGGCGGCTCGCTTCTCGACGGCGCCCAAGTCGCGGAGAGAGTGGTATACCCTCCTGGTCTGGGGAAACCCCACGTCTCGGGATTCCGCGAAAACTTCCAGGGTCGGCCGGAGTCTTCGCGCAAGCCCCGTCGCGAATCCCCCTCCTCGGCAGGTTAGCATGTTTTCGCGAGCTCCCATCTCTTGCTCGCCCTCGGACCCTACTAACTCTTCCTTCGTTGAAATCCCAGGAGCCACCCCTGAGTCAGAGCACGGGAGGATGGAGATGTCACCACCGCCTTCGCCTAGCCAGATTGAAGACTTCTTGGGTGACCCTGGCGACCCCGTGCGGATGAAGAGTCGGGTGTCCGAGGTGCTTCAGAAGCACGACATGATGTTACGCGAGTTGGAGGAGCGGTATGACGCGGACCGGGCTGCCTTTGACGAGAGATTCGCCGTGTTGGAAGACGCGAATGCGCGCTTGATCGCCGAGGAGGAGTCGGTGCCTCGCGCAGATGTTACCTCGCCCGGCGTGCACATCTCGCGGGGCGAGGATCAAGCGCACCTAATCCTGCGCGAGTTTAAAGCGCTTCGCGAATATCATTATCCGAGAGTGCCGCCGCGTGCGGGCAAGCGGGGTCGGGGTCGCTGGAAATGACTTCCTTACCCCTGAGGCTGCCGCGGGTTTAATTCTACTATCCTTTTGCTTTTATTCCTTTCATGACGTCTGTTGAACAATATCTGGTGTGGTAATATTCGCGAGTCCGTCGCGACTCGCCTTTTATCGTTTTTCCTTTTTAATTTCCCTTTATTTCTGTAGTGTGCATGTGGTTCATTCGGTTCGTCCGCTGTGTTTGATATGATCGCCCTCGTGGAGCGCTTGCGAGCTTCTGTGCAACGCTATGTCCGGACCCCTTTTCCTCGCGGGCCGGCCTTGGGCGGGACTCAATTACCGCGCGACGGCGAGCCCTGGCTCGCAAGACTGCAGTCCCTTTGAGCAGAAATCTACTTTATTTTAGCTATCCGCACTCCCGACGCTTCGATTCCCGTGCCCCTCCGAATTTCTTATAAATAGTTCGGATTCACTCTCCTACCCGTCGCATTTATTTCTCCAGTCTTCTCGCGTCTACGCTCATCTCCGTTCTCGCAAGATCGTGCTCGCGTTCGCTGCTCGTAAGTTGCCTCTTCCTGACCCGATGCGGACGAATCAGCAAATGGGAGCGGAGGGCGAGAGCGAGGGGCGGTCAAAATGCGCCTCAGCGTTTCAAGCCAACGAGTTCTACTGCGCGAACATCACAGCCGAGGAGTATAAACTCGCTGTGGACCGCTATCTCCCGGAGGGTTATTCAGCTCGCTGTCCGAGTGAGAGATCTACATTGAACGAGACCGGGGCCGACGAGCTCGCGATCCCCATCGCGCACTTCGAGAATGGGTTGCGACTCCCTTTGTGGCCTGAAATTCGTCAGGTACTTCGCCCAGCCTTCTCGCTGCTTCGTGCCCGCCATAGCAACTTTCTCATCGTTCTTTGTAGGTGTTGCGGTATTATGGGGTGTTACCGAGCCAGTTGACCCCAAATGCGATCGCGGATATCGTCGCGTTCGCCAGTTACCTGCGGGAGGAGAGGATCGAGTTCAGCCTCCTCGTCTTCCGCAAGGTATTTTCCTTCCGCGCCTTCCGAGACGGGACTACCTATTTCGCGAGTCAGCACATCACCGTCTGCGAGACGGTGAACAAGAGTCACTATTGGACCCAGAAGTTCCTCCTGGTGAAGGGACCCTTCGGCAATCTCCACTTCACCCCCCTCCAGCGGGATGACGCTACTTACCGCCCTCCGAGCTCGATGAGCGGCGCCGACGCCAAACTCCTCCAATACCTCTCCGGCAAGAGCTTTGAAATCGCATATCTGCGGCGCAATGTCGACTCGCTACTCGTCGTTCCTCAAGGGGAAGGTAGGGCTCGCTCTCGCCCCACTCTCCTCTCCTTTCTTCGTTGTATAACGCTCTTATTTTACAGGCGAGCGCGAGATCCCTGTTAATCCCCCGCACGCACAAGGCATCACTCTCACGGCGGACGCCCTCGCGACTGCGGCGGCAGAGGCTTGCCGCGATCTTCCCGCCGCCGGGTCCGGCAAGAAGCGGCCCCCTTCTGCGAGTCAGCCGGGTTCGCGGTCTTCCAAGAAGTTGAAGGGAAAGACCCTCGCTACCAAGGATAGGAGCGCGGTCGTCTATCTAAGCGAGACCGACGGCTCGCCTCCTTCCCCTGCGAAGAAGCCTGACCCCCCGGCGGACCAGGGCGCTGGGAGTTCTTCCGTGACCCCTCAACCCAAAGGCCACAGGAACTTCGGTCTGGGCGAGAAAGTTTCTGACATCCTCGGCGAACCCCTGCTCGCTTGGGACCCCAATGCCAACCGGATTTCCTGCTCCACCCTCCACCCCTCCTGGGTGGAGCTTGGTAAGGCTGGGGAGGAGGCGTTCTCTCTCTCCTTCGGCTTATATGGCCGCGAGGATGCCGCTGCTTATAGAGATATGGGGCCACGGCAACTGGTCTATGAAGAAATGCGAGCCCAGTTCCGCTCGACGGAACTCGCGCACATGGCGGGGCGCCGCTATCTGCAGGCGGATAGGGATATCTGCGCGTACCGGGAGGAGCTCAAGAGAGCTCGCGAAGAGATCAAGGGTCTTAAGGAGAAGGAGGAGGTGACGGAAAGCCTTCTCGCCGGGATGCAGGGCAAGATGGTAAGTGATCCTTGGGTCTCTTTTCTTTGCCGTTCGCGACCTCTAGCCTTCTCCTAACTCGTTTGACGCTCAGGATGCCGACGTAACCACCAAGCTTCTCGCTCGCAACGGCGAGCTGGAGTTGGAGAATACTATGTTGAAGGCTCGAGTGGATGAGCTGGTTCGCAGCGTGCTACCTCCCTCTCCTGGGCGAGTCGGCCCCCAACAGAAGGCTGCCGAAAGTGAGGAGCAGAGGCGGCGAGATGCACAGGAGGTCGCCAACCTTGTCTTCACGACCCTTAAGGATGCGAGCCTGCTGGCCGAGGACGCGATGGAGTTCACAGCGGAAGACGTCTGCCCGGACCTCTTCGCCTTGGCTCCATGGTTGGGGGCTCGCAAAGATGGCGAGGGCCCTCCGGAATGACCTCCCTTTTTCCTTCCCCTCTTCTTGCGAATGTATATTATTCTTTTTGGGCTGGCGAGATTGCCGCCGAACATAGAAGGACCTTGTGATAGTTTTTCTTTCGTTAACATTTATGATCATGCTTGTGTTCATTTCTTTCCTCGCATTGGGTTTCTTTTCAACCTCTCCTAGCTAATTGTTACGCGGTAGTGTTCTCGGAGGGCTCGCGAACAGGCATGTCTGGGCTCGCCTCGCCAAGGTTTTCTTCTCCACGGACCGCGTGAACCCGGGTTGTCGTTGCCCGCGGACACTGCCCGGTGAACCTAACCTTGGCGAGCATGGACACTGGCATCCCGCGAGCTGAACTTCTCTGACTATAGTATTTCAACACGCTACCTTAGGCTTCACCTGCCTCGATCCAAACCCTTCTGGCTCTAACACCTCAACCTATTAACATAGCCCTTGACCTTTGTTAGTAGCCTCTCCCGAGATCAACCAGAACCCCCCGTCTAGGTGAGAGCCCGGGGGCGGAATCGATCTGGGGCATTCCAGCACCAATGTGTCCAACCTTGCCAGCCTCTCCAGAGATCAACCAGAACCCCCCGTCTAGGTGAGAGCCCGGGAGCGGAATCGATCTGGGGCATTCCAACACCAATATGTCCAACCTTGCCAGCCTCTCCAGAGATCAACCAGAACCCCCCGTCTAGGTGAGAGCCCGGGGGCGGAATCGATCTGGGGCATTCCAGCACCAATGTGTCCAACCTTGCCAGCCTCTCCAGAGATCAACCAGAACCCCCCGTCTAGGTGAGAGCCCGAGAGCGGAATCGATCTGGGGCATTCCAGCACCAATGTGTCCAACCTTGCCAGCCTCTCCAGAGATCAACCAGAACCCCCCGTCTAGGTGAGAGCCCGGGAGCGGAATCGATCTGGGGCATTCCAGCACCAATATGTCCAACCTTGCCAGCCTCTCCAGAGATCAACCAGAACCCCCCGTCTAGGTGAGAGCCCGGGAGCGGAATCGATCTGGGTCATTCCAGCACCAATGTGTCCAACCTTGCCAGCCTCTCCAGAGATCAACCAGAACCCCCCGTCTAGGTGAGAGCCCGGGGGCGGAATCGATCTGGGGCATTCCAGCACCAATGTGTCCAACCTTGCCAGCCTCTCCAGAGATCAACCAGAACCCCCCGTCTAGGTGAGAGCCCGAGAGCGGAATCGATCTGGGGCATTCCAGCACCAATGTGTCCAACCTTGCCAGCCTCTCCAGAGATCAACCAGAACCCCCGTCTAGGTGAGAGCCCGGGAGCGGAATCGATCTGGGGCATTCCAGCACCAATATGTCCAACCTTGCCAGCCTCTCCAGAGATCAACCAGAACCCCCCGTCTAGGTGAGAGCCCGGGAGCAGAATCGATCTGGGGCATTCCAGCACCAATGTGTCCAACCTTGCCAGCCTCTCCAGAGATCAACCAGAACCCCCCGTCTAGGTGAGAGCCCGGGGGCGGAATCGATCTGGGGCATTCCAGCACCAATGTGTCCAACCTTGCCAGCCTCTCCAGAGATCAACCAGAACCCCCCGTCTAGGTGAGAGCCCGGGAGCGGAATCGATCTGGGGCATTCCAGCACCAATGTGTCCAACCTTGCCAGCCTCTCCAGAGATCAACCAGAACCCCCCGTCTAGGTGAGAGCCCGGGAGCGGAATCGATCTGGGGCATTCCAGCACCAATATGTCCAACCTTGCCAGCCTCTCCAGAGATCAACCAGAACCCCCCGTCTAGGTGAGAGCCCGGGGGCGGAATCGATCTGGGGCATTCCAGCACCAATGTGTCCAACCTTGCCAGCCTCTCCAGAGATCAACCAGAACCCCCCGTCTAGGTGAGAGCCCGGGAGCGGAATTGATCTGGGGCATTCCAGCACCAATGTGTCCAACCTTGCCAGCCTCTCCAGAGATCAACCAGAACCCCCCGTCTAGGTGAGAGCCCGGGAGCGGAATCGATCTGGGGCATTCCAGCACCAATGTGTCCAACCTTGCCAGCCTCTCCAGAGATCAACCAGAACCCCCCGTCTAGGTGAGAGCCCGGGAGCGGAATCGATCTGGGGCATTCCAGCACCAATATGTCCAACCTTGCCAGCCTCTCCAGAGATCAACCAGAACCCCCCCCCCCCCCCCCCCCCCCCCCCCCCCCCCGTCTAGGTGAGAGCCCGGGGGCGGAATCGATCTGGGGCATTCCAGCACCAATGTGTCCAACCTCGGCACCGCAGCAGTTAAAAGCATAACAAACGAAAGTAAGATATTGATTGAATAACATAATAAAGTTTTCAAGGGTAGAATCGTTTCAAATCATCCCCACTCCGAGCCCGGTCAAGAGGTATCCCTTCCACATCCTGGAGGTGATACCCCCCCGACTTGAGCACCTCGCTTACAATATATGGGCCTTCCCAGTTGGGGTTAAGCTTACCCACTATGGCCCCTCTGCCGGCCGCATCGACCTTCTTCAGGACTAGGTCCCCTTTCTGAAAGTTCTTGATCCTGATATGTTTGTCAAAATATCGAGCCATCCGACGCTTGACCTCTTCCTGCCTGATGGTGGCCAAGTCCCGGAGTTCTTCCACCAGGTCCAAGGACAGCCTCTGCTCTGCATTGTTACCTTCTAGCCACTCTTCATCCCTCTCGCTCGCAGCGGTCGCCCGGGGGGTCTTTACCTCGAACTCTATGGGGAGAACGGCCTCGGACCCGTGAGAGAGCTTGAATGGAGTTTCCCCGGCGGCGGTACTCGGAGTAGTCCTCATTGCCCAGAGGACGGAGGGTAGCTGTTCCACCCAGTTTCCTCGAAGGTTCTCCACTTTCTTTTTTAGCAGGTTGACGATTATTTTGTTTGCCGCCTCCACCTGCCCATTGCTCCTCGGGTGGTGGACCGATGCGAACCTAAGATCAATGCCGAGCTGGGTGCAGAAGCCGACAAACTCTTCACTAGCAAACTGTGGCCCGTTGTCCGTCACTATAGCTAGGGGGAGTCCATGCCTGCAAATTATCTCCCCCCACACAAAATTCCTTACGACCTGAGAGGTTACCTTAGCGAGTGCCTTCACTTCTACCCACTTGGAGAAGTAGTCGATCATGACCAGCAAGAACTTCCTCTGGCCGCTAGCTTGGGGAAAGGGGCCGACCAGGTCCAACCCCCATATGGCGAAGGGCCAGGGGGCTGTGATGGTCCGGAGTCCTTGGGCCGGGAGGAGCTGGAGTGGAGCATAGAGCTGGCATTTTGGACATTTCCTCGCGAACTCAGCCGCGTCTTTGCTGAGAGTGGGCCAGAAGTAGCCTTGCCTCAACACCCTCCCTTCCAGGGTCCGACTCCCGGAGTGACTGTCGCACTCCCCGGAGTGGATTTCTTCCAGCACTCTCGGGACCTCCTCCTCGGAGACACAACGTGCCAGGAGTCCCGAGAGAGTCTTTCTATATAGTCCCCCTGCATGCAAAGAGTAGTAGGCGGACTTGTACCTGAAGCGTCTCTTGTCCACATCCTCTCCAGGGAACTGCCCGGAGGATAGGAAGGTGATGAACGAATCCATCCATGAGGCTTGTTGATCTACTTCCATCAATTCTCCTTCCTCGATGGAGGGTCGGAAGAGTTCCGAAGTCGTCCCCCCCGCTCGGGGACCGAACTTGGCTAGGAGGTCCGCCTGGGTGCTCTCCTCCCTCGGCACGTGCTTGATTGAGAAGGTGTGGAACTGCCCGATGATTCCCTTAACCTTCTCCAGGTATAGTAGGAGGGTTGGATCCTTTGCTTCAAACTCTCCTTTGATTTGGCATGCTACCACCATGGAGTCCGTGGAGACCTCCACGTCCTGCACACCCAGTTCCCGGGCCAGCCGAAGGCCCGCTATCACTGCTTCGTACTCCGCCTGGTTGTTGGTGATCGGGAAACGAATGTTTAAGGCTTGCTCAATCCGAGTCCCCTGAGGACTCACCAGGACTATTCCCCCCCCCCCCCCCCCCCGAAGGAGTATTTTCCCGACGCTCCGTCCACCAACATCTTCCATGCTTCTGGGGGAGGTGGCTCGTGCTCCCCTACTTCGGCCGCGTAGTCGGCCATGAAGTCTGCCACCGCTTGAGCCCTGATGGATGTCCTGGGTACGAAGGTGATATTGAATTCGCTTAACTCCACGGACCACTTCGCCAACCTTCCTGAGTGCTCCACCCCTTCCATGATTTTGCGGAGCGGATGGTCCTTCACTACTTTAATTGAATGGGCTTGAAAGTAAGGCCGGAGCCTCCGGGCCGACACCACTAATGCGAAGGCTAACTTTTCTAGGATCGGGTACTTGAGTTCCGCCTTCTTCAGCACTCGGCTGACGTAGTAGATTGGGAACTGTTTCTTCCCCTCCTCCCGGGCCAGCACAGAACTTACTGCTTCGGATCCTACCCCTAGGTATAGCGATAGGTCTTCCCCTGGCCTCGGTCCCTGGAGCAGAGGGGTTTGGGTGAGCTGTTCTTTCAGAGCTTGGAAGGCCTTCTCGCATTCTGGGGTCCATTCAAACTTCTTGTTTCCCCGCAGTACTTTGAAAAAAGGTGCACATTTTTCTCCCGCCTTGGAGAGGAATCTGCTGAGCCCAGCCAATTTCCCTGTGAGGCTCTGGACCTCCTTCGGATTTCTCGGCGACTCCAACTCCATCACCGCTTTAACTTTGTCCGGGTTGGGCTCCACTCCTGTGGGGGTGAGCAGGTGGCCCAGGAACTTCCCTCGGCTCGCCCCGAAGACACACTTCAAGGGATTGAGCTTCATCTTGTACCGCCGCAGGGTCCCAAATGTCTCTTCGAGGTCGCGGAGGTGAGTCTCGAGGTCTCGGCTCTTAACCATGAGGTCGTCGACATAGACTTCTAAATTTCTTCCTTTCTGCTCGCGGAAGACCCTATCCATCATCCTTTGGTACGTAGCCCCTGCGTTCTTGAGCCCGAAGGGCATCATCTTGTAGCAATAACATCCATCCCCCGTGATGAAGGAAACATCCTTGATGTCCGGGGGATGCATGCGAATTTGATGGTAACCTGAAAAAGCATCTAAGAAAGACATTACAGAAAAACCAACGGCTGAGTCAACCAGCGCGTCAATCCTGGGCAGGGGGTAGCAATCTTTCGGGCATGATTTATTAAGAAGCGAAAAGTCGATACACATACGCCACTTACCTCCTCCCTTCTTCACCATAACGACGTTGGAGACCCAGCCTGGATACTGGATCTCCGATACAAACCCGGCCTGCAGGAGTTTGCCCACCTCCTCGCGGATGGGCCCTTCTAGCTTGTCCGCGACGGCCCTCCTCTTCTGACGGATGGGGCGGGCACCGGGGTCGAGGTTGAGGCGATGGCACGCCACATCCGCGTCGATCCCGGGCATTTCCGCGGTGCTCCAAGCGAAGACGTCCACGTTCTTCTGTACGCAAGCCAGAATCTCCGCTTGATCTCCTGGGCTGAGTTCTCCGCTGACCCGGACTTTTTCCACCACCCCCAGCCGGGTGGTGACCTCGAGCTCCACGACCTCGTCCACAGCCTCCAACCGGGACTGCTCTCCCCAAGCCCTTTCCTCTTCGGCACAAGCGGGAGCTTGGGTCTCTTCCTTGACTTCCTTCCCTACCACCATCAGCTCTTCCGCCCTTCCCTTCTGGGCCTTCTCCTCTTCTTCCTTTCTCTCCGCCCGGGGTACCTCAGCTACCCCTTCCTGGGCATGAACTTCATCTCCCTCCTTCTCTTCGGCCACCTCCAAACCTCCGGCTTCGGCCACCTCCTCCATCACCTTATCCCACTCCTCAGCTTCTCCCATCCAGGAGATGGTGTTGACAGCCGTCATGTAGCACTGTCTTGCCACCTTGGGATCCCCCCTGATCCGCAGCTGGACCCCTCCGTCGTTGAACTTGAGGCACTGATGAAAAGTGGAAGGGACGCAGCGGAACGCGCTGATGAGTGGCCGTCCGAAGATGGCGCTGTAACTGCTCGGGGCGTCCACTATGACAAAACGACAGTTCCGGGACTGCCCACCCAGGGTCACATGGAGCCCTACTCCTCCTTCTACTTCCTTCCTCTCTCCCGAAAATCCGAACAGAGGGCCATCTGAGGCCAACACCCTTCTGGGTTCCACCTCCATCTTGTTGAATGCCTTCTTGAAGATGACATTGACCGAACTCCCGTTGTCCACTAGGATTCGGGAGACGGTGAAGTTCTCGATCGCCGTCTGGATGACTAGCGCGTCGCAGAACGGGTCCTCGTAGCTCGGCATGTCCTTTTGGGTGAAAATAATTTTTTCGGCTGGGGGTGGAGCGGTGGATGTTGACGCTACGCTCCGGCGGTAGATGGTATGGAGACTAGCCTTGCGGGTTGCCTCCACCCCTACCCCCCATGGATCACTCTGATCCCTCCTCTATTCCCCAGATCTGCTCTATCCTCACATCTTTCCTCCTCCTCCTCTCGAGGTTCCACCTCCACGATCCTTAATGGTTGCTGCTGTGGTGGCGCGGGCGCTCTGCCCCTCTTCACCTCCAGGAACTCCGGACAGGTGTCCGTTGAGTGGCCTTCCACATCGTGGAAGATGCAATATGGCACCGCCACTTCCCTTGCCCCGGTCTCTGCTATCCTGTTCCTTCTTCTCCTAGCGGCCGCCGTCTCCGCTTCTCCTCCCCTTCCCCTTCCTCTTCCCCGGCCAATTGCCATGGCCTGTTGAGGTGGGGGAGGTAACTGCATCGGGCCTTGCCTCCACCCCAACTGGGGGGGTCTCCATTGTCCTTCAAAACGGTTACCCCTTCCTGGGCCGTAACCCCTTCCCTGCCCCTGCATTCCTCCACCTTGCGGCCTCCATCCCCCCTCCGGGGCCCGGGGCTCTTCCCTTCTTCTGACCTCTTATTGCCTCATCTCAGGCTCACTGAGCTTTGCTAGCCTCTTGGTGAGCTCTGGGTTGGCTTCTTCGCTTGCTACCTCCTCGGCCACCCTCTCCATCAGCTCCTCATAGGAGACGGGGGCCTTCCTCTTCAACGCCATCTTGAAGAAACTTTCCTTCAACCCGACCGTGAAGGCGAGTTGAAGTGCAAACCCAGGCACCTCCTGAGTGAGCTGCACTTCCTCCTGGAACCGATCCGCATACTGAGCCAACGTCTCCCTGGACTCCTGCTTCACCGCGAAGAGGGAATCAGCATCCTTCTTCCTCCTTTTTGAAGTTGAAAATCTCAACAAAAAACTTCGGCGCAGGTCCTCGAACGCATAGATAGAGCCTGCCGGAAGTGAATGAAACCAGTCCCTGGCCTTCTCCTTGAGAGTGACGGCGAAGAGCCAACACTTGAAGGCATCGGACATCGGCCTGATGGAGACCGAGTCCTCGAAAGACTGCAGATGCTGAACTGGGTCGTCTCTGCCATTGTAGTACACTCTATCCCATTCTCCGAATCCCGCGGGAATAGGTGCAGACAACACCAACTCGCAGAAGGGACTTCCCCCTCCTGCCATCTTTTCTCGCTCGGCTCGCGGACCTAGCTCGCTCGCCAAGCTTGGGATCGCACTCGCGAGGGCGACGCTCGCCTGAACCACCCCGACTGTCGCCGCCTCCTCCTGGCGCGCGCTCGCCTGCGCCGCGCTTGCTGGGGCAGAGCTCGTCGGCACCGAACTCGTCGGCGCGGAGCTCGCCAACACCGGGCTCGCCGGACTGGCGAACAACACTCGCCCTTCCCTGTCTTGTCCTGGTTCAACGGCAACTTCTTTTCCAGCCCTTCCTCCTGGTGCCCTCTCGCCGACTGCTGTTGGGGGAGTGGTCGCCTGAGGTGCCGGGGTTGCAAACTCACTTCGCAGAGCCGTGACCGTGAACCCCAAGGTGTCGAGCACCTCCTTCCTGAAATCCGCGAACATCCTAGCCATTGCTTCCTGAGGGGTCTCGCCGAACTCCTCGCCCTGCTCTTCATCTCCAGCCATAACTCTTCTCTGGGACTTTCTTGAACCAGCCGCGCTCCACGCTCACCGCACCAAAATGTTGAAACCGACTTCTCGGTCTCGTGTGGAGCTCGGGGCCCTCACCGAAATGAGGGGCAGCTAGCCCTTACCGGTCCCTCGGGAGAGGTAAGGCCGATGATTTGAGCAAGGAACAAAGACCCTAGTCTCAGCGAGGAGGTCCCTCCACTAACCCGGAAGATCGTTGAGCACTTCCCCTCCCAAGCCAAAGCTAAGACTCGGGCACCTTGGAGAGCTAGAGAGCCCAAACCAAAGCGACCTAGGGAGAGAAGAGCTCAAAGATAATGAACCGCCTTCTCTCCAAGGTGCCCTTTGAGGTCTATTTATAGATTTTAGTTTTGTGGTCTGTCAATAACCAAATCCCGCTGTCCATTCTCACTATCCGCACACCGGATTGGTCTGCTAACAGCCAAACTCCGCTGTTCGGAGAGGCTAAATGCAGACCACCGGGGGCCCCTTGGTAAAAATCCCTTCCTGGACTTTTACGGGGCGAGCCAGCCCGCTTCGCGACCTCCCTCGCGAGTGGAGCTCGCGAGCCTCTGGGTCGGCGAACCCCAGGGGTATTATCGGCACATTACCTGGCTCGCTCGCCTGCACTACCTCGGCGAGTCCCCGGATGACTATCTGCTCTCCCCCTAGGCGGGCTCGCCTAGCGAACTCCTTCCTCGACTGGTTGGGCTCGCCAATAGCGACCCGGCCAAGCCCCAAGATGGCTATCCGCACCCCGAAATGGCTAACTGTACCCCCAAATGGCTAACTATACCCCAAGGTTTCGGGCTCGCCTAGCGAACTCCTTCCTCAACTGGTCGGGCTCGCATGCACTACCCTTGCCGATCCTCAAAGGAGCCGGTTACCTTCCCTCCGCTGGGCTCGCTCGCCCGCGCAGTCTCTTGCTCTTCCTTGGCCTGCCTCGCCGGAGTTCAGGGTTCGCCCCTCTTGGCTCGCCTCCTCGAGCGCGAGCTGCTGATTTCTCCCTGGCGAACATCGGGGTTGTACACACGCGTGGATGTCGGGGAAGAAGATCAGCGAGGGAGGCCGACCTAGAAGAGGGGCGAGGAGCAGAGCAGCGGCAGAAATTTTTTGGGGAGAAGATATAAGCGGCAGGAAATAAAAGAAGCGCAGCGAGAGGAAACATACGCGGCTAGAGCAGAGGCAGACGAACACAGTGCCGCCCGGTGTCGTTGCCAGCGCATAGCGGTGACGGAGGCGGATAGGGAGAACGAAGCGGCGGAGGCGGCGTCATTGGAGAAGAGGAGCGGTGAAACGGCTGCAGAGTTTGACGTGGGAATGTGATTTATCGCTGCCAAAAAGGAACGAAAGCTGCGAAAGACTGATACATTGGAGGGAATGAGATCGAACGGCTGAATATTAACATTTTGACAATCGAATGACTAATATTAAAACCGTGGTGTGCCTATCAAGATATCTATATTCACTTATATAATAATGATATATATATATATAGAGAGAGAGAGGCATGTTAAATGCAGGCCGGTATTGGCTATATGCAGGCCCCGGATATCTGCAGGCCAAAAAATTATTCATGCAGGCCAAATCATATTTACATAACATAAAAATCAAATTAATATTTTCCTAAATAAATCACCAAGCAAAATAACATTCATAAAATAAGTAAAATATCATGCGTGCGAGGTTACGTTGAATGTCACTGTTTCGTCAGTAAATCCGGGAGAGCTATTGATGGAGTATCTCTAACGGCGCTAACCACACCTCATTCATGGGGGTGCGGTCATCCAAAGAACCCCCACTAGCGACGTAACTACCCAAAGTATAACCATGGCCACCATCGCCGCCATGGCCGCCATCGCCGATGACGTTGCCATCGCCGCCATCGCCGACGACGTCGCCATCGCCGCCATCGCCGACGACGTCGCCATCGTCGACGACGTCGCCATCGCTGCCATCGCCGACGGCGTCGCCATCGTCGTCGTCGCCATCGCCATAGCAAGTACCCATGAATAGCTTTAGGCCCGTTGTAATTTGAAAACACATCGGACTCGGACAAACGAGTAAACTCCTTGGGGACACGGTTGCATGGAAGGAAAAAAATACATAATAATGAAGTATTAAACTACTCGAATCATTTTTCCTCAAGTTTTAAAAGAAAAAAATGATTTTTTTAAACTATGGCCTGCATATAGCTAAAATCGGCCTGCATTTAACATCATTTTTTTTTAAAAACTGTGGCCTGCATATAGCCAAAACTGGCATGCGTTTAACATCGCTATATATATATATAATATGTATACATATATATCTATACATATGTGTATATATATACGAGTGACAGGCACGGCCCCCCGTGCTCCGCGTGACAGCACCATTTTGTGGAGGCGGGCTTCGCCCGCCCCTGGCTCGTTGTTGTCAGACGGCTTTCGGCCGTATCCAGGCTTTAATAACGTGAGTCTCATTTTTTATGATTTTGAGCCTGATTTGTATCTGATTTGAAAATGTGATGAACATGAAAATTGTAGATCTCATCGAGAAGAATAACTTTCATGTTGATCACTCTTTGATTTGAAGCAGTTTAGAGCCCTGATTTAGGCCTCAAAAACAGTAACGCCGAATCGGGTGCTTAAACGGTTTTAAATCAAAAACTGATCAACATGAAAGTTATTCGTCTTGATGCGATCTACAACTTTTATGTTGATGACTTTTTCAAATAAGATAAAAATCGAGCTCAAAATTGTAAAAAATGCGGCTCATAAATTATAGAAATAGTCTTACACCGCCTATTTTGTTTGCAGTTTTAAATATATAAAGCAGCCCCGATGATTATTTGTTGAAGTGTTGATGTTAATGAGCTTGTAGCGGGCTTGTTTTGGGCTCAATTTTAGTCTGATTTCGGGCTGGTAGCGGAGGAGTGTCATATCACTCTATTTTTTTCAAAAAATTTGATTAAAAATCGGGTCATATCGCACTATTTTTTCAAAAAAACTAAAAGTTAAACCGTAATTTCATGTCGTAGGGTACCTTATACCTTAATATAACTCTAAACCCTTTTATTATAGGTGTAGGAGCTCTAGTAAAAAAAAGTAAATAATCGAATGGTTAAATTTGGTTTTAGTTAAATCGAATTGTTGTGATTGATTTGATGGTAAGTCATTACACCATTAAGGTGATATCTTTATATAGTGGAAGATATATACGGGGCTCCGCCCCTACTGCCAAGCGTGACAGTATCCGGTCGGCGACGGCAGGCTTTGCCTGCCCCCGACAGCGTGATAGTACCTGGCCCGCGACGGGGGGCTACGCCGATGACGCTCCGGGCTGCGCCCGCATCAAGCCGGTTGCGCCCACATCATATACATATGAGTACTCAAAATAACCGTACAAAAATTTTAATTAATAATTTATAAAAAAAAAATTCAAAAACATTTATATTTTAATATAACATCATTTATATTTTAAGCTTGTAGCGGGCTTGTTTTGGATTCTTTTCAGCATTGGATTCTTTCTCAGCATTAGATGCTTTCTCAGAATTGGATTCTTTCTCAAAAATTGAATTCTTTCAATCAATCATGTCATGCATCAATTCTGGTGCTTTATTTTTATCCCAACTTTGGATTCTTTTCAGCATTGGATTCTTTCTCAGCATTGGATGCTTTTCTCAGCATTGGATTCTTTCTCAAAAATTGAATTCTTTCAATCAATCATGTCATGCATCAATTCTGGTGCTTTGTTTTTATCCTAACTTTGGATTCTTTTCAGCATTTGATTCTTTCTCAGCATTGGATTCTTTCTCAAAAATTGAATTCTTTCAATCAATCATGTCATGCATCAATTCTGGTGCTTTGTTTTTATCTCAACTTTGGATTCTTTTCAGCATTGGATTCTTTCTCAGCATTGGATGCTTTCTCAGCATTGGATTCTTTCTCAAAAATTGAATTCTTTCAATCAATCATGTCATGCATCAATTCTGGTGCTTTGTTTTTATCCTAACCTTGGATTCTTTCTCCACTCACACATGGTTATATAAATACACATCACTCTTTCCATTAATTTCACAACACTCTTTCTCAAAAACCAGAAAACTCTCTCTTTCCTTTAATCTCCATCATGACTTCCAGCCGTGGAGTAGCTTTCTCCCCTAAAGAAGATCAAGCACTATGCTATGCTTGGCTTGAGGTCTCAGA
The DNA here is from genome assembly GCA_033032865.1 of Dactylorhiza incarnata. Taxonomy (NCBI): domain Eukaryota; kingdom Viridiplantae; phylum Streptophyta; class Magnoliopsida; order Asparagales; family Orchidaceae; genus Dactylorhiza; species Dactylorhiza incarnata. The sequence continues at coordinate 3,918,613 of JAWHQI010000133.1, read as the reverse complement.
AGACCCGGTTATGGGGAGCAATCAAAAAGAGCACAAGATGTGGGAAAGAATTTCTGTCATATTTCACAACACAAGACCTAATACTTGCGTAGGACAAAGAACCACAAAATCTCTCTCATGTTGCTGGTCATTACTAGCAAGTAAGACTAGCAAATTTCGAGGGTGTATTCGACAGATTGAGCAACGAAACCCCAGCGGAGCGTCTGAACTCGATATTGTAAGTATTTATTTATTTTTTATATATTATATTCATTATTTAATATGATATTATAATAATTATTTTTTTGTAGCTCACTCAAGCCAAAGTGTTATATGGAGATGATCCGAAAGAAAAGAAAGGGCCCGTTCGTTTCGTAGGTTTTGTTAGGAAGGAATTGGTTTTCGCCGAAAACCTACGGCGCAGAGGTTTTGGAATTGGGCCAAAACCAATTTCTCTGTTCGTTTGCATGAAGGTTTTCAGGCACAGGAATTGATTATGCTGTGAGAAATCTGCATCCCGCATCCTTTTAGTTCGATCTTAGAAAAACTTGTTTACTTCTCATTTACTCCAGGCAAATCTCGCACGGGTCATAAGCTTGACTGTTTGTTCAAAACTCGCCCCCTTCCTAGGAAACCGTCATAACTCTGCGGCCAAACAAAGGTTCATCTCACTGTCGAGACCGAAGACAGTTTTTCGAGCGTTCTTGAGCTCGCGGCCAACAACGATGTGGATAGGTTCAAGCGATTTATTGATCGAGACCATTCGGCAATTGATGAGGTTGGCGACTGGTACCTAGGGTTCTTGAGCTCGCCGCCATCACCGTTGAAGTAGGACCTCGCCACCGCTCGAGTAGGAGCTCGCCACCGGCGCTGCTGGAGGAGGAGATCAACATCATCGCAACTGGAGGAGGAGCTCGCCGCTTGCGTAGACTTTTCTTTCCCAAAACCTAGCAAAACCGACCAAAAGAGGTGTTTTTTGGGGCTAGTTCATTTTTCTAAAAAGCAAAACCCATAGGTTTTCGAGTAAAACCAATTCCTTCGGAAAAAATGCCAGACGAACACAATAATTGGAATTAGAGTACCCAAAACCAATTCCTTCCTAGTAAAACCTACGAAACGAACATGTCCAAAGGGTTTTTGTTTGACCATGTTTGGTCTATCCTGAGAAATACAGAAAAATGGGTAGATACGTCCGGGTCTACAAAAGGTATGAACTCTATGAATATCGGCATGTCACAAACTTTAGATTCTAACTCTCCCAGTCAACGGAAAAATATAGACTTAAATACAGACAGCAATGAAATGAATCGTGCTAGTACTGGTGATGAAGAATCCCCGGTCTCAAATTCCATTAATCGACCTGATGGAAGAAAGAAAGAAAAAGAGAGGAGGAGAAAGGTGAGTGGTAAGAGTTGTGATACTGAGGCCAAGACTGCTGAAAATGAAGAAATCGTGAATAGTTTAAAGAAGGGGCAAGTAGAACGAGCAAATGATAGGTCTTCTATAAAACAACTCATGATGTTAAAACTCGAAAATGCTAAGAGACTATTAGATCTTCAGAGCGCTAAACAAGATAATGATATCATGATGATGGATTTGGAAAACATCAAAGGAACTCCAGAGCGACAGTTTTTTCGTAAAAAAAAATAAGCTATTTTGGATAGAAACATTAAAAAATCATTATTTCAAGGATCTTCATCACTCGAAGGAACTGGATATGGAGGAGGTATGTATGAAGGTAGTGGTTACGAAGGAAGTCAATATGTGGGAGACCAATACAGAGGACCTCAGTTTCATGGAGGCCAGCATGGAGGAAGCCAATATGGAGGAAGCCAATATGGGGGAGACCAATACAGAGGACCTCAGTTTCATGGAGGCCAGCATGGAGGAAGCCAATATGGAGGAAACCAATATGGAGTTCCCGGGTTTGGAGGAAGCCAGTACCGAGAAAGCCAGTACAGCGGAAGCCAATATGAAGGAGACCAATATGGAGGATCTCAGTTCAGAGGAGACCATCATGGAGGAAGCCAATATGGAGGAAGCCACTATAGAGTACCCGAGAATGAAGACGAACAACTCAGGGGAACTGTGCGCGAAAGTCGTAACGAACCAAGTGATGACCTCCCAGATTTTTAGTATTAGTTAACATGTAATATTTTTATTTTGCCATATGTATTTTTATTGTCTCCCTGTTTTTTGTTTGTTTGTTTGTGTGGTTATTAATTCCAAATGAATGTTTTATTTTGTCGTTATTTTTATTTTTATTGTAATAAATTTGAAATAAAAATTAATTAAAAAATTTTCATCAAATAAATTAAATTAATAATAAAATTAATAATTTATTATACATATAAATATACATATAATATTCATATAATAGTCATGTTCTCTAAATATAGAGAACATGGTTGGAGTTGCTCTACCATGTTCTCTATATTTAGAGAACATGGTACAAGGGGGATCTCTATATTTAGAGACCCCCCATTGGAGTTGCTCTAATGTTTAACCAAATACATGTTTTCTCTTTTAATATAGTATAGATATAAAATAATTAGACTAGACATATTATAAAATAATTTTTTGTTAAAATATAAATATTTTTGAAAAAAAATATTAAATATTAATTAAATTTTGTGCGGTCATTTTGAGTACTCTTATGTCTATGTTGTGGGCGCAACCTGCTTGATGCAGGCGCAGCCCGGAGCGTAACGGGCGTAGCCCGCCGGGAGTGGGCTAAGCTCGCCGTCGCGGGCTAACCCGTCGTCGCGGGCCGGGTACTATCGCGCTTGGCCGGGGGCGGGCGAAGTCGCCATCGCCGGCCGGGTACTGTCGGGCTAACGATAGTAAATATAATTAAAATATTAATCATATTAATTTATCTATTGTATATATATTTATATTTATGTTAACGATAGGAAATATAATTATAATATAATTATATTATTTAAATATATAATAATAATAATTATTATATGACTTAAAAAATATTATATTTTAAGTATCACATCATAATAACGTTAAAAATTATATTTAGTATTGATATTAATTATTGTACATCATTAAATATTAAAATAATTACATAGAATATTTGTTACAAAATTATCATGTACTAAAAAAATATACTTAATAAATATTCAAATATTTATTTATTTATTATTCTTGGGCTTCCCAAAGAATACCCAATGATGTACTCTCACTGGTATTAGGCCCTTTCGCAAAAAATTAAGACGTGGAAATCAACTTTTTTAGATTGTTAGAAATTTTGCTAATATAATAATATTATTTCTAAAATATTTTCTAGAAATAAATAATAAAATGTTTTTAATATAATTTTTCAGAAAAAAAAACAAATGTTTAGAAAGAAATGAAATAAAATACAATAAAAAATAAAGTTAAAAACCGAGTCTGGGTAATCGTGTGATCACTGCCCTAAAAAAGTTGCACCACCCGCCGGTAGGGCTTTCAACCGATGCTCATTTCTCCAAGCTACAACACTCGGCTAGATCACGAAACTCCGATGTGTGTGGACACAGAAGAAGCACAAAGCACCCGAACATTCACTGGAAAAAGCAAACGTAGAATCTCAAGATAATAATATCTAAAATATGAGAGGTATCTTAAAGCATCTCCAACCGTGCTGCAATTTTCTCCAAACCGCCATTTTTGTCGAAGGAGGCTCCAACTAATCGCCAAATGGATCGCCATAAATGTCGATCCTCTCTCTCTCCTCCTCTAAATTTAGAGGAGGGAGAGAAGAAATGTCGTGGGTGGCATTTGTTTTCTTTTTTATTTTGTTTTTTGTAATTGCTTAATTAAATTATTTAATAATTTTTTGAATTAATCTATAATGTGTATAGCTGTTAATATACTTGTTGCGGGTCGCTCGGGTGCTTTGGTAGATCGGTCGAATTGAACCACCTTAGCTCGGAAGCGGACCGAGCGCGCAAACAGTCAATTAGAGATTCGTTAAGTACACTGAGATTTTTTAACGTGGAAAACCCGGAAAGGGTAAAAAATCACGCGGTCGGAGCTGTGCCGACCAACTTCCACTATCTTCTGGGGGGTTACAATTAGAGACTTAGAACTCGAGCGCGACAGGCCGCTGCTCGTTACAATAATAGAGAGAGAGAGAGAAAGAGAGAGTTCCGAAGGTGACAGGCCACCTCCAGACAAACTAAGTCTTTTTTCCTTCTGAGAATATTGGAGAACAAAAGTGAGAATGCTGAGTCGCCTTCCGCGAGAACAAAAGTGAGATGCTCCGGAGAACAAAAGTGAGAATGCTGAGTCGCCTTTCGAGATGAAGGAAATCTTCAAGTCCATAGAGATCTTCAAGCGCCGAAGGAGAATTCCGTGAAAATCTTCAAGGAGCTCTCCCGGGTGCAGAAGGAAAGGTCCCTTGAAATGAAGCCCTGAGGCTCCTTTTATAGCTTTGGCCGGGGGTAGCCCGGTAATTTCGTCGTTGTAACCACCGTAACCACCTGGTGGAAGAATCACGTTTTCTGGTTCGGAGCACACAGATCGCCATTTTTCATAAATGACCGTCTCGCCCCTGGGCAGTTCAGGAAGTTCGGGCAGCTTCGTTGAAGGCGAAAAAGGCGACAAGCCGTTCCTGCAATCTGAGATACTAGAAAGACAAAATGTGAGAATGCTAGAAAGAAAAAAGTGAGCGTGCCCGAAATGTGAAAGTGCTCTGAGCGCGCTCAGAAGTGTTCTGAGCGCGTAACGAACGGGGAATTGCTCCGAACCGAGTCCGGAGCACGAAAGCGGGCGGCGAGCCGGAAGAGGGGGGACTCACCCCAATCTTACTACGGGGGAGAGCGGTTCGACCGCACCTAAAGGTGGGCGCGGTGCGGCCGCACCCGAGGGAGGGGCGCAACTTTGCTTGGCCGCACCCCACATGGGGTGCGGCTTGGCTCGGCCGCACCCAAGGTGGTGCGGCTTGGCCGCACCCCTCATGGGGTGCGGCCTGGCCGTACCCCAAGGGGGTGCAGCTTGGTCGCACCCCCACATGGGGTGCAGCTTGGCCGCACCTCAAGGGGGTGTGCGGCTTGGCCGCACCCCTCATGGGGTGCGGTTTGGCCGCACCCCAAGAGGGGGTGCGGTTTGGCCGCACCCCCCATTATGGGGGGTGCGGCTATTCGCACCCCACTAGTGGGGTGTGGGCTAATCGCACCCTAGTAGTGGGGTTCGGTCATGGCGGGTTGCGACGTGCATTTCGTGCGTGTTTGTATGTTGGGGGCGGAGATGGCGGCTTTGGCTTCTTCAACTCGGGCGATCATGCGTTGACTGTTGACCCTACCTCCATTTAGTGGAGTTTTCCCTAGACGCACCCCAATTCCTCTACGGATATGTAACATAAGCCCCCCAAACCTTCGGAGTCCGGACTTCTGCGCGGAGGAGTTCGGAGGTTTCAATTTTTCTACGGCGGCTTTGATCATTGCTTTCTTTGTGGCGCCTTGGGTAGGAATTGCTGTCGGAGGATGAGCGTGATATTGCTTTTGCTTCTGTATGGCATATTCAAGCACTTTGTTCTGGGAGAGGCCAAAGTTTCTTGTGGGACGATTTGGACACTCTATTCTGGGAGAGGTTAGAGTCTCTTGTGGGACGATTTGGACACTCTATTCTGGGAGAAGTCAGAGTCCTTTGTCGGACGATCTGTACACTCTATTCTGGGAGAGGCCAGAGTCCGTTGTTTGACGATCTGTACACTCTGTTCTGGGAGAGATCAGAGTCCATTGTCGGACGATATGTTCACTCTATTTTGGGAGAGGTCAGAGTCCGTTGTCGGACGATCTGTACACTCTATTCTGGGAGAGGTCAGAGTCCGTTGTCGGACAATCTGTACACTCTGTTCTGGGAGATGTCAGAGTCCGTTGTCGGACAATCTGTACACTCTGTTCTGGGAGAGGTCAGAGTCCGTTGTCGGACAATCTGTATGCTCTGTTCTGGGAGAGGCCAGAGTCTGTTGTCGGACAATCTATATGCTCTGTTCTGGGAGAGGTCAGAGTCCGTTGTCAGACGATCTGTACACTCTGTTCTGGGAGAGGTCAAAGTCCTTGTCTGACGATCTGTACACTCTGTTCTGGGAGAGGTCAGAGTCCGTTGTCGGATGATCTGTACACTCTATTTTGGGAGAGGTCAGAGTCCGTTGTCGGACAATCTGTACACTTTGTTCTGGGAGAGGTCAGAGTCCGTTGTCGGACAATCTGTACACTCTGTTCTGGGAGAGGTCATAGTCCGTTGTCGGACAATCTGTACACTCTATTCTGGGAGAGGTCAGAGTCCGTTGTCGGACAATCTATACACTCTGTTCTGGGAGAGGTCAGAGTCCGTTGTCGGACGATCTGTACACTCTGTTCTGGGAGAGGTCAGAGTCCGTTGTCGGACGATCTGTACACTCTGTTCTGGGAGAGGTCAGAATCCGTTGTCGGACAATCTGTACACTCTGTTCTGGGAGAGGTCAGAGTCCGTTGTCGGACAATCTGTACACTCTGTTCTGGGAGAGGTCAGAGTCCGTTGTCGGACAATCTGTACACTATGTTCTGGGAGAGGTCAGAGTCCGTTGTCGGATAATTTGTACACTCTGTTCTGGGAGAGGTCAGAGTCCGTTGTTGGACAATCTGTACACTATGTTCTGGGAGAAACAGTACAATTGAAAATGACGCATATGGTTTGGGCGCATGATAAAAAGTAATAAATTAAATGACACGTGTTTGTTACATGGATGCTGAAAACATAAGATACAAGTAAATACGTCGGGTTCCCTGGACGTTCCCTGGGCAGAGAACAGGCTATTCTTCGGGATGGTCGCTCTGGGGATTGCCACCCTGCTGGGTCATTCTTGACCTGTTGATTCAGGGTCCTTGGTTCGGAGGAATTTTTCAAGGAATCCCAGACGAACAAATCGTTCGATTTCTGCGCTCAGTTGCGAACAATCTTCTGTTTTGTGCCCGTGACCTCGATGGTAGTCGCAGTATTTGGATTGGTCTCCAGAATTTGGTGCAAGAGCCCTAGGTCTCTGAAGAGAGGGATGATCGCGGATGGCAAGGAGAACGTTAGTCCTGGTTGTGTTCAGGAGAGTGTAGTCTTTATGCTGGCGAGAACCTCAGTCTCGGCTGGGGGTGTCGTGTTGCTGATTGTTTTTATCGAGGACCGTCCGCGGCAACGACTCCTCTCTCTTCCTCTTCGATATCCCCTCGAACTGCTGGCGGTGTGCTTCAATCGCCTCATCAGCTGCTATCTGAGCTTCAACCCGGTGGACGAGGTCTGGGTAACTAGGCACAGTTTCTCGCATCAGTGCGGAGTAGAAGCCACCGGGGCGGAGTCCTCCAAGGAAGACCCCTCGCAGGAGCTCGGGGTCGACCCCCGGGATTTGCCGAGCCTCCAAAGTGAAGAGTCGAAAGAAATCTTTGAGAGTCTCTCCGCCATTCTGGCGGATTCCTAGAAGATGGGAGGGATCTCGGACAATCCTACGATTGGCGATGAACTGGTCCGCGAACTGCTGCGCCATTTCTGCGAAGTTGCTGATTGCCCCCTCCCGCAGAGAGTGGAACCAAGTGCGCGCTTGTCCCTTCAAGGTTGCTGGGAACACTTGACAGAGGATTTGATCTGGAGCGCTGTAGAGTCTCATGATGGTAGCAAAGTGGTTGACATGTTCTAACGGGTCGTCCGTCCCGTCGAATGTTTCGATGATGGGAAGCTTGAAACCATTTGGAACTGGATGGGCCAAGACCTGAGGCGATAGTGGGGAGCCGTGGTGTGCGGGACGGCGGGCGAGAGCTGCGAGTCGCCCCGCCTGGTCGTACTCTTCCGCTATCATGTCATGTATCTCCTCTCGCGTGGTTCGTTCTACTGCTCGACCGGGAACAACTCTTCCTTGGCGATGTTGATGGTGGTTAGCTTCTGGTCCTCTGGTTGGCGGAGCGGGATGGGCGGAGCTTGCTGCGTCGGAGAATTTTTCCGAGGCTTCTTCTTCTCGAACGGCCTCCTTATTCGGAGCATGATTCGGAGCTGGAGGCGGCGGAACGTTCAACGCTGGGGGTTGAACGAGAGCTCGAGGAGCCCCAAGATTTCTTACGAGAGCCAGCATCTCGGCTTGCTGCTTTTCCATCTGACGCACGCGCCCTTCCAGTATTGTCGCGGGCGCGAGCACTACCTCTTCTGCGAGAGGCGCATTGATAAGCGAGTGGGATGGAGCTGGATCGATGCGCCCCTCCGGGATTGAACATTCTGATGCGCGTTCGGCAAGTGCACCGGTCGCACATGTAATAAAGTTGGGAGTACGTCCCCGAATATCGTCTATCATGGAATGCACGTGGTTAGTTTGACTCTTCGGATTGAGAAAATAATTACGAGAGTAAATTAAAGGAAAAATCGGAGCTTTGATTTTGGGTTTCCTAAGCTAGTGCAGAAAAGAGAGATGCGAGTCAAAACTCCGCTTCGCAAGGCGAGGTGGATGCAACGGCCGCGATGTCGTGCTTCGGGAGGCGCGGGGACGGAAAGTAACTATGACGGGTGAGGGTCGCACACACCTCTTATCCAAGCAACACCACTAGCAATTGCTAGGGCTTCACACACAACACATCTCAGAAAAACACAGCAAAGAAAGTGCTATTCTCGCACTACCGCATCATTGCACATGAACATCACAAAAGATTTATAACATAAAGCTAAATGATAGTTCATTACAACAACACAAGGAAAACACAAACATAAAGTTTAGAGAAGACCAATAGGAAGAAATCACCGCGTCTTGGTTTCTTGGCCGGAATGAGAGGTTGTCGGGCTCTCTCCGGGCTCGGACCTCAGATGGTGTGCTGATTCGATGGAGGCTGTCACCGCTCCAAAGACCTACAACTCTTATATGGCTTCCCACGACGAGGAATGCTTGAGCACTTGGCGGAGGATGCTTGCTAACACTCCCGAATGGAAGGATGATGGTGGAAAATGCTGGAAAATGGCCTCTTTGGTGGTGGAGGTGAAGGAGAAGCCTTCAGACCTCAAGAGCGGCGGGAAGGACGCTCCCCGACTCGTTCTCCGATCTCTTCTCGGTTCTGCAGCGAATCCTGCTTTTTATACTAAATCAGGCAGAAAAATGGTCACACACGATCGAACGCACGACCGTGCGCAGATCGTGCGTTGTTAATTGATAAAAATTGGCTTGGGGAAGACGCTGCGCCGCCCATGCGTTTTACTCACGCACGGGCAAATCCTCCCGTGCGTCAAAACGCACGGGTAAATTTTGACGCACGGGTAAATTCAGAAATGACTAAAACAAGGAGAAAACAGGTCAACCGTGCGTTTTACTCATGCACAGACAAATCCGCCCGTGCGCCAAAACGCATGAGTAAATTCAGATCGCTCGTTTTCTGCCCAGATGATATCGCACGACTGCAATTGTCCGTGCTTCAAGGAAAACACATGACCGTGCGTTTCACACAGTCATGAATTCTGGGAGAAAACATGATACCAGATAATCCGGCCACCTGTATACAAGATAAAAATAGCTGGGAATACACCTCCAGCACCAGATAAACATAGAGAAATGGAAGGGGAGCACCATGTGCTTACCCTCAATAACAAGGAGCGCAAATGCACACCGAAACGAGCCTAAGAGTGCACCTAGCAAGGAATAACCAATATGAATGAAAACATGCCTAAAGTGTAGTGCATAGACTAGATAATCGGCCCAGATGAGTCCAAAAATGTGTATATAAATGGGACTCATCACACACCCAGACTTACCCGTTTGCACGTCTCGGGCAAACACTTAATCCTATGGTAGAAAAATGAACGTTAAAGAAGCAACTGCGCAGGCAAAACACGATGGGAAGTAAAGAAATAACGATCGTAAAAATAAAGTAGAAAAGATTTTAAAACAAATACTATATTTTAAGAACTTCTACAAGAGTAAAATACAAAATACTACTACTCTGAGGTGAACTATTGGTGAATCGAACTGTCGCGCCCTAGGGAAAATAGCATGAACTGCTGAGGTGAGCGTTGTTCAAATTGGATCTCAAGAAAGAGCTCTCCAAGAAATCCATCAAGGTCGATGGTCATACGCTTGCCCTTTCACACCTTCTCCACTGCATGAGACGATCTTATCAAGAATCGGTAGGGATTTTAGGCTATACTTGGGCTTGGGTTGAGGTACGGTAATGAAGTAGAAGAACGTAGGCTAAACGCACCCAACCTCCGGTAAATAAACAAATTTCAGCCTTAACATCTTCACCTTGAAGCACTATGGTGTGCGCGAGACTACCATACTTATGGTTCTATTCTTTTTAGAGTTCACTAACTCTCTCTTTTTTTTAGATCCATAATAACATAAGTTAGGATCAATCAAAAAAAAATTTCATTTTTTTTTCATTTTTTTGCGCGCACACACCACATCACACCTCCAAATTTTTATTTCTCCGCATCGCACAATCATCAACAAAATGTATAAATTTCAAAGCTTGACTCTAGTGCGTTTTAGGTTAGGATATGTGGTCTTGGTGAAAGTTTGGTGGAGTTTAACAAATTGGAAAGGTGAGGCTCAACGAGGCTAGCAAAGGATGATATTAGGTTGGGAAATCAAAGCTCAATCGGATCAAATGATGGCCTACGTCATGCTCCCAACAAGATCATTCAACGCACTCGTTTTGAAAATAGCTAGGGGCAAGTTCTTAACCACCGAGCGAGGTCTCCTCTCCTTCCAACTCAAACAACACGAGGCTAACAGCTCTTCTACACTCGACCTAGGGCTACCGCTAGATTCACCAAATTCACCGTTCGAGTAGAGTATTTTATAGTTACACTACAGAAGTAAATAAAACTATAATTTTACTCTACAAAAATTTTTAAGCCACGTTAGCGCTCTACTAGTAGCACCGCACGGGTCACAACTTGTTCTGCCACACAATCCTAAATCAACAAACAAGCTTCCAAACATACAAATTAAGCACTTACACGATAAGTGCGCACGAATAGCAAGAAAACGAATGTGGTGCGTGGTATGCAATGCGACAATACATTTGAAAATTCCTAACTCAGCACATTCTAACATGCTATGTACAGTGTGTGCACGTGCATAGCTCGCTCTCTCCCCCAGACTTAATCACAACCACATAAAATAGAAAATTTTGAAAGTAAGGAGAATAGGGGCAGAGTGGACCTATGCTCATAAATGAGCATGCCAGAAGTGCGGAAATTCCTCTTTCCTTTTAATAAAATATCCTCTCCATTATCCACCACGCGAGAGCTCCAACCTGCGCTGTTAGCAAGAAGGAAATACAGAACATAAAAGAAATAAAAAAAAACAAACAGAACCAGGTGGTTCCAACGGGTTGTCTCCCATGAAACCCTTTTGTTTAACGTCCTTAAAGGTGGACCAAATACCTGTATTTGCAGATTATAGAATTGTTCACGCAAAATTAAAGAGAGGAGATCATCCAAGTCTACGTAGTATTATTACACAATCAAATGGAGAAATCAACTATACGTTGATTTAAAATAGTAACTGCAGATAGAAGAAAAAGGTCCGGAGACCCGCAACTGATGGCAACGAAGTAAGAGGTTTAGCCTCACTCCCCAAGTCTCCTCCTTTTTTGCTCTCTTTTTCTCTTCCAAGAGTATTTCTTCAAAGAAAAATCGCTTTCCTCCATGTAGCCAGTCCTTTAGGGGAAGCATATGCGGTGACACTAGAGTGGACAGAGCAATATCGCCTGCCACTGCAACATGCTTATCCTACCAGGAATGCATCATCCGATTGCCCAAAAATGGGTCAGCATATTCCAAATTCTGCGGGGGCACAAATGAAACGATGTTAGAAATAACAGGAAGAGATGGAGCGAGAGTATACTCAACATCCGTAGGAGCAAATCAGGAGGAAGAAATGTCACAAGTGACATCCTCCCGTGAGAGATGATCAGATTCTACCTGGATGACCAACGCTAACTCTTCCTGTTGAATTATAACCAATGAAAGAGGGTCAAGAAACAAAGAAGATGAAGAACATAAAGAATCATTAGTCGAGGGAGTGATCCCGGTTTCACTCCCTGCAGGTTCTGATTGTACCGCTATCACATCACGAGGAGGTTCTTGCAACACGGCCGAGGCAAGAGACACCAAAGTCTCAACCTGCCTAGTCAATCTATCAATATACTCTTGCCGCGTTTCAAGGTCTTGAATTATAATTTGAGCAAATTTGAAGAATTTCTCCTCCAAATAGGTTGTATCCTCATCATGTTGTGACAGGAGGAGTAAAGAACATGACATCGCTCCTGCATACACACAACCCGAAAATAGTATAAAAAAAAACAACTCCAGTAACTATTAACTCAAACACCAAAATCAAACTACGCCTGCATTCCCCGGCAACGGCGCCAAAACTTGATGCGCGTTCGGCAAGTGCACCGGTCGCACAAGTAATAAAGTTGGGAGTACGTCCCCGAATATCGTCTCTCAAGGAATGCGCGTGGTTAGTTTGACTCTTCGGATTGAGAAAATAATTACGAGAGTAAATTAAAGGAAAAATCGGAGATTTGATTTTGGGTTTCCTAAGCTAGTGCAGAAAAGAGAGATGCAGGTCAAAACTCCGCTTCGCAAGGCGAGGTGGATGGAACGGCCGCGATGCCGTGCTTCGGGAGGCACGTGGACGGAAAGTAACTATAACGGGTGAGGGTCGCACACACCTCTTCTCCAAGCAACACCACTAGCAATTGCTAGGGCTTCACACACAACAAATCTCAGAAAAATACAGCAAAGAAAGTGCTATTCTCGCACCACCGCATCATTGCACATGAACATCACAAAAGATTTATAACATAAAGCTAAATGATAGTTCATTACAACAACACAAGGAAAACACAAACATAAAGTTTAGAGAAGACCAATAGGAAGAAATCACCGCGTCTTGGGTTCTCGGCCGGAATGAGAGGTTGTCGGGCTCTCTCCGGGCTCGGCCCTCAGATGGTGTGATGATTCGATGGAGGCTGTCACTGCTCCAAAGACCTACAGCTCTTCTATGGCTTCCCACGACGAGGAATGCTTGAGCACTTGGCGGAGGATGCTTGTTAACACTCCCGAATGGAAGGATGGTTGTGGAAAGCGCCGGAAAATGGCCTCTTTGGTGGTGGAGGTGAAGGAGAAGCCTTCAGACCTCAAGAACGGCGGGAAGGACCCAATTTCCCGCTCCCCGACTCGTTCTCCGATATCTTCTCGGTTCTGCAGCGAATCCTGCTTTTTATACTAAAACAGGCAGAAAAATGGCCACGCACGGTCGAACGCACGGCCGTGCGCAGATCGTGCGTTGTTAATTGATAAAAATTGGCTTGGGGAAGACGCTGCGCCGCCCGTGCGTTTTACTCACGCACAGGCAAATCCTCCCGTGCGTCAAAACGCACGGGTAAATTTAGAAATGACTAAAACAAGGAGAACACGGGTCAACCGTGCGTTTTACTCACGCACGGGCAAATCCGCTCGAGCGCCAAAACGCACGAGTAAATTCAGATCGCTCATTTTCTGCCCAGATGATATCGCACGACTGCAATCGTCCGTGCGTCAAGGAAAACGCACGACCGTGCATTTCACACAGTCATGAATTCTGGGAGAAAACAGGATACCAGATAATCCGGCCACCTGTATACAAGATAAAAATAGCTGGGAATACACCTCCAGCACCAGATAAAGATAGAGAAATGGAAGGGGAGCACCATGTGCTTACCCCCAATAACAAGGAGCGCAAATGCACACCAAAACGGGCCTAAGAGTTCACCTAGCAAGGAATAACCAATATGAATGAAAACATGCCTAAAGTGTAGTGCATAGACTAGATAATCGGCCCAGATGAGTCCAAAAATGTGTATATAAATGAGACTCATCACCTTCAGTAGTGCGAGCACTTCTTCTTGCCACTACAATTGGCGGCAAGTGTTACCTTCAGTTATCTTTGCTGAACTTTGGGAATGAAGTTCCCACAGACGGCGCCAAACTGTTGCGGGTCGCTCAGGTGCTTTGGTAGACCGGTCGAATTGAACCACCTTAGCTCGGAAGCGGACCGAGCGCTCAAACAGTCAATTAGAGATTCGTTGAGTACACTGAGACTTTTTAACGTGGAAAACCCGGAAAGGGTAAAAACCACGTGGTCGGAGCTGTGCCGACCAACTTCCACTATCTTCTGGGGGGTTACAATTAGAGACTTAGAACTCGAGCGCGACAGGCCGCTGCTCGTTACAATAAGAGAGAGAGAGAGAGAGAGAGAGAGTTCCGAAGGTGACATGCCGCCTCTAGACAAACTAAGTCTTTTTCCTTCTGAGAATATTGGAGAACAAAAGTGAGAATGCTGAGTCGTCTTCTAGGAGAACAAAAGTGAGATGCTCCAGAGAACAAAAGTGAGAATGCTGAGTCGCCTTTCGGGATGAAGGAAATCTTCAAGTCCACGGAGATCTTCAAGCGCCAAAGGAGAATTCTGTGAAAATCTTCAAGGAGCTCTCCCGGGTGCAGAAGGCAAGGTCCCTTGAAATGAAGCCCTGGGCTCCTTTTATAGCTTTGGCTGGGGGTAGCCCAGTAATTTCACCGTTATAACCACCGTAACCACCTAGCGGACGATTCACGTTTTCTGGTTCGGAGCACACGGATCGCCATTTTTCATAAATGACAGTCTCGCCCCTGGGCAGTTCGGGCAGCTTTGTTGAAAGCGAAAAGGGCGACAAGCCGTTTGTAACATCCCCAGAACAACTAGACCCCTGAAGTGCATTTTGTCATGTCAAGGCCATGACATTCCTCTAGGAGACCAAAATGGCCCTAAGAACCAAGGTGAATAAGTGAAAAATCACCTTGGTGTGCAAATAGCCAAATTTGACTCCATGGATTATGACTTGATATTTAGACTTGAAAATGATCAAATTGGTTAGACCCAAACTCTCCAAGCCACTAAGGGAGATCATTAGGTCATTTTTGACCCATGAAGTTCAACAAAATGCATGATTTTGACTAAAGTCAACTTTAGGCCAAACTGGCTCAAAATTAGCCTATATGGGTTCAATTGACCCAATGTGGGCCCCACCATTGCCATGTACATCATTGATGGTGTACACAGACCCATGACCAGCATGTGGGGCCAGCCCACCCTTTAATTTGACCAAGTCAACCCAAAGGTCAACACTTGGTCAAATAGACCTAAATTGGGTTCGAGAGGAAATTAAGCCTAATGCCCATGGGGCATGGGCTCAATTTGAGGCCCACTCTGCAGCCCTATACCATTTACCTTGGATGCCCTCTGAAATGGGGAAGAAACCCACATGCAAAGGGGTAAATCTGGGTTTTCCCCCAAATTGGAGAAGGGACAAAAGAGGAGGCATGGATTGAGTGCCAATTGGCACTCAATTCCTCTTCCAATACCTCCCCCTGAGCTCTAGCAGCAATTCCCAACAGTTTCCAGGCCGGCCAGCTGCCAGGTGGAGCTCAATTCAGAGCTTATAGGCCGGCCAAGAGGTGGCACTAATGGCAACCTTGGAATAAGCCACCCCGACCCTCTTCAGACCTCCCATTAGCTTCAGAAGGTGCCAAGGAGGAGAAGCCCCATGGTTTCAGAAGGAGGTAAGCTCTGAGGAGGACGATTGAGCAAGGAAATGGAGCTTGGATTCGGCCATGGCAAGTGCAGAAATTCCCCTCCCCAGGCTCGATTCAAGGCAAGTTTCCTTCGCCTCTCCATCTGTGCTAGCTTCCCCTTCCTTCCTTTTTCAAAACCAACGAAGAAATGGTGATCCACCATTTCTGATTTTCCTTGTTCAAGCTTGAAAAACGAAAACAACGGGAGAGCAACTCCGGCCACCTCCGACCGAGTTCTCACCGTCGGTCGATAGCCCTACCTCGGACGGAGGTGGTGGCTTGGGGGATTGGTCGTAAACCACCTGTGGTGTCCGGAATCCATGGCCGAAAATGCTCCAGAATTTACGTTTTTGCTGTTTATACGGTGCAGGGATGATGAATAGTAACAGTGATAAATGTTGTATATTTATTAAAATCTGATACAAATAAACCCTGAAATTCAGTTAAATATTTAGGCCCCTTAGGCCCAGAATCAAACAAAGTGACCAACATAAAAATTGTAGGCCTTGGTCTTAACTTTAATTTGCCACTGATTTCATGTCAATCAGAGAACTGTAGCTCTCTCAGCAACCAAAATGGTGGGTTGTGTACAATAGGCTAGGTGAACCATAGAAAATTCATTTAGGGAGTTCTACAACTCCGAACGAGATGAAATTTTGGGCATGCATGAGACATGCCCAAATACATCCCCTGCAAAAATTTGGGGATTTTTGGAAAAACTTTTTCCTAAGTTTTTGTGGAAATTAAATAAAGCATGCAAGATTTAATTAGGTGGTCACATGGACCCCAAAGCCTCCCAAATTTTGGTGAGGGCTTCTTTAGGTCATGTGTGGGGTCTGATTTAAATTTCATCTCATGTGCATGAGAGGATTTCTCTGAATTTTAAAATGAAGTTTGTGTCTAAGAGGAAATTGGGGTGTTAATAGCCATTTTGGGCTAGTGGAGGTTTCAAATGGGTTTGAAGGGAAGAATCACCTTGCATGTCACTAAAACTTTGGCCATGCAAGTATGGTGACCTAAATATCCAAACCCTAGAGTTTGGAGGTCATTAGAGCTAGAATTATTAAGTTTTTCTATTTTAATTTAAATTGTCACACTTATAAATTAATGGAATTTTTGGGGTAAGATCAACTTGGAATATCATGAAACTTAGGCTCTGATGCTTTTAGGTCAAAATTATACTTCTGTAATTTTATCAGATTTTATTGAGACCTGTAGGTGGTGGTTGCAGTGTAAACCCTTATTGGCACACCACCTGTATTAAATGAATATTATGGATAAATATTACTTGTAAAATTATGAAACTTAGGCATTGCTATTTTTAGGTCAATATTATACTTCTGTAATTTTATCAGATTTTATTGAGACCTGTAGGTGGTGGTTGTAGTGTAAACCCTTATTGGCACACCACTTGTATTAAATGAATATTATGGATAAATATAACTTGTAAAATTATGAAACTTAGGCATTGCTGTTTTTAGGTCAAAATTATACTTCTGTAATTTTATCAGATTTTATTGAGACCTGTAGGTGGTGGTTGTAGTGTAAACCCTTATTGGCACACCACTTGTATTAAATGAATATTATGGATAAATATAACTTGTAAAATTATGAAACTTAGGCATTGCTGTTTTTAGGTCAAAATTATACTTCTGTAATGTTATCAAATTTTATTGAGACCTGTAGGTGGTGGTTGTAGTGTAAACCCTTATTGGCACACCACTTGTATTAAATGAATATTATGGATAAATATTAGTTGTAAAATTATGAAACTTAGGCATTGCTGTTTATAGGTCAATATTATACTTCTGTAATTTTATCAGATTTTATTGATTCCTATAAATGGTAGTTGTAGTGTAATCCCTTATTGGCACACCACTTGTATTAAATAGTAATTATGGATAAATACTCCCTGGTAAATTATGAAACCTTGGATTTGGTGTTTTTAGATGATTATTGTGCTAGGTTAATTTTCTCAGAATTTTATAGATTTATAGATGATACTTATAGTGTAAATCCTTAATTGCACCCCATTTTTGTTAAATAGAAATCATGGTTAAATAATCCCTGGAAAAATGTGAAACTTGGGGTTTGAGGTTTTTAGACCAATACTATGCTAGTGTGAATTCATCAGAATTTATAGAGATCCGTAGATGACACTTGTTGCGTAAAACTTTACTTTCATCCCATCTATTTGAATAGAAACTATGATTAAGAATTTCCTGGATGAGTATGAAATGTAGGATTTGAGGTTGTTAGATCATTACAAAATGTGAACCTATGGTAAGAACTTGGAACTCATTAGAACTTGATAGGACGAAGGTTGCATCTTAAGAGTCAAACCTAGTTCAATTCCACCTTGGTCTACGAACAGTAGAAACTGAAAACATAAATTCGAACTCCTTCCTTATGGTCACTGCCCTGTTTGCCTCAACAGGTTACCTGAGCGGAGACTCAAATAGAGGGCCAGAGGTGGTGCTTACCAGATAGTACGCGGATACCCTGTGTGTTCTTAGGGGCGTACGTAAGGTCTAGGTTGGGTGGTGTTACACAAACTTAGAAGTGGACAGCCCGGTCCACTGCCCTGTTTGCCTCAACTGGGTACCTGAGTTGACACACTCGAACATAGGGAACTACAAAAAGGTCTGTACAAACAGAGTCGTGTGCGTGAGTTGCATCATTGCATTGCACATCATGACATAGCATACTTGCATAAAACAGAGACCTCATCGTATAAATTAGTATGGGCTCTTTTATACGATGAGTTTACTTCTTGCTAGATCACTTAGCTTATGTGTTTGTGTGTGTATACACATAAGTTAAGGTTACTTTCATAGCTGCTCTAGTTGTTTCTTTACTTGCTCTAGTTATCTTTATAACTACTCTGGTTTACTTTTCTAGCTGCTTAGACTATTTTATAACTGCGTGTGTATACTCACTTTGACGCTCGTTTATATACTACTCAGTTTCTTTGTAGCCCCTTGATTTATTATGATAGATTTGCTAGAAAGGTGCTTGATGTATATATATATACATGTTGTTAGCTATTGATATAATTGCTAGATGTAAATGCTTTTATATACATGTTGTTAGCTATTGATATATACTGCTAGGTTAGTAATACCCGCTTGTCACCTGCTTTGATTTACCCTTTGATGTCCTCCGCTTCCTCCTCCCGCACGGTGCCTAGGAGTCGCAGGTGGAGGCGGTGAGGAATATGCTGAGTCTTATAGACTGACGGTTGGTGGACCTCATCATTTTAGGGATGATGTGTCAGAACAGCATGACCTCGTTCAGGAGACAGGACAGGAGGACGGGATGAAGCAGAGCAGCCATCACATGTCATCGCAGCAGCAGCTACAGATGCATGAAGACAGTGTTTGATAGCTTCCGCATAGATGTAGAGTGAGAGTGTTGTTGCACTATATTTTAACCTGTACCGGGCATAAGCCCTTATTCGTTTAGTTCTTTCTCATCGTGGACGTTGTAATCATGTATTATGATAAATTTATCATGTGATTTTGTGGACTTATTTCATTTAATACTTCAATTACTGTGATTATGGTTGGCCTGGATGATGATGAATAGCCGGCAGGATCGACGTCTTGTGGCGGCGACCATTGGGTGTAATGGTGTCGCTGCAAGACGGCGGTTCTGGGCGGTAAGACCCTGGAAAGAAGCAAAAAAAAAGAGGGTCTTACAAACTGGTATCAACTTAGCCGACTTTCGATCCAAGTAAAAGAAGTCCACAAACCCTAGGGCAACCCCCGCTCGAGTTAGTTTGAGGACAAACTAGCAGCGGAAGCAGTGGTGTGCCCATATGGGAAATCACATAACTTTGTCCACCTAACGATGAGATTAGGCCAACCTGACTAGTACACCGTATTTGTTTGACTTAGCAAGACATCTCATAAGGTATCCTAGTCCGGCACCAACCTCAAAATATCTTGACCAAGTAGTAGGATACCCCCAAAGTGACTAAAAGAAGGAGTTGAAAGCGTGTGTAAGTGTTCGGGGCTTACTCCCCGATATACCCACGTCACTTCCTAAGTGATATTAACACCCCCTCAAACAAACAAATAGGACAATCTTAAGTGGATTTGGTGCGTGTGATTGTACTATCGGATTAGTATGAGACCCATAAGGCTTAACTTATGTCCTTAGAAGCTAATACTCCACACTTCCACCCTCGGAAAACCATCACAAAGAAAGGATGTCAAATGTGGAATGAGAATTCCAACTTAGAGAAGACCACTTAATAGGCACACGATCCTTGGAAAAGTTGTGATAAATGGCATTTTGAGGGGAGAGAACCTTACCATATACACAAATCTCAAGGACTGTATACCCATAAGGATTATGTAATTACGCAAGATGTCCAAATTTTCGGATATAAGAAACTCATCACAAGATTTACGGGAGGCTAATCTTGTTTCTTCGTTTATTGGATCACTATGACGTTAACTTGGGTAGTTTTAGAAACATAAAAGCCTCTGCAATACAACTCCCCGGGCACCTATTTTGGTGCAAGGTATATAAAGTGAACCCTAGACCCAATCTGTGTGCCCCCATCATCTAACTTATCCAAATAATCTGAATTTTACACTGCATGTAGATTTAGTATGATACACAAGATGCCCAAGAATCAGAATTCTGGAGATAAAGTTCTATGGATTTGGAAATGATTGCATTACATACGATTGTGGCAGACCTAAGGCTTAATGGAAACCAATCCACTCAAACCTTTTATGGATGGTAGGTCTCGGAAAGAAAGGTCCCTTGACAAATTTGAGGCCATTTGGACCCCTACATATTGGCGGGTCCCACCTGCAAGACCAAGGTAGCTTAGGATAATACCCATGTTGTTACACACATAGAGTTTTATGGATAATAATTATTTCCTTGGCCAATTCTCTCAAAATTTGAAACATGCACTCGTTATCAAGAGATCTTTCATCTCTGAAGGAATCAAAGACGTTGAGGATAGAGTTCCATGGGAAATTAGGGTTGGTGAACTCTTGTTACATTAAGCATTATTGAGAATTCCAGGGTCAAGTTCCCCCAGATCATTATGAAAACTTGGAATATTACAGAAATGGGTAGATAGACTCGTGATCTCCATTAAACATCTGAAAATTTATTATAGTTAATTATTGATTAATTATCACACTTCCTTCCCTAAATGGGTTTGCAGCCTTAGCCACAAATAATTAATCTTCTGGAATTATTATAAGGAGGAAAGACTATGAACTTCTATTGAACACTATTTCAAATCTTAACTGGTTTCTGGAATCTTTATTAAATCTATTGGGACATGATAAACGATAATTTGTGCACAAATTGGTGGATGCCATAAATATAAAAGGAATAAGAATTAGGCCCAAGAATATGACAATATGAAGAGTTGAAACCAGTAAATCACCACTTACAAGACTCCTGGAATGAATGGGAGATGACATCATATCTTATTGATAGTTGATCCGTAAGTGATAGGCCTCGTGCAATATTTGAGCTTGGTATGCGTTTAACAAAAATGAGGACTATAGATTGACCGTTAATAACACATGATTTGGGATAAAAATCAGGAATGAGGTTTTATGACGTTAAATATGATTGTGTGCACTTCAAGAATTAAACTTGGAGGATTTACAATATATGAATTCTATGAGCATTGGAATTGATGAGCCCCAGGAATTTAAGTACTAGAACTAAGCTTGGTTATTACTAGAGTGTCCCCTAGTTCATTAAATGACCATGGACATATCTAAATTTACTAAATATCATGTCAGATTCTAGAAGCATGATTAAACGTTGACATAGAGTATTAAAAGAGTGACAATGTCATGAAAATTAAGAGAATCCATATTGCCCAAGCCATAAGCATATAATGATCTTGGGAGACAGGTCTAAATTCCAATTGCAATCACCTAACAAATAAGGGTACATACATCATATTATGGATTGTAAGACTCGATGGATTCCTACACTTGCCTTGTGAATATGCAATTTTACTTCAACTTATGCACTCCCTCCACCATGTACATCTTCATCAAACTGATAAATTTTTTTAGGACACCATCAGGAAGAAGATCGTGAGTACGGACGTAGTAGGATTTAACGAAAAGTGCACTTGGGAGAAAACTGAGGATGAGGCGATGTGAGCTAGACCTAACCGTTTCCAATATTAGTCGGGAGTCATGTTGCACATGAACTATCAAATCTTCCGGGTAAATTCTGAACTCAGACTTCCGTAGACCCAACCTAAATTTCAGGGATGAAATTGTTTCTTCGTTTATTGGGATTTGTAACATCCCCAGAACAACTAGACCCCTGAAGTGCATTTTGTCATGTCAAGGCCATGACATTCCTCTAGGAGACCAAAATGGCCCTAAGAACCAAGGTGAATAAGTGAAAAATCACCTTGGTGTGCAAATAGCCAAATTTGACTCCATGGATTATGACTTAATATTTAGACTTCAAAATGATCAAATTGGTCAGACCCAAACTCTCCAAGCCACTAAGGGAGATCATTAGGTCATTTTTGACCCATGAAGTTCAACAAAATGCATGATTTTGACCAAAGTCAACTTTAGGCCAAACTGGCTCAAAATTAGCCTATATGGGTTCAATTGACCCAATGTGGGCCCCACCATTGCCCTGTACATCATTGATGGTGTACACAGACCCATGACCAGCATGTGGGGCCATCCCACCCTTTAATTTGACCAAGTCAATCCAAAGGTCAACACTTGGTCAAATAGACCTAAATTGGGTTCGAGAGGAAATTAAGCCTAATTCCCATGGGGCATGGGCTCAATTTGAGGCCCACTCTGCATCCCTATACCATTTACCTTGGATGCCCTCTGAAATGGGGAAGAAACCCACATGCAAAGGGGTAAATTTGGGTTTTCCCCCAAATTGGAGAAGGGACAAAAGAGGATGCATGGATTGAGTGCCAATTGGCACTCAATTCCTCTTCCAATACCTCCCCCTGAGCTCTAGCAGCAATTCCCAACAGTTTCCAGGCCGGCCAGCTGCCAGCTGGAGCTCAATTCAGAGCTTATAGGCCGGCCATGAGGTGGCACTAATGGCAACCTTGGAATAAGCCACCCCCGACCCTCTTCAGACCTCCCATTAGCTTCAGAAGGTGCCAAGGAGGAGAAGCCCCATGGTTTTAGAAGGAGGTAAGCTCTGAGGAGGAAGATCGAGCAAGGAAATGGAGCTTGGATTAGGCCATGGCAAGTGCAGAAATTCCCCTCCCCTGGCTCGATTCAAGGCAAGTTTCCTTCCCCTCTCCATCTGTGCTAGCTTCCCCTTCCTTCCTTTTTCAAAACCAACGAAGAAATAGTGATCCACCATTTCGTATTTTCCTTGTTCAAGCTTGAAAAACGAAAACAACGGGAGAGCAACTCCTGCCACCTCCGGCCGAGTTCTCACCGCTGGTCGATAGCCCTACCTCGGACGGAGGTGGTGGCTTGGGGGATTGGCCGTAAACCACCTGTGGTGTCCGGAATCCATGGCCGAAAATGCTCCAGAATTTACGTTTTTGCTGTTTATACGGTGCAGGGATGATGAATAGTAACAATGATAAATGTTGTATATTTATTAAAATCTGATGCAAATAAACCCTGAACTTCACTTAAATATTTAGGCCCCTTAGGCCCAGAATCAAACGAAGTGACCAACATAAAAATTGTAGGCCTTGGTCTTAACTTTAATTTGCCACTGATTTCATGTCAATCAGAGAACTGTAGCTCTCTCAACAACCAAAATGGTGGGCTGTGTACAATGGGCTAGGTGAACCACAGAAAATTCATTTAGGGAGTTCTACAACTCCAAACGAGATGAAATTTTGGGCATGCATGAGTCATGCCCAAATACATCCCCTGCAAAAATTTGGGGATTTTTGGAAAAACTTTTTCCTAAGTTTTTGTGGAAATTAAATAAAGCATGCAAGATTTAATTAGATGGTCACATGGACCCCAAAGCCTCCCAAATTTTGGTGAGGACTTCTTTAGGTCAGGTGTGGGCTCTGATTTAAATTTCATCTCATGTGCATGAGAGGATTTCTCTGAATTTTAAAATGAAGTTTGTGTCTAAGAGAAAATTGGGGTGCTAATAGCCATTTTGGGCTAGTGGAGGTTTCAAATGGGTTTGAAGGGAAGAATCACCTTGCATGTCACTAAAACTTTGGCCATGCAAGTATGGTGACCTAAATATCCAAACCCTAGAGTTTGGAGGTCATTAGAGCTAGAATTATTAAGTTTTTCTATTTTAATTTAAATTGTCACACCTATAAATTAATGGAATTTTTGGGGTAAGATCAACTTGGAATATCATGAAACTTAGGCTCTGATGCTTTTAGGTCAAAATTATACTTCTATAATTTTATCAGATTTTATTGAGACCTGTAGGTGGTGGTTGTAGTGTAAACTCTTATTGGCACACCACTTGTATTAAATGAATATTATGGATAAATATTACTTGTAAAATTATGAAACTTAGGCATTGCGGTTTTTAGGTCAATATTATAGTTCTGTAATTTTATCAGATTTGATTGAGACCTGTAGGTGGTGGTTGTAGTGTAAACCCTTATTGGCACATCACTTGTATTATATGAATATTATGGATAAATATAACTTGTAAAATTATGAAACTTAGGCATTGCTGTTTTTAGGTCAAAATTATACTTCTGTAATTTTATCAGATTTTATTGAGACCTGTAGGTGGTGGTTGTAGTGTAAACCCTTATTGACACACCACTTGTATTAAGTGAATATTATGGATAAATATAACTTGTAAAATTATGAAACTTAGGCATTGCTGTTTGTAGGTCAAAATTATACTTCTGTAATTTTATCAGATTTTATTGAGACCTGTAGGTGGTGGTTGTAGTGTAAACCCTTATTGGCACACCACTTGTATTAAATGAATATTATGGATAAATATTACTTGTAAAATTATGAAACTTAGGCATTGCTGTTTTTAGGTCAGTATTATACTTCTGTAATTTTATCAGATTTTATTGAGACCTATAAATGGTAGTTGTAGTGTAATCTTTTATTGGCACACCACTTGTATTAAATAGTAATTATGGATAAATACTCCCTGGTAAATTATGAAACCTTGAATTTGGTGTTTTTAGATGATTATTGTGCTAGGTTAATTTCTCAGAATTTTTATAGATCTATAGATGATACTTGTAGTGTAAATCCTTAATTGCACCCCATTTTTGTTAAATAGAAATCATGGTTAAATAATCCCTGGAAAAATGTGAAACTTGGGGTTTGAGGTTTTAGACCAATACCATGCTAGTGTGAATTCATCAGAATTTATAGAGATCCATAGATGACACTTGTTGCGTAAAACTTTACTTTCATCCCATCTATTTGAATAGAAACTATGATTAAGAATTTCCTGGATGAGTATGAAATGTAGGATTTGAGGTTGTTAGATCATTACAAAATGTGAACCTATGGTAAGAACTTGGAACTCATTAGGACTTGATAGGACCAAGGTTGCATCTTAAGAGTCAAACCTAGTTCAATTCCACCTTGGTCTACGAACAGTAGAAAATGAAAACATAAATTCGAACCCCTTCCTTATGGTCCCCACCCCTAGAGTTACTAACTCTAAGAGAATTGCAGATGCCCAATTTGGTTGAATGATTAGTCACCAAGGGCAGTCATCGAAAATAAAGATGGGTACGTTTAGTAAAACTAGCAATTCAGAAATTGACAAGGACCTATTCGGGGAGGCGAAGGATGACTTAGCAAGAAGTGAAAATTGTGTTTGAGAGATAACACAAGGAAATAGTCGGTCACTAGGAATGACATGGTTCGGTGTTCAATAGAATACCGACACATGCCTGCCCAAGTCAAATGGTAATCCGCTCTAGGATTTTAGAGCAATCAGAGAGCAAATGTGCATACAAGAATGGGTAACAACTAAATAAAATAAATATCCTGGAAAGGGGAATTTGGTCTTCAGTCACCATCAAATTCCCTAGTACCATTGCGAGCCCTTCACCGGGTAACCCGCGGGAATTCTGGGATCCACCCCAAGCTTCTAAGATCAACTAATAATAGACAAGAGTAGTAAGTAGGAGAACTTGAAACATAATCTCCCTCCCAAATTTGGAAAGGAATGAAATAAGGACTGGGATAGTCCTGCAAGCGGTAGGCTCGGGTTATAAGGAAGGACTGATGTAGTCCTGCGAGCGGTAGGCTCGGGTTATAAGGAAGGACTGGGATAGTCTAGCGAGCGGTATGCTCGTAGTTTAAATATAAGACTGGTGTAGTCTAGCGAGCGGTAGGCTCGTAGTTTAAATATAAGACTGGTGTAGTCTAGCGAGCGGTGAGCTCGTAGTTTAAATATAAGACTGGTGTAGTCTAGCAAGCGGTAGGCTCATAGTTTAAATATATTGCTTTGGGTTAGGTCCTGCGAGTAGTAGGCTAGGCATTTTTTTAATTAGAGGCATCGTTTTATCAAGTAGTACGCAGATACCCTGTGTGTTCTTAGGGGAGTACGTAAGGTCTAGGTTGGGTGGTGTCACACAAGCCTATAAGTGGACAGCCCGGTCTACTGCCCTGTTTGCCTCAACAGGGTACCTGAGCGGAGACTCGAATAGAGGGCCATAGGTGGTGCTTACCAGATAGTACGCGGATACCCTGTGTGTTCTTAGGGGCATACGTAAGGTCTAGGTTGGGTGGTGTTACACAAACCTAGAAGTGGACAGCCCGGTCCACTGCCCTGTTTGCCTCAACTGGGTACCTGAGTTGACACACTCGAACAGAGGGAACTACAAAAAGGTCTGTACGTACAGAGTCGTGTGCGTGAGTTGCATCATTGCATTGCACATCATGACATAGCATACTTGCATAAAACAGAGACCTCATCGTATAAATTAGTATGGGCTCTTTTATATGATGAGTTTACTTCTTGCCAGATCCCTTAGCTTATGTGTTTGTGTGTGTATACACATAAGTTAAGGTTACTTTCAAAGCTGCTCTAGTTGTTTCTTTACTTGCTCTAGTTATCTTTATAACTACTCTGGTTTACTTTTCTAGCTGCTTTGACTATTTTATAACTGCGTGTGTATACTCACTTTGACGCTCGTTTATATACTACTCGGTTTCTTTGTAGCCCCTTGATTTATTATGATAGATTTGCTAGAAAGGTACTTGATGTATATATATATACATGTTGTTAGCTATTGATATAATTGCTAGATGTAAATGCTTTTATATACATGTTGTTAGCTATTGATATATACTGCTAGGTTAGTAATACCCGCTTGTCCCCTGCTTTGATTTACCCTTTGATGTCCTCCGCTTCCTCCTCCCGCACATTGCCTAGGAGTCGGGGGTGGAGGCAGTGAGGAATATGCTGAGTCTTATAGACTGACGGTCGGTGGACCTCATCATTTTAGGGATGATGTGTCAGAACAGCAGGACCTCGTTCAGGAGACAGGACAGGAGGACGGGATGAAGCAGAGTAGCCATCACACATCGTCGCAGCAGCAGCTACAGATGCATGAAGACAGTGTTTGATAGCTTCTGTATAGATGTAGAGTGAGAGTGTTGTGGCACTATATTTGAACCTGTACCGGGCATAAGCCCTTATTCGTTTAGTTCTTTATCATCGTGGACGTTGTAATCATGTATTATGATAAATTTATCATGTGATTTTGTGGACTTGTTTCATTTAATACTTCAATTACTGTGATTATGGTTGGCCTGAATGATGATGAATAGCCTGTAGGATCGGCGTCTTGTGGCGGTGACCATTGGGTGTAATGGTGTCGCCGCAAGACGGTGGTTTTGGGCGGTAAGACCCGGGAAAGAAGCAAAAAAAAGAGGGTCTTACACCGTTCCTGCAATCTGAGAAACTAGAAAGACAAAATGTGAGAATGCTAGAAAGACAAAAAGTGAGCGTGCCCGAAATGTGAAAGTGCTCTGAGCGCGTAACGAACGAGGAATTGCTCCGAACGGAGTCCGGAGCCCGAAAAGCGGGCGGCGAGCCGGAAGAGGGGGGGGGGGGGGGACGAGCCGGAAGAGGGGCGCGACTTTGCTTGGCCGGACCCCCAGGGGGTGCGGCTTGGCCGCACCCCACATGGGGTGCGGCTTGGCTCGGTCGCACCCAAGGGGGTGCGGCCTGGCCGCACCCCCACATGGGGTGCGGCTTGGCCGCACCTCAAGGGGGGGGGGGGGGTGCGGCTTGGCCGCACCCCTCATGGGGTGCGGTTTGGCTGCACCCCACATGGGGTGCGGCTTGGACGCACCCCAAGGGGGGGTGCGGTTTGGCCGCACCCCCCCACTATGGGGGGTGCGACTATTCGCACCCCACTAGTGGGGTGCGGGCTATTCGCACCCCACTAGTGGGGTGCGGGCTAATCGCACCCCAATAATGGGGTTCGGTCATGGCGGGGCGCGACGTGCGTTTCGTGCGTGTTTGTATGTTGGGGGCGGAGATGGCGGCTTCGGCTTCTTCAACTCGGGCGATCATGCATTGACTGTTGACCCTACCTCCCTTTAGTGGAGTTTTCCCTATACGCACCCCAAGGACTCTACGGATATGCAACAATACTTTTTCAATTATGACATAATATATCAATAAATTTGTCTTTTCGAGACCTATAAAATAAGAATAATATTGAATACATTTTAATTATTATTTATTATACAAAAATGAAGAGAATGCGTTTTACTAATTAACTTGCACATAAATTAAAATACATTCAAATTAATATGAATAAAATTTTCAAAATTGCATTGCTTCATTGTCATGTCGTGCCCACAAATGTTCAATCAACGCATCTCGAAGTGCAAAATGCGTATCTCTGTCTTTGATTTTTTATGCCGATTTAAGAACTGGCGAAATCTTTCGGCTTCACTTATTTCCATCTATTCAAAATTCTGAGTGGGTGGTGGCGGAGAAATAACGACATATTTGTTGAAACCAGTAACCCGGTTTCAGCGTTCGAAAGGGGGATACGGTTAGCCCTTACTTGACCCAAGCTAAGACCCTTGACTGATCGCTAAGAACTGATAAACCTTGCCCTTGGAGAACACCTAAGTCCACAAACGGACCCCTTAAGCAGCAGCGTGGAGGTCCTACCACATACCCGGAAGCTCTCAAGGAACTTCCCCTCCGAAGCCAATGCTGATCCTGGGCACCTTGGAGGGCACTGAGAACCACCTCACCGTCAATCTACGATGACAGGGAGAGGGGGGGGGGGGGTGTTTGCTCACAAGACCACGCGAGGGAGGGGGTAGTAACCAACCCTTCCCAAGGTGCCCATGGGGGTCTATTTATAGACCTTCCCAAAAACAGACTGCGAATAGCTGAAATCGGACTGCGGATAGCCAAAATCCCCCAAAAGAGAGGGGACGGGCGAGTGGAGGGCTGCCCCCACTCGCCCCCTCTAAGGAGGGGATGAGCGAGTGGGGGGGGGGGGGGGGGGGGGCTCCCCCCACTCGCCCCCTCTAAGGAGGGACGGGTGAGTGGGGGGCTGCCCCCACTCGCCCCCTCTAAGGAGGGATGGGCGAGTGGGGGGGCTGCCCCCACTCGCCCCCCTAAGGAGGGACGGGCGAGTGGGGGGGGGGGGGGGGGCTGCCCCCACTCGCCCCCTTAAGGAGGGATGGGCGAGTGGGGGGGGGGGGGGAGGGGCTGCCCCCCACTCGCCCCCTTAAGAGGGATGCAGCGAGTGGGGGGGCTGCCCCCACTCTCCCCCTTAAGGGGGATGCGGCGAGTGGGGGGGCTACCCCCACTCGCCCCTTAAGAGGGATGCGGCGAGTGGGTGGTGGGGGGGGGGGGGGGGGGGGGGGGGAGCTGCCCCCACTCGCCCCCTTAAGGGGGATACGGCGAGTGGGGGGGGGGGGGGGGGGGGCTGCCCCCACTCGCCCCCTTAAGGGGGATGCGACGAGTGGGGCGGGGGGGATGCCCCCACTCGCCCCCCTAAGGAGGGACAGGCGAGTGGGGGTGCTGCCCCCACTCGCCCCCCTAAGGAGGGGACGGGCGAGTGGGGGGCTGCCCCCACTCGCCCAAAAGATGGCGCGAGTGGGGGAACTTCCCCCACTTGCCTTGCTAAGTCACTCTCCCTCCCTTGGGTCATTCCCTAGCTTCGCTCGGTCTTGGTCGTCTCCGAGAGGTCGACCTACTTCTCTCGGTCACCTTAACTTCTGACTTGGTCTCGGCGAATTATGGGCAAACCAACGACCCTACTCACGTCAGGTCACACCGGCTCAGAAAATATGAGGGTTGTACATAATCCCCGCTCTTTTCGAGCTTGTCTTAAGCTCGGAAAGAAAGTCCAACCCACCTATTTGACGAGTAGGTGGGACCTGAGGGGGGTCCACGAAGGGACCTGCCAACGGGATACCCCTGCCGAGTCCTTCGGCTGAACCTGACTTGAGGCGAAAGGCGAACCTTTCTCCACTAAACACCCCTCCTGTGAGCCGAGCGCAACAGGAGGTGGAGAAAGCTCAACACCTTCAGGTCGAGCTAAACTCGACCGAAGGTGGAGGGAGACTCAACACCTCTAGTCGAGCTGAACTTGACATGAGGTGAGGAACAGACCTTTCTCCACTAGACACCCCTCCTGTGAGCCGAGCGCAACAGGAGGTGGAGAAAGCTCAACACCTTCAGGTCGAGCTAAACTCGACCGACGGTGGAGTGTGACTCAACACCTCTAGTCGAGCTGAACTTGACATGAGGTGAGGAACAGACCTTCCTCCACTAAACACCCCTCCTGTGACCTGAGCGCAACAGAAGTTGGAGAAAGCTCAACACCTTCAGGTCGAGCTAAAATCGACCGAGGGTGGAGGGAGACTCAACACCTCTAGTCGAGCTGAACTTGACATGAGGTGAGGAACAGACCTTCCTCCACTAAACACCCCTCCTGTGAGCCGAGCGCAACAGGAGGTGGAGAAAGCTCAACACCGCTGGTCAGGCCTAACTCGACCTGTGGTGGAGAACAGACCTTCCTCCATTAAACACCTTTCGGGGAGCCGAGCTCACTTGAAGGGGGAGGGAACTAACAATTTTCGGAACTATTCGGGGGCGGAGAACCAGTCCACGTCCCAGGTACTTACCCTCATCGAGGGACGGAGGGATTCAACCATCTTTCCAAAGAAACTGGGGGCAGAGATCCAGTCCGCGTCCTTGGTGCTTACCTTCACCTGGAGACAGAGGAACTCAACCCCCTTATCAAACCAATTGCCCTTTCTGGACTGCCCATCGAGTAGCTAGTCGATCTGATGAGTCCCCCATCTGTGGACGCGATTGAGATCGACGAACGGTCCCTAGCCAAGGACCTTAACGATTTGAGGCGGAGTATCCATCCACGTCCTGGGAGCTTTGCTTACCTAGAGACAGGGGAACTCAATGCCCTCCCAATCCCATTGGAGGCGGAAGTACCCACCCGCGTCCTAGGAGCTCAGCTCGCCTGGGGACAGAGGAACTCAACGCCCTCCCAAATCGGTTACTGAATAGCGAGTCGACCTGACGAGCCCCCCCCCATCTACCGACATGAATGAGCCCGGCGAATGGTCTCCAGTCAGGGACCTTGCCAACTGGGGGTGGAATACCCATCTGCCACCCTAGGTGCTTACCTTCACCTGAAGGCAGAGGAACTCAACACACTCCCAAGTCGGTTACTGAATAGCGAGTCGACCTGACGAGCCCCCCATCTACCGGCATGACTGAGCCCGGTGAATAGTCTCCAGTCAGGGACCTTGCCAACTGGGGGTGGAATACCCATCTGCCACCCTAGGTGCTTACCTTCAACTGAAGGCAGAGGAACTCAACACCCTCCCAAGTCGGTTACTGAATAGCGAGTCGACCTGACAAGCCCCCCATCTACCGGCATGACTGAGCCCGGCGAATGGTCTCCAGTCAGGGACCTTGCCAACTGGGGGTGGAATACCCATCTGCCACCCTAGGTGCTTACCTTCACCTGAAGGCAGAGGAACTCAACACCCTCCCAAGTCAGTTAACCTCATCCGGAGGAGCTCGATGCTTTCGCGACACAACTCCTCTTCCTGGAACCCCACCAACCTATGCTCCCGTCGGCTATAATAGTTATCACAAGCTGGGGCAAGAGGTCAGGACAAAAAAAATCAACATATTTATTATGGATAAAAACGTTTAATATCATCGCCACTCCAAGTATTACCAAGGGGGATCCCCTCGATATTTTGAAGGCGCTACCCCCTGACTTCAGGGCCTCCAAGATTATATATGGCCCCTCCCAATTGGGCTGGACCTTTCCTACGTTCGCCGACCTTCCCGCGGCGTCGACCTTTTTGAGGACTAGATCTCCTGGGGCGAATTGTTTGATTCTAATGTTCTTATCGAAGTACCTGGCCATCCGGCGCTTCACCTCCTCTCGCCGAACCGTGGCAAGGTCCCGGAGCTCCTCAACCATATCCAGCGAGAGCCGTTGCTCCTCCTCATTGTCCATTCTCCAGCCTTCGTCCCCCTCTTCGGCAGCTACGACCCGGGGGGATCTGACCTCGAACTCCACTGGGAGCACGACTTCCGACCCATGGGAGAGTTTGAATGGCGTTTCTCCCGTTGCCGTGTTGGGTGTCGTCCTCAGGGCCCATAAGACTGAGGGAAGTTGCTCCACCCAGTTCCCCTTCAAGTTCTCTACCTTCTTTTTTCAACAGGTTGACTATGACTTTGTTCGCGGCCTCTACCTGCCCATTACTCCGAGGATGGTGAACAGAGGCAAAGCGGAGGTCGATGCCCACTTGACCGCAGAAGCTAATGAGTTCATCGCTAGCGAACTGCGGCCCATTGTCTGTCACTATGGCGAGGGGGAGTTCGTGCCTGCAAATTATTTTTCCCCAAATAAAATTCTTTATCACCTGTGAGGTTGTCTTCGCCAAAGCCTTAACCTCCACCCATTTGGAAAAATAGTCAATCATGACTAATAGGAACCTCCTCTGACCGCTAGCCTGAGGGAACGGACCAACCAAGTCCATCCCCCAGATGGCGAAGGGCCAAGGCGCGGTGATCGTTCTGAGCCTCTGCGCGGGTTGAAGTTGGAGTGGCGCGAAGAGCTGACACTTCTGACACTTCTTCGCAAATTCCATGGTATCCTTCCGAATAGTCGGCCATAAGTATCCCTGCCTCAACACTCTCTTCTCTAAGGTCTGACTTCCGAAATGGCTCCCGCATTCACCGGAGTGGATTTCCTCCAAGAATCTCGGAACTTCATCCTCCGTCACGCATCTTGCTAGGAGCCCAGTCAAGGTCTTCCTATACAGGCTTCCTTCTCGCATCACGTAGTATGCTGACTTGTATCTGAACTGCCTCTTATCCAGGCCCTACTCCAGGAACTTGCCTGAGGCCAGAAAGGTGAGGATCGGGTCTATCCACGAAGCCCTTCGATCAATCTCCATCAGCTCGCCTTCCTCGATGGATGGGCGGAACAGCTCGGTCACCGTTCCTCCCGCGCAAGGGCCGTGCTTCGCCAACTGGTCCGCTCGGGCATTCTCCCCTCTTGGAATGTGCTGAATGGAGAAAGTGTGGAACCATCCGACGAGGTCCCTAACCTTTGCCAGATACCTCTGGAGGGCCGGCTCCTTCGCCTCGAACTCCCCTCGAACCTGGGAGGCTACCACCATTGAATCTATGAAAACCTTCACATCCCGGATCTCCAGCTCCCTTGCCAGACGAAGCCCTGCCACCACCGCCTCATACTCAGCCTGGTTGTTGGTCATAGGGAAACGAATATGGATTGCTTGTTCGATCCTGGTCCCATGTGGGCTGACCAGAATCACCCCTCCGCCGAGGGAATTTCTTCCCGATGCCCCATCTGCGAACAGATCCCATGCTACCAACTCGGTGGGCTCTTACCCGTCCACCTCCTTCACATATTCTGTCAGGAAGTCTGCTACCGCCTGCGCCTTCATTGACAACTGGGGGACGAAGGTGACATCAAATTCGTTAAGCTCGACCGACCATTTTGCCAACCTGCCCGAATGCTCCACCCCCTCCATAATGTTGCGAAGGAGATGGTCGGTCACCACCCTGATTGAATGAGCCTGAAAATAGGGACGGAGTTTTTGGGCTGAGATGATCAAAGCGAATGCCAGCTTCTCCAGGGCGGGATATTTGAGTTCTGCCTTCTTCAGGACTCTGCTAACATAGTAAATCGGCAGCTGCTTCTTTCCCTCCTCCCGGACCAGGACCGAACTCACCGCTTCGACCCCTACCCTTAGGTAGAGGAAAAGGTCTTCTCCTTCTCTCGGCCCCTGGAGTAGAGGGGCTCGCGTCAGTTGTTCCTTCAGTGCCTAAAAATCCCTCTCGCACTCTAATGTCCATTCGAACTTCTGACCCTGGCGCAGGGCTTTGAAGAAAGGAGAGCACTTATCTCCTGCCCTGGAGAGGAATCGACTCAGCCCTGCTAACTTCCCAGTCAATCTCTGAATTTCCTTCGCACTCCTCGGCGATTCCAATTCCAGGATGACTTTGACCTTGTCCGGATTGGGTTCGACCCCCTCCGGGGTGAGTAGGTGACCTAGGAACTTTCCTCGGCTTGCTCCGAAAACACATTTAGACGGGTTGAGACTCATCTTGAACCTCCGAAGGGTAGCGAAGGTCTCCACTAGATCCTGCAGGTGGGATTCTATATCCTTGCTTTTAACCATCAAGTCATCCACGTAGACCTCCAAGTTGCGCCCCTTCTGCTCCTTGAAGACTCGGTCCATCATCCTTTGGTAGGTTGCTCCTGCATTCCTCAATCCAAATGGCATCATCATATAACTGTAACACCCATCGTCCGTGATGAACGAGACGTCCTTGACATCGGGCGGGTGCATTTGGATTTGATGATATCCGGAGAACGCATCCAAGAAACTCATCACAGGGAAGCCGACAGTTGAGTCCACCAATGCATCGATCCGGGGCAACGGGTAGCAGTCCTTAGGACATGCTTTGTTCAGCAAAGAGAAGTCCACGCACATCCTCCACCTCCCATCTCCCTTCTTCACCATCACCACGTTAGAAACCCATCCTGGGTATTGGATTTCTTCGACGAACCCTGCGTCTAGCAACTTCCCCACCTCCTCTCTGATCGGTCCAGCGAGGGTGTGCGACACATTCCTCTTCTTCTGGCGAATGGGATGGACGTTCGGGTCGAGGTTGAGGCGATGACATGCCACATTCGCATCAACGACTGGCATCTCCGCAGCGCTCCACGCGAAGATGTCTACATTCTGCTGGACACATCTTCGAATCTTCTCTTGATCCGGCCCGCTCAGCCTTCCGCTGATTCGTATTTTCTCCGGCCTTCCGCTGCCGCCTATAACTTCCTTCTCACTCACTTCCTCTGCCACTTCCAACTTGGTCAGATCACCCAACACATGATCTGCCTCCTCTGCCTCCTCTTCCCCTGTCAACGGATGCAACTTGCTGGGAGGAGGCGAGTTCCCCGGCTCTTTGCTTCCTGCCATGAGACTTGGCTCAGAGCTTTCCGAACTAGCCGCTTCCACGCTCACCGCACCAGAATGTTGAAACCAGTAACCCGGTTTCAGCGTTCGAAAGGGGGATGCGGCTAGCCCTTACTTGACCCAAGCTAAGACCCTTGACTGATCGCTAAGAACTGATAAACCTTGACCTTGGAGAACACCTAAGTGCACAAATGGACTCCTTAAGCTGCAGCGTGGAGGTCCCACCACATACTCAGAAGCTCTCAAGGAACTTCCCCTCCCAAGCCAATGCTGAGCCTGGGCACCTTGGAGGGCACTGAGAACCACCTCACCGTCAACCTTCGATGACAGGGAGAGGGGGGAGGGGTGTTAGCTCACAAGACCACGCGAGGGAGGGGGTAGTAACCAACCCTTCCCAAGGTGCTCATGGGGGTCTATTTATAAACCTTCCCAAAAACGGACTGCGGATAGCCGAAATCGGACTGCGGATAGCCAAAATCCCCTAAAAGAGAGGGGACGGGCGAGTGGAGGGCTGCCCCCACTCGCCCCCTCTAAGGAGGGGATTGGCGAGTGGGGGGGGGGGGGGGCTCCCCTCACTCGCCCCCTCTAACGAGGGATGGGTGAGTGGGGGGCTGCCCCCACTCGCCCCCTCTAAGGAGGGATGGGCGAGTGGGGGGGGGGGGGGGGGCTGCCCCCACTCGCCCCCTAAGGAGGGACGGGCGAGTGGGGGGGGGGGGGGGGGGGGGGCTGCCCCCACTCGCCCCCTTAAGAGGGATGCGGCGAGTGGGGGGGATGCCCCACTCACCCCCTTAAGGGGGATGCGGCGAGTGGGGGGGGGGGGGCTGCCCCCACTCGCCCCCTTAAGAAGGATGCGGCGATTGGGGGGGCTGCCCCCACTAGCCCCCTTAAGGGGGATGCGGCGAGTGGGGTGCTGCCCCTCACTCGCCCCCTTAAGGGGGATGCGGCGAGTGGGGGGGGGGGCTGCCCCCACTCGCCCCCCCTAAGGAGGGACGGGCGAGTGGGGGGCTGCCCCCACTCGCCCCCCCTAAGGAGGGGACGGGCGAGTGGTGGGATTCCCCCACTCGCCCAAAAGATGGCGCGAGTGGGGGAACTTCCCCCACTTGCCTTGCTAAGTCACTCTCCCTCCCTCGGGTCATTACCTAGCTTCGCTCGGTCTTGGTCGTCTCCGAGAGGTCGACCTGCTTCTCTCGGTCACCTTAACTTCTGACTTGGTCTCGACGAATTACAGGTAAACCAACGACCCTACTCACGTCGGGTCACACCGACTCGGAAAATATGAGGGTTGTACAATATTCATTTTCATCTCGCTCATCTTCGGCAATTATATTATTCATTATAATGTAAACAATCATGATATCATGTAACACATGTTTATCCAAAAAATGACATTACCCATTAATAACTGGAAACCGTGATTGGAGAACTACTCTAAATGCTCGCTCTACATCTTTTCGACGTGCTTCTTGCATCATTGCAAAGTTTTGTTTTTTAATCTTGTGACTGAGAAATAGTTTGAACTAGTGTTGACCATTTCAGATATATTCCGTTGGCTAAGTAATAACCAACATCATAATTTTTCCCGAGATTGTGTAATGCCTTGTGCTAAGTTGACAAATAAATTGGACGAATGCATGACATTGATATCATTGTTAGAGTCTGGTAAACCAAAATATTTGTGTCATATCCACAAGTAATACGATGATACTGCCTCGAGAATGATTTGGCCCACCATGACATCCTGAATATTGACATGCACATGTTGTTGGGCAGTTATTTTATTGCAAATGCATACAATCTAGACTTCTCAGCATCCCTGGAAACCCTCGTTCTTCACCTTTCTGTAATAATCTTGTTACATCATTCACATTCGAATATCTCAAATATTCATCTTTGTACACTTGTACAATTGCCATGCAAAATCTCTTCAACCATTGAATCACGGTTGACTCACCAATTCGAATATATTTATCGCAATTATTAGTTGATGTTTCATATGCCAACATACGAAATGCTGCTGTAATTTTTTGTAAAGTTGATAGTCCAAGCTTACCAACATCATCCTTCTTTTGAATGAAGAAATTATCATGCTCCTACACTTCGTCGACAATGGGGAGAAAAATATTCTTACGCATGCGAAATCTTCTTCGAAAAAAATGTTTCCCCATATGTGGGATGCTTGAAGAAAGAATCATTCCACAGTCTAGTGTTACCTTCAATCCTCCCCCGGTTGATTACCGCGTGACCAGGCACTGTACATCTACATCTCGGACGTGCATCATCTTGAAGTTGAGCTACAATTTTGGCCTTGTTAGAGGTGTAAGTATGAACTACAATTTCATCATCTTTCTCTCATTCGTTTGTGTCTTCTTCCCGCTAAAGAAGTTGTTGAGAAAATAATTCATCATTTGAAGACGATGAAGATCGCAAATGGGATGACTCTGCTTCATAGTTCATGTTTTGTATGAGTGAAGTAAATGTGGTTATCCGGAAGTGGTGTTTATATAGATTGTTTTGAAAGTATTATATGCATCAATTCCGTAGCCTTGGTTTTATCCAAGCATTTGATTTTTTCTCCACTCACACATCACTTTCTCCTCATCAATCATGTCATGCATCAATTCCGAAAACTTGTTTTTATCCCAGCATTGGATTCTTTCTCCACTTACACATCACTTTCTCCTCATCAATCATGTCATGCATCAAATCCGGAGTCTTGTTTTTATCCCAGCATTGGATTCTCTCCACTCACACATCACTTTCTCCTCATCAATCTTCTCATGCATCAATTCTGAAGTCTTGTTTTTTATCTCAGCATTGGATTCTTTCTCATTATAATACAAAAAATTATAATATAATAATTTATCATTATAATTATTATATATTTATTTATATATACATATAAATATATAAATATAATTTACATATAGAAATATATATATATACATATGCATAAAAATATCATGTTCTCCAAATATGGATGTTGGAACCCGGATACCGGTCCAACTATGTTCGAGACTTTGAGAGTAGCTTGAGTTACTTCTCTCTTCGTCAAATCCCTAGGTCTAAGTATTTCGAGCTGAGGACTGGCCCTCACGGTTGGTAGATGATTGCCTGAAAATGGACTCACTGGCTGCAGCGAGGAGGTCCCGCAACTAATCCGTAAATCTCACTCGATTTTCCCTCCCAAAAAAAAGGTTGAGCCTGTCTTAGACAGCACAAGAAAGAAAGCACATGCTCTCAAAGGGGGGGGGGGGGGGGGGGGGGATCAGTGCTGATCTGAGACATAATGAGTCATATTTATAAGCAAAAATTTCCCAGGGGCAAAATGGTCTAGATGGCCTGCAGATAGCGTCCTTGAGCGAGTGCGGCTGAGGCGACTGAGACGTGTCTTACTCGCCTCGCCGTAGGCGAGGAAGAGCTTTGTCGCCGAGACGGGTTGTTTAAGTCGTCGAGAGGAATCGCGCTTATGCGCGGTGATGTCGATAAGAGACTATGACAGAGAGGGGCGTACTCGCCCCGCAGCCGCCCCTTTTATTTTACTAAGTATATATATATTAACTAATTATACATATATTTATTT
This sequence comes from Dactylorhiza incarnata, assembly GCA_033032865.1. Classification (NCBI taxonomy): domain Eukaryota; kingdom Viridiplantae; phylum Streptophyta; class Magnoliopsida; order Asparagales; family Orchidaceae; genus Dactylorhiza; species Dactylorhiza incarnata. The sequence goes on along the minus strand of JAWHQI010000133.1, from coordinate 3,879,997 downwards.
TAAAAAATAAATGAAATTATATATATATATATATTTATTTTATTTTAAATATATATATATATAATAAAATAAATAAATAAACAACATCCTTTTAGCAATTAGAAGTAAGAGGTAAAATTTGATTTGAAATTCAATAATAAGAGGATGTTTTTATAAACAATATTTTACTTGTTGGAGGAGTGTTTAGCATGAAAGTTTTCAGAGAAATATTTTGTTTTGGGCTGCCGCCGCCGGCTGGCCGTCGTGAGGCCACCGACAGATTAGCCGGGCGAACCTGCCGGTGGCAGCCCAAAATGGGGCGGGAAGGAGGGGAGGGAGGGGGGCACAGGAAAATGTTGGGAGGGAGGGAGAGATGTTTTTGAAATTTGGCTATTTGCAGGCTTTTTTCTGATTTGATTTGAGATCAAAAGGCTGTGATCTGTTTTGTCTCAATTTTCTTGTCATGGACTTCCTATTTTCCTTGCCATGAACCCAAAACTGATATTTCTTTATAATATAGTATATATATAGTATTAATATCACAAAACAATTAGCATTAAGAATAATGTTCCACGGTAAAGTTATAGTTAAATAACATTATTTTTAAATATAATATTAATATAAGTACATTTGAGATTTTTTTAATGAGGAGATTCAAAAATTCCAACATTTTTCAGATACCATATCACACTATAGTATAGAATTCATGAATATTATGAAATATGCTTGTAGTCATCATTCGGAAGAAATATACAAATACTCCCAAAATTGCTCTCTTTGCTCATAGTATACTCCCAAAATTGCTCTCTTTGTTCATATCTTGCAGGTATTTCTGGTCTAGAAACGCTCGCATAGAAGGAAAATATTATCAAATCTCGCCTCTCTGTACAAAAGCAACTTGGAAATTGTCTTAAGACAAACTTACCGGCAGAGCTCGCCAATACTATTAATGTCCTGATATCCATAGTAACGGAGGCGCTCTCCGATTTCTTCTGTGTGTTAATTTTTTCTAAAATATCCGGCGAATTTAGAAAAATACAGAGATTCTTTCTAACCCAAAGTTTCGCGGTCTCTCTTTTTTCCAAAAATCCGACCAAGTGCTCGCGACTCTACAACATTTACGTTCTATAGCGACATTTTTTTGCTCGGGGATTGCAATTTGAGTGGTGTAACCAATGTTTGTAGTGATGAAATTCATGTAAGGGCATGAATGAAGTTGCTTTCCTTGATCATTATCCACGCATTGTTATCTCTTAACTCTATGAAGACCTCCCACTATCCATATTTTATTAAACTTATATTCTTAATCAAGTAAATATGTTTTTCATTCTTCTAAAACTATTGTTGCTATTTGTTTTCTCGATATTCTTCAGTCATTTTGAAAATTTCAGTGTGACATTGCTCTTGATTGAAGCACCTTGCTGTCCGAGTCCTAGACAGCCCACCCCCTACAGAATTCCATTCAATCTGAGCCTAGCTAGAACTCAACTGCCTGCAGCATTCCAGCCCAGCCAGCGACTTCTCCAAGCAGGCTGCACCCCTGGCCGACCAGTCCTCTGTTTTCCGCCCTCCAAGACTCTGTCGGAGGTCTTCCTGCAGTGTTCCTCCTTCCGACAGTCCACTTTCAGCATCCACTATTTTCGGGAGTCCAAATCGGTGCAGAAATCCCTGAATCCAACCACCAATTCATCAAAAAATTGCGGTCCGAAGTACAAAACTGCAGCAAAATTTTCTGTTTGATTTCCTTCATTTATATAAGTTCCAATTTAGAAGTTTAAATTTTTTTTGTATTGATTGCTTGTTGGAAGAGTTTATGCTGCATGTAATGGTTATATATGTTTGTATACGAAAAAGTGCATGTTGTTATAAGATGAAAAAAAAACTTGCAGATCATTTTCTCAATTAGACTTTTGGTTGCAATCTTTGTATTCTTTGATATGGTTGAATTTAAATCATGATTTTTTTGTTCCCAAAATGTGCCTTCATTGTGGTGCGCTACAACTTGTATGAATTAATATTTTATTAGTTTAGGTGGTGAAGTTGCTGCATATGCCTTCAATCAAAATAATTTTGATTTATTTAAAATAATTTTGGCGCGGTTTAATGAATAAAAGTGACCAATGTTGGCCACGTTTACTTTAATAAACGCCGCCGATGTTGGCCACATTTTTTTAAAAAAAAGTGTTCAATATTGGCCATGTTTATTTTTAAAATGTGTTCAATGTTGGCCACGTTTGTTTGAAAAGCGTCTCGGATCTAATTGGCGACGATTTGTTCCGCGGCACCTTAGCGACGTTTATATAAAAACATCATCATAAAATTAGCCGCGCTTAAAAAATGTCGCGAGTACAAGTTTTTCTTGTAGTACGAGCACCCTACGAGTCCTCCCGACATCTCCTTCACAGTACTTGATCTATCTCAATGCTTCCAAGAGTGCTCACATCATACTCGTACATGCCTGAAGGCTCTCGGAGGCACTCTACAGCTCTCGCAGGCACTCTACAACGCTCGCAGGCACTCTACTCGCAGACACTATACAGCTCACACATGCACTCTATAGTGGAAAGCTAAGCATTATACATCTCTCGCAGGTATTATACAGCACTTGCAGGTAATCTACAGCTCTCACGGGTGTGCTATTGTGCTCACCGATGCACAGTGTTCGCGGGCTCTATTTTCCGACGGTCCGGCAGATGTTCCCCCATTTACTATTTACTCAGCTCATTTTCTTTACCTGTCCGTCTTTTGTGGTCGAGCAACCACTTTTTCTATGTAAATGCTCGAGGTTAGGACCCCATGTTAGTATAATATGATGAGGTGAACAGTACTTTGAGAGACACGTAAGTCAGTTTGGAGATCACCTAGTGCTCGCACCTCTGAGAACAGTGCTCGCTAGCTCCAATCTTATACTATCGGAAGAACTTTAATAGACTATAATCTTGTGCAACCGGTCTTTTAAATCAATATGTACACACGATCAAAGATTCTTGGTTTGTGAACAGTACAAGAAAATTGGCCTTTAATGACGAAAAATTTGTGACGAAAAAAATTTGGTCATTAATGATTTACTTTTTGTGACTAATCTTATATTTGGTCACTAGATAAATAAGAGCGATTAATTTGTTACCAAATAAGAGCGATTAATTTACCTCACCGCTCTCAGCTCTCTCTGACCTAGCCCCTCGTGATCCGAAATATTCTTCCACCAGCAGTACCTGTATCTCTTGGAGCGTTTGTGAGTGGGATGAGGGCACTTTCTACCCAAAACAATTAAATTAATATAATTTATTTAGTATTTATAATATTAATTTAAAGTATTAAAGTAATGAACCTAGGAGCATGCACAACAGTGAATGAGAAATTATTGTGTACGGTTCCGGACCTTGTTCGAGACCAATCACAATACATGATTTGCGGGCCCCTCTGTGTATAGACAGGCCCACAAATTAGAGTATTACCATTGGTCCCGGATGCTAGGTGGCGTCCGGACCCGTATACAAAAATTTGGCCCAGTGAACACCAGCAAATGATAGGGAATCTGTTGCCCTAATGTAGGTGGACCAAGGAGTATTTTTCAGTGTGTGCATTCAATAAAATAATGACAGTAAAAAATTCACAATTATGAGACTATAATTATGAAAAATAATATCAAAAGTTTTACATAATACACAATTTTGAACAAACAAGATAAAATTACTTACTTGCTTACAATATTGCTCTTCGAGGTTTCATGTTCTGAAAGCATTTCATGTTATTTTTGTTGTCGATGATAAAAAATGCATCCTTTTCAATGTATGTCACTAGACAAGCATTCATTCAATCATCTCTCATCCAATTACGTAGTGATGTTTTGATAATCTTCATCGCAGAAAAGCTCTTTCTACACTTACTGTCGCAACAGATAAAAGTAATGCTAGTTTTACGAGCAAATACACCAACGGGTAAATAACAACCTTCTTCAACTCTACTAACTTTTGAGCATATTCTCCAAGCCCTTTCATATTTGAGAATTCTTCGCTTGAGCGAACGTATAATGTAACTCTCAAGTTGATTATCGAGTTCCATTAGATCAATTGGAGAAAAGTCCAATGTATAATTGTACAACCCGTATTCGCCGAGTGGGCCCCCCCAGCCAACTGGCGAAACCTGGGTCGTCCAGATCATTCGCCAGGTCACTCGCCCAGGCCAAGGAAGGTAAAAATGCCCCCGTGTTGGTGGGGGTAGGCCGTAGGAGAGAAGGCGCTAGGCGAGTGGTGCCCTCACGGACCACTCGCCCAGAAGCGTGGGCATTTGCCCAGCCAGGCGGGTGCCCAGCGAATGGTGCCCTCACGGACCACTCGCCCAAAGGGCTGTGAGGGGAAAATGACCATAATACCCCTGGTGGGCTGCAAATAGCCCTTCGGAACAGCGGAGTTAGGCTGTTAGCAGACCATTTTGGGGTGCTGTTAGTAAAATTAAAAGACGGATTCATGTTATTTGCAGACCAACCTAGGAAAATCTATAAATAGACCCTTAAGAGCACCTTGGAGGAGATCCGATTTTAGAGAGAATCCTCTCCTCTAGGCTAGTTTTGGTTGGCAGCCAGTGCCCTCCAAGGTGCCCGGTTGAGCTTTGGTTTGGGAGGGGAAGCTCTCTAAGATCTTCCGGGTGTGTGGCGGGACCTCCTCGCTTCAGCCTTGGGTCTATTCCGTTTCCAGCATCCACCGTCAAGAGAGTCTAGTGAGGGAGAAATAAGCATCGGCTACACCCCCAGTGGGTCCGAACTCAAGAGACCAGTTGCTGGTTTCAACATTTTTGGTGCGGTGAGCGTGGACCGTAGCCGGTGAAAGAAAATCCCAAGCCAGTTTCGATGACGGGAGATAGAGGAAATGGTTCTGACTCAGGTCACTCGCAGCCACCCGCGGCAGGGGAGTGGTTGGAGATGTTTGAGAAGTTCAAGCGAGAGGTTCTGCAGATAGTTCTCGCGGCAAGGGACGAGTGCGAGACCCCGGCGGTCCCAGTGGTCCCGCCTTTGCAGATCGGCGAGAACGCACCGGGGCAGCGGCCGGGGAAGGAGGTGCCAGCAGAAGGAAGTGCGCGAGATCTTCCCGGACGGCAGCTGTTCAGCAGTCCGGCGAGTGCTGAGGTGTGTGAGTTAGTCCCGCGCGAGAGGACCACTCGCCGAACAGGGGAAGGGAGCCCCTTTTGCGAGATGATCCTCTCGGCCCCAGTGCCAGAAGGGTTTCGTGGGCCGGAGATGTCCTACTACACCGGCAAGGAGGATCCAGTTGTGCACCTGCAGTGGTTCGAGGACATGACTTCAATCCTTCCCATGTCGGATTCTTTCCAATGCCGACTCTTCGCGACCACCCTGAAGGAGAAAGCAAGGGACTGGTTCCACCAGCTTCCCACAGGTTCCATCTATGCGTTCGATGATCTGCGCCGAAGCTTCCGACTGCGTTTCTCGACGTCAAAAAAGAGGAAGAAGGATGCGGAGGCTCTCTTCAAGATCAGACAGAGGGAGGGGGAATCCCTAGCCAAGTACGTGGACAGGTTCCAGGAGGAGCTACACCTAGTGCAGGAGGTGCCGGGATTCGCCCTCCAGATGGCATTCATCGTAGGGCTGCGAGAGGGGTTCTTCAAGATGGACCTGAAGAGAAGACCTCCTGTATCCTTCGAGGAGTTGATGGAGAGAGCCGCGGAGGAGATTGAAGGGGAGGCGGCCAACCCCGAATTCTACAAAAGGTTGGCAAAGATGAGCGAGCCCGAGGCGAGGCAGCCAGAGGGAAGAAGGCGAGAGGAGCCCAGGGGCCAGGGGTTCGAAAAACCACCTCGGGTTTGGAGGAACCAAGAACCCAACAACAGGTTGGGCTGGAGGAACCAGGAAGGACCAGCGCGAGGTCAGGATGAAAGGTACCAAGGAAGGGAGGCAGGAGGAATGAATCAGGGGTGGAGGCAGGGTCCCAGACCCCCTCACCCCCCGAGGGAGCAAGCCATGGTGGTAGGCCGAGGGAGAAGAGGTAGAGGAGCAAGAGGAGGAAGAGGAAGAGCGGGAAGAGAGGACAGGGTGGCGTTGCCTTACTGTGACTTTCATCAGGAAGAAGGTCACGCGATCGCCACCTGCCCGGAGTTCTTGGAGATGAGGGAAAGAGGACAGCCACGGCGGAAGCAGGCCAGAATTGAGGAAGTGCTCCCAGAGGCAGAAGAGGACCGGTGTGAGGATAGGGCAGATACAGGAACCAGGGGGGAATCGGGGTGATTCACGGTGGGGTTGGGATAGAGGCCTCTCGCAAGAGAAGCTTCCAGGCCATGTTCCGAAGGGATGTCGCGTCGACTTCCCAGACCCCACCCCCCTCTGAGAAGCTCACCTTCTCCTCAGAAGATATGCCAGATTATGAAGACCCATTCTGCGACGCCCTGGTGATCCAGACGGCGATAGAAAACTTCACGGTCTCCCGGATCCTGGTGGACAACAGGAGCTCGGTGAATGTGATCTTCAAAAAAGCTTTCGACGCAATGGAGGTAGAGAAGAAGAGGGTGCAGGCCTCCGACGGACCACTGTTTGGTTTCTCGGGGGAGCGGAAGGAGGTCGAGGGAGGCGTAGGTCTCCAGGTGACGCTAGGAGGAGTCCCAAGAAACTGCCGGTTCGTCATTGTGGACGCTCCGAGCAGCTATAACGCCATCTTCGGACGACCCCTCATCAGCGCCTTCCGGTGCGTGCCCTCATCGTACCATCAATGCTTAAAGCTCCATAGTGGAGGAGTCCAGATCCGCGTCCGAGGAGATGCTAAGGTGGCAAGGCAGTGCTACGTGACTGCCGTCAACACCATTTCATGGATGGAGGGTGCCGAGAAGATGGATGAAGAGATGGCGAGGCCGGAGGGGCCAAGAGAAGTAGGAGGAGAGGGCGATGCCCAGGAGGTCGAGTTGTTGGAGGTCGCTCGTGAGGAGCAGGAGGTCGAGCCGGAGGAGGCGGAAGGAGCTGCAGAGGAAAAGGCCCGGGAAGAGAGGCGAGAAGCAAAAGGCCAGTGGAAAGAGCCAACCCGGCTCGAGGCGGCAGAAGAGGTGATAGAAATGGAAGTTACCACCCAGGCAGGAAGGGTGGAGAAGGTGCGGATCAGCGGGGGCCTCGGCCTGGAAGACCAGATAAGGATGCTGGAGTGTATCCAGAAGAACGTGGACATCTTCGCATGGAGCGCAGCGGACATGCCAGGCATCGAGGCGGACGTGGCTTGCCATCGTCTCAATCTCGATCCAGAAGCCCGCCCCATCCGGCAGAAGAGAAGGACTATAGATGACAAGCTCGAAGGACCGATCCGCGAGGAGGTGGCGAAACTCCTCGAAGCAGGTTTTGTAACGGAGATCCAGTATCCAGGCTGGGTCTCCAATGTCGTAATGGTAAAAAAGGCCGATGGCCGCTGGCGTATGTGTGTGGACTTTTCATTGTTAAATAAGGCCTGCCCTAAGGATTGTTATCCCTTGCCTCGGATCGACGCGCTGGTTGACTCAGCCGTCGGTTTTTCTGTGATGAGTTTTTTGGATGCTTTTTCACGTTATCACCAAATAAGAATGCACCCCCCGGACGTCAAAGATGTCTCATTCATCACCAGGGAGGGATGCTACTGCTATAAGATGATGCCCTTCGGACTGAAAAATGCAGGAGCAACCTACCAGAGGATGATGGATCGGGTATTTAAGAAGCAGAGCGGAAGGAACCTGGAGGTCTACGTGGATGACCTTATGATAAAGAGCAAGTGTGTGAGCTCTCACATCCGGGACCTCGAGGAGACCTTCGCCATCCTACGCAAGTACAAGATGCGCCTGAACCCCCTAAAGTGTGTGTTCGGGGCCAGCAAAGGGAAGTTCCTGTGGCACCTTCTCACCCCCTGGGGGGTAGAACCTAACCCGGACAAGGTTAGGGCTATAATGGAGCTGGGGTCGCCACGAAACGCCAAGGAAGTTCAGCGCTTGACCGGAAGACTCGCCGGGCTGAACAGGTTTCTCTCCCGGGCCGGGGAAAGATGCTCCCCCTTCTTCAAAGCGCTACGAGGCAACCAGAAGTTTGAGTGGACAAGAGAATGCGAGGAGGCCTTTCAGGCCTTGAAGAGCCAACTCACCAAGGCTCCGCTACTGCAAAGTCCCAAATAGGGGGAGGATCTACATCTATATCTCGGGGTCGGGGCGGAGGCCGTAAGCTCCGTCCTGGTTCGTGAGGAAGGCAAGAAGCAGCTGCCCATCTACTACGTAAGCAGGGTCCTGAGGGAAGCGGAGCTCATGTATCCAATTTTAGAGAAGTTGGCCTTTGCCCTGGTCATCGCAGCAAGGAAGCTCAGGCCATACTTCCAGGCCCATTCGATCCAAGTAGTGACGGACCATCCTCTCCGCCAGATCTTCGAAGGAGTGGAACACTCAGGAAGACTCGCAAAATGGTCAATAGAGCTAAGTGAATTCAACATTACCTTTGTCCCTCGATTATCTATGAAGGCGCAGGTGGTGGCTGATTTCATGACAGATTTCATGGCCGAGATGAGAGAAGACGGAGCCCCTCGTCACATTCCGTGGAAGCTGCTGGTGGACGGGGCTTCGGGCAAGAATTCTCTCGGAGGAGGGGTGGTGCTGGAGAGTCCCCACGGAGTAAAGATAGAGCAGACACTAGTGATACACTTCCCAATCACCAACAACCAGGCGGAGTATGAGGCTGTAATCGCCGGTCTGCGGTTGGCCCGGGAGCTCGGGGTCCATGACGTAGAGGTCCTCACTGACTCCATGATAATAGCTTCTCAGATAAGGGGAGAGTTCGAAACAAGGGAACCTGTGCTCATGAGGTACTTAGCCAAAGTCAAAGGTCTCGTGGGGACGTTCAAAACTTTCTCCATCCGGCATGTCCCTCGAGAGGAGAGCACCCCGGCAGATCGGTTGGCAAAATCTGGTCCTCGAGCCGGAGGGACCCTGACGGACCTATTCCGTCCTTCGATTGAAGAGGGAGAGCTCATGGAAGTAGAATAGCGGCCCTCCTGGAAGGATCCCTTCGTCACCTTCCTTGCAACGGGAAAAGTTCCGGAAGAAGTTTCGGACCAGAGGCGCTTCCGGTATAAGTCTGCCTACTACGTGCTCCATGAGGGTGACTTGTATCGGAAGACCCTCTCAGGCCTCCTGGCCCGATGCATCTCGGAGGAAGAGGTCCCAAAGATCGTGGAAGAAGTTCACTCCGGCGAGTGCGGCAGCCACTCGGGGAGCAGGATGCTGGAAGCGAGGATAATAAGGCAGGGATACTTCTGGCCAACCCTAAGTAAAGACGCGCCAGCCTTCGCCAAGAGATGCCAGAAGTGCCAAATGTTCGCCCCGCTTCAGCTCATGCCAGCTCAGAGGCTAAAGAGTATCACGGCGCCCTGACCATTCGCCATATGGGGAATGGATCTGGTAGGACCCTTCCCCCAGGCTAGTGGACAGAGAAGATTTCTCCTAGTCATGATTGACTACTTCACAAAGTGGTTGGAGGTCAAGGCGTTGGCTAAGGTCACCTCCCAGGTAATCCGCAACTTCGTATGGGGGGAGATCATTTGTCGACATGGGCTTCCTCAGGCCATAGTCACGGATAATGGGCCGCAATTCGCAAGCGAAGAATTCATCGGCTTCTGTGGCCAGTTGGGGATAGACCTTAGGTTTGCGTCCGTTCACCATCCCAGGAGCAACGGGCAGGTGGAGGCGGCGAATAAGGTCATCGTGAACTTGCTCAAAAAGAAGGTGGAAAATCTCAAGGGCAATTGGGTGGAGCAGCTCCCCTCGGTCCTTTGGGCTTTAAGAACCACCCCCAACACCGCCACGGGAGAGACCCCTTTCAAGCTCTCTCACGGTTGCGAGGCCGTCATCCCCATAGAGTTCGAGGTTATGACACCACTGGTGAAGGTCGCCACAAATGGTGAGGAAGATTGGAGAGCCGAGAACGAGGAGGAGTTGCGGCTCTCCCTCGACCTCATCGAAGAAGCTCGAGATCGAGCAGCCATCCATCAAGAAGAGGTCAAGCGGCGGATGGCCAAGTATTTCGACAGGCACGTCAGGATCAAGCAGTTCGAGAAGGGAGATCTGGTACTCAAGAAGGTCGACGCGGCTGGGAGGTCCGCCGCGGTGGGAAAACTTAACCCCAACTGGGAAGGCCCCTATGTCGTGGAAGAGGCGCTAAAGTCCGGGGGGTATCGCCTTCAAAATGTGGAGGGCCAACCCCTCAGCCACACATGGAGCGGCGACGACCTTAAACGTTTTTATCCTTAGTACCATGTAATAATGATGGTTTTTTGAATGAAAACATTTTGTTTAAACTATGTGTATGAAAATGATGCTACAGCTCGCAGGAGAGACCCTGCACGTTCAAGAGGTTGGCCCCGAGCAGACCCGCTGTCCAGGCTCTCATCTAGCTGGCAGGTCCGAAGGCTCACTCGGTGGCAGGTTCTATGTTCCAGAGGTTGGCCCCGAGCAGACCCGCTGTCCAGGCTCTCATCTAGCTGGCAGGTCCGAAGGCTCACTCGGTGGCAGGTTCTATGTTCCAGAGGTTGGCCCCGAGCAGACCCGCTGTCCAGGCTCTCATCTAGCTGGCAGGTCCGAAGGCTCACTCGGTGGCAGGTTCTATGTTCCAGAGGTTGGCCCCGAGCAGACCCGCTGTCCAGGCTCTCATCTAGCTGGCAGGTCCGAAGGCTCACTCGGTGGCAGGTTCTATGTTCCAGAGGTTGGCCCCGAGCAGACCCGCTGTCCAGGCTCTCATCTAGCTGGCAGGTCCGAAGGCTCACTCGGTGGCAGGTTCTATGTTCCAGAGGTTGGCCCCGAGCAGACCCGCTGTCCAGGCTCTCATCTAGCTGGCAGGTCCGAAGGCTCACTCGGTGGCAGGTTCTATGTTCCAGAGGTTGGCCCCGAGCAGACCCGCTGTCCAGGCTCTCATCTAGCTGGCAGGTCCGAAGGCTCACTCGGTGGCAGGTTCTATGTTCTAGAGGTTGGCCCCGAGCAGACCCGCTGTCCAGGCTCTCATCTAGCTGGCAGGTCCGAAGGCTCACTCGGTGGCAGGTTCTATGTTCCAGAGGTTGGCCCCGAGCAGACCCGCTGTCCAGGCTCTCATCTAGCTGGCAGGTCCGAAGGCTCACTCGGTGGCAGGTTCTATGTTCAAGAGGTTGGCCCCGAGCAGACCCGCTGTCCAGGCTCTCATCTAGCTGGCAGGTCCGAAGGCTCACTCGGTGGCAGGTTCTATGTTCCAGAGGTTGGCCCCGAGCAGACCCGCTGTCCAGGCTCTCATCTAGCTGGCAGGTCCGAAGGCTCACTCGGTGGCAGGTTCTATGTTCCAGAGGTTGGCCCCGAGCAGACCCGCTGTCCAGGCTCTCATCTAGCTGGCAGGTCCGAAGGCTCACTCGGTGGCAGGTTCTATGTTCCATAGGTTGGCCCCGAGCAGACCCGCTGTCCAGGCTCTCATCTAGCTGGCAGGTACGAAGGCTCACTCGGTGGCAGGTTCTATGTTCCAGAGGTTGGCCCCGAGCAGACCCGCTGTCCAGGCTCTCATCTAGCTGGCAGGTCCGAAGGCTCACTCGGTGACAGGTTCTAAGTTCTCAAGAGATGATCTCAAGAGCATTCGCATAGACCACGCGCCGGAGAGAGGATCACACCCCACTCTCTTGACTACCTAAGTGAAACCCCGTGATACGCGAATGGTAAGGTTCACTTGGTAGCGAGAGATCGAAGAGGAACGACCGACCTAAGTCATCTTCGAGCATTCGCGGGGTGGCCAAGACAGTCGCATCACGACCTAACGTCCTAGCCTCTCGCAATCGCTGGACTTCGGCTTTGGCCAGACGGATTTCATCCTCAAGGCCGGCCACCCGAGCGCGGAGCATCTTGGCAACCGTGGTATCCTGAAAATAATAACAAGGGTAGTAAGAATAAAGTTGTCAATCGGCAACAAGTCACTCGCGGGAAAGGAGAAAACATACCTCTGCGACAGGGCGGCTGGCGAGAAGAGTCTCCGCAGCCGCCAGCTTAATCCTAAGCTCCATCGCCTCAGTAGAAGCAACGGACCGGGACTCCTCAACCGCCGCCAAGTCCCGTGCCAGTTTGATGCTCCGGCGCGAAGACATGTGCGCGAGCTCGAGCGCCCGCAGCATGGCCCTGGCACTCTCATGAGCGAGGACCTGGGTCGTCTCGGCATCATAGACTTCGGCGTCTTCTCGGCCGTAGAGGGCATACGCGATGGCGTAAGCCTCACCGCTGGCGAGATCGCTCTCTATCCACGACGGATGGAGGGTGGAGAGCGAGACCTGGTTAGCATTCCTGTCCCACTTCACCAGGGGAGCCCCCGAGGGGTCCCTGTACTTCTCGCCGCTGGGGAAGTTGCGATGGTCCCTGGGAAGTGAGGGCGGCGGAAACGACAGTCCCGCGCGAGGGGTGGTCTCTCTTGGCGCACTCGTCCCCAGGGCTTGGATCTGAGCATCCGCCCCGAGGGTCTCGTCCAGGACCCCCTTCCCCTTGGCGGAGGGGGGGTTTTTGGGCTTCTTGGAAGAGGAAGAGGTCAGCACCGCTGGCTTGCGTTTCTTTCCGCCAGGTTTGGAGGAAGAAGGTTCCTCCCGACAGGCATCCGCGACGGCCTGTGCGAGAGAGAGGGTAGACCCGGAGGGACGCGGCGGATGAAGGGGGAAGTGGCGCACACCTGCATAATATAACCAATGGTTCTAGCGAATGATGTAAAAATCACAAAGCGAAAGCGAATGAAGTCTCGAACACTTACCCTCGCCCTGCGGAATGGGTGGAAGCGAGTTGACGTTTAGCCGGAGATGGACGAGATCCATCCCGTGCTCCAGGATGTATTGGTGAAGTTTGACCTCGTTCCCCCCTAGGGTCGGGGGGCGGAAGGTTGACTCCTCCTCCTGCACCGGCGCGAGAAGAGTGTTCCCCAGGTTCCCGCTTACAAAAATAAAGCGGCGAACCCAGTCATGGTTCTTGTTCGGGAGCCCGTAGTGCTTTAGGGGGCTCAGTCCCGAGAAGAACGAGATACCATGGGTGCAACGGAAGGTATAGAGCTTGCGGAAGACGGGCAGCGAGAACTCGATTCCCTCCTCTCGCAGGTAGCTCGCGTACCCAACCAACATAGCGATGGAGTTGGGGTTGAGCTGGCCAGGCACGACCCCGTAGTATCTGAAGGTCTGGCGGAGTTCCGGCCAGATCGGGAGGCGAAACCCCACCTCGAAATGCTCTAGCGGGATCGCGAGAGCACAAGGCGAGATGGAATTCAGGCGCTCATCCGGCCTGGGCTTTCGCGCCTCGAAACCCGGCGGGACGTAGTCAGCGACGGCAGTCAGGTAGGCCTCCTCAGAGAGGTCGCAGGAATCAAAGACGTGGTTGGCGAATGCGCTGGCGCACTTGGCCCTGCCTTCCGCATCGCCACCCATTTTTGCAAGTAAAGAAGGAAAGAGGAGCAACAGATAAGGAAGAAGCGCGAGTGCTAGCGCAAGGAAAGAGAGCGGATGGTTAGGTATTTAATACGGTGGTTGAAAGACCTATTTATAGAGGGACTAAACGGCGTTTGGACTTTCGAGACCTCGGGTGTGCGGATAGCCATCGCGCCCTCCCGACACCTCGAAGCCCGAGCCGGTCCCTCTCGCCCATTAATGGCAAATGCCCTATGTCTATTCATTCCGCGGCTACGCAACGAGGTTGGAAGAGCATCCGGCTATAAGTTATCACTCGGCAATACCCAAGCAAAGCTATGAGATACGAAAAATGAATAAAGAAGCATTCGCAAAGCATAGAGAAATTATTACAGAAAAATAACGTTCAACATTCGCAGCATAAAGTAAGAAAAGAAAACAATAAGAGGGGTGGACGTTGGGTAGGTCAGGTCTCCTCCCAGATCCGCCGACCTCGCTTTCGCGACCCAGCTTCCATGGGCATTCGCGGGCGGTAATAAGCGAGTATATTGGTAATCTCATGAGAAGCCAGTTGGAGTTGGTCCCGGGCTCGCGCGGCGTGTGTTCCGGGAGACAACTCCCCTCCCTCACCCCTAGCCGCTCCACCTCCGCGAGAAGATGCGAGTGACTTCGTCGAAGGTCCTTCAACTCACGCGCGACTCTCAGCCGCACGTCGTCCACCTGGCTGGCCACGTTTCGCTGGATGTGGATGAGCTTCCCCAGGACCTCCGAGATCCGATCCTTCAGGGTCGCGTGATCCGAGGAATCACCCAGGAAGTCAGCAAGGTCCCCAGGGGAAGGGAGAGGCGAGAGCATTCCCTCTCCCCCCTCGTAGTAGGAGTCGAAGGGGGAGGCTTCTCGATAGCCTGCAGAATCACAACTAGGTTAGTGGTGATAAAGTATGCGAGTACAATAGAGGCGGGTGAGTGAACTGACCTGGGGTGGGGTCCGGGTGACCCGAAGGACGAGACGAATGGGGGTGCGTCCCAAACAGCCAGGCGGGAGGTAAGACCTTTCCCTTTCCTGGACGGTAAGGTTGTGAAGAAGGAGCCGGAGCATCCGCACGGTCATCAGCACGGAGAGGCTGATCCAGCTCTCGCTCAGGGGAGACCCTCCGTTCATTCGCGGTGACAGCGGGGTTCACCTGAGCAGGGGGGCTGGGAGGAATGGAGTCCCGCAGCGGGACGTCAGGGTTGAGGGCTGCGAAAAGGTAATGATTAGTAGCCGACAACATAAAAGGAAAAAGCGAGAAGGTTCACAACTCACGGGGTTGGGGTACAGTCTCCCCAGGAGGAGGCGAAGGAGCAAGATCCAGATCGGGAGGAGGTACCTCGTCCGCGGGAGGTGGCACCACCGCACTGCTCAAAACGGCCCCATGACCGTCCTCAGGTACCAAAGCCCCCTGCGAATGGTCGGAATAAGCGCAGGGTAAGGGACAGGAACCAAATGGAGACAGGAAGAATCCTCATACCAGCACCGCGGGGTCCGGAAGGGCATCCGCCAGCGTGTTCGCCGGTGGAGTATCCGCCGGAGACTCCGAAGCAGTCTCGCCTCTCTGACGATTCAGCCGAATCGTCTTGGCTCGACGCGAGACATAGGGGGCGCTCGGATCCCGTTTAGACATCAGCCAGGGAGCAAATTTGGATGCCCTGGGGGCCGTTGCAGCTTGAGCCGCAGCCAGGCGGTCGATCATCTCTCGCGAGAGGGGTTTCGCAGAAGGTTTGTGGAAAGACATTAGGAAGTGGAGAAGCTCCGAGCCGAGACGAGAGAGTGGTCCAGAGAAACCTGACATGAGGGTATATATATAAGGTGGCGGTGGGACCCACAGAATCTTATGGATCCAGTCAGCAAGCACTCACCGAATACAGGGTTGGACTGTTCTTTACGACCGTAGGAACCGCTCGTAAAGAGCGGGGATTGTGTACAACCCGTATTCGCTGAGTGGGCCCCCCCAGCCAACTGGCGAAACCTGGGTCGTCCAGATCATTCGCCAGGTCACTCGCCCAGGCCAAGGAAGGTAAAAATGCCCCCGTGTTGGTGGGGGTAGGCCGTAGGAGAGAAGGCGCTAGGCGAGTGGTGCCCTCACGGACCACTCGCCCAGAAGCGTGGGCATTCACCCAGCCAGGCGGGTGCCCAGCGAATGGTGCCCTCACAGACCACTCGCCCAAAGGGCTGTGAGGGGAAAATGACCATAATACCCCTGGTGGGCTGCAAATAGCCCTTCGGAACAGCGGAGTTAGGCTGTTAGCAGACCAATTTGGGGTGCTGTTAGTAAAATTAAAAGGCGGATTCATGTTATTTGCAGACCAACCTAGGAAAATCTATAAATAGACCCTTAAGGGCACCTTGGAGGAGATCCGATTTTAGAGAGAATCCTCTCCTCTAGGCTAGTTTTGGTTGGCAGCCAGTGCCCTCCAAGGTGCCCGGTTGAGCTTTGGTTTGGGAGGGGAAGCTCTCTAAGATCTTCCGGGTGTGTGGCGGGACCTCCTTGCTTCAGCCTTGGGTCTATTCCGTTTCCAGCATCCACCGTCAAGAGAGTCTAGTGAGGAAGAAATAAGCATCGGCTACACCCCCAGTGGGTCCGAACTCAAGAGACCAGTTGCTGGTTTCAACAATAATGTCCAGCGAATCAAATTTGTTTCTGATTATCAAAAGCTAAAAAGATATTACTTTGATCTAAACATGTCATGCATAAAAGCAATTCTGTGTTGACTTCATCAAACCAGCTATTTAGCTTAGTAAGTTATAGGTCAATAACTGCATAAAATAATTCAACACGATAGAAGTGGAGATTCGTATTGTTTTCAGATTTACGTCTCGATCTCCTCCGAGCTACGAAATTGTCCTCCATATTTAGAACAATAATGTAATGTTTTTTGAAGAAAATAGTTACTTCATTTAGCAGAGAATCTCATCTATTGTCTCGCATTGCTTCAAGTCGTATCTTGAAAATCTTGACAAGTGTCATAGCATTTAGAAGATCTTGATCGTTCCTTTGTAATGCTTGTGATAGCTCATTTGTGATCTCTAAGATGATTTTCATCAAGTGAATCAAAAACACAAATTCAAAACATTGAATAACATCCAACAAATCACTTGCTTCAGCTTTTTGCTCCGAAAGATTTCCATCCTCTTGAATGACTTTAATTACTTCAATAATCGAGAAAAATAAGCAAATTAAATTCAAGAAAGTTCTATAATGAGAGTTCCACCTTGTGTCTCTTGCCCTTGTGAGTGCTCTTTCTTGATTCAAGCATTTTCCCGTTACAACTTCGTCACTGTAAATTTCTTCAATAGCTTTTGCAAACTGTTTCTCTCGAAGAATGTCTCTACGTTTGCATGAAGTTCCAACAATATTTGTTATAATTGTAATTTTACTAAAAAAGAGAGCAAATCTTGATGTGCCTTTTTGCAACCGCAACTAGTGTCAATTGAAGTTGATGAGAAAAATAATGAACATAATATGCAGATTGATTTTCAGCCATAATCAATGTTTTAAGACTATTGAATATAATTCACCTTGCATGTCACTTGCCCCATCATACCCATGACCCCATAAGCATGATATATGCTTAACCCATATTTAGCAAAAGAAGATTCAACGGCCACTTTTAGTGATGATGATGGCGTATTTTCTACATGCACAATATATCCCGAGAAAGCACTTTATTACACTTCCTTTTTATATTAACATAACGTAAGACAATTATCATTTGCTCTTCTATAGAGGAATCACGAGCTTCATCTACTAAAATTAAAAATAATTTTGCTTGGATAATATCTTTAATGGTAATATTTGTAGCGTCCGTTGCAGCAACTTCCACAAAATTCCTTTGAATGCTTGGTGCTACAAATTTAAGATTTTCAGGAGCAATTTTTAATACAACCTTACTAATTTTATCATTATGATCCGCAAGAAATTGAAGTAGTTCAAGAAATCAAATCCACATTGAACATAAACAACCATAGGTGCAAGAAGGCCCAGGAGTGGAGCAATGTATACCTGACGTAGGTGAGAAAATTCGCGGGCAGGGGAAGCAAAGAAAGAGCCAACCAGCCCAGCAACAAATACATGTAGGTTTTCAGGAAAAAAATATTAAAAGCATTAGAGAATGCACTCTATTACAAGAGAATGTGGGAGCACCTGTCACCGGAGCATGGGATTACCAGGAGCGGGCCAAAAATCACGAAATAAAAGCTCTTCACGTTCCTTAAAAGTTCAGGATTCTGAATCTCTTCAGGAAATCAGGAATCCGAAGAACTTGTTCCTACAGTGAAGAACTGAAAAATCAAATCAGGAATCTGAAATCAAATCAGGAATCCGAAATCAACTCAGGAATCTGAAACTTGAAAGGGAGAGTCATGATAAGGAAGACAATGAGAATGATCATACAAATTAGGAAGAAGAAGAACCGAAGAAATCATCATACTGGTTGGCGGTCGCCAGTCACGCAAGCGCAACTGCCGTGCAAAGCCGCAAAGGAGTCGCGGCCTGCGTTTGTCGAGCCCGGAGGAGTCACCTAGGGTTTTCGTCGAGCCCAGCGGGAGCGCGGAGGACGGGAGGAGTCGCCTATGTTTTCGTCGAGCAACAGGAGCACGGAGGACTAGATGAGTCGCGGTTTTCGTCGAGAGCAAACCCATATTTTCGAAATAAAATTGAGTGTGGGCTATAATAGGTCGGACTCTGCATGATATAATAGTAGCAGTAGTAGAAATAGAAGTGAGATAACCAACAGTACAGTGATTTAAAAGATGCAGAATTATATGAGGTAATGATAAATGACACGTATTTTCAATAATGTTGCAAATACACATATTATAATTCTAGAGACTTTGACTGCTGTAGGAATTTAATACGTGTCTAAATGTGACATAATGATCGGCTGGTAATTAACAGATGTCACGTTACGGCGTGTTAACGTGGTCAACGGGTTAACAACGACGGTCGAGCAGTGGCGTTCTGAAATATGATAAGAATTGGAAAACGAAGATTGTGATGGAAGCTGTCCAAACGGTAACAATAATCTCTGCGCTCGTCGAACAAAAACACGTATTAATAGGTGGTTGTTATTCGCAAATCATAAATGTTGCGGGTCACTTAGGGCTCTTGGTAGACCGGTTTACTTGAACCACCTTAGCTCGGGAGCGAATCAAGCGCGCAAACAGTCAATTTGAGATTCGTTGATTACACTGGGACTTTTTAGCGTGGAAAACCCGGAAAGGGTAAAAAACCTCGTGGCCGGAGCTGTGCCGACCAAACTTCCACTATCTTCTGGGGGGTTACAATTAGAGACTTAGAAGTCGAGCCGACAGGCCGCTGCTCGTTACAATAATAGAGAGAAAGAGAGAGAGAGAGAGAATTCCGAAGGTGACAGACCACCTCCAGAAAAACTAAGTCCTTTCTCCTTCTGAGAAAGGTGGAGAATAAAAGTTAGAACGCCCTGAGGAACAAAAGTGAGCGCGCTGAGTCGCCTTTCGGGAAGAAGGAAATCTTCAAGTCCGAAGGAAAATTCCGCGAAAGTCTGCAAGAAGCTCTCCCGGGTCCAAAAGGCAAGGTCCTTTCAAATGAAGCCCTGAGGCTCCTTTTATAGCTTTGGCCGGGGGTAGCCCGGTAATTTTGCCGTTGTAACCACCGTAACCACCTGGCGGACGAATCATATTTTCCGGTTCAGAGCACACGGATCGCCATTTTTCATAATTGACCATCTTGCCCCTCGGGCAGCTCGGGCAGTTTGGGCAGTTTTGTTGGAGGCGAAAAAGGCGACAAACTATTCCTGAAATCTGAGAAGCTGGAAAGACAACAAGTGAGCCTGCTAGAAAGACAAAATGTGAGAAGTCAGAAAGACAAAAAGTGAGCGTGCCCAAAATGCGAAAGTGCTCTGAGCGCGCTCAGAAGTGTTCTGAGCGCGCAACGAACGGGGAATTGCTCCGAACAGAGTCCGGAGCCCGAAAAGCGGGCGGCGAGCCGGAAGAGGGGGGGCTCACCCCAACCTTGATATGGGGGAGAGCGGCTCGACCGCACCCCAAAGGGGGGTGTGCCCGGGCCGTACCCCAAGAGGGATGCGACATGGCTGCACCCTGAGAGGGGGGTGCGGCCTGGTTGCAGCCCGCACCCCAAGAGGGGGTGCGGCTTGGCCGCACCCCAAGAGGGGTGCGGTTAGGCCGCACCCGGCCGCACCCCTCAAGGGAGGCTCGGCGCTACCGCGCGCGCTACCGCGCGCGCTACCACGCGGTAGCACCGGGCGGTAGCGCCGCGCTTGCCGCGGGCGCTACCGCGCGCGGTCCTGCTTTGCGCGGTGCTGTAGCGTTCGGATGCGGCGATCGCACGCGGTCTTGCACGGGCAGTTGGTGGCGGAGATAGTGGGCTTGCCCACTTTCCCACTTCCCTCTTATCATCTTAGTGGGCCTTTGGAATAACCACCTCCTTGACTTGTATGAATGAGAATCTTGTATGAGTACGCATTATAAGCCCCCCAAACCTTCTGAGCCCGAGTTACTGTGCGGAGGAGTTCAGAGGTTTTGATTTTTTTTTGCGGCGGCTTCGATCATTGCTATCTTCGTGGCGCCTTGGGTAGGAATTGCTGTTGTAGGATGAGTGTGCAGTTTTTCACATAATAGAAGATAAGTTTGCGCGAGTCTGAGCTCACGACTTTTTACATAATAGAAGATAAGTTTGCGCGAGTCTGAGCTCGCGGATTTTTACATAGTAGAAGATAGATTTGCGCGAGTCTGAGCTCGCGGCTTTTTACATAGTAGAAGATAGATTTGAGCGAGTCTGAGCTTCTGGTTTTTTACATAGTAAAAGATAAGTTTGCGCGAGTCTGAGCTCGCGGCTTTTTATATAGTAAAAGATAAGTTTGCGCGAGTCTGAGCTCGCGGCTTTTTACATATTAGAAGATAGATTTGCGCGAGTCTGAGCTCGAGGCTTTTTACATAGTAGAAGATAGATTTGCGCGAGTCTGAGCTCGCGGTCAAGATAAAGTTTGCGCGAGTCTGAGCTTGCGGCTTTGTATATAATAGAAGATAGGTTTGGTCGGTGAAGAGCGTATCTATTCAAACTGTGTACGAACGTAGGAGGGGCAAACACTTATGATGTCGGGACCTTACTGCGGTGGAGAAGGGCGAACCTTCAATCGACGACAGTGAGAGATTGCTGTGAGCGCGCTGCCCCGAGGCAGTTGCTGTTCATTAGCGCCCTTCCTGGAGGCAGGTGCGGTTCATTAGCGCCCTGCCTGGAGGCAGGTGCTGTTCATTAGCGCACTGCCTGGAGGCAGGTGCTGTTTATTAGCGCACTGCCTTGAGGCAGGTGCTGTTCATTAGCGCACTGCCTTGAGGCAGGTGCTGTTCATTAGCGCACTGCCTTGAGGCAGGTGCTGTTCATTAGCGCACTGCCTTGAGGCAGGTGCTGTTCATTAGCGCACTGCCTTGAGGCAGGTGCTGTTCATTAGCGCACTGCCCGAAAGCAGGTGCTGTTCATTAGCGCACTGCCCGAAGGCAGGTGCTGTTCATTAGCGCACTGCCCGAAGGCAGGTGCTGCTCATTAGCGCACTGCCTTGAGGCAGGTGCTGCTCATTAGCGCACTGCCTTGAGGCAGGTGCTGCTCATTAGCGCACTGCCTGGAGGCAGGTGCTGTTCATTAGCGCACTGCCTTGAGGCAGGTGCTGTTCATTAGCGCACTGCCTTGAGGCAAGTGCTGTTCATTAGCGCACTGCTCGAAGGCAGGTGATGTTCATTAGCGCACTGCCCGAAGGCAGGTGCTGTTCATTAGCGCACTGCCCGAAGGCAGGTGCTGTTCATTAGCGCACTGCCTTGAGGCAGGTGCTGTTCATTAGCGCACTGCCTTGAGGCAGGTGCTGTTCATTAGCACACTGCCTTGAGGCAGGTGCTGTTCATCAGCGCACTGCCCGAAGACAGGTGCTGTTCATGCAAATGGACGTCTTTACGTAGTTTCGATAGCGCAGGATATGACATGCCTGGAATGATTAACTTTTAAAAACAATTAGTAGTGGCAATTTACACAAAGTTTTTACAAAAACAATGTTGACAAAATATTTCAGTGGCGCTGGTAGAGCCCCGCTGATGGGTATGAAGCTTTCTCCTGGGATGGTTGCTCCCGGTCCTTCCTGGCAGGCCGCTAGCTTATCTCCTGCTAGCCGAATCATCGCCTAGTCTCGTAGGAATTTCCCCAGTAGGCCTTGTTTGACGAGACGCTCGATTTCATCCTTAAGCTTGGAGCAATTTTCCGTGTTATGTCCTTGTCCACGATGGAACTCACAATATTTTGTCTGGTCCCCCGCATTTTTAGCGAGGGGTCTGGGCTTGCGGAGCATCTGGTTGTCTTTGATTGCGTACAGTACGTTAGTCCTGGTAGTGTTCAGGGGAGTGTAGTCCTGATGTTGGCGAGATCCTCGGTCTCGGCTGGGGTTGCCGTAATGCTTGTTTTTCTTATTGGGAACTGTCTGCGACAGCGACTCCTCTTTCTTCCTCTTCGAGCTCCCCTCGAACTGCCGGCGGTGCGCTTCAATTGCCTCATCTGCTACTATCTGGGCCTCGACTCGCTGAACGAGGTCATGATAGCTTGGTACGGTTTCTCTCATTAGAGCTGAGTAAAAGCCACTTGGGCGGCGACCTCCAAGGAAGACTCCTCGCAAGAGCTCGGGGTCAACCCCCGGGATCTGCCGATCCTCCGAGGTGAAGCGTCAGAAAAAATCCTTGAGAGTCTCTCCGTCATTTTGGCGGATTCCCGAGAGATGGGAGGGATCTCGGACAATCCTACGATTGGCGATGAACTGGTCCACGAACTGTTGCGCCATTTCTGCGAAGTTGTTGATGACCCCATCTCGCAGGGAGTGGAACCAAGTGCACGCTTGTCCTTTCAAAGTTGCCGGAAACACCTGACAGAGGAGCTGGTCCGGGGCGCTGTAAATCCTCATGATGGTGGTGAAGTGATTGACATGTTCCACCGGGTCGTCCGTCCCATCGAACATTTCAAAGTTGGGAAGCTTGAAACTGTTTGGAACTGGATGGGCCAGGACTTGAGGCGATAGTGGGGAGCCGTGGTGTGCGGTACGGCGGGCGAGAGTTGCGCGTCGCCCTGCTTGGACGTACTCTTCTTCTACCATATTGCGTATTTCTTCTCGCGTGGTTCTTTCGATTGCTTGATCAGGGGCAGCTCTTCTTGGGTGATGGTGACGGTGGTCAGCTTCTTGGTTTCTAGCTGGCGGGTTAGGGTGAGCGGAGCCTGTTGCGTTGGAGAATCCTTCTGAAGATTCTTCCTCCCGAATGCCCTATTCGTTCGGGGCATGACTTGGGGCTGAGGGCGGCGGCACGTTCAATGCCGGCGGCTGAACGGGAACTCGAGGAGCCCCGAGATTTCTTACAAGAGACGGCATCTCGGCTTGCTGTTCTTCCATCTGCCGCATGCGCCCTTCCAGTATTGCTGCGGGTGCATGCACTGCCTCTTCTCCAGGAGGCGTATTGATGAGCGAGTGGGAGGGAGCTGGGTCGACGCTTCCCTCTGGCATTGATCCTTTGGTAGTGCGAGCACTCTTTCTTGCCATTGCAGTTGGCCTTTCAAGAATTTTGGGAATCCTTCCCACAGACTTTTTAGCGCGCAAACAGTCAATTTGAGATTCGTTGATTATACTGAGACTTTTTAGCGTAGAAAACCCGGAAAGGGTAAAAAACCCCGTGGCCGGAGCTGTGCCGACCAAACTTCCACTATCTTCTGGGGGGTTACAATTAGAGACTTAGAAGTTGATCGCGACAGGCCGCTGCTCGATACAATAATAGAGAGAAAGAGAGAGAGAGAATTCCGAAGGTGACAGACCACCTCCAGAAAAACTAAGTCCTTTCTCCTTCTGAGAAAGGTGGAGAATAAAAGTGAGAACGCCTTGGAGAACAAAAAGTGAGCGCGCTGAGTCGCCTTTCGGGAAGAAGGAAATCTTCAAGTCCGAAGGAGAATTCCGCGAAAGTCTGCAAGAAGCTCTCCCTGGTCCAGAAGGCAAGGTCCTTTCAAATGAAGCCCTGGGGCTCCTTTTATAGCTTTGGCCGGGGGTAGCCCGGTAAATTTGCCGTTGTAACCACCGTAACCACCTGGCGGACGAATCATATTTTCCGGTTCAGAGCACACAGATCGCCATTTTTTGTAATTGACCATCTTGCCTCTAGGGCAGCTCGGGCAGTTCGGGCAGTTTTGTTGGAGGCGGAAAAGACGACAAGCTATTCCTGAAATCTGAGAAGCTGGAAAGACAAAAAGTGAGCCTGCTAGAAAGAGAAAATGTGAGAAGTCAGAAAGACAAAAAGTGAGCGTGCCCAAAATGCGAAAGTGCTCTGAGCGCGCTCAGAAGTGTTCTAAGCGCGCAACGAATGGGGAATTGCTCCGAACAGAGTCCGGAGCCCGAAAAGCGGGCGGCGAGCCGGAAGAGGGTGGACTCACCCCAACCTTGCTATGGGGGAGAGCGGCTCGACCGCACCCCAAAGTGGGGTGTGCCTAGGACGTACCCCAACGAGAGGGGGGTGCGGCCTGGCTGCAGCCCGCACCCCAAGAAAGGGGTGCGGGCTGGCCGCACCCCAAGAAAGGGGTGCGGGCTGGCCGCACCCCAAGAGGGGGTGCGACCTGGCCACATCCCAAGAGGGGTGCAGGCTGCTCGCACCCCAAGAGGGGGTGCGGCCTGGCCGCACCCGAAGAGGGGTGCGACCTGGCCGCACCCGAAGAGGGGTGCGGGCTGGCCGCACCCCAAGAGGGGGTGCGGGCTGGCCGCACCCCAAGAGGGGGTGCGGGCTGGTCGCACCCCAAGAGGGGTGCGGGCTGGCCGCACCCCAAGAGGGGTGCGGGCTGGCCGCACCCCAAGAGGGGTGCGGGCTGGCCGCACCCCAAGAGGGGGGTGCGGCCTAGCCGCACCTCAAGAGGGGTGCGGGCTGGCCGCACCCCAAGAGGGGGGTGCGGCCTGGCCGTACCCCAAGAGGGGTGCGGTTAGGCCGCACCCCTCAAGGGAGGCTCGACGCTACCGCGCGGTAGCGCCGGGCGGTAGCGTCGCGCTTGCCGCGGGCGCTACCGTGCGCGGTCCTGCTTTGCGCGGTGCTGTAGCGTTCGGATGCGGCGATCGCACGCGGTCTTGCACGGGCAGTTGGTGGCGGAGATAGTGGGCTTGCCCTCTCTCCCACTTGCCTCTTATCACCTTAGTGGGCCTTTGGAATAATCACCTCCTTGACTTGTATGAATGAGAATCTTGTATGAGTACGCATCAATAAATGTCATTCCACGGATCATCATTTTCAATTTTATTCGCAACTCATAAATATATTGTTTATATTAAAATTAAGAATGAATATTTTATTTTGTAAGGTATTAATGACTAATAAGGTTATGATGACATGTTATACGCTAAGGCTATGTTTCTTTAGGCGTTAGGGCTCCGTTTCGGAGGTTTGCCGAATTGGTTGTTTGCGGACTGCTTTCCCCCAAAACTCCGTTTCTAAAATAAGATGCCTCTAGGTCAAATCCAAACCGCAGACCCGACCTTCAGTTCGCACGTTCCGAACAGCGCGTCTCTTCCCAAAAGTTTCTCGTTGCCGCTCGAACTGTCCCTAATCTTGAACCCTTCCCTTAGAACATCTTCCACTTCCTGGCGATCTTCAGCGAGCTCGCGAGTGTCGATCTCCCCCGTCAGTCTCTCCTCGATCCCGAACCCTTCCCTCGGAATATCTTTCTGGCGATCTTCAGCGAGCTCGCTAGTGTCGATCTATCCCGACAGTCTCTCCTCGATATCCTTCATCAGTCTGATCTTCAGAGCGGCATAACCCTCCAAAATATCCTTCCATAATAAGTTCTCCCTCCTCGATTCTGATGATTTAGTTTTTTTTACATCTTGCTTCGTCCTATACATTTTGAATAAATTCTTCTGGTTGTGAACATACAGAGCCCTATAAACTATGAACTTTTTCAAGATAATATCAAGGGTGATGGGTTGTCATCTATTATGTAGAGAAATTCGGGTTGCGATTAGCCAAAAAACAATTACACCTCCACTAAGACAATGGGGTCATGGGTGAGAAAGTGGGTTTCACCAAGAGAGTCAAGCCCACTATCTCCGCAGCGAAACGCACACGTAACCGCCATAAGAGCGCGCAATCCTGCGCATACGACCGCGAGCAACTGCGCATGGCGGTGCCGCGCGCACCGCCGTGCACAGCGGTGCCACGCACAACCGCGCGCGGCCTGCGCGGTACCGCACGGGCGCTACCCCACGCAGCCTGCGCGCTACCGCGCACGGCCTGCGCGTGCAACCGCGCATGCGGCCTGCGCGCTACAGCATGCAACCGCGCAAGCGTCCTGCACTCTACAGCATGCGGCGGTGCCGCACGCAACCGCGCACGGCATGCGCGGTGCAGGTCGATCTCCCTCGCCGCCCGGCGCCCCTTTGCGTTGTCCTCGCGCGGCTCCGTCGTGCTTTTACGGAGCTCCCGCCCGGTGCTCGACACGCACTTAGCACCGCGAAGTTCGTAGCATGCTTTTGATCCGCGCGCACTTGAACATTGCAAAGTTTATAGCGCGCGCAGTTGCTAACTCCACTATCCTTCTTAAGATTGCATGATTCACACATTGCAATCGGAAATTGTCAAGGAAGCTGCCCGAACTGCCTGAACTGACCGGGGGGGGGGGGAAATCATCATATTCAGAAAGTGGCGATCCGTGTGCTCTAGATCAACGGTCGAGATCGGCCAGTCAGGTGGTTACGGTGGTTACAACGACGAAATTACCGGGTCGCCCCCGACCAAGTCTAAAAAAGGGACCCTGAACCCTCATTTGAGGGGATCCGACACTTTGCATCCGAGAGAGCTCCTTGAAGAATTCCTTCAGAGATCTCCTTCGCGGTTCGAAGATCTCCTTCAGAGTTCGAAGATCTCCTTCGTGATTCGAAGATCTCCTTCGTCACTTGAAGATCTTCTTCGGACCTTGAAGACCTCCTGCGACAGCAAAATACTTAGTTTTTCTGAGAGGTGGCCTGTCACCTTCAGAGACTTTCCTTCAACTGCAATTGTAACGAGAAGTGGCCTGTCGCTCTAAGGTCTCGCAACTTTACTTGTAACACTCAGACAATTAGTGAAATTTGGCTGGCGTAGATCCGACCACGTGGTTTTTCACCCTTTCCGGGTTTTCCACGCTAAAAATGTTCTCTTGCCACCTGTCTGTTCTCTCTGTGACTCTTTGCGCTCTCGGCCGACTCTCGGGCTAAGACGGTTCAATTAGCTAGGTCTGGAAGAGTGTTGAGTGACCCGCAACAGTTTGGCACCGTCTGTGGGAAAGGTGTTCCCCAAACTCTGCAAATATTTATCAAAGACAGTATTCGCTTCTGTGAGAATTTGAAAATAACATAATTTTTATTTCCAAAAAACTGAGTATTACAAGAGTATTGCCTCCCTTATATAGACCAGGAGGGAAAGAGATAAATACAAATACACAGTGTGTGGCTAAATACAAAAATACTATACAATAAGAAACTGGGCAGTCAGGCGGTCACGAAGAACCAGACCGCAGCGACCTCCCCGGTCTGGAGAGAAGACTAGCGGTCACACAACAGGAACTAGGTCGTGTGAAAGAGGAGACCGCCAGTAGTCAATTCTGTTGGTGGTGAGCAAGCTGACCGCGAAACCGTGCTGGCGAACACTCCCCTGTAAAGGGGAGATCGAGGCTACCAGATCACTTATCATCCTAAGAAGCGATCTGGTATATTTGAGGAGACGTGGCAGTCAGCTGCTGGGAGACCGCAACGACTAAGGTTAACGGTCTGTTGTTTGATGGAGCTAGAGACCACTGAACTTCACTAGAAGCGGACTGGCATGTCTGAGATGAAGTATATGACCGCTGATCGGAGATCGCTGAGACCGCGGATACTAGACCGCTGTTCGACAGCGTTTGAGACCGCGGAGACCGCGGACTTGAGACCGCCAAGGAGAGACCGCTTGGTTTCAACACTCCCCCGCAAGCTGGAGCATATATATCAATCATGCCTAGCTTGTTACACACATCTGAGAAGGATGAGGATATGGGTTTGGTGAAGATATCAGCCAGCTCTTTGTCTGAAGTCACGAAGTGAGTACAGATTTGTTTCTTCAAGATTTATTCCCTAATAAAATGACAGTCCACTTCAATGTGTTTGGTTCTCTCATGAAAGACTAACCACTTTAATTCACATGTAGTTTGGGCCATGCTTCTGTACTCGGATTCCGAACTTGATGTAGATACCACTGCTTGTTTCTTGCTCTTCCAGCTCACCAGATTTCCTCCCACGAAGGTACAAAACCCAGATGTGGACTTACTATCTCCTTTATCATCAGCGTAGCTAGCATCTGAATAGGCTTCTATGTTGAGATGATTGTTTCTTTGGAATAGAAGTCCCTTCCCTGGGGACCCCTTAATGTATTCCAATATTTTTAGGGCAGCTTGAAGATGACATTCCCTTGGAGCTTGCATAAATTGGCTAACCTTTCCAACCGCATAGCAGATGTCAGGTCTTGTTACAGTTAGGTAGATGAGCTTGCCTACAAGATGACGATATCTAGTGCTATCAGGCAGAGGAGGGGAGTTGTCATTCCAGAGTTTGTCGTCTCCTACTTAGCAGGTTTAGCACCAAGAAGACCTGTTTCCTTCAGAATATCAATATCATACTTACGTTGTGAGAGAACCATGGAGTTATGTTTCCTTGAGACCTCAATGCCCAGAAAGTACTTGGGAGTTCCCATATCTTTGGTCACAAAGTGTTGAAGAAGACGTTTCTTTGTAAGGGTGACACCTTCAATATCATCACCAGTGAGAAGGATGTCATCAACATAGACAGCCAGAACCACCATTCCATGAGGAGTGTTGCATATGAAGAGAGAGTGATCTGCAGAACTGCGGATGAAGCCAATGATCTTGATTACTTCATTAAACTTTTCAAACCATGCGCGAGGACTTTGTTTGAGACCATAGATAGCCTTCTTTAGCTCACATACACGAGTCTCCCCCGGAGTAACATACCCTGGAGGTTGCTCCATGAAAACAACCTCTTGAAGGTCACCATAGAGGAAGGCATTCTTGACGTCTAATTGAGAAAGTTGCCAACCTTTATTGATGGCTACAGAGAAGAGAACTCAGATGGTGGTAAGACGAGCAACAGGTGAGAAAGTGTCAAAGAAGTCAACTCCATATGTCTGAGTAAATCCTTTGGCAACTAAGCGAGCTTTGTAGCGGTCGATACATCCATCGACATGGTATTTGATCACAAAGACCCATCTACACCCAACAATATCTATTCCAAGAGGAGGAGGAACAAGTGTCCAAGTGCCACGTTCTTGAAGGGTGGAGATTTCTTCATCCATGGCAGAGCTTCCTGATAATTAGCTGGAGTGACCATATCTGAAATAGCAATAGCAAAGCCCTAGCAGAAGGAGTGAGTTGAGCATAGGTCACAACATCATGAATAGAGTGTTGCGTACAAGAGCGAACTCCCTTCCGAAGAGCAATAGGGAGATCATCTGTGGTGTCTGTATTTGCAAGAGATTATACATCTAAAGAAGATAGAGCTGGCCCAAGAGCTGGGAGAAGAGGCCCCAGAGTAGGAGGATAGGTGGTAGAAGACTCTGTAGGTGGTGGAGGTAATAGAAAAGGAAGAGGAGGTTGGGTGGGTAGTGGAGTTATAGTATAGGTTGG
This sequence comes from Dactylorhiza incarnata, assembly GCA_033032865.1. NCBI lineage: Eukaryota > Viridiplantae > Streptophyta > Magnoliopsida > Asparagales > Orchidaceae > Dactylorhiza > Dactylorhiza incarnata. Next base: position 3,850,909 of record JAWHQI010000133.1, on the reverse strand, counting down.
TATAGGTGGTGGGGCAGAAATGAGAGGTGGTGAAGGTTGAGGTTCAGGAGTCAGAGATTTGGAGGAGTTAGAGAAATATGGAACAGTCTCAAAGAAGGTGACATCAGCTGAGACATATTGTTTGCGAAGAAGAGGATCATAGCACCTATAACCTTTCTGAGTTGGAGAGTAACCAACAAAGATACACTTAACTGCCCTAGGTGAGAGTTTGTCCCGACCTGGTGAAGGAGTATGGACAAATGCAGTATAACCGAAGACCATGGGAGGTAGGGAGAAAGGTTTTGAGGTTGGGTATAGGTGAGAAAATGGTGTGGAGCCGTGAAGGATGGTGGAGGGAATGCGGTTAATGAGATAGCAGGAGATGAGGACGGCATGACCCCAATAGGTTTTAGGCATATTCATCTAGAAGAGTAAGGTGCGAGCCATGTCAAGGAGATGGCAATTCTTACGTTCAGTTATTCCATTTTGTTGAGAGGTGTAAGGACAACTAGTTTGATGTACAAGACCATGATTCATGCAAAACTCAGAAACCTGATAAGAAACACATTCTTTAGCATTATCAGTGCGAATAGCTTTGATAGACACTCCAAACTGAGTGTAAATTTCATTATAGAAGGTTGAAAAAACAGAAAAAAGTTCTGAGCGTTCTTTTAAAAGATACACCCAAGTACATCTAGAAAAATCATCAATGAAAGTAACAAAATACAAACTACTCCCACCAACAGTCTTGGTAGGAGAAGGACCACAGACGTCAGAGTGAACAAGATCAAAGGGACTGGTGGAGCTGCGACCATGTTTGGCAGGATAGGAAGCTCGATGATGCTTTCCCAATTGACAGGCGTCACGGTTGAGAGGAGAGGTATCTGTGGAGAGGAAGGTAGAAGTTGATAGAGCAGCCGAGGTGGTGGGTGACCAAGATGGAGGTGCCACTTATGGAGAGAATCAGATGTTGTGGAAGCAGAATGAGCAGCAAGAGCGTCAAGGAAGTATAGGCCTCCACTCTCAGTCCCAGTAGCAACCGTCTCCTTCGTGTGAAGATCCTGAAAATAACAATTAGTCGGAGTAAACATAATAGAGCATTGTAACTGTTGAGAGAGAGCCTTGACAGAGAGTAAGTTGCAAGGAAAAGTAGGCACATAAAGAGTGTTCTCCAGAGAGATAGTCAGAGTGACTTGAACTACCCCAGTCCCACACACATTTGAGGGAGAACCATCAGCTGTCAGGACCGGAGGAGAATTCTTGTGCTCTAGTAACTTTGAGAAAAGTTTAGGATTTCCTGTCATATGACTGGTTGCGCTAGAATCAATAAGCCACTTACCTTCAGTAACCAAGTGCACACTACCTGAGGAGGTAGCAACGGAGGCAGACGATGGTGTAGTAGCAGCCAGCGGGTGAAGGTGAGGATGTTTGAGATAGCAACGATCAATGTTGTGACCCTTCCGACCATAGTGAGAACAGATGTACGGGGGAGGTCCTCGACCACCAAGAGATCCACTACGGCCACCTATGTGACCACGTTCAGCACGGTGAGCAAAGCTTTCTAGAGGAGGACGAGACAACAGTGGTCGTTGGAGAAGAGATGACACCGCGGAGACACGAGCAGCAGTAGCATCAAGAGTAGGAGAGTCAGCTTCCCCAAGAATTTGATGTCGGATCATATCATAGGAGTCAGGAAGACTGAGAAGGTAACACACAACCAGGAGCTATTGGAAGTGTTTATGCTGCTCCGCGAGGTCAGCAGAGAATGGGCGATGCTGAAGAAGTTCAGCCCCAAGTGCTTGAACCTCTTGATATGCGGTGGTGGGATTCATGATTGGGAGGGCAAAGAGGTTAGCATATAAGGTGTAGATGTGGGAAGTTTTGGCACCTTTGGAGTAAAGGGAAGTTAGATGGTTCCAAGCAGCTTTGACGGTCTCATCATGACGGATGATAGGAAGACACTCATCAGAGAGGATGTTAGCTAGCCAGGTGCGAACCAGAGCATTGCTAGCATCCCAATCATCAAAGGTGGCAGACCCTTTGGTAGGAGGATCATCGGTGAGGTGGTGGCGTTTGCGTTGAGACCTTAAGAGGAAGGTGAAGGAGACACTCCACTCAGGATAATTCAGGCCAGTGAGTTTGGAGGCGGTGCCAAGGTTTCCAGAAACAGTGGTAAAAGTATAAGTAGAAACATCCACAAGAGTGGAGACAGGGACACTCACAGACGGTGTATCCATGATACAAAAGCAGGAGGAAAAAGGTGCAGATCGCGCGGTCTCGCGGACAGAGACCGAAAAAGGAGGAAAAAGTAGGAGGAAAATGGGGCAAATCGCACAGTCTCGCGGACAGAGACCGAAAGAGAAGGAGATCGCGCAGTCTGGAGAAAGGGAGAACGGCCGAGGAGGAGCTCACAACAAAAGGACTGAACCTATCTCTGATACCATGTGAGAATTTGAAAATAACAGAATTTTTATTTCCAAAAAACTGAGTATTACAAGAGTATTGCCTCCTTTATATAGACCAGGAAGGAAAGAGATAAATACGAATACACAGTGTGGGACTAAATAAAAAAATACTATACAATAAGAAACTGGGCGGTCAGGCGGTCACGAAGAACCAGACCGCAGCGACCTCGCCGGTCTGGAGAGAAGACTAGCGGTCACACAACAGGAAGTAGGTCGTGTGAAAGAGGAGACCGCCAGTAGACAATTCTGTTGGTGGTGAGCAAGCTGACCGCGAAACCGTGCTGGCGAACACTCCCCCGTAAAGGGGAGACCGAGGCTACCAGATTGCTTATCATCCCAAGAAGCGATCTGGTATATTTGAGGAGATGCGGCGGTCTGCTGCTGGGAGACCGCAGCGACCGAGGTTAACGGTCTGTTGTTTGATGGAGCTAGAGACTGCTGAACTTCACTAGAAGCGGACTGGCATGTCTGAGACGAAGTAGATGACCGCTGATCAGAGATCGCTGAGACCGCGGATACTAGACCGCTGTTTGACAGAGTTTGAGACCGCGGACACTAGACCGCTGTTCGACAGAGTTTGAGACCGCGGACTTGAGACCGCCAAGGAGAGACCACTTGGTTTCAACAACTTCATAGCAATACTTGTGACTAACAACAATGGCAAGAAGAAGTGCTCACACCACCAATGGTTCCATCCCAGAAGGACGCATCGACCCCGCTCCCTCTCATTCACTCATCAACGCATCTCCCGCCGAAGAGGCATCATTAGCACCCGTTGCCGTGCTAGAAGGGCGCATGCGCCAGATGGACAAGCAACATACTGAAATGCTGGCTCTCCTCAGAAACCTCGGAGCCCGCAAGCTCCCGTTCTGCCCATCGCACCAGTCATCCCGCCCCCTTGATCCCGAATCATGCTCCATTGGGAGAGGCTGCCCAAGAGGGAGACACCTACGAAGAGGAATACTCAGATGCTGCCAGCTCCGCGCATCCGGTCCGCCCCGCCAGGGGTGCTAGAAGAGAACCCCTCCACCATCAGCAAGGAGGAGTAGGAGTCGATGAAGCCATAGGAAGGCCCACTCGCAAGGAGATCCGCAATGTGATTGCCGAGGAGTATGGACAGGCCGGGCGCCGCCCCCTACATCGCGACTCCCCGCTAGTGCAATAAATCTTGGACCATCCAATTCCGCACGGTTTCAAGCTTCCTAGCATCGAGACATTTGATGGGATGGATGATCCGCTGGAGCACATCAACCATTTCACTACCATTATGAGAATCTACAACGCCGCTGATTAGCTCCTCTGTCAAATGTTTCCGGCAACACTCAAGGGGCAAGCGCGCACTTGGTTCCATTCTCTGTGGGATGGATCCATCAACAACTTCACCGAGTTAGCCCAGCAGTTTACAGAACAGTTCGTCGCCAAGCAAAGAATTGTTCGAGATCCCTCACATCTTTCGGGGATTCGCCAGAACGAGGGAGAGACCCTAAAGGACTTTTTCCGTCGCTTGACCGCTGAGGCACGACAAATCCCAGGGGTTGATCCCGAGCTTCTGCGTGGCATTTTCCTAGGGGGACTCCGCCCAAGCAGCTTTTACTCCGCTATGATGAGGGAGACAGTACCAAACTATCCAGATCTCGTACACCGAGTAGAGGCACAAATTGCGGCCAACGAAGCAATTGAAGCTCACCGCCGACAATTCAAAGGAGTGGTAAAGAGAAAAAGAGAAGCGCCAATCCCGAAGCGGCAAGAGGAGCGCCAAGGGAATGTACGTCAGCAAAACCGTCCTGGGAACATGCCCCCCCGAACCTACCAAGAGTACACACCGCTCAATACTTCCGCACGAACGTGCTCTACGCAATACAGGACAACCCAACGTTGTAAAGGCCAAAAGATCTCCCCCAGGGCAGGGGAGACCAATCAAAGCACTGCGAGTTCTACCGAGGCGCAGGGCATGCCACCGAGGAGTGCATTAAACTCAAAGATGAGATAGAACGTCTCATCCAACAAGGTATACTCGGGAGGTTCTTACAGGACCAGACACGAAATCAGCCAGCAAATGGAAGAAGAGAGCATCCGGCGGCTCGTCAGGGCGCGCCAGGAGACAGGAAAGTGGTTGGGGTAGTGGAAACCATCTCTAGTGTTCCATTCCACACCGTCAATTCCATCACCCAACCATCAGAGACGATCAACTTCGGAGATGGAGATTTAAAGGGACTGCTCATACCGCACAAAGATCCATTGGTCGTTAGCGCAGAGATCGGCAACCCCAGCTTCCGCGTCAAATGGATACTGGTAGACAACGACAGCTCCGACAATGTCATGTTCATGACCGCCTTCCTCAGCATGAAGATCCTACCAGAAAATCTCCAACAAGCTTCTGGTCCGATCTACGGCTTCAACCGCAGTCCTGTCCCGGTTAAAAGAACCATCGCTCTCCCTATTACCCTAGGAGATTTCCCAAGGTGGGCTACCCATGATGTGCAGTTCGTGGTAATCAAGACAGAATCGCCTTACAACGCGATTTTCGGTCGACCGTTGCAGGTCCTATTCGGAGCTATCCCGTCCATCCCACACCTCGCAATGAAGTTTGTCACCTCAGGAGGAATTAGAGTTGTCCATGGAAACCAGGAAGCAGCGCGCGTGTTATCTGCAGCAGATGAAGCCTGGACAAGGAGCTGCCCTGTGCGCCACCGCATCCAGAACTTGAAGCCCCAAAAGGAACTAGGGATTAGGCAGAAATGTCTTACTATATTCCAAACTCGTCAAATTGTCTCTAAGAACTCTTGTATGTAATAGTTATTCTAGAAAAGTCGTAAGCCTGCACTTACGCAAAAACTATTGTGTGTTAAATTTTGAAATACTTTCTTTGCTTCAAGCCCTGTTATTCAAACACAGTTAAGGTTACTTGTAAGCAGCGTCAATTGTTGTACTATCAACGACATCCCCTAGGTCGGTAACGCGAACTTCCCACTACTCGGCTCGAATCACTCGCCATTCACCCACGTAGTAGGTTCCAACACCATCTGGGTCTCGTCCTCTAAATCACGTCGCCAGCGCCTGCCCCCCTCTTGCTCGCAAACGGTTCGAAGCGTTTGCCCTTCACTACTACTATCAACGACATCCCCCAGGTCGGTAACGGTAACCTCCCACTACTCGGCTCGAATCGCTCGCCATTCGCCCACGTAGTAGATTCCAACACCATCTGGGTCTCGTCCTCTAAACCGCGTCGCCAGGGCCTGCCCCCCTCGCGCTCGCAAACGGTTCGAAGCGTTTGCCCTTCACCGCTACTATCAACGACATCCCCCAGGTCGGTAACGCGAACCTCCCACTACTCGGCTCGAATAACTCGCCATTCGCCCACGTAGTAGGTTTCAACACCATCTGGGTCTCGTCTGTTGGATCTTGTGGCGCCCTTAGAGGGGGGGGGGGGGGTGAATAAGGGCAATTTATAACTTTGATACTTTTTGTAACAAACGAAACAATATATGAATATAGAGACAAATAATTGAATTTAAAAACAAGATTTTATTTCATCAAAGATAATGAGTAGAAATAATTCCAATAAAGCTTGGAATCAAAGGCTTACAATTTATAAAATCTCTTGTCTCTTTTCACCGGTCCTTCTCCTAAGGACCGGTTGGCTATAGCCTATATCTCCCAGATATAGACACTAGCCTCCCTCTAAATCAAATCTTGATCTAGACGCAGCACACACGGCGGCGATTTTCTCCCAAGCCACACAAGGACTTGACACCGCACACAAGACGATGATTTACCCTAGACCACACAAGGATCTAACACCACACACAAGGTGATGATTTCCCCTAAGCCTCACACGGACTTAGACGCCGCACGCAAGACGACGATTTCTACAATGATTATAAGATGAATGTAAATATAAATGAAATACAAAATAAAAACCCCCTTTAGAATTTCTGGACCAAAGCAGCGAAGAACCCTTGAGAAAGTCTCCTTGGAACGCGTGTACAATCTGCGGCTTCGCTCTCTCTTTTCTTCTTCAAGGATGGGGATTTTTGTTCTCTGGAGCTCTCTGGACGATAACACTCAGGAAGAAGGCTTGAAAGTCTAAAGGCATGAAATCCACGAAGTTCTGGACCCTTTAAATAAAAAAGAGCTGTCGTCGTCCGATAGCTAGGTATCGCCAGAATCCGATATCTCCAGAGGCTGCCACGTGTCCCACTAATTCGACGTTTCTGCGCGAAGTGGAGGTCGTGGTTGAGACGTGGGCTGTCGGATATCCGATATCACTATCGGAAATCCGTTAGCTTGCGTAACTGCTGCACGTCGTATTATTGCGGGAAGATCGTGCACTGTCGGATATCCGATATCACTATCGGAAATCCGTTAGCTTGCGTAACTGCTGCACGTCGTAGAGTTGCGGGAAGATCGTGGGCTGTCGGATATCCGATATCACTATCGGAAATCTGTTAGCTCTAAAACGCTGGGAAGATATCGTGCGCCGTCAGAAATCCGTTAGCTCTCAACCGCTGGGAAGAAATCGTGCGCTATCGGAAATCCGTTAGCTAGCTGTCGGAAATCCGATAGCTCCAATTTCTGGAAAATCGGTATTTTGCTCCAATTGCAAACATGTTATCCTTGCACCTGTTATCTGCACACCATTAATCAAAAATAGGATCAAATACATTCGGGATTTGTTATTCTCAAACCGGACGAGTGCAGAACGCATGCTCCAACATCGTCCTCTAAACCGCGCGCCAGGGCCTTCCCCCCTCGCGCTCGCAAATGGTTCGAAGCGTTTTCCCTTCACCGCTACTATCAACGACATCCCCCAGGTCGGTAACGCGAACCTCCCACTACTCGGCTCGAATCGCTCGCCATTCGCCCACGTAGTAGGTTCCAACACCATCTGGGTCTCGTCCTCTAAACCGCGTCACCAGGGCCTGCCCCCCTCACGCTGGCAAACGGTTCGAAGCGTTTGCCCTTCACCGCTACTATCAACGACATCCCCCAGGTCGGTAACGCGAACCTCCCACTACTCGGCTCGAATCGCTCTCCATTCTCCCACGTAGTAGGTTCCAACACCATAGTTTGCCGAGCAAAACATTGGTTCAAAAGCCAACAAAATAAAGGAGAAACTACTCCACGGCGTCAGAAACAGAATTCCCATCTCCGGAGAGATCTCCGACACCTAATCCGGACACATCACAGCCACGGGCTCTCGCAACCAAGCATAGGGCCTTCCCCATCCAATGCAAGAAAGCCACCTCGCGCTCATCCTCAGGCTGGAGCTCTACTTCCTCGCTCCATATTTCCTCGCGAACCTCCTCCGATATCAAAGAGCAGTCCCTCACATAATTTATGGAGGCTTAGTACTCAGCAAGCCCAACAGCCTTCAACTCAGCAGCCTGCTCCGGCGAAGAAAGGCGCTCCACCCCCGTCTTCAAAGACACCAACTCGGCCCCCAGACGAGTCGCTGTAGCTCGCAAATCCTCCAACAAATGAGCTGAACCCTTCACAAGGGCCTTCTCCGTCCGGACTTCAGCACGAGACTCCTCCAGCTCCACCGCAACACCCAGATCACACCGAAAGATTACAAAATCCTCGCACCTCCTTAAGCAACAGAAAAGAACTCCGAGGATTTGGGGGGCAATTGATGGGTTGTCATCTATTATGTAGAGAAATCCGGGCTGCGATTAGCCAAAAACACCTACACCTCCACTAAGACAATGAGGTCATGGGTGAGAAAGTGGGTTTCACCAAGAGAGTCAAGCCCACTATCTCCGCAGCGAAACGCGCACATAACCGCCATAAGAGAGCCCAATCCTGCGCATACGATCGCGAGCAACCGTGCATGGCGGTGCCGTGCGCAACCGCGCGCACGACGGTGCCCCGCGCAACCTCGCGCGGCTTGCGCGGTACCGCGCGGGCGCTACCACACGCAGCCTCTGTGCTACCGCGCACGGCACGCGCGCGCAACCGCGCACGCGCTACCGCGCGCGCGGTCTGCGCGCTAGCGCGCGCGGCCTGCAACCGCGCATGGCATGCGCGGTGCCGGTTGATCTCCCTCGCCGCACGGCACGCCCGGATCCCCTTTGCGTCGCCCTCGTGCGGCTCCATCGTGCTTTTACGGACCTCCCGCCCGGTGCTCGACGCGCACTTAGCACCGCGAAGTTCGTAGCGTGCTTTTGATCTGCGTGCACTTGAACATTGCAAAGTTCATAGCGCGCGCAGTTGCTTACTCCACTATTCTTCTTAAGATTGCAGGATTCACACATTGCAATCGGAAATTGTCAAGGAAGCTGTCCGAACTGCCCGAACTGCCCAAATTGACCGGGGGGAGAAATCATCATATTTAGAAAGTGGCGACCTGTGTGCTCTCGATCAACGTCGAGATCGGCCCGCCAGGTGGTTACGGTGGTTACAACAGCGAAATTACTGGGTCGCCCCCGACCAAGTCTATAAAAGGGACCATGAACCCTCATTTGAGGGGATCTGTCACTTTGCATCCGAGAGAGCTCCTTGAAGAATTCCTTCAGAGATCTCTTTCGTGGTTCGAAGATCTCCTTTAGAGTTCGAAGATCTCCTTCGTCACTTGAAGATCTTCTTCGGACCTTGAAGACCTCCTGCGACAGCAAAATACTTAGTTTTTCTGAGAGGTGGTCTGTCACCCTCAGAGACTTTCCTTCAACTGCAATTGTAACGAGAAGCGGCCTGTTGCTCTCAGTTCTCGCAACTTTACTTGTAACGCTCGGACACTTAGTGAAATTTGGCTGGCGCAGATCCGACAAGTGGTTTTTCACCATTTCCGAGTTTTCCACGCTAAAAACGTTCTCTTGCCACCTGTCTGTTCTTTCTGTGACTGTTTGCGCACTTGGCCCACTCTCGGGCTAAGACGGTTCAATTCGCCCGGTCTGGAAGAGCGTTGAGTGACCCGCAACAAAGGGATTTTACTTTCATCTTTCTTTGTAGATTTTGGAGAATTTTCAATTTCACAATTGCATCAAATTTTCATAAGGATTTCCAATTTTTGCATGTTTACGCATCACACAGTTTTATGTTTCTAATTATAATTGTATGCATAACATCTTCATGGTTCTAATTACATTAAATGTATGGTTCTATGTTGGTTTCATATTTGAGAGAAGTTTCCCACATCTTAATTCATGGAGGAGGATGTGTATATTCAACTGAAATCGTTTCTGTTTATATATTTCACACCCAAATATTATTGTTTATATGAAAAAAAATTTGCTCATAGTTTTGCATTTCAAAAAAATTATTTAACAAAACTTTGTTTTTATCCAATCGTTTTTATGCACTGTTTTTCGAACAGCTCTGCAAACTTCTTTTTACACAAATAGATTTTTACTACAAACTCATTTTCGATCAGCAACAGCCGAAACAAATGAAGCCCAAGTGTTGTCAAATTTAGACCTTGTAAATTAGTCGAATTGCCAAATCCAACATTCAACATGACTACGGTTTAAGTAGTAAACTTAAATCTTAGGCCTTAGTTATTTGAGCAATAGGCCAGTATTGAATTGATGATGCTACATTATGAATGGTAATCAAATTTATATTTTCTTGAGTTTTACATTAAGAAAGACTTTGTATGCACTTCTCTGTGCCTTGCATGCCATCTCATTTGATTGAGAGATAGAGAGGGAGAGACAGAGCTGAGATCAGATGAGAATGATGATGAAAGAAATTTATTTGTAACTTGTAACTTATTTTTTATTTTCATAGGGAGCATTATATCCCACCTTAATTTATCATAGAATGCAAGCTATGATGAAAACAAAAGCTACGAGGAAGTGTCAGATCGTGCAAGCTGGGCCACATAATAAGTAATGAATAGTTACTTTGGAAACTAAGTAATAGGGTGTCCTTGTGTTCGTTGCGACCATGTGAGAGGGGGGAGGTGAACAATTTTCATGTAGCAATTGTATTATACTTTTGCATTTGCTTCCGCATTATTTTGTTTATGTTGAGATTGTCATATGATAGATATTCGCTTAGCATTATTATTGATGGATAATGGCATGGGGAGTGGATGATGGAAGAGAGGTGAGACGTACATACGTCGACTCTTTTGTTAGACGCGCTTCGCCACTAAAGGTTGTCGTAGTGTGCAATAGGGTTCCTTCTTGATGTCTACTTCCCAAGGGGAACCTTATACTTAATACCCATACTTGAATGTATGGTTGGCTCTTTTTGTACCATATTATATATATATGTATATATATATGTATATATATATGTATATATATTGTGAAACATTTGAAGTCGGAAGAACACGTCAACCAACAAGGAAATAAGGACACCAAAAGATGAACACAAACTTTCACAATTAAAAACTCTTGGCAGCTAGTTACAAATGAACAGGGCTGAAAACAAGTTGCATCCAACTTGATTCACGACAGCCAATAGTAGAAAAAGAACTGGTCACGGACAGTGTCCGCTACTTCTCTGGAGCACACCACACAGGTGATACTCGCTACTCGCTACCGCCGACGTTAACTCATAACGCCCAGCGTTAGCTCTCAAGACGCTACTCGCAAGCTCGTTGCTCGCACTCTCAGCTCGCTAGTCGCTACTAGTCGAAGCTCGCTACTCTTCGCTTCCTCCTCTTCTCGCTACCGCGAGCGCTAGCCACTAGCGCCGGGCGCTATCTCCGAAGCTCGCTACTCGCTCTAGGTCGCTAGCCGAACTGACTCCGGGTTCGCTGCTCTCCAGGTGGCACTTTGGTATCTCAAACTCGCTCAAAGTTGATGATACTCGCCATTTTCTGAATCTCTCCTCTTAGAGGGGGTCTACCCCTCCTATTTGTAGGCAAGGGAGGAGGTCTTCTAGAAGCTGAGTTAGCGCTGGCGCTAGCGCTAAAGCAGCGTGTTAGCTCACTTCAAAACTCTAACACTCCCCCTTGAAGTGAGCTCCGGGAACAACTCCATGCAACGAGTGAAGCCTCCGGAATGGCCCCGCGGATAGGGGCTTTGTGAATATATCCGCAAGGTTGTCTTCGCTCCACGCATTCTCCACTGCGATCAAGCCACTCAGCACTTTCTCTCTGATGAAGTGATGCTCGATCTCTATGTGCTTGGTCCTTGCATGACACACTGGGTTGGTTACCAGTTTCAAGGTACTCTCATTATCCCCGCGATGCACAGTAGGTCCGCTGACCTCCTCGTCCACATCCTCCACTAGTCTCCTTAGCCCGACACATTCCTGAGCTGCTAAGGACGACGCCTTGTACTCGGCCTCCGTGGTAGAAAGGGAAATAAAGTCCTGCTTCTTGTTATAGCAGCAGCTCCACACAAAAACACGTAACCTGATGTCGACTTATGGTCATCAACGTCACCTCCGTAGTCTGCATCCGTGTACCCATGCAGCTTGAAGTCAGACTTCTCTCCATAGGACAACCCATCTCAAGGGTTCCCTTCACGTACTTCGAGAATCCCTTTAGCTGCCTCCAGATGAGGCTTCCGCGGCTCCTGCATATACTGACTAAATCGGCCGACAGCAAAGGCGATGTCCGGCCTCGTGATAGTCAAGTAGATAAGACTCCCCATCAGTTCCTGAAAGATCTTTGGATCAGGAAGAATCCTCCCTTCTTCCTTCCGAAGCTTCAGCCCAGCCTCCAGAGGAACGGAACTGCTCTTCCCCTCCTTCATGCCGAATCTCTCGACGATTCTCTCGGCATAAGCCCTCTGGGAAACGTACAACCCGCCTCTTCTCTTCTCAACTTGAAAGCCAAGGAAATGGTGCAGCTCACCAAGATCCTTCATCTCGAAACATATGGAGAGCTGTTGTCTCAGCGCCGCGACCTCCTCAGGGTTGTTCCCTATCACGATCATGTCATCGATGTACAACAACACCAGCACGTGAAGACCACCACTTTTCTTCACGAACATGCTGAAGTCTTAGTCCGAGGCATCATAACCGCAGAACTGCATGTACTCCACAATCCTTCCATACCAGGCTCTCGGCGCCTGTTTCAACCCGTAGAGGGCCTTCTTCAGCTTGCAGACGTGATGTGATAGTGAATTGGACACGTATCCAGGTGGTTGCACCATGAATATGTCTTTGTCAATCTCTCCATACAGGAACGCGTTCTTCACATCAAGCTGCCACAACTTCCAACCTCGGCATGCCGGCAGAGCGATGACCGTCCTCACTGATGTCATCTTTGCGACAGGACTAAATGTCTCCTCGTAGTCCTCTCCGTAAGTTTGTGAGAAGCCCCGAGTGACAAGCCTCGCCTTGTATCGCTCTACTTCTCCATCTGCTCTCTTCTTGACCTTGTACACCCATTTGCAGGTGACAAGTTTGATGCCCTCCACCATGGGAACCAGGTCCCATGTTTCATTCTTCTCTAGGGCCTCCATCTCCTCAATCATGGCCGCGTCCCACTCCTTGATGCCAGCTGCATCCTCAAAGCAGGCAGATTCCCTCTTGTCGAGTGGTCCTGCGAAGAAGCAGGAAACCAAACTCACGAAGTTCCCCTCCTTATAGCGAGCAGGCATGACGATGGTCCGTTTCGACCTCCTCAAGTCTTGGCCACTATCTACCACTCCGGTAGACTCCTCTGTTTGAGCTCCTCTCTGAACTCCTCCTGAAGCAGTGCTCTCCCTGCTTCTAGAGTTCAAAGCCCCCCCTGATCCAGAAGGCGATGGGGCACTGAGAGATACCTCCAACTCCACAGTAGAGTCCTTAGTGACTCTCTTTTCTCCCCTGCTTGAATCTCCACTTTCCGGCAGCACCACCGAAGAGACTCCCTGATACGAGATCAGTTCGTCAAACACTATGTCGCGCGAAACGACAAACTTGTGGGTCTGCGGATCCATGCACTTCAACCCCTTCTTCCGCTCATCGTAGCCGATGAAGACACACTTCCTCGCTTTTGGCTCCAACTTGGTTCTCTGAGCGTCCCAGACGTGCACGAAGCAGGTAGAACCAAAAACTCTCATGTGACCCACATTTGGCTTCTCTCCGAACATGAGCTGGTGTGGAGACACCATCCTGTTGGGACTCAGTGGTAGCCGATTGATCATATGGGTAGCACACGCCATTCCCTCCGCCCGTAAGGCCTTGAGAATGCTCTTGGCATGTAGCCAACTCCTGGTAGTCTCCACCAGATGACAGATCTTCCTCTCTGCCACCCCATTCTGCTGAGGGGTGTGAGCGCAGGAGAGCTCCTGCCGAATGCCGAACCTTCTGCAGAACGAAGCAAACTCATTGGAGGTAAAATCCCCTCCATTGTCGCTTCTCAGCTTCTTAACTCTACGGTTCAGCCTCCCTTTCACAAGTTCCTTCCACTCTTCGAACTTCTCGAATACTTCTGACTTCTCTCTCAGAAAGTATACCCACGTATAGCGGGTGTAGTCATCCACCAGAACCAGCGCATACTTATTGCCTCCAAAAGTAAGGGTGGCGCACGACCCCATAACATCAGCATGTACGCACTCAAGAGGTGCCTTACACCTGGTCTCCAACTTGTCAAATGAAAGTCGATGTGACTTTCCATATTGACAGCCATCGCACACATGGACGTCGCCGTAAGAAGAGAGATGAGGCAGGCCACTCACTAGGCCCTTTGCCGCCATCATCTTCAGCTTGTCCATCCCCACATGACCCAGCCTCTCATGCCAGATCACTGCGCTGCCGTTAGTCTTCAGCTTATCCACGTAGGCATTTGCAGACAGAACATACAAATCCTTTACCCTTCTCCCGGTGAGCGTGACGTCAGCATCGACAGACGATAGGTTCTTTAGGAACTTCACCTCCTTCGTTCCAAACAACACGAGGTATCCAACATCCACTGCGTTAGCAACCGAGAAGAGGTTCTTCTTCATGCCCGGAACATGATACACACTCTTCAGTGTCACGGGCTTCTCTCTACTCCCAAGGGATACCTTCCCTTTTCGCTCCACGGGATGTACCGTATCATCCGCAGTGATGATAGCATCTGTTCCTTCATATGCTTCCAAGGAGTCAAACTTCGACATATCTCCAGTGAGATGATGCCCGCAACCGGAATCCACTATCCAGTCATTCTCGAGGTTGATGGAGGCTAAGACATCGACTGACATTGCCGTCATCTCTGCCAGGAAACAATTGTCTCCCCTCTCACCGCCCTGGTGACCTCCACCTCTTCCTCCACCTCTCTGATGGTCTCCACCTCTCTGGTGATCTCCCTCCTTGTTAGCAACATGACCGGCCTTCAGATTGGACCGACGGTCCTTTACCATGTGCCCGTACTTCTTACAGACATAGCAAAGGGATCTCCCCATCTCATCACGCGCAGGGAGGAACTTCCTCCCATCTCCCTGAGAGGACGTTGAAGGTCCATCTCCGGAATTCTTCTTTCTCTTGTCCCAAGATCTCCTCTTTCCTGAGAACAAGGCCTCGCTATCTCCCCCTGAGATGGATACTCCCGCCATCTGCTTCGCCAAGCTCTCTTGTGATGACAGCAGGTTCTCTAGCTCCAATAAGGAGGGCTGAGTAGCCCATCCTTGCAAAGAAGTAATGAAGGGGACATACTCCTTCCTCAAGCCTCGGAGTATGTGCCGCTTCAACTTTGCCTCTGAGATCGGCTCTTCAGGGTCTAAGGCCGAGATCTCCCCACACAGGTTCTTCACCTTCAGGAAGAAGGTGGATATCGACATCTCGCCTTGAGTGGACCTTGCCAACTCATTCTCCAGGAATTGTAGCTGCGCTATATTCTTCTTGTTGAATAGCCCGTCGAGGGCTTTCCAGATCTCAGACGCTGACTTGCAACCTATGATGTGGTCGAACAAGTCAGGTGATATGGCTCTCTTCAGAGTGAACTCTGCTCTGGCGTTAGTCTTCCTCCAAGCTCTCACAGCTGGAGCATTATCTCCGGAAGCTACTACTTCCTCTTGCTCCCCACCACCAACGACCTCCCAAAGGTCCTCTCCAAGGAGGTAGCTCTCCATACATGACTTCCACTTCTTGTAGTTGGTTTTAGTAAGCAGCTCAATGCCAAGTCCCCTAGCATACCTCCTCCGCCGTCCATCTTGGTTTCTCAGTCCTTGTTCCCACTATCCCTCTGATACCATGTGAAACATTTGAAGTCGAAAGAACACGTCAACTAACAAGGGAATAAGGACACCAAAAGATGAACACAAACTTTCACAATTAAAAACTCTTGGCAGCTAGTTACAAATGAACAGGGCTATAAACAAGTTGCATCCAACTTGATTCACGACAGCCAATAGTAGAAAAAGAACTGGTCACGGACAGTGTCTGCTACTCCTCTGGAGCACACCACACAGGTGATACTCGCTACTCGCTACCTCCGGCGTTAACTCCTAACGCCCAGCGTTAGCTCTCAAGACGCTACTCGCAAGCTCGCTGCTCACACTCTCACCCCGCTAGTCGCTACTAGTCGAAGCTCGCTACTCTTCGCTTCCTCCTCTTCTCTCTACCGCGAGCGCTGGTCACTAGCGACGGGCGCTATCTCCGAAGGTTGCTACTCGCTCTAGGTCGCTAGCCGAACTGACTTCGGGTTCGCTGCTCTCCAGGTGGCACTATGGTATCTCAAACTCGCTTAAAGTTGATGATACTCGCCACTTTCTGAATCTTTCCTCTTAGAGGGGGTCTACCCCTCTTATTTATAGGCAAGGGAGGAGGTCTTCTAGAAGCTGAGATAGCGCTGGCGCTAGCGCTAACGCGTCGCGTTAGCTCACTTCAAAACTCTGACATATATATGTATATAAATATGTATATATAGATGTAGATATATGTATATATATGTATATATATGTATATATATATATGTATCTATATATGTATGTATATATATATCTATACTATTTTAAAAAGAAATAGTATGGTCTGTCAATAGCATGAAATAAAAATTCATTGAAAAAATCTTGCGTGTCCATTATGGTATGATAATTAGGGACCGTCGGATTAAAAGTAAAACTCTTTAAAACACAAGCAATGAATTCATTGAAATCCCGAAAACTTTTCTCTGCCCTAACCGCAACACACGCACGACGGATCCCTCCTCCCTCCCCTCCGCCGCTCTTGCTCGCGCATCCTCCTGCGATATTCCTATAGCCGACGATGACATCAACACTCCGCCATCTGCCGGCCAAGACATCAACGCTCCCTGCCTCCCCGACAACCAAGCACGATCGACGGCGAAGGCGCACTACGGTACTGTTCTTCTTCACGACCTCGAACAGATTCACCTTGTCTGAAGCCCTGCTTCCAACAACGAACGCATCCTCCCACTCTTGCCGAAGGAGTTCACAGGCGTCAGCTGTCGCACTCTTGCTGAAGGGGTTTGCAGGTACGAAGCGAAGCGTCGGCTACCCGAGGCTCACCTTCTCCTTCCTCAAACTCTCTCGCGACTGGTGATATCAGTACTTCCACCGTCGATTCTTCTCAAAATTTCTGAAGATTGAATGCTTTTGGGGGAGTTCTAAAGCATACTCCTTTCTTATTAATTTGTCTCCATCCAAATCTGAAACTTTGATGGATTTCAATCTTCAAATAAATTTACTCATGCCCTTGATTTTTGAAGAAGATGAGGATTTCCCACTCTGTTTTCGTTCTATATTTATGTAGCATTTTTTGCTCAGAATTTATCTCTTTGGTTTATGGTTTGAGTTTACACTTTCACTTAAACTTCCACCTCTGATTCCTTCGGTTTAGGCTTAGCAGTGTAGCAGTGTTTACTCAAATTTATTTTTTGGCATTTACAGTTGGCTTTTGGACTTCCACTTAAGATCAGCTCTCAAAAATTACTACTTTTTAAAACTATTTCAATAACATCAACTCTGGAAAATTATAATGAAACTTACATTTTCCTCGATGTACAGTGGTGTCTCAGTTATCTATATTATGCAAGTACCGAAATTAAAGAACAGATCTTTTATGGCATGCCCCAAAATAATAATTATTATAAAATAATGATATTTTTTAGGAGATGAAAGCTGTTTGGTAGAAGTTTAGAGAGGATGAAAGTTCTGAAGTTGATTCCACCAGTGTTTACTATAGTTTCATTCCATTATGGAAATGTATACACATATATATGGTTCTTGATGATTTTTTTAACAACATTGTATTGTATTATGCTTTTGAAATAGAATTTATCTTCGATGAGATTAATTTTTATAAAACTATTGCTTATTCCAGATTTTGAGGGTGAGGGAATTGAAGGCTCCTGACAAAGGGGATCAAACCCAGCTGAACAAAAAGGGTATCATTCTTTATATTTAGATATATCATGTAGCTTTTCATTGAAAAAATATTTGTAATTGCTGTTTAATATTTTGCTTTCATTTTCATGTTTCCTAGGGGTGCTTTGTGTGCATTAGTCAATTAGTGGCTAAGCAAAGAACGATAGTCTCTGTGATGACTGCTACTAGGGCTGTTTCATAGTATCGGCCGGTAGAGGGTCGAGCGGAGAAGATAGTTTCTTTTTAATATGTTTGTGTGTTCATGAACATTATATAACTATTTCTGTGTATATAATCTGCTTTTTTAAAATGAATTGTAGCACGTTACTATCATCTAGGGCTTCGTATGTTGGTACGCATTTGGATTAAGGCTTGACATACTATGATTTCTATCCTATTTTTTTAGAAATTTAAACCAAATCTGACATGATGCAAGCTTATAAATTCACGATCTATCCCATTTCACGCTAACCACATTTGGATTAAGGCTTGGCATACTATGATCTATCCTATGGTTCGCTTGTTGGCACAATCTCTTCTTATACATTTTAAACTCTATTAGAGCAAATCTCTACTTATATGCACCCTCAGTTATTTTTCTGAATTTGAAACTCTATTAGAATATAATCTTCCTATCACTTGAAACTTAGATTTTTTCCTATTAGAAGATAATTTGAGACATATATATATCCCTCTTCTAAAACATTTTATGTGAAATAATATGAATATAATCTTCCTTTGATTATGGAATATTGTGCTTGCTCCACTCCTTCCACATTCTTATTGTTGCCCTCATTTCAGTGCCAGATTAAGCATGGCTTCATAGCTATTGTTTCTGCTGCTCCATCACTTCAAGTGGCTCACAGTAGTCTTTGTATTAAATTTTTCTCATAAGTTCTCTATTTGAAGAACTCTATTTGCTTAATTTAAAACTCCATTAGGGTATTATGTATTACTTAGAATGGGTGAGAGAATACTTTAGCTATGAGGAAGATTGTAAAAAAATCGTGCCCAGAATGTGCATGAAAACACCAGAAAAAAATCACCGAAAATATTAGCAAGAAATAGTTGAAATCAAGAACAAGAGTTACTGCAATCACACAGACAAAGTCCAAGACATACACCAGACATACGAGAGTATAGTCCAAGAAATAGTTGATTTATTTTTTTCTTATCAGTTTTAATATGCTTGGGATATTTCTTATGGAGGTTTTCAACATCCGATTATTTATTCATAATTATAATCATTATCTTTATGCAGTGGACGAGCACCAAAGGGTGACAAAAGCCAACTGCAACATATAGGTTGGAGCAACTGCAACATATAGGTTGGAGCAACTGCAACATATAGGTTGGAGCAACTGCAACATATAGGTTTGATGCCAATTTTTCCTATTATTTTCTATTCATATATTCTCCAAGGTATTCAAACACAAAATGAATATATGATTTCCATCGTTTTTTGATTTTTTTCTCCAAGAAATAGTTGATTTTTCTCCGCGAATATCGCCCCCACGACGAATGTCGCCCCCACGACGAATGTCGTCCCCACGAGCAATGTCGCCCCCACGACGAATGTCGCCCCCACGACGAATGTCGCCTTGCATAGGGCCGGAGGCCCATGCCTGCTCAATATTGATAGAAGAAGTTTTATGTTCAGTACGTCGTTTACTGCTCAATATCAATGTCATTCACTGTATTATTGACGTCATCCCTACTCTTACCACGACTTTCTGTAAAAAAAATTAATGTTCTATTTACATTAATGTTGTTCTATTTACATTAATGTTGTTCTATTTATATTAATATTGCTTTTAATTATTAAGAATATCTTAATTTCATTAATTTTGTGGGTGACCAAAATATTCCCCTTTTGGATTTTGTTTAACAAAATCTTCAGGTTTTTAGGGTAATTATCTTTAAGTTGTCTAAGTGAAGGTAATTATCTTCAGGTTGTCTAACTTTCTCTTATTTTGTTTAGAATTTGAATTTACATCTTTTAATTGACTACTGTGTTCAATCATATGTTTAGAATTTGATGTTATTTGATTGATGGGGAAGTTTGGATGTTTTATTTGGATTTTTCATTTGATGTTTCATTAGTTCGTAATTGCTGTTTAATATTTTGCTTTCATTTTCATGTTTCCTAGGGGTGCTTTGTGGGTATTAGTCAATTAGTGGCTAAGCAAAGCACGATAGTCTCTGTAATGATTGCTACTAAGGCTGCTACGTAGTATCAGATGGTAGAGGGTCGAGCGGAGCAGATGGTTTCTTTTTAATATGTTTGTGTGTTCATGTACATTATATAACTATTTCTGTGTAAATGAATTGTACCAGGTTACTATCATTTTTTTTGTGTGTGACAGTATAACCAAAACGCAAGAGCACTATTCCCCGAGACCATTTCTAAATACTAAACATTTACTACGGTTTGCCGACTAACCCTCGATGAGTGATGCTATTACGATAAATGATGCTCTGCCGACTAATGTTGAACCCAAGGTGAATGTTGAACCCAAGACGAATGTTGAACCCACGACGAATGTCGCCCCCACGACGAATGTCGCCCCCACGATGAATGTCGCCCCCACGACGAATGTCGCCCCCACAAGCAATGTCGCCTCCACGACGAATGTCGCCTTGCATAGGGCCTGTCACTCGTGTATATATATGTACGAGTGACAGTGCACGGGGGCCCCCCCGTGCCCCACGCGACAGTACCCCGCCCTCCCCGGCGGGATCCGCCCGCCCCCGGCGCGCTCCGCCCGCCCCCGGCACGCCGTTGTTATATATATAAGTCCGTGCGACGAATGGGAGCCCACGTTCGCCGAACACGGGCTCCGTCCGACGAACGGGAGCCCGCGTTCGTCGAACACGGGCTCCGTCCGACGAACGGGAGCCCGCGTTCGTCGAACGCGTGCTCCGTTCGACGAACCGAAGCCCGTGTTCGTCGAACGCACGAACGCGGGCTCCGTTCGTCGAACGGGCGCCCGCGTTCGTCAAACGCGAGCTCCGTTCGACGAACAGGCGCCAGCGTTCGTGGAACGGGGGCGCGGGCTGGCTCTGTTCGACGAACAGGCGACCGCGTTCGTCGAACGGGGGCGCGGGCTCCGTTCGACGAACAGGAATCCACGTTCGTCGAACAGGGCGTCGTTCGACGAACGGGGCCCGCGTTCGTCGAACAGGGCGTCGTTCGACGAATGGGGCCCGCGTTCGTCGAACGACGCCCTGTTCGACGAACGCGGGCCCCGTTCGTCGAACACGGTACTTTAATCGGACGGGCGTTTTTTTAGGCGCCTGATCGAACGGCTGGAGTTGACTCCTTCGGCTGCACCATTACACCAAGTTTTTCTTTGTATATATAGTATATATATGTATATATATATCTTTATTATATAAGAAAAGAGCAAAGTTGCCATGGTGAAACATTTGCCTACCCAAAATACCCTCCAAAAACACTTCTTTAATTCAAATTCCATAGTTTTTTCGGTATTTGGTTTTAACTGTGATGCACGCGGCTTTTAACCACTGCTACACGCCTCTTTTAACTCTCCTTCAATGCTGCCCGCCGAATAGGTCAAATCGAGGCTCCTCCTCGCAGAGCTTCGACCACAGAGCCCCTGCTCGGAGAGCTTCCACCTCGCAGAGCTTCCGCCTAGTAGAGCTTCCGCCTAGCAGAGCTTCGACCACAGAGCCTCCTCTACAAAGCTCCTCCTTCGCAGCTCCTCCTCGTCGACTCCAAGCCACGACAGAGGATAAGGACCAACCTCGCCGGCGAGATTCACGACATCGACGCATCCCTCATCTTCTTCGTTCATCCGAAAAGGAGCGGCCTCGCAGTCTCGCAGACGATCTGCAACCCAGGTTCATCTTTAATCCCGATCCACATATATTTCAAATGCATCTCCCACTGCCCGACCTAACACGCACTGCTTCTCTTCCCCAATGAAATACCGCCCTGACACTCCCGTCAAGGCTCGCCATCATATTCTTCCATGAGGATGCCACCGTGAAATCTCTACCCCCAATTTCTGAGCTCTAAGCTTCGACCTGCGACGACAACAGAGAGGCGATTATGGAGATTAACAGTGGTATTTTAAGCTTTAGTTTTTGGGCTTTCAACTGCTCTTGCACCATTTTTAAAGGAAGACGGACTTTGGGGTGTGGCCATGCCGCCGCACCCCCCACTTGGGGTGCGACCATGCCACCGCGCCCCCTCGGGCCGCGGCCACCGCCCGTTCGAATGCGGCCGGACCGCAACCCTCTCCTGCAGGGGGTTCGACGGAGCGCTCGGCCGAAACCCCATCGCTTCTTTGGGGGTACGGCTTCCCGTTTCCGACCTCCTTGCGCGCTCAGAATGCTTCCCCGTTCGTTGCATGCTCAGAACGCTTCTGACTGCGCTCAGAGCACTAATGCATTCTGGGCACGCTCACATTTTGTCTTTCTAATTTCTCAGATTGCAGGACCCGCTTGTCTCCTTTCTTACCTTCAACAAAGCTGCCCAAACTGCCCGACTGCCCGGAGGGCAAGATGGTCATTTTCGAAAAATGGCGATCCGTTTGCTCCAAATCGACCAGCGTGATTTTCCCGTCAGGTGGTTATTGTGGTTACGACGACAAAATTACCGGGCTACCCCCGACCAAAGCTATAAAAGGAGCCCAGAGCCTACATTTCATGGGACTTTGCCTTCCGCATCCGAGAGAGCTCTGTCGAAGATTTTCCTTGAATTCTCCTTCGGTGCTTGAAGATCTCCTTCGGGTCTCGAAAGGCGACTCGACATTCTCACTTTTGTTCTCACCGACATTCTCACTTTCGTTCACATTATTGTTCTCAGAAGGAAAATGACTTAGCTTTCCGAGAGGTGGCATGTCACCTTCGGAGAACTCTCTCTCTCTCTCTCATTGTAACGAGCGGCGGCCTGTCGCGCACGAGCTCTAATATTCCGATTGTAAACCCCCAAGATAGTGAAGTTTGGTCGGCACAACTCCGGCCGCGTGGTTTTTTAGCCTTTCCGGGTTTTCCACGTTAAAAAGTCCCAGTGTACTCAATGAATCTCTAATTGACTGTTAGCACGCTCGGCTCGCTTCAGAGCTAAGACGGTTCAAGTCGACCGGTCTACCAAGAGCACCCAAGCGACCCACAACAGTTTGGCGCCGTCTTTGGGAATCGAATTCCCAAAGTTCTGCAAAGACTCACTAGAGGTAGCACTTGTCACCAATTGCAATGGCAAGAAGAAGTGCTCACACTACTGAAGTATCAATCCCAGAAGGGCGCATCGACCTAGCTCCCTCCCACTCGCTTATCAATGCGCCTCTCGCAGAAGAGGCAGTGCTTGCGCCCGCGCCAGTGCTGGAAGGGTACATGCGGCAGATGGAAGAGCAACAAGCTGAGATGCTGGCTCTCGTAAGAAATCTTGGGGCTCCTCGAGCTCCCGTTCAACCTCCAGCGTTGAATTAACGTTCCGCCACCCCCAGCTCTGAATCATGCTCTGAATGAGGGGGCCGTTCGAGAAGAAGAAGTCTCTAAAGAATTCTCCGACGCCGTAAGCTCCGCTCATCCTGTCCCGCCGGCCAGAGGACCAGAAGATGACCACCATCACCATCGCCAATGAAGAGTTGTTCCTGGCCGAGCAGTAGAAAGAACCACACGAGAGGAGATATGCGATATGATAGCAGAAGAATACGGCCAGGCAGGGCGACGCGCAGCTCTCACCCGCCGTCCCGCGCACCACGGCTCCCCATTATCGCCTCAGGTCTTGGCCCATCCAGTTCAAAATGGTTTCAAGCTTCCCAGCATCGAAACATTCTACGGGATGGATGACCCATTGGAATATGTCAATCACTTCACCACCATCATGAGGATTTACAGCTCCCCTGATCAGCTCCTCTGTCAAGTGTTCCCGACAATCTTGAAAGGACAAGCACACACTTGGTTCTACTCCCTGTGGGATGGGGCCATCAGCAACTTCGCAGAAATGACGCAACAGTTCGTGAACCAGTTCATCGCCAATCGTAGGATTATCTGAGATCCCTCCCATCTCTCAGGAATCCGCCAGAACGACAGAGAAACTCTGAAGGACTTTTTCCGACGCTTCACCTTGGAGGCTCGTCAAATCCCGGGGGTCGACCCCGAGCTCTTGCGAGGAGTTTTCCTTGGAAGTCTCCGCCTAAGTGATTTTTACTCAGCTCTAAACCGTGCCAAGTTATCCTGACCTCGTTCACCTAGTTGAAGCTCAGATAGATGCTGGTGAGGCCATCGAAGCGCACTGTCGGCAGTTCAAAAGTAGCCAAGGGAGGAAGAGGGGGTCGGATCAAGCCCCTAATGGATGAGAAGAACGGCGCGATGAGAAACGCCGCAATGAAGAACGTCATCGCGATCATCGAAGAGACCTAGGTCCGCAATCGCCCAGAATCTATACCCCATTGAACACCACCAGAACGAATGTACTTTACGCCATTTAGAACAACCCAGAGCTCCACACACCTCGGGAGTCAGCCCCAAACCCGAGGAGCGACCAATCAAGATATTGCGAGTTCCATCGAGGGACTGGGTATACCACTTAAGAGTGTACATGACTTAAAAGACAAGATCGAGCGCCTCGTCCGCCAGGGACTCCTGGGAAGATTCCTGCAAGGCTAGGTTCCCAATCAACCTCAGCAGCCTACGAAGGCAAGGGAGCAGCCTCATGCTCCCCGAGGCGCAGGAGGAGGAATACCGATGGCGGGAGAAATCGAAACGATCGCCGAACCTCCCATCCTAGCGGCACAAATCCTCTCAATCGCCAAACCTCCAAGAGACCACCAAGATAAGAAGTTCATGCAGGACATTACAATTGCTTTCGGGGAAGAGGACCTGCAAGGGTTATGACTACCGCATCAGGATCTCCTCGTAATCAATGCAGGGATTGGAGACCCTTGCTTTAACGTAAAAAGGATATTGGTCGATAACGGAAGCTCAGTCGATGTTCTGTTCCTTTCCACTTTGCAAAGTATGAAGCTCACGAAGGATCAGCTCAGCGCTGCAGCCGGGCCCATCTACGACTTTGACAACCGACCTGATCCAGTTCAAGGCATGATCACTCTGTAACATCCCCAATCCTTCTAGACCCCTAGATGGTGTTAGGGCATGGGTGGTGTGCAGAGTGGCCACTAAGGCCCTTGGGCCAAGTAGAGTGTGTTAAGTGCACACCAAGGGCACAAAATCAACATAGCCCAATACCACTCCCTTAGGCCAATTGACCCTCAATTCACCAAATTGACCTCCCCCATACCACCCTAACCACTAAGGAAGACCATTACCTTGAGAATTGCACTTGGGTGGGACCCAATTGCTTGAAATTGACCAAAGTCAACAATAGGTCAACATTAACCAAACTAAGTCAATTAGGGTTCAATTGACCCTCAAATGTTCAAATTGACCTTACCACCACACTCTAAACACCTTAAGGAACCCAATGGACCAAAAAGCCCCCTTATGGTGGGACCAATTGACCCCAATTGACCAAAGTCAAACTTTACCCAATTTTGGTCAAATCTACACCCTTTGATTAAATTGAACCAATTGGAGCCCCACCATGGACCAACCAACCTTGGGTAGTGTCAAGGGACCCAAGACCACCAAGTGGGCCCATCCCACTCATCATGTTGACCAAGTCAAAGTCAAAGTCAACTCTAGGTCAATCATGGTCAACATAGCCCAATATAAGTGACTTAGCCCTCATGCACTTGAACCAAATCAAGCCTTGGGACCCCACATCAATAGATGACCATGGCAGCTGGCTAAACCTAGGTGAGTCCATGTGACCACATTTGAATTAAGAGGAAAGGAGGAGAGAGAGTAAGGGGACAAAAAGAGAAAAGCAAAAGGAAAAGCAATCACCCCCTCCTCCACACTCCTCCTCCAATCAGCCTTGGGCCCTCCCCTGATTGCTGTGGGTCTGGGCTTGACCCAGGTGGAAGCAAGGAGCCAGCTGGAGCAGGAGGGTGGCAGCCATGGGAGGACCAAGGAGGCTCCATTTCAAAACCAATCAAAGAGGCCTCCTCACTTCATTCCAGCCTCACCATTAGCTTCAGGAGGTCGAGAGCAGACGGGAACAAGCCTTGGAACAGAGCTGTAGCTGGAGAATCGGGATCGGGAGAAGGATCGCCGGAGCTGAGCTTTTCCATGGCAAACCGCCGCCGGAGCCGCCGCCACGCGCCAGTAGTGGTTCGTTTCTCCTCCCCTCCCCTCATGCTAGCTTCTCATCACAAGAGATTGAAGGATCGGGCTCAATTGAGCCCGAATCCATTCGTCGATTTCATGGAAATCGGCTCAAAACAAGCCACCCAGGCTCGCCGGAAAACCCCTCCTCCGGCCGCCATGTCGCCGGGAGTTGTAGCCCCGACCACCACGAAGGTGGTGGCGGTGGTGGCCGGCCGTGGAAGCCACCAGGTGGCCGGGAAATGGGGGAGGAAGTCGGCCCAGGACTGTGCAATCCCAGCCGTCGGCTGAAGGAAGAAGATGAAGGAGGAGGGTTGGATTTGCGCCAAGATTCGTGCAGAGCCCTATTTATCCTTTAATTATTTAATTGATATCATTAGATTTCTGCCTATTTTATTCAGTCAACTTCAAATAGAAATTAAGGCCACTTAATGGCTGATTTAGAAAAAGTGCCCAACATGAAAGTTGTAGGCCTTGGTCTTAAATTTCATATGGCCTTGAGTTTAGGTCATTTGGTTACCTACAACTCCCTAGGGATCTCTTTTACTAGGACTAGTCCTACACTAGGTCAGTCCATTAGAAAAATTACCTAGGTCAAACCCTTCAAGATTTGGAGCTGTGCTTTTAACTATGGGTTGGTATACCCTAGGGGCACCCCATGCCAAAGAGGCAGCCCTTGGTGGACAATTTTACCTAGGGTTTTTGTGGTAGTTATGATATTTAAATTAAGTTGATTTTTGGAGCATATGGTGTCCAAATGACACCAAACTTTGGTGGCATACTCTTTGGTGCATGAATAGTGCCTACCTAAAGTTTCATTCTATTTGGAGTTGATTTGATAAGGAAAATTGGAAACCCTAATGAGGGCCTTTAAGGGTCAAATTAGGGTTTAGATCATTTTGAGGAGTGGAGTGTGTTAACCTCCTCCCATCATGGTGGATATGTGGGT
Source organism: Dactylorhiza incarnata (assembly GCA_033032865.1). Taxonomy (NCBI): domain Eukaryota; kingdom Viridiplantae; phylum Streptophyta; class Magnoliopsida; order Asparagales; family Orchidaceae; genus Dactylorhiza; species Dactylorhiza incarnata. The sequence continues at coordinate 3,824,123 of JAWHQI010000133.1, read as the reverse complement.
ATGGATATACAAATGCTTGTGTCACACCCTAATGGTCCATTTGGATCCATTAGGGTGGTGTGACCTAAAACCCTAAGGGTGAATCCTTAAGGGTGCAAAGTGGGGATTTGTGAAGGTCATAGGACCAAATGTTCTAGCCTTGGCTCAGAACTTTGTGGATAGGTTTTTAGGTGCATAAATTGACCTAGTTAATTAAATGAGAATTTTTAGAGGTGTTTAAGTATTTTCTTCCTAATAAATGAAATTGTCACCTTTTCCTTAATAAAATGAAATGCATGGTCATAGGACCTTGTATGGTGTTGAAACTCCATCAGTGGCTGATTAGGGATGAAAATGGACTATAGTAATTTTGTTATGATTTATTGGGGTATTATTCTTTGTGTTGGAAATTCTATGTACTTGCTAGCTTAAGGGAAATTAATTTTGATAAATACCAAATCATGGGGTTAAATTGTGAAACTTGGTTATCTGTCATTTAATGCTATTATATGCCCATGGTAATTATTTGGAGGCTTGTAGAATTATATTTCATGTACCTCAATGTAGAAAGTGGATTTTACATCTTTATGAGTATTTAATCTTTTTAAAATATCAAATCATGGGGAAAGGATGTGATACTTGGTTATATGTAGTTTTATGTTAATATATGCCCATGATAATTATTTGGAGACTTGTAGAATTATATTTCATGTACCTCATGTAGAAAGTGGATTTTACATCCTTATGAGTATTTAATCTTTTTAAAATATCAAATCATGGGGCATTGATGTTATACCTGGTTATCTGTAGTTTTAGATTAATATATGCCCATGATAATTATGTGCAGGCTGGTTGAATTATATTTCAAGTACCTCAAGTAGAAATTGGTAATTGCAACCTTTGAATGTTTAATCATTGTAAAATATCAAATCACATGGTAATCACACAATAATTTGGCAGAGGACTCTAGGTCCCCATTTGGACACTTGGTAATTTTTGGAGAATTTTCCGAAGTGAAATACTATTTTTCCTAATTATAGTGGCTTTTTGGTAATTATACAATTATGATGATTTAGTAGACCATATGACATCCTAGGGTCATTTTACTCTATGAACCACCTTGATATGGGATATTACCTTACTGATAATTTTCATGTAGCATGTATAATCATTTTGAGGGTAGTTCATGTGTAATTTGGCTTAAGGCCTTAACTACTTTAAATTATATTAAATACCAATTTAATACGGAAAATTATGGAAATTAAAGCATACCCTATTAAGGTCAGTGGGAACCTTGGATAATTATTAGAGACCCTGTTGATGAATATTTAGAAGGGTTCCCTTATGGGGTTAATGGATAGTTCAAATTTGTGGTCTGCGTTTAGTAAAAACAGAATTTTGAGTTTTAGACAATTCAGACCCCTAAGTAGGGTTTAGGAGGTATATCCAATCAGTAAATGAGATGTAGCACACCATGATTCAAGGAGGGTCAATCCTAGGGATACTTGTGGGGTGGTGCTAGAGTTAACGTAGAAGGAATGAAGGTACGTCCAACCCGATTGGGTGGGACGGGGGATGAGCTAAGTCACTTTAACTATATGTAATGATGAAGGGTGAACCAAACATTAATCACCAACTAAAGTAATTGTCTTGAAGAGGATTGTGGGGTTGAGCCCATTGATCTGTAGTACCGTTAGGGGCCCCTTATGGAGTACACCGCGGGAAGTCCAAGATTCACCCTAAATATAACACGAACTAAATTGTAGGCAAGAGTAGCCTAAGTGGATATGCAGACTGGTATGGATCTCCTCCGGGAAGGAGATGGGTTGGATCAGCTTGTGTGTTAGTCCCTGAGCTGGAAGCTCGGGTGGACATGTTAACACCTATTACTTATTCAAATAGTGGCGAGTCTTCGGTACTAGGCTAGTCGTGTCACCGACGGTAGTACGTTGACTCAGGTGAGGGTGATGTTTAGAGGGCCGGTAAGTTTGAGTACCGCGGTCTAGAGGACAATCCCTAATAACCCACCCCGACCTTAAAGTCTGGTGGATTCCAGCAAGAGTACGCAGGAGCTCCGCTGTTGTGTTATTAGCGTTGAGGCGTACATGAGGTCTAGGCTTGGTAGTGACCATACCCGCCTAGGATGTGGAGTGCCCGATCCACTACCACCGTGAGTCACGACGGTCGGTACCCGAAAGGTTGGCTTCCTTTCAAACAAATTGGGAACTATAAAGGTCTGTGCGCATAGAGTCTTGTGGGTGAGTCACATTGCATAAATTCATTAAAACATCATAACCATAGCATAGCATAACATACACATTAGCATACCCCCATCATATAAATTAGTATGGGCTCTTTTATATGATGGGTTACCTTGACATCTTAACTTATATGTCGTATGGGCGTTCATATAAGTTAAGGTACGAATCTGTGATGGTAGCTTAGATTTACTTACTGCACTGCATTTCCTTTCTACTTACTGCTTACTTCATTGCTCTACTTTACTGCCTTATACCTGCACTATACTGCTAGCTAGATTTTACTGCTTTACTTATACCTGCTAGAGTAGTGCCATGTCACCACCTTCTTGTTTACCCCTTGTTTGTCCTCCGCTTCTTCCTCCCGCTCGGTGCCTAGGAGTCGTGGAGGGAGGCGAGGACAAAAAGGCTTAGTCTTTATGACTAACGGTCGGTGTGACCGCAGGAGTCCGAGGAGACGGAGTTGTCTCGTGCGCAGTAGGACGAGATGGCAGGACCTGAGCAGCAGATGAAGTGCACTACGACGACGCCACAGGTTGATGATTAGTTAGCCAGTCTTCCGCATTTCTGAGAGTTTTGATGTAGTCTTCCGCATGTTGTAGTGAGATAGAGATAGTACCCTATTTTAGATATGTATCGGGCATAAGCCCCTTTTTGCTTGTACTTCTCTTTTGGACTTTCTGTTCTCATTATATACTTATATATGATGCTGTGATTGTGGATATGCCTTCTTTTATGTACTTACTTTTTGGCATTATTTACTTATGATCGTAAAGCCGGCAGGGTTGGTGCTGAGCGGTGTTGGTGACCCGAGTGTCGGTGACACCGCAAGGCAGCGATTCTGGGCGAAGATCCACCTCAACCGTGCGATGCGGGAGAGGTTTGAGTTTTCAAGTACCCGAACGGGTTTTGGAAAAAGAGATCTTACACACTCTCCCAGTCACATTGGGCGAGTTTCCAAGACAGTCAACGTAAATCATTCAGTTCGTGGTGGTGGAGTCTACCTCCGCCTACAATGCCATCTTCGAGAGGCCGCTCCAATACATCTTTGGAGCAATCCCGTCTATTCCACATATGGCTATGAAGTTCCCGACCGCCGCAGGGATAGGGGTCGTGAGGGGGAACCAAGAAGCAGCACATACATGTTTCTTAAAGCAGGCGCGACTAATGGATGCAACTGCTCTCAATATCGACAACTTCGATTTACGGGACAAAACCACTCTACAACACGGGTCCCCCGTCGAAGGGCTCACGAAAGTACCAATCTCCCAACAGGATCTGACCCAGACGGTCCAGGCCGGGTCCCTCCTATCTAAGGAAGAGCAAGAGGAATATGTTCTCTTCCTCCGAGCCAACAAAGATATCTTCGCGTGGAGTCTAAAAGACATGCCCAGGGTAGATCCCTATGTCATCTTTCACTCTTTGAATATTAACCCTGCTTGCAGGCCGGTGATCCAGAAAAAGCGGAACATCGCCCCAGAACGACTCAAGGCGATCGAGGAAGTGGTGGAGAAACTCCTAGAAGCACAATTCATCCGCAAAGCGAAATACCCCACATGTCTAGCCAATGTGGTTATGGTAAAGAAGGCCTCAGGGAAGTGGCGGATGTGCATCGACTACAGCAATTTAAATCAATCTTGCCCAAAAGATAGCTTCCACCTTCCAAGGATCGATCAGCTGGTCGACCCGACAGCCGACCACGAACTCCTCAGCTTAATGGACGCATACTCAGGTTACAACCAAATCAGAATGAACCCAGAAGACGAGGAGCATGTTGGACATGTGTGTCATATCCCTTTGTTTGAGAATAACAAATCTCAAATTGTATTTGATCTTGCTTGTCGTGTGTTTATAGTGTGTAGGAACTATATGTGCAATATTCCACAGGTAGAAAGCAACTTGGAACCAACAAACTAAGCTTAAGCACTACCACCAGCGCTAGTGGTTACCGCAGGCGCTAGCGCTACCGCCTGGCGCTAGCTCAAGTTCGTTCACAGCGCCACGCCGTCGACGATTTCGCAACCACTCTACACGAACGATAGCACAGGCGCTAGGTGCTACCGCAGGCGCTAGCTCAGAGTTCTATAAAATGGAGTTCTCTTTCTCATTTTTGATTGATCATCCCAGAGAGAGTCACTTGCCAAATTCCAGAGCTGTTACTTTGCCAAATTCTCATCTCCCACTCAAAGTTAAAGAAGACTTCTGGAGAAGGAATCCATCACGCTGCATCCGAAGAACGATCGCATCAACCTCGCTTGAGCCACAGTGGTCCTTCATCATCAACTCCAGAAAATCTCATAGAGGGAGTCTTTATTTGTATTATTTCATTCCATTGTATTTTTGTAGGGAAATCGCCTTTTGTTTGGCAACTAGTTCCTTGTGCGTCTTAGGGGGAATTCACTGCGTGTGTTGGCTACTAGGTTTAGGTGATTAGATCTAGTGGGTGCTCGAGGTCATATCCGGGGGAGGATTAACTAGAGCGGCTTGAGGCCATATCTGGGGAAGGATAAGATAAAACCAACCAGTTCGTGGGGATACAAGTCGGTATAGAAAAGGAAAATTTTTTTTACTTTGTACGCCTCCGATTTCTAGCGATATTGAAATCAAATTTATGCAAACACCTTTTTATATAATATAATCATGTCTTTATTTGTGTTTACTTGATTTCTCTCTTTTGGGGTAAATTATAAAATTGCAAATTACAATTGTTTCTTCCTTTAAGCTAAATTGTTATTTCATTTACATTTACTTTAAAATAATTTAGTAAATCGTCTAAAAATTCAAAAAGAATTTTATTCCCTTATTCACCCACCCCTCTAAGGGCGCCTATCGATCCAACAAGTGGTATCAAAGCGTAGGTTATTCCAAAAGGTTTAAAAAACTAGGAATAATGACGTCTTATGATCTCGCTTTTTCTGAGGGTCAGGGAATTAGTAGACCTCCACTATTCACTGAGTCAGATTATAATTATTGGAAAAATAGGATGAGATGTTTTCTTATGACCCTAGATATTGAGGTTTGGAATATGGTAGAAGAGGAATACTCTCCTCCTACAGTTGTAGTTGGAGAAGTAACATTAGAAAAACCTAAGGATATGTGGGATGATAGAGATAAACTTAAATGCAAAAATAACACCAAGGCCATGAATGCTTTATTTTGTGCGTTAGATAGAAATGAATTTAATAGAATTTCCGCATGTACTACTGCATATGAAATTTGGAATCATTTGGAAATTATTCATGAAGGTACATCGCAGGTTAAAGATTCAAAGCTTTTCCAACTGGTGTCGGAATATGAAAAATTCTGGATGGATGAAAGTGAAGATGTTGATGCCATGTACACGCGCTTCACCAAGATCGTCAATGCCTCCAAAGCTCTTGGAAACATCTTCTCCAACGGCGACTTGGTCTGAAAGATTCTTCGGTCTCTTCCTCCCAAATTCAATCCGAAGATGATGGCTATCTCGGAGTCGCACAATCTAAGAACGCTCCAAGTTGAGAGCCTCATTGGGGATCTCAAAACCCATGAGGTAGAACTCAAAATCCAATATGATGAATACAACAAGGAGCCAAAGAATAAGACGTTGGCACTAAAGTCAAAAAAGGAGTGCCAAGAGGATGAGGATGAAGATGAAGAAAGCCTTTTGGTAAAGAACTTTCGAAAGTTCATGCGAAATCCGGAAAGGAGAAACACTTTCCAGAAATTTTTCCAAAAGGATGCAAAATGGAAAGGGTCATCTTCAAAGAAGGAAAAGGAGAGCATCGATGAAGAAGAAAGACCTCCACCAGAATGCTTTCATTGTAAGAAGACCGGGTATATTCGGAGCCAGTGCCCAAAGTTCTTGAAGGAGAAGAAGGACAAGCAGCACAAAGGGAAGGAGAAGAGGAAGGTGTTAAAATTTAGAACATGTGATGACTCCTACTCTTCTGAAGGATCAAGCGGGTCTTCATCAAGCGAAGATGAGGAAGCAAACATGTGCCTCATGGGACATGAAAATGACGGTGACGACACCAGTGTTCTTAGCGACACTGAGGTAACTCCTCCCACTTATGATGAACTCTTTAATGAATTTCTTGAAACTTGCAAAGCTTTTGATAAAAATATGAAAGATATTATTTTATTGAATCGTGAAAATGAATCTCTTAAAGAAAATCAAAAGCTTTCCAAAAAATTAATTATTTTAGAAAAGAGAAAGGTTTCTTGCCAAGATTGTGATAATTCCACTAAAATGGCAAAAGATATTGAAGAGTCTCTTTCTAAAGCCTTCTTCTCTCATGCCAAAACTCTTACAAAAGAGAAGGGGGAATTAGAAAGAAAATTAGAAGCCTCTCTTGTGCAAATTAAAAATAATAAGAAAGGTTTTGAAAATAGGTGTGTCATGCTTGTGAAAGAAAATTCATCACTTAAAGCACAAGTTAATGATCTCACCATGGCCATTAAAAAATTTGGAATGAGCCAAAAATCTCTGGATATGATTTTAGGGAACCAGTGCTATGGTTCTGGAAAATTTGGTCTCGAATATCGAGGTGAGGGCTACCGCCCGGCGCTATCCACTAACGCCAGTGCTAGCACCTTATACAAAAATTCAGTAATTTTTTTTCAAAAACTTGTTTATACTGCAAAGCTGATTCCTTCCAGCAAGAAAAAGTTCCAGAAAAGAGTCTCAACCCCCTTTATTTCATGTACAAACTGTTATAGGTTTGGTCACACGTCTAGTTCTTGCGGAAATTAAAATAAACTACTTTAAAGCAAATTTAGGTACCTAAGGATTCCACTTATTCTATGGGTGGTACCACTTGGGTATCCGGATCTTTACTCTCATCTTCTTTCTAGATGTGCAAGCAGGCTAAGGAAAATGAAGACGTGTGGTACTTGGATTCTGGATGCTCCAAGCACATGACGGGCAATAAAGCAAAGTTCCTTAGCCTATAAAATAAGAAAGGAGGGATCGTGATGTTTAGCGATAACGGAAAAGGAAGGATCATGAGAATTGATACATTTGGTAACGAATCCTTTACTATATCTAATGTTGTTTATGTGAAATGATTAAAACACAATTTAATTTCTATTAGCCAATTATGTGATAAAGGATGAGATGTGTTATTTGAATCTTCCACTAATCTATGCAAAATATCTAATCCTACTACAAAAGATATTTTACTAACTGCACCAAGAATACATAATGTTTATATAGTTTCTTTTCATGATCTTTCTAAATCATCTATAAAATGTTTTATCACTAAAAATGATGAATTAGAACTTTGACATAGAAGGCTAGGGCATGCTAGCACAAAGCTCATTGTAAGACTTGCCAAAAGTGATTTAATTAGAGGATTGCCTAGGTTAAATAGAACTTTACCTTCACTTTGTTCACCATGTCAAAAAGGTAAGTTTTTTAGATCCTCTTTCAAAAGTAAAAATTTCATTTCTACTACAAGACCCTTGCAAATAATTCATATGGATCTTTTTGGTCCCGTTAGCACTGCAAGTCTTGGTGGTAGATTATATACATATATTTTAATAGATGATTTTTCAAGATATTGTTGGACATTATTTCTCTCTTCCAAATCCAATGCGTTTTGTGAATTTGCAAAACTATGTACTCGTATTCAAAATGAAAGTGATTTAAAAATTAAATGCATTCGCTCGGATCATGGAGGAGAATTTGAAAATGAAAAATTTACATCCTTTTGTGATATGTTAGGCATTAAACATGTGTTCTCCGCACCGCGCACACCACAACAAAATGGTGTTGTAGAAAGAAAGAATAAGACACTTCAAGATAGCCTAATGTATCTTATTTCAAAGTTTTTGTTTGTAAATATTTTATTTTGAATAGAAAAGATAGCTTGGAAAAGTTTGATGAAAAATGTGATGAAGGAATTTTTTTGGGTACTCTTCAACTAGTAAAGGTTATCGAATTTTTAATAAAAGAACTAGTAGAGTTGAAGAGTCAATAAATGTGAAATTTGATGAGTTTGTTCCTTGTGTAGAAAAACTTTCCGCAGGCAATGAGGATGGTCTCTTACAACCTTTGGAGCATGGTGATGAGGAACCTTCCAAAGAAGAAAGAGAGGAGGCCAAGGAAGATGTTTATGTGCCTCCATGCGCCTTGCAATTTACAAAAGATCACCCACGAGAACTTATAATTGGCGAACCATCAATTGGGGTAAGAACGCGCTCTTCTCTTCATGAATCTTATTCAAATATTTGTTTTGTTTTCGAAATTGAACCAAAAACCGTTTCTACCGTTTTAAATGATGAATTTTGGTTTTTGGCTATGAATGAAGAGTTAGAACAATTTGAGCGACATAATGTTTGGAAATTAGTGGAAAGACCATCTAGTCACCTGGTTGTAGGTGTAAAATGGATTTTTAAAAATAAATTAGATGGTGAGTCTAGAATCACTAGGAATAAGACACGCTTAGTAGCACAAGGATATTCACAAATCGAGGGGATAGATTTTGATGAAACTTTTGCACAGTTGCTAGGTTAGAATCTATTAGAATTTTTCTAGCATTTGCAAGCTTTAAAAGAATAAAACTATTTCAAATGGATGTAAAAAGTGCTTTTCTTAACGAGTTTGTTAAAGAAGAAGTTTATGTTGAACAACTCCCCGGTTTTATTAATGAAAAATTTCTCAATCATGTTTATAAACTAGAAAAAGCGCTTTATGGTTTAAAACAAGCGCCCCGTGCATGGTATGAAAGACTTACATCATTTTTATTAAAGCACGATTATATTATGGGAAGTGTCGATAAAACTCTCTTCATTAAGCATAATAATGATGATTTAATTATTTTGCAAATATATGTTGATGATATAATCTTTGGATCTACTAATGAAGAGTTGTGTAATGAAGTTATTAAAGTGATGAAAAATGAATTTGAAATGAGTTTAGTAGGAGAACTTTATTTTCTTGGTTTTCAAATATCACAAAGAAATGATGGTATTTTTATATGTCAAACCAAATATGTCTATGATATGCTTAAACGCTTTGAATTTGAAAACCTTAAACATGCTTCTACACCAATGAGTGCATCACTTAAATTAGGATCCCTACTTTATCTTAGTGCAACTAGACTCGATATTATGTTTGTCGTATGCTTATGTGCTCGATTTCAAGCCAATCCAAAAGAATCTAACTTAAAAGCGGTAAAACGAATTTTTAGATATCTAATTGGATCATCTAGATTAGGATTATGGTACCCGCACAATAATTCACTTACACTTCACGGCTATTCCGATTCGGACTATGCCGGATGCTCACTTGATAGAAAAAGCACTAACGGTACTTGCCACTTTCTAGGATCTTCATTAGTTGCATGGTCTAGTAGAAAACAAAATTCGGTTGCACTCTCCACCACGGAGGCCGAATATATTGCACTAGGAAGTTGTTGTGCACAAGCACTATAGATGAGCCAAACTTTAGAGGACTTTGATTTTCATCTAAAACATATAGAATTAAAATGTGACAACAAGAGTGCCATTGATCTTACAAATAATCCGGTACACCATTCTAGATCCAAACATATAGATGTACGTCATCATTTCATATGGGATCACATTAAGAAAGAAAATGTTAGAATAAGTTTCATTTGCACGGACTCTCAACTTCCTGATATATTCACTAAACCTCTTCCCGATACAAGGTTTCAAATGTTAAGGTTGGAATTAGGAGTCTTAGACATCTTAGGATGAATAACATGTAAAACGCTAATGTTTTATGCAATTTGAGCAATCAAGACATCTCTGAAAATTACAAAATTTCTGCATAAGACTACTCTTAAGACCCCTAATCAATATACAAAAACAGAATTTTAAAATCTTCATTATTTCACTTACTGTTTCCCGCGCTAGCGCTAACGTGAGTGTTTGAATTTTGTGTTTTTCAAAATTTCTAAAAATTTACAAAAATATTTTAGTTCATATTTACTACTTTAATTTTGTACTTCTGACTTTTGTTATTTTTGTTTTATTTATTTTAAGGAAAATCAACTACAAAATTTCAAAATTCAAAAATACAAAAATATGTTTTTATGGTTTTCTGTTTTTTTCCTTTCATTAACATTTTCAAAATAACTAAAAAAATTGTATGATCTTTGTTGCTAATATCAAGCATGTAGGATTCTATCATTTAGAATTATCTACAATGTTGAAGTTTATTTCTTCAAATTACTATGAACCTTATTTCGTTTATCATGCTTTGACATATCTATTTAAAGTGCATAATTGTATTTAAAAATATGTGTAGAACCAAGCTTAGCATGCCTCTAAGTATGAGTAAATATATTGTGATTGATAATGATACTTTTACACTCACTTATGTTTGGTAATGTACCTGTGTGTTTAAATCTAAAATACTAGCTTGTGTATTGTAATTGTACAATGAATTAAAAGTTGCATAAGTTTATTACCTACACTACATTTGAATTGCACTTAAAAATTAAGAAAAGTGGTTTAAAATTGTATTATGTTGGGTTTGCAAAACAAGTGTATTCGGAGAATGTTGTCTCACAAAAGTGAACAAAAAATAGACAAATATAACTCCACCAAGCACTACTTGAACCTCCTGATAAGTCTTCATAAGCATTGTGAGGTTGAGCATCTTGAAAAGAATAGTAAAGTATCTTGTGCAAACCTTGGTTAGTACACCACTTTTTTTTCTAAAAATATTGTGCATTAAAGTGTGTGAAAGTTAATATACTTGTGTTTTATTGTGCACTTTACTCTGCATTTGACTTGTATTTTGTGATTTAAATCATTTGTTTACGTTGCTCAAAATACACTTATGTGCACTTCATTATCTTTCATAACACTTCTTTTCATGAGTTTTGGATTCTAATGTTTTATCTATACTACTCTTTATATAAGAAATGCACTAGATAACTTAGCATGATCTCTACAATGTTTGGTATCCCTTAAAAACTAGAAATTAAGTAACATTGTAGTATAATCTCCTTTTGATATGTTCACTTCATGCTTGGTATTTTTATGAAAAACTTTAAGATTTCTAAAAGGTTAAAAAATCTTTCAATTTTGAGAACTTAAACTCATATTTTTAATTATGCTTTTCATGCTTACAAAAAGATGTTTCTTATAATCTTCCGCTTGCCTACACTCTTATTTTATTTTACTTGAAATCTCTTATATATACTATGTTGGAACAACCCTATTACTGATTTGGGCTATGATCACTATCTGTTGACTAGGACTAAGTTTACCCCAATGTATAGTCTAAGGGTCAAGGTTTTAGGCTGTCTGAGTTAGCTAGAACTTAGGAAAAACTCCAAGTTTCTGCGTTCGACGAACTCCATTCTTCGTTCAACGAACTCCATCCTGGGTTCGACGAACATTGTGCTTCAGTTCGACGAACTTCATTCTCAGCTCGACGAACTCAGTTCTCCAGCCAGTCCAGCAGTTTATCTCTTCAGTTCGACGAACTCCGGTTTGAGATCGACGAACTAAGCTCTGCGTTCGACGAAATCCATTCTGCATTCGACGAACATCATGCTTCAGTTCGACGAACTTGCTCTCCAGCTCGACGCACTCAGTTCTCCAGCCAGTCCAGCAGTTTATTCTGCAGTTCGACGAACTCCAGATTGAGATCGACGAACTCAGCTCTGTGGTTGACAAATAAGTATCAAGATGTTCAGTTCGACGAAAGTGCTTCTCAGCTCGCAAACTCGGTTCTTCAAGCCAGTTCATCAGATTATCTCTCAGTTCGACGAATTCCAGATTCAGTTCGACGAACTCCAGATTGTGTTCGACGAATTAATTCAGGTCGACGAACTCCAGATTCAGTTCGACGAACTCAACTTTCAGTTCGACGAACTCAGTTCTCAGTTCGACGAAAGTTTCTCTTCAGCTTATTAATTTTAGAAGGATCAGTTATATTATTCTCTGAACTCAGAACGACTAATCAGCAACGAATCTATTCTTTCAGATAAGACAAGTTTTTATCTTTTCTTTTATTATTTCCTTTCCATTCTCTTCTCTCAAGAAAGTAGGCGTTTGACATATTGGAAAAGGATACTCTTATGGAAAAGGAAAAGGAATTAATTATTATTGTTGAATCAGATTGCAGTTTCAAGATATATTCCCTCTAAATATTATATTCCTTATCCAGAAGATTTGAATTTCAAATCAGTCATATATTGTCCAAGAAAAAAGAAAGACAAAAAAAAAGTAGGACCAGAAATAGACTAGCATAGAGAAGAAACAGTCGACCAGAAGAAACATTCTTGAGAAATACAGAAAGTCAAAATGAAAGAAAGATCTTCATCCTCAACAGCAACACTCTCAATCTCTGAGAACATCAATCTTCATTCTCTCAGTGTTCAGCTGCTGACTCTAAATCTTCAAAAGAGAAACAACAATCTGAGAAACTTTTGTCTCTCAGATTCATCAGCTATCAAGGAAGATCATTTATATTCAAGAGGAAGCTCCATCCATTATCTGTCAAGAAATTCTATCAGACAGGGGGAGCTTCACAACAACAAATCCACTAGTCTTCTCCCAGCTTGTTGACAGAGAAGAACTTCATAAACCCTCTTTATCCCATCTTGTACAGGGTTCTAACTCCCGTCAAAAGTTAACCCTTTGGTGGCAGGGCACCTGATCAAAAACCTGTAGTTGGTGGCAGGGCACCTGATCAAAAACCTGTGGTTGGTGGCAGGGCACCTGATCAAAAACCTGTGATTGGTGTTTGGGCACCTGATCAAAAACCCATTGGTGATAGGGCACCTAATAAAAAAACCTAGTGGATTGAATCTACCAAGGGTGGTAGAAGAGTAGATGTACCCAGTTTGATTGGGGAACTACTATAGATACTTGTGTCTTCTGTGATTGTGTTTATTTTCTGTACTGTGTTGTGTGATTTGTATTTTGTTTTTATACTCACTCTGTTATACACATATATATCAGTATTTTAATTCCGCTATAAAAATAAGTTAAAAACTTTTAATACTCTATTCACTTTCAAGTGATATCAGAGGATTCACTTTCATACTATGCTTAAACTCTTTATCATTTTATATATTACAAAAGCTCGATCATGATTTATCATCTATAAAGAATGCCTCCTTACTACCTTTACCCCACCTTCTTTTGATAATACCAAAAAGAGGAGATTACTTTGAAGAAATCTAGAGGAAATATCTAGAAGATTAAGGGGAGACTAATTCATGGAATCTATCATTTAGGGGGAGTAAAACATAAATTGCATTTATGTAGGGGAGCATTAAGATAGGGGGAGTATGCACATTCTCATGCTTATCAAATACTATAGTTGCACTTTTATCTCGCTTATCATATACCATAAACACCTTTGTTGATTCTTGCTAATAGGATTTGTTATTATCAAAAGGGGGAGATTGTTGGACATGTGTGTCACATCCCTTTGTTTGAGAATAACAAATCCCAAATTGTATTTGATCTTGCTTGTCGTGTGTTTATAGTGTGCAGGAACTATTGGTGCAATACTCCACAGGTAGAAAGCAGCTTGGAACCAACAAACTGAGCTTAAGCACTACCGCCAGCGCTAGTGGTTACCGCAGGCGCTAGCGCTACCGCCAACGCTAGTGCTACCGCCTGGCGCTAGCTCAAGTTCTTACACAGCGCCACGCCGCCGACAGTTTCACAACCGCTCTACACGAATGATAGCGCATGCGCTAGGTGCTACCGCAGGCGCTAGGTGCTACCACAAGCGCTAGCTCGGAGTTCTATAAAATGGAGTTCTCTTTCTCGTTTTTGATTGATCATCCCAGAGAGAGTCCCTTGCCAAATTCCAGAGCTGTTACTTTGCCGAATTCTCATCTTCCACTCAAAGTCAAAGAAGAATTCTGGAGAAGGAAGCCATCACGCTGCATCCGAAGAACGATCACATCAACCTCGCTTGAGCCACAACGGTCCTTCATCATCAATTCCAGAAAATCTCATAGAGGGAGTCTTTATTTGTATTATTTCATTCCATTGTATTTTTGTAGTGAAATCGCCATGTGTTTGGCGACTAGGTCCTTGCGCGGCTTAGGGGAAATTTGCCGCGTGTGTTGGCGACTAGGTCTAAGTGATTAGATCTATGGGGAGCTCGAGGCCATATCCGGGGGAGGATTGGCTAGAGCGGCTTGAGGCCATATCCGGGGAAGGATAGGCTAAAGCCAACTGGTTCGTGCTGATACGAGTCGGTATAGAAAAGGAAAAATTGTTTTACTTTGTACGCCTCCGATTTCTAGCAATATTGAAATCAAATTTATGTAAACACCTTTTTATATAATATAATCATGTCTCTATTTGTGTTTACTTGATTTCTCTCTTTTGGGGTAAATTATAAAATTGCAAATTACAATTATTTCTTCCTTTAAGCTAAATTGTTATTTCATTTACATTTACTTTAAAACAAATGCGCATTTGGTGTGACGACGGGGAAGTTCCAAGGTTTCATGGTAACCCATTGGGGAATTGAGGCCAACCCTGAGAAGATCAAGGCGTTGGAGGATATGTCGCCACCTCGGTCAATTAAGGATGTACAACGCCTGAAAGGGAGGATCGCTGTGTTATTTCGTTTCTTGTCACGGAAGGGAGACATGTGCCTCCCTTTCTTCAAAATTCCCCGGGGAGTGTGCCACTCCGGGTTCCAGTGGGCTGACGAGTGCCAGACGACCTTTGAACTTCTCAAGCAATACCTGGCCTCACCACCGCTTCTGTCAAAGCTTGTCCACGGAGAAACTCTGTTCTTATACCTAGCAGTTTTGCCTACGGCTCTCAGCTCGGTGCTCGTGAAAGACGAAGGAGGGGTTCAACGGCCAGTCTACTACCTCAGCAAAGTCCTCACCGATACCGAAACCAGGTATCCGGCAGCGGACAATACAACCTTAGCTCTCGTCTTCTCGGCGAGAAGGCTTCGACCCTACTTCCAGGCTCATACAGTAAAGTTGTTGACTCAGCTCCCACTACGAACAATCCTCCAGAAACCAGAAGTCTCGGGGAGGCTTGTAAAGTGGGCGGTGGAGCTCGGCGAGTTTGACATCCAATTCCTGCCCCGGCCAGACATCAAGTCACAAGTACTCGCTGACTTTGTTGTACACCATCCCACCATAAGCAACTATTGTCAAAGACACCACTACCCCCCGCTGGACTCTCTACGTCGACGGTGCTTCAGGAGCTGAAGGGGCCAGAGCAGGATTGCTCCTCATAAGTCTCGATGAGATTACCTTAGATTATGGCCTCAGATTAAAGTTCCCCGCAACCAACAATATCACAGAATATGAGGCACTGATCGCCGGCCTCCGACTCGCCATCGATTGTAAAGCAGAGAACCTGACAATTCACACAGACTCCCAACTCATAGTCTCGCAAGTTGAAGGAGACTACGAGGCCAAGATTGACCAGATGATGAAATATCTCGCGCTTACAAGATTACTCCTTCAGAAGATCCCGTCATACCAAATTCTGCACATCCCCCAAGAATAGAACTCCAGAGCAGATGATCTATCTAAGCTTGCAACTTCACCCACCAGCTATCAATCCCAAAGACGCAGAGTGGAAGAGATCATGGTTCCAAGTATTCAAGGGCCATGGAAAATCGCGACCATCCACCAAGAAGAGTCATCTTGGATGACCCCCCCCTGCGAACCTACCTTGAGCACGAACACCTCACTGAGGACCGTCTGGAAGCACGAAGGTTATGGATGCGAGCAACATCATTCGCCATCGTGGACAGGGAGCTTTATAAACAAGCATTCTCAGGGCCTTACCTAAAGTGTCTACCGGCAGGCGAGGCGGACTACGCCCTAAGAGAAGTACACGGGGGAATCTGCGGAGAGCACCTAGGCGGGAAAGCTTTAGCCCAGAAGATACTGCGCCAAGGTTTTTATTAGCCAAGAATAAAGGACGACGCAACCGAGCTAGTCCAAAAGTGTAGGAGCTGTCAGCTACACGCAAACGTACCTCACCATCCCCCGGTCGCGCTCTCCACACTCCCAAGCACGTGGCCATTCGCACAATGGTGAATCGATCTCCTCGGCCCCCTACCTCTGGCATCTGGACAGAGGAAGTTCATCATCCTAGCCATCGACTACTTCACCAAATGGGTAGAAGCGGAGCCCCTAGCCAAGATCACAGAAGAGAATGCCAAACAATTTGTTTGGAAGAGCATTATCTGCCGCTTCCGTATCCCAACAATAATCATTGCCGACAACGACACTCAGTTCACCAGGAAATCCTTCACCAAGATGTGCGAGGATCTGAAAATCAAGCTTCGTCACATGGCCGTAGCGCACCCACAAACCAACGGGCAAGTGGAAGTCACAAACCGCACCATCCCCAAAGGGTTGAAGACTCGCTTAGAAGAAGCTGGAGGGGGCAATGGGTGGACGCGCTCCCAAATGTACTATGGGCGTACCCCACGACATATAGGACTCGTACAGGAGAACGCCTTATAACCTCTGTTATGGTATGAAAGTTGTCATCCCTGTCGACATCGGCATTCCAAGCATCTGGTTGCTAACTTTCGACCCAACAAGAATGACGAGCTGCTTCGGGAAAATCTCGGCTTGATCCCCGAAATCTGAGACAATGCTGCCCAGCGTGCCGCAACCTACCAAAGGCGCGTAGCCGGGTTCTATGATAGAAGGGTGAATCCCAGACCAATCAACGTAGGGGATCTCATCCTACGCAACATCGAGGCGGCCGGTAAAGGACCCCAAGGAGATAAACTCTCACCAACTTGGGAAGGCCCGTATGTTGTCACCACGGTCGTAAAACCCGGAACGTACAGGCTCAGAACAACGGAAGGGAAGACTCTACCACACACCTAGAATGCCCAGAACCTGCGCCGCTTTTATCAGTAATTTAAGTATTCTATCACACAAAAAGCTGCGAGCTCAGACTCGTGCAAACTTATCTTATATTATACAAAGCCGCGAGCTCAGACTCGTGTAAACTTATCTTATATTGTGTACAAAGCCGCGAGCTCAGACTCATGCAAAGTTATCTTATATTATGTGCAAAGCCGTGGGATCAGACTCACGTAAATTTATCTTATATTATGAATGCCACACGCAAACTGACTCTCTACTATGAAAAATATGTTTTGACACCTACACATATGTTCGATTAAGGAAAATTATTATTATTACCTTCTTCACCATCACAAATGCTTTTCATCATCCACTCGGGGCCCTGCCCCGGGGACTTTGCGCTGCCGTCGATTGAAGGTTCACCCTTCTCCTCCGCAGTCAGGTCCCGACGTCGTAAGTGACTGCCCCCTTTGCGTTCGTCCATGTTTTGAATACCCCTGCTATTCACCGGCCATTTCGGGGCCGGACCTCGAGGACTTTGCGTTGCCATCGATTAAAGGTTCGTCATTCTCCTCCCCAGTCAGGTCTCGACGTCGTAAGGGCCTGCCCCCTTTGCGTTCGTCCACGGTTTGAATACCCCTGCTATTCACCGGCCATTTCGGGGCCCGGCCCTGGGGACTTTGCGCTGCCGTCGATTGAAGGTTCGCCCTTCTCCTCCGCAGTCAGGTCCCGATGTCGTAAGGGCCTGCCCCCTTTGCGTTCGTCCACGGTTTGAATACCCCTGCTATTCACCGGCCACTTCGGGGCCCAGCCCCGGGGACTTTGCGCTGCCGTCGATTGAAATATTTGCCCTTCTCCTCCGCAGTCAGGTCCCGACGTCATAAGGGCCTGCCCCCTTTGCGTTCTTCCATGGTATGAATACCCCTGCTATTCACTGGCCACTTCGAGGCCCGACCTCGAGGACTTTGCGCTGCCATCGATTGAAGGTTCACCCTTCTCCTCCACAGTCAGGTCCCGATGTTGTAAGGGCCTGCCCCCTTTACGTTCTTCCACGGTTTGAAAACCCCTGCTATTCACCGGCCACTTTGGGGCCCGGCCCAGGGGACTTTGCACTGTCATCGATTGATGGTTCGCCCTTCTCCTCCGCAGTCAGATCCCGACGTCGTAAGGGCCTGCCCCCTTTGCATTCGTCCACGGTTTGAATACCCCTGCTATTCACCGACCACTTCGGGGCTCGGCCCCGGGGACTTTGCGCTGCCGTCGATTGAAGGTTCGCCTTTTTCCTCCGCAGTCAGGTCCCGACGTCGTAAGGGTACGGTCTGCCCCCTTTGCGTTCGTCCACGATTTGAATACCCCTACTATTCACCGACCACTTCGGGGCCCGGGCCTGGGGACTTTGCGCTGCCTTCGATTGAAGGTTCGCCCTTCTCCTCCGCAGTCAGGTCCCGACGTCGTAAGGGGCTGCCCCCTTTGCGTTCGTCCACGGTTCGAATACCCCTGCTATTCACCGGCCACTTCGGGGCCCGACCCCGGGGACTTTGCGCTGCCGTTGATTGAAGGTTCGTCCTTCTCCTCTGCGGTCAGGTCTCGACGTCGTAAGAGCCTGCCCCCTTTGCATTCATCCACAGTTTGAATACCCCTGCTATTCACCGGCCACTTCGGGGCCCGGCCCCGGGGACTTTGCGCTGCCATCGATTGAAGGTTCGCCCTTCTCCTCCACAGTCAGGTCCCGACGTTGTAAGGGCCTGCCCCTCTTACATTCATCCACGGTTTGAATACGACCGCTATTCACTGGCCACTCTGGGGCCTGTCCCCCTAATTACAACTCCCATAATAAGTAAGACACTATAGTCGCCAAAGACACCAGAAAACAAAAGCAAACCGCACACTCATCCCTCAACGGAAATTCCGACCCAAGGCGCCACAAAGATAACGATGATTGAAGCCGCATCGGAAGATTTAAAACCTCTGAACTCCGCCGTATAAAAATTCGGACTCCGAAGGTTTGGGGGCTTATGATATGCATTCATACATGGACTCTCATCTGCGTGTCGAAAGCCGGGTAGTGGTTACTCGCAAACTCCACTCCACCACTAAGGTTAAAAGGGATGAGTGGGAAAATGGGCCAAACCCACCAACCGCCCATACAAAGACGCGCGCAGAACATGTCGCAGGACCGCGCACAACCGCACACGACAAGCGCCGCACAAGTCCATGCCATGCGCAACCGCGCGTGGTAGCGTGCACGACGCACGTGGTGCTATTGCGCGGCACTACCGCGCGGTAGAGCCTAGCTGCCCGTGAGGGGTGCGGCCTAACCACACCTCTCATAGTGTGCGGCCAGGCCGCACCCCCCCCCCCTTTGGGGTGCGGCCAGGCCGCCCCCCCTTAGTGTGCGACTAAGCCGCACCCCCTTGAGGTGCGGCCATGCTGTCGCACCCCCCTTTTTTGGGGTGCGGCCAGCCCGCCTAGTGGCGGCCGAGCCGCACCCCCTCGGGGTGCGACCATGGCGCCTCACCCCCCTCTTAGCGTGCGACCATGCCAGCGTGCCCCCCTCGGGCCGTGGACACCGCCCGTACGGATGCGGCCAGACCGCACCCCTCTCCTGCAGGGGGTCCGGTGGAGCGCTCGGCTGAAACCCCATCCCTTCTTTGGGGGTACGGCTTCCCGTTTCGACCTCCTTGCTCGCTCAAAATGCTTCCGGTTCGTTGCACGCTCAGAACGCTTTTGAGCGTGCTCAGAGCACTTCCGCATTCCGGGCACGCTCACATTTTGTCTTTCTAATTTTTCAGATTGCAGGACTCGTTTTTCGTCTTTCTTACCTTCAACAAAGCTGCCCGAACTGCCCGAAGGGGGAGACAGTCATTTACGAAAATGGCAATCCATGTGCTCCATATCGACCAAAGTGATTCGCCCGTCAGGTGGTTACGGTGGTTACGACGGCAAAATTATCGGGCTACCCCCCGGCCAAAGCTATAAAAGGAACCCAGAGCCTTCATTTTAGGGGACTTTGCCTTCCGCATCCGAGAGAGCTCTGTCGAAGATTTTTCTTGAATTCTCCTTCGGTGCTTGAACATCTCCTTCGGGTCTCGAAAGGCGACGCGACCTTCTTACTTTTGTTCTCACCGGCATTCTCACTTTTGTTCTCACTATTGTTCTCAGAAGGAAAAAAGACTTAGCTTTCCGAGAGGTGGCCTGTCACCTCCGGAGAACTCTCTCTCTCTCATTGTAACGAGCTGCGGCCTGTCGCGCTCGAGTTCTAAGATTCCGATTGTAACTCCCCTAAGATAGTGAAGTTTGGTCGGCACAGCTCCGGCCGCGTGGTTTTTTACCCTTTCTGGGTTTTCCACGTTAAAAAGTCTCAGTGTACTCAACGAATCTCTAATTGACTGTTAGCACGCTTGGCTCGCTTCAGAGCTAAGACGGTTCAAGTCGACCGGTCTAGCAAGAGCACCCAAGCGACCCGCAACATGCTTTATGATCTTAGTTATTCCTTTGAAAAATTATTAGTAGAGAGAACATGCTACACATTTTGAAATATCTTCAACAGTTCTTGATGAATGTGATTCAATCTCAGTGTTCCATCATCCTGTACCTCTGTAGGGTTTGCTCATCCGATTTGCTCTTTGAGTGCACAACAAAGAGGATCAAGACAAGGGTTTCTGGAGTGATTTTGTCTGAGCTTTGTAACATCCTCAGAACTACTAGACCCCTAAGGTGTACCTTGTCATGACAAGGTCATGACATTGCTCTAAGAGACCAAAGAATTTCCCTAGAACCAAGGTGAAAAGGTGAAAATCACCTTGGTGTGCAAATAGCCAAATTGAGCCCAAGGCTTAGGGCTTGATATTAAAGCTTACCAATAGGTTCCTAAACCCTAAGGGGAGCATATGAGGCCTAAATGAGCCAAAGTGTGCATTCAATTTTGGAGGATTAGGGCAAAATCTCAAAAATGCCCAAATTGCCCTTATAAGCAATTATGTGCAAATAAGCCCCATATGACCCCACCATGACCTAATTCCCCTTGGAATAGGTCCATAGGGTCCAAGGCACCAATGTGGGTCAACCACATAGGTTGGGGTGAGCTTGGGTCAAGCCCAAACTCAAAATCCCTAACTTGCTCAATTAGGTCAATTGAGCTTAAAGCCCAATCCAACTTGGGTTAGCCCAAATGCATAGGCCCAAGAGCAAGCCCATAATGCCTAATATCAGATGGTCCCTAAAATTGGGAGGTTAGAGAAGTGATTAGGGCTAATTTGGGATTAGCCCCAAATCAAAGGAGACAAAAGTGAGGGATTTGGGGCATGAGTGCCAAATGGCCATCAATTCCCCTTCCCAAGCCTCTCTCTGAACCCAGGGAGTAATTCCCATCAGTTTTCAAGAAGGATGGGCTGCCAAGTGGCTGCCATGAAGGGAGAAAGGGGGAGGCCGAAATTAACATTAATGGTGGCATGGGTAAAAGCCTTTCCCCTCCCCCATTCGACTACCCTATCACCTTTAGAACTCTCCAAGGAGAAAAAGCCCCAAGGAAATTGAAGGATTCGGGGTGAGTTGGAGTAGATCGGGCAAGGCATGGAGCTTGGATGGTCGGCCATGGCAACCTAAGGAACAAGGCTCAAAGCTCAAATTAAGGCACGTTTTCCTCTTCCTCTCCCCTAGTGCTAGATCTCCCTCTCTTCCTTTTCAATTTTCATGGAGAAATGGTGAGTCCACCATTTTCGTATTTGAGCTTTTTAGCTCAGTTTTGTTCCACCTCCCATATCGCACATAGACCACCTCCGGCCACCAAAACTCCGGCAACCGACGGCCAACCCTCGGCCGAAGGTGGTGACGTCGAGCAAATGGCCGGAGGCGGCCTTGAATGGCCAGAGTATCGAAGCAAAGTAGCTCCAGGACAGGTTAATCCAGTCCCTCGGTTAGCTGGGGAAGATGAAGCAGAGCCGTCCGATCTGGATGAGATGATATTCGCAGCCCAGAGTTTAATTAAACTTATTAAAAATCTGTCACACTTTTGCCCGATTTTTGTAGGCTTATTTTGAGGCCCTTAGAGGCCATATTTCGAAAAATCCCCAGAGATAAGAGTTGTAGATCTGGACTTCTACTTTCAAATGAAAGTGAAATCATGTCATTTGGATACCTGTAGCTCCCTCGGTAATAATTTTAGTGGACTGTGTACATAGAGTGCCCTTGGCACAAAATAATTAATTTAGGGAGTTCTACAACTCCAAATAGGTTGAGATTTTAAACATGCATGTGTCATGCCCAAATGCAGCCCCTGACCAAAAATGAGAATTTTTGGATAATCTTTTCTATAGTTTTGGTAATAATTTAATTATTCATGCATGGAGAAATTAAGTGGGTATAAGATCCTTAAAGACCTCAAGTCTTTGGTGGGGGATCCATTAGGCCATGATATGGCTCTAGTAAAAATCCCAGACAATTTTGGCATGTGCATGATTGGGATTTTTCTCATGCATGCAAAATAGTGCATGGAAAAAATGGGGTGCATTTAGCATAAAAGTGGAATTTGATGGATCGATCTCTCTCTAATGGCTCACTACTTGACAATGAGATATTGTCCATGCATATGATATGACTAAATGCATCACTTTTGGGTATGTTGGAAATTTTTGGGGCTCATAGTTTCTAGGTTGTTTAATATTTCCGCTTTAGGCACCATTTTAATTATATATATAGGTACTTGTTATGTTAAACAATCTTGTACAACACTTGTATATAAATTCCACCTAGGTAATGTTCACTTCTGGAGTTAGTGATCAACATAAGCATTGTAGATCTTGAAGTCACCTTTAAAATGCCACTGATTTCATGCCATTTGGATAAGTGTAGCTCTTTCTATATCATTTTTGGTGTGGCATGTCTATAATAGAGTTTTGCTTTGTTAAACATTTGTACAACACTTACATATTGAATTCACCTAGGTTAGACACATTTCTGGAGAAAATGATCAACATGAATATTGTAGCCCTTTAGGTTACCTTCAAAATGCCACTAATTTCATGCCATTTGGATAAGTGTAGCTCTTTCTATATCATTTTTGGTGTGGCATGTCTATAATAGTGTTTTGCTGTGTTAAACATTTGTGCAGCACTTACATGCATATTGAATTCACCTAGGTTAGACTCATTTCTGGAGAAAATGATCAACATGAATATTGAAGCCCTTTAGGTTACCTTCCAAATGCCACTGATTTCATGCCATTTGGATAAGTGTAGCTCTTTCTATATCATTTTTGGTGTGGCATGTCTATAATAGTGTTTTGTTGTGTTAAACATTTGTACAACACTTACATATTGAATTCACCTAGGTTAGACTCATTTCTGGAGAAAATGATCAACATGAATATTGTAGCCCTTTAGGTTACCTTCAAAATGCCACTGATTTCATGCCATTTGGATAAGTGTAGCTCTTTCTATATCATTTTTTGTGTGGCATGTCTATAATAGTGTTTTGCTGTGTTAAACATTTGTACAACACTTACATATTGAATTCACCTAGGTTAGACTCATTTCTGGAGAAAATGATCAACATGAATATTGAAGCCCTTTAGATTACCTTCAAAATGCCATTGATTTCATGCCATTTGGATAAGTGTAGCTCTTTCTATATCATTTTTGGTGTGGCATGTCTATAATAGTGCTTTGTTGTGTTAAACATTTGTACAGCACTTACATATTGAATTCACCTAAGTTAGACTCATTTCTGGAGAAAATGATCAACATGAATATTGTATCCCTTTAGGTTACCTTCAAAATGCCACTGATTTCAAGCCATTTGGATAAGTGTAGCTCTTTCTACACCATTTTTGGTGAGACATGTATAAAAAAGTGTATTTTGTTAAGTTAAATAAGTGGTAACAGAACTTGCATGTTGATTTTACTTAGGTTAAGTTCACTTCTAGAGTTAGTGATCAACATAAATATTGAAGATCTTGAAGTAACCTTTAAAATGCCGCTGACTTCATGTTATTTGGCCAAGTATAACTTATTCTATACCATTTTTGGTGTGACATGTCATAATAGTGTTTAGCTATGTTAAACAATCTTGTACAGCGCTTAGATGTAAATTACACCTAGGTAATGTTCACTTCTAGAGTTAGTGATCAACATAAGTATTGTAGATCTTGACGTCACCTTTAAAATGCCACTGACGTCATGTCCTTTGGCCAAGTATAACTTATTCTATACCATTTTTGGTGTGACTTGTCTATAATAGTGTTTAGCTATGTTAAACAATCTTGTACAACACTTATATGTTAATTCCACCTAGGTTAAGTTCACTTCTGAAGTTAGTGATCAACATAAGTATTGTATACATTGAAGTTACCTTTAAGATGCCCCAGACTTCATGTCATTTGGTCAAGTACAACTCATTCTAGGCCACTTTTAGTGAGACATGTATACATGTGTAGTTTGTGCATTTAGTGATATGGACTCATGCAAATGCTTTGAAGATTTGCCCATGCCATGGTTATGATATCAACCACCTCTAGCTAAGAATCCAACTCATATGTATGAGTGGATTTCCCTGAGCTTCAAGTTGAAGTTTTGGACTTAAGAGTATAGGAAAATTGAGGTACATTTAGCAAGAAAGTAATAAATGATAAATAGAGATAAATATACCATAGTTCAATATGAGACTTAGGATCTGGTGTTTTTAGACCAATATTGTGCTATAATAATTTTCCCGGAATTTATTGAAGTCTTAACATAACACTTGTAGTGTAAACCCTTATACGCACACCAAAGGTAATAAATGATAATTAAGGGTAAATACTTCTTGGAATTAAATGAGACTTAGGATCTGGTGTATTTAGACCAGTATCATGCTATGGTAGTTTTTCCAGAATTTATTGAGGTCATAGTCTAATACCTGATGTGTAAATCCCTATTTGCACCCTATTTATGTAAAATAGAAATTATGGTTGTATAATTCTTGTAAAAATGTGAAACCTGGGGTTTGAGGTTTTTAGACCAATATTATGTTACAGTGAATTTGTCAGAATTTATGGAGATCGTTAGTTGACACTCGATGTAGAAATCTCTATTTGCACATCTCCAATTTTAATAGAAACTATGAATAAAGATTCCCTAGAAAATTTATGAAGTTATGATTTGAGGTTGTTAGATCACTACTCGTTGCAAACCTATGGTAATAATTGGAACTCATTTGGATATGATGTGATCAAGACCGCACATAGGAGTCAAATCTAGCTCAATCTTATTTTGGTCTGCGAATGGTAAAACTGACTTATAAGATTTAGACCACCACTGCCCTTCACACATAAAGTTATTAACTCTTTGAATATTATGAGGACTCAGATTATTAGGGAGAGCATCTCTAAGGCCATCTTGGGAAATAAGGATTGGGGTGCGTTTAGCAAGCTATAAGTGTATAAGTTTACAGTGGTATGAAAAGGAGGTTAGACCTCATCAAGGGCCCCACACACAACTCATCTGTATTAAATGATTATACGGGAGTAAAAATACCCTTAGCCGGGTGAGCCATTTTAAGGTAAATACTCAAGAGAGAAGTCGAGAAATATCTAAGGCGAACCCTGGATTAAGGATGACGAAGAATAGGAATGTGGGTCCAAGAAAGGTTGAGAATGCTAATTGAATGTGTGCAGTTCCTCGGTGAAGAAGGGAACTCGAGCTTAGAATGTGGAGACAGGAGAGTCAGCACCCGGTCACAATTGGTGGTGTTGGAGTTCGAAAGAACTCCCCCACTCCTAGGAGCCAAGCTTAACTCATCTTATAGATTTAATGTAATTGGAGAGGATAATGGGGATCAAGTAAAAAGGGGTAGATACCCACAAGATTAAGTGCCTTGGGAAGAGGAAGTTCGGGGTGTCAGCCCGCCACACTTCCCAGTACCGCTGCGAGCCCCTCACCGGGTAACCCTTCAAAAGTCCAAGGCTAACCATAAGCTTCTAAGATCCACTAAATCATAAACAAGACTAGTTAAGTAGGAGAACTTGACAAGTTATCTTTCATCCCAAACTGGATCGGGTTATAAGGAAGGACTAGGATAGTCCTGCGAGCGGTAGGCTCGGGTTATAAGGAAGGACTGGGATAGTCCAGCGAGCGGTAGGATCGGGTTATAAGGAAGGACTGCGATAGTCCTGCGAGCGGTAGGCTCGTAGTTTAAATATAAGACTAGTGTAGTCTAGCGAGCGGTAGACTCATAGTTTAAATATAAGACTAGTGTAGTCTACCGAGCGGTAGGCTCGTAGTTTAAATATAAGACTAGTGTAGTCTAGCGAGCGGTAGGCTCGTAGTTCAATTATAAGACTGGTATAGTCTGACGAGCGGTAGGCTCTACTTTATAATTGTTGATATAGAATTGCGAGCTGGAGGCCCGGTAGTAAATGGATAATACTTGTTGCTTGTGTATAAGATGTGGTGGGTCTTCGGTTCTGTCTTAGTCGTCACACCGACAGCAGTTCGTTGACTCGGCAGTGCTAGAGGTTTTATTGGGGCCAGGTTGTTTTTCTGCGCGTCTGATGAGACGAATTCCCTTATCCCTGCCTGGCCATTTCAGTTTAGTACGCAGGAGCTCGTGAGTACCGGGTACCGGTATCACATCGTACGTTTGGGCCTAGGTCCGGTAGTGTGACTTACCCACCTAGGTGAGGAGACGCCCGCTCCTCTATCACCGTTTGACCACGACGGGAGGTGCCCGAGAGGTTAGCTACCTCCGAAAAGTGGGAACTAAAGGTCTGTACGTACAGAGTCGTGTGGGTGAGTTGCATGTGTATGAACTAATAATACAAACATTGCATCATTGCATTGCACATCATAGCATAACATTTCTGCACAAACAGAGACCTCATCGTATAAATTAGTGTGGGCTCTTTTATACGATGAGTTTACTTCTTGCCAGATCCCTTAGCTTATGTGCTTATGCGTGTGCATATAACTTAAGGTTACTTTCGTAGCTGCTCTTATTTCTTATACCTGCTCTTTTACTTATACCGCTCTTTATTTATTGCTTATATACATACTCCTGCTAGAGTAGAGATGTTTCATTACTTGTTTAGTATCTTTATACTTGCTAGTCTCTCCGCTGTCACCTGCTTTTGATTTACCCTTTGATGTCCTCCGCTTCCTCCTCCCGCACGGTGCCTAGGAGTCGCGGGGGGAGGGGATGGGGAATTTGTCTTAGTCTTTTGACTAACGGTCGGTGGACCACATCATTTTAGGGAGGATGCGCCGGAGCAGCAGGACTACGCTCAGGAGACAGGTTAGGGGAACATGATGAAGTAATGTAGCATCTACCCATTGTTGCAGCAGCAGCTACAGACACATGACGACGAGACGAAGAGCAGCTTCCGCTCAGCACCACTAATCAATGACAGGATGACAAGATCGATAGCTTCCGCGTAATTGTAGTGTGAGAGAGATTTGCTTACTTTATTTATTTTGAACATGTACCGGGCATAAGCCCTTACTCTCTTTCCTTTTGTACTCATTTTTGGACTTGTATACATTTTGATATATATGCAGATGTCTGATTGTGGACTTAGTTTGTCTTTCTTCTTATCTCTTGTTGGCCTAGTTGATCGTTCTTGCCGGCAGGATCGGCGTCTTGCGGAGGTGACTAACTTGTGTGTTAGCATCACCGTAAGGCGGCAGTTCTGGGCATAAGATCCGGGAACTCTCCTGGTGCGGTAGAGGGATCTTACAACTGGTAAGCTTTCCATCTCCAGTAAATGATCATTCTCCTTTCTAATCATTTTTTATTGTTTCTTATAATTTTTTTAGTTCGATTGTAGGTGAATTGCTATATGCCAATTTTGCCAATATTTGGCTTTCGTGACTTTCACAATGGATTTATGTTTCAATAATCAAAGCATTGATTGATTTTCTTTTAAGGATTCTTCACAGCATTTTCAACCATTCTAATGGGAAATTTTGGACCTTCAATGATCTTATGATCTGGAGGGTTTTCAGTATTCATTGATATCTAAATTTCTTCTCTTTGTTTGGATTGAAGTACATCAATTTTGATACTCATATTAAGGATTTAAATAGCTCAATTTTAACAAATCCACTGAAGAATGAGTAATTTCTATGGTCTCATGCTGATGAGTTTCTCAAAATTTATATTGCAAGCAACCTCAATGGATGGGCAGCATTGCATGAATTAACTGATGACAAGCCTCATGAGCACAGGGAAAGCCGCTTTTATCAATGACTTTAAGGGTTGAAAACTTGAAATAATATTAAGTTTCTTATTTTGATAACTCTTTTTTTACTATTTCATTTTAAACACTACTCATGTAGCACATCAGACATGTCATTATTCAGACATTCTCTATAGGTTGTACGTTCTCTCATTTCTTCAATATTGATTAGTCATACATGTACTTCAACATTTAATAGGTTGTATGTTCTAGTTGAATATTGAAAATGTGCCTAATGTGGAACACCTATTATATTATTCGACAATTTTTTATTTGTTAAGCATTGTAAATGTATTTGTTTATTCTGCGTATGTTAATTGATTTAGAAATTTGTTGATTTGAATATGAAATTAACTAGCATGATATTTATTGCTTTAGAGTTTTTTTCCTGTTCCATTTGGGCAATACAAATGATCAAAAATAATTAGATTCTATTGTACTTAAATAAAAAACAGTAGGATTGCAAGGTCTGATCATATTTATTTGTTAGGGTTGAAGCTCTTCTCCTATAAAAATTAATTGAAATCTAACCACTGCTCTTCTTCTGTGAAAGATTTCTTTATTTTGACTTCTCTAGATATTGCAAAATTGATAACCATACAGCAGAAAATACAGATTCGCGAGACTCCAGGTATTGTTTGAGATCTCTTCCTTATATGAAAGAGTTAAAATGAGAAGCATGTCAAAGTTTTTCATGTTGGTGTCCAACAAGTTGAAGGAGCATTGGATTTGTTTTGTTTAATAATGTAAAATAATTTTTGTTCGCCTTTCAATGACATTCTAAGTTTTAGACCTGCAATATTTATAATAAAACTATGAAGTTA
Source organism: Dactylorhiza incarnata (assembly GCA_033032865.1). Lineage (NCBI taxonomy): Eukaryota > Viridiplantae > Streptophyta > Magnoliopsida > Asparagales > Orchidaceae > Dactylorhiza > Dactylorhiza incarnata. The sequence goes on along the minus strand of JAWHQI010000133.1, from coordinate 3,795,055 downwards.
CTTAAAAATCAAGTTACAGGGGCAAATAATTCCTTTCTGCCAATCAACTTAATTTAGCTAATGTTATTAATTTGTTGTGCATACTAATGTTGTTAATTTCGTTATTTGGATTATGGGTTGTTGGAGATAGGAATTAGGTGTTAATATGATTTAGATAATTTTCGGTAAATGGCTGTCGAGAACATATCAACATTTTTTGTTTTCAGTAATATTTAATAATCAAGACTTAATGTGTATGCTAGGAGGAGATATTGATTGATTAGTTCTTGCATGTGATTAGCTGTGTAGATATTTACATCATTGAGTGTTATATGTGTTTTTTTTATCATTGAATGTTACATATTTTCTATACATTTAAAGGGTTCTATCCAAATTGTAGACCACTAGCAGGGTGGAGAATCTGGGGCTTCAAACATTGACAATTGGTAGTTTTGAATTGTTATGGTGGTTGATATCTTTTGTTGAAACAAACTTTAAACAACTACTTGAAAAGTATATCATTATTGCTACACTTTTAATCTATATGCATTTAATTTATAATGATTTTTTTAAAATTAGGCACACTTGAACACGGATCTAAGGGAAAGCCGCCCACAACAAATGTCTATATACTTCATAATTATTGATAGACGGATGATATACATAGGCATTTTACAATGTGATGATCTTTTATTGAACCTAATTAATTAGTTGTACTGTCATTTCCAGCATCATCACAAGTAGCATGCCCATATTGTTTTTGTTTGTTTGTTGTAATTGTCAATGGATGCTCTGTAGGTGAATCCATATGACTGCCTTTTGAACTGGGTAACAATCTGCTCCTCTCCCTTTCTCTCAATCAATTTATAGTTTACAGGTCAATATGTGATGATTTTGTAGATACTACATTGTTGAGTAATATCTATTTAATATGTAGTTATCCGATTATATAACTGTTGTTGTATATTTGGTATAAAAATATGAACAAACACAATGATCCATTCATGCATTTAGGTACAATGAATTTGCCCTCCGCCGATTGTCCCCCCCCCCCCCCCCCCCCCCCGATTGCCGCCGCCCATGACCAATGCCCCCACCCCAAACGACCAATGTCGCCGTCCACGACCAATTTCGCCTCCCGCGACCAATGTCGCCTCCCGCGACCAATGTCTGAATGCTTATGTTGAATTGGAAGGGAACCATTTTGCACAATAGATTACTATATATGATTTTTTTCCTAAACACGGACTCAGTGTTACTACTATGATGTTTTGTTTCCATCTTTGAAGGGTTTGCCTCAAGTTCTGCTATCCTAGATAGAATAAGTAAGAATTTTTTTTTGGTGAGAAACTCCCACCTAATAATAGGTGCGTGTGTAAGTAGTTTCCTTATACACGGAAGCGGGACCCACGCCATTTCGAAATATTTCGCGGCCAAACCCAAACCTCGCGGTCTTTCTGTCGTCATTCTCGCGCTGCAATAGCAGTTTCCTCCTCCTCCAAACGTCGTCGTCCTCGTGCGCCACCCTAATACCAGTTTCCTGCTCCTCCAAACGTCGGCGACATGTCGCATTGAAGTTCTCCGGCGTTCAAAGTCAAAAGCGTGACGACGGGAGGCGGTATTCGACGGGAGAAGTCGTTTAAAGTCGAAAGCGTGCCAACGACAGGCGGTATTCGATGGCAGAAGTTGTTCGACTGGAGGAGGTTGCCTTATAGAAATTTCAGATCTGAAATCTAAGATTATGGATCATGTCTCTAACTTGGTATGTTAAAATGCTTTCCTTGAACAGCCAATTTATACTACCGTATTTTATATAATAATTGTAGTTTTTTTGAAGAAATACTGCTCTTTCTTGAATGCTTTCCTTGAACAACCAATTTATACTATCCATTTTTTAAGGATTTCTATGTCTACTATTTCTGTAACTTGGTATGTCAGAATGCTTTCTTGAACAACCAATTCTTCAGTAAATTATAACAGTATTATTGGAGAAATACGTTTGCTTTTCCCTGTATAAAAGTACACAATATATAAAATACTGCCGTATTTTACATAATAATTGTAGTATTATTGAAGAAATAACGCTGCAATTGCAGTATTCTTGTAGAATTATTGTTTTATATGGTTTTCTATGCCTACTATTATTGTAATAATTGTAGTATTCTTGGAGAAATACTGCTCTACCTCTGTAAATATCATTTGTCTTTGGACTGTAGTATTATTGCAGCAAATTTTTTTGGTTTAATGTAGCAAAGCTATGGAATCAACACTGCCCCATTTTATATACTTAATTCTGATGAAGAACCAACACATTTGCCACCTAACAAAGTAGATCAGTCTTTCAACGCGGTATGTTATCACACTTTTCTAATGAACTTTAGATAGGTTTTCTATTTATTACTGTAAGCATAAAATATTTACATGTATTCTTCAATACAGGGAATAAATGTACGCGAGGATTCACCCATTTATAATATAATTCAGTCTGATGAAGAGGCAGGAAATGTACAGTCACAGCAAGTTGATGATGCTTGTAACTCAGTATGTTCTGACCATATATTTATAAAAATATCTACGATCACCAGTATGTTAGTCTTGTTAAATTTTGTAATAATGGCTAACTGTAATAAATTTTATTGCTTCAATGCATGGAACCAAGGAGGCAACAGTATTCCACACAGTTCATTCAGAAGAAGAGGCCTACAAAATGTACGCCGAGTATGCTCGAAATTTGGGTTTTGGTATCCGAAAACAACATATTTATTATTGACACTACATTGAATGACTGTGATTCAAATTTGATTTATACAAATCAAATTATGCGATACACTTATGATTTGTGTAATCGTATTACAAATTGCCAAAGAACATCTAATTAATGTGATAAATGATGTGGGTAAAACTCTAGAGGAAATGGTGGATCATGATGAGATGATTAACAAGGGAATCCTTACCTCAAATTACCAAGGTGCATACTTTGTCAAGGATCCAGGTTCTAGGCGACCTAAAGGGAGGCCTAATACTCGCTTGAAGAATTTTTTCGAGACGTCTTTGAAAAAAACAAGTAATTTTTCCTACATTTTTTTTTCAAATTCAATGTTATGATTAGGTGCCTTACGTTTTAAATTTTCATACAGAGCGGAGTCGACATTCAAAGAATAAAGGACCCATGAGAGTTGAAGATCATGAATTACAGGGGGACCAAAATTTCGCGGACTCTAATTCGCTAGCAACACCAGCTTTGGTGGACGAAACTAATGATTTTTTGATTAATGATGATTTTAGTATTAATATTCCTTTGCAATTTTAATTTATTACTGTTTTGTTTAAGTACTTAAAGCAGTAGACAGTATTACTGAAGAATGTTATATTAATATCTCTATTATGTTGGCTACTTTTGGCAGTGATTCACAAACACTGTCAATATAATACTGTCTATAGAGCAATAATACAGTCTGACATAGATCAGTCACTCGAGTTATATTGTACACAAATACTGTCAGTAATACTGTCAATTATGGATTATAATGTAATTAAATAAGTGTAGAAGATACCAATATACTAACAGTATTTGTAATATACTTTAGTATATAAGTGTAGTTGATACCAATATACTGACAGTATTTCTAATATACTATCAGTATATTAGTGTCTCCTACTCTTATATATTGTCATAAATTATACTGTGAAGATTGTGATATAATTAATACTGTGAAGATTGTGAAAAACTGTCTGTACATCACAGTGTTAGTAATCACGTCCAATATATTGTCAGTATATTTTGTTTGTTCAGCTCTAATATACTCTCATTATTAATACTGTAAAGAATGTGATAAATTATATATATTTTCACCGAATTTACGAAAAATTAACATTATTTATGGTAAACGTATCATATTAATTATGGATTATACTGTCAATATATTAGTGTAGAAGATACCAATATACTGACAGTATTTGTAATAAACAAATCTATTTGTCCATATACTGTGAAGAATGTGATAAATTTTATCTATTTTCACCGAATTTACATAAAAATGACAGTATTTTTGGTACACATATCATATTCATGTAGAAGATACATTTGTGTTGATAGTATCAACACAGTAGTTCAAAGCTAACTATATCAAAATTAATAAATATATAAAATCATAACATTAAAGACATTGTTCAAATATGTAGCAAAATTGTAATTGTTCGAGACAAACCACAAACCTAGATATAACAACAATATTTATGTCTCAATTCATTCTAAAATGAAGTAGTGATAAGTCAGATCTTCAACCTCCCTATAGATCTTCAAATTAACAGAATGACTCGATGATATCAGCCGCTATTTCTGCCCGATAGGCTGGCATTTTTTTGTGCCAAATTTTGTTTCTTTTCCAGCAAATATTCCGCCTACTAACGATAATTTTCATATACATCAAAACAAAAACTCCGCAGTCATTACCATTATCTTGTGTTGGAACTCCAGAGATAGGCTGGATAGGCCAATGAATAACATTTTCCGGTAGGCATTCTCCAACATCATCATACAGTAATTGAAGCTTCAAAAAAAAATTATTCTGTTAAAAAAAGTAGAGTTACAAATAACCAAATTGGTAATTATAGACAGTTCATTGTTACCACTATGTCCACGGTCCTCAAATGCCTTCCGTCAGGCAACGAGTCATAAAACTCCCAAATTCCTTTCTTCATGTTGCCAACAAGTAATGCCCAGTGGGAATCAACATGAATAGGTATAAGCAGCAGATCCGAGTATTTAACAGTATCAGATGTAATGTGGCCTGTTAACATTTGGGTATTCTTCACTGAAGCCTTTTTATATTGCTGCAAGTTTGGTATGAATACTGTCAGTTTAATCAGTATTAGTTCAAAAACTGTTTAATATTAGTGTTTCCGACAGTATTAATAACAAAATCATAGAAAGAAATAAGCAAAATAAAAATTTCATAATGAATCAAAAACCTTCCATTCCTATTGGAATAAATACTGTTAGATATAACAGTATTACTGAAAATACTGTTACATATTACAGTATTTATGACAAAAAACAATATAACACTACATTGTTGTAATAGAAATTTATATTACGGCGGCTTATTAGTATTTAGCAAAGTAGAAAAATTTATATTAGACAGCAATTTTACAATTTCATATACATGCTAAAACATTACAATCCAATAGGTATAAATACTGACAGTTTAATCAGTACTAGTTCAACAACTTTTTAATATTACAGTATTTTCGATAGGATATTAGTAACAATATCATATAAGGAAAAAAACCACATAACAATCTAATATAAATCCAAAACCTTCTAATCCAATAGGAAATAATAGTGTAATTTGTAACAGTATTACTGAAAATACTGTTACAAATTACAGTATTTATGAGAAAATACTGTATTGCTTATTAACACAAATAAGGACATTACAAAATTTCATTGTACTATGGTTTAATTCATATGTACTTACGGCATGATTTGGGGAAATGTAAGGAAATGACTTCACCAAATGTGGATGTAGTGCATTTTGCTTGACCAACACGAAACTATATGCATCTAAATGTATATCACTGAGCCACCCACTACCAAGTAGTTCTTCTATATCGGATCGACGCATACTCACATTTCCTTGCTCGAACACAATGTCAGAACTACAAAAAAATATCGCAAAAATTTTTAGGTTGTCCATATATTATTGATTAGATTTACTAAAAAAAATTTACTAGAAGAATACCTATCTTTGAATTTGACCATAAATCGGTCTATTACTGTCCGAACCTTTGCTGAAATCATATGTCTACCTGGAAATAGATATCCATTTACAGATGGAGAAAATATAACTTTTTTTGCCTTTTTGGACGCTGTTTAATTGCTTTAATCAAACTAGTTCTCTCAACAGTTTCTGGATTTTTCAAAGTATGCGGAGATGCTAAAAATTGAAGCGATGATAATGGGGTTGCAATCACTAATTGCCCATCAGGTGATGGTTCACGACCTGATGTTGGATTTAAAGGAGAGGTATGTTTTGAAGCCAACACATCAATCCTTTCATCGCAGTAACGACGCAATTTCAACACTTCTTCATCCACATATTGACGGACTTCAACTATGCATTGCTGTATTCTAGAATCCATTTCTAAAATTGTTTTCTTGGACTCTCTATCAAAAGCCTTCTCCATTTCTTTCCTCTTTAATTCTTGACTTTCCTTCTTATTCAATTCCTTTCTTCTTACCTGACTTTTGGTTAATTTACTACCCCCCACATCCTTAATTTTCTGTAATCTACTACTAACAAACCTCATTATATGCTTCTCAATACCATCCTTCTTTTCCACCTCCTCCTCTTCCACCTCCTCTGCCCCCTCTTCTTCTTTTGAAATACTCTCGAAATCTGATATTTCTTCTTCTTCAACTCCAAGAAGGTTCTCCTCAGACGGGAGAATATTCTCAAATACGCTACAAACCTACCAACAAATTGTCACAATTAAATGGAATTCTATTGAAAAGGTTAATGTGAAATGTGAAAACACTAACCTTACGAGTACCACTTAGATTCAACTTTAATGATAAACAGTACTTAGTAGAAAAGCTCGTCTTAGAAGACCACCGGGAGAGTCGGGGTGTAGCTAAGGGATCAAAACTTTCTGTAACCTTTGTTATCTCTAGGAACCATGCCTAACCAAAATAATTGTAAATAAGGATATTATTATTCATTTTTATAAAATTTGAATAATAATCAAGATTCAAATACATACCAAGAGCAACACAGAACATCCCTCCAAGTATCATATACTATCTTCTGTAGCTTTTGTACATGCTTTTCTACTTAACAGTGAGAACTGGGCTTGCATAAATTTTTGCACTGTCTTCGGCCAGTTGTATCTTACAAATTGTTCAAGTCCACCAAAGTTTTGTATACAACTCGGTATTTTAAAAATTTTTAGCGGAAAAAAGAACTTGCAAATTACATACTTAACCAAAGTGTCAACTCTCCTCTTCTCTACATCTTCTGACCATTCTTATGCAGCTAGCATATCAATCTCTTCAATTAAATCCTTCCGAAGGAAGAAAAAGGACGTCTTTGAAAATCAAACTCCACCCCCCCCCCCCCCCGATTCGGCATTCCTAACAACAATGCTACATGATTTGGTTTGAACTTTACGTAAACCTTTCCAAGAAGGAAAGCTTGGTTCTTGGTTGAGTAGGATTTCATCAAGGTGGTGAGTAGTGGGATGTTCTGCTTTAGGTCTGGTATGGAAAACTATTGTAAAATGCCTGCTTGACGAAGTTCTGTCTTAGATCTCTCAGTAATTACATCTAGTAGTGGCTTCTCACGTTCTTTGAACGAAGAGACACCACATCTATAATTAAGAGTTTGGGAACGACTCATCTGCAAATAAAATTTACACATCTTTCTATTAATGTTTTGCAATTCAGAGGTACGTCCAAAGATTAATCAGCAAAAATAAGGCAATATTTATGAAGTTACCTTACACAGTATTGACAGTATTAACAGTATTTTAATTGACAGTATTTTGCAAGTAGACAACAATACGACAGTATTTTATTGACAGTAGGCAACAATACAACAGTATTAACTGCAAGTATGCAACAATACATCAGTATTTTATTGACAGTAGGCAACAATACGACAGTATTTTGGAAGTTACCTTATCCCAAAACCAGTTGTTAGGTTGCAGTTTCAGTTATGCACCAGTTAAACCCCAGTATAACAATACGACAATATTAACTGCAAGTAGGCAACAATACGACAGTATTAACTGCAAGTATGCAACAATACGACAGTATTTTGGAACTTACCTTGTCGTCGGAGTAAATGAAGCCGGAGTATTTTGTAATTTCCTACATTATATACCTAATACAAAGTTAATTACGAGGGATTCAAAGATTTTTGAATAGGAAGAAGTTGCAGAGCATCTAGGGCACATCACGGTAGGTAGGTTAATGTATAATGCCAAAGAAAACATACCAAGAGACCTTCGCCTAGTAATGTTCCTTCTTAATTCGGCGTCGCCGTTTAGGGAGATGAGTTTTAATACTTTTCGCCGGAGTAAATGAAGCCGCTTATCCAGAAGGAAGAGGAAGCGTCGTCGATATCGCCGTCGTCGGGGAGGATTTTTGAGTCGTGCGCGAGAAGATTTCGAAATGGCGTGGGTCCCGCTCCGTGTAAAATGAAACTACTTACACACGCACCTATTATTAGGTGGGAGTTTCTCACCAAATTTTTTTTCAATAAGTAATTGGTGGTCTTGCATGCTTGATGTCAGAAGTCCTGCACACATTTACTGAATTTATCTCACAATTGTTGTATGATTAAAGGTTCAACCAAGCAAAATGCTCTTATAGTTTTTGTTCAAATATTTATGCAGATTAGGTCTGCCTTGGTCTACAAACTATATTCATCATTTAGGCGCTGCCCATCAAAGATAAGTAATATGTTATGAAATTGGATCGAGACCGCGACTTCGAATCGCCGCAGACAGCGCAACGGAATACGAGCCGAGCAATAACAATAGCGCGCAAAAATAAAATACAGAGAAATTTCAAGCACACACAAACAACACAAAATATACATTAATGATAGCAACCCGAATATATCAATATATATATAGAGGAGGAGGAATCAAAAGTTTCCTAAGACTGTAGCCACGCCATTAATGGCGATCCTAGAGACCTCCCAGAACTGAAATAGGACCATCAATGGAGGTCCGAGAATCAAGGGCGGCGGCACACGTCTAACAGTAATATTCAACAATTATACTTTCATATTTTGCCACGCATTTCAATTTTCAAGGATTTTAACTATAAGTTGTATTGGCTAGAGGTAATGCATTCATCTAAATTTTTCTTAGCATTTTGTGAAATGATTTAGCATTTCTTTTGGATGTGCTCCGTTTCCAACTACTTTCGGGGCATCCCAGTCTATCCGATATAGACTCGAGTTCGAGCTCGAGTTTGAGATTTTTGCCAAGCTCGACTCGTTTACACCCCTAGTCTATCGATATTCTATATCTCATATTTGCAGACAGCAGATTTTGACTCCGCCATTGATGGACTGCCATTGATCTCCATCTACATCTCAAAGTCAATCATCTGGATCTCCATCGCAGATCTCAAAGTTGACTCCATCCCAATCTTCAGTTTTATCATCTTCATTCCGGCAAGGCATCCCAGGATTCGCCGACTAGGATTCACCGACGACGGAGAATCGTCGCACCGGGAATCGTCGCCGACCCAGCGAGCGTCAAAGGGCATCCCAGGCCTCGACAATCATCGGTTAGGTCTCAGTCGATTTATTCCCCGTCGAGGGATTACATGTTCTCAAAGCCGGATCTTTCCTCGAAGAATCTCTGTCGTTCGATGTTCATATTTGGCTTCACCGACAACAGGTCGAAATTTATTAAGATTCATTTACAGCAATGGACGCATGGTCAAGATTTTTTTAGTTGCTATCTTGCTCGGCTTCTCCTCCGTTCGACTCTCTACTAGACGCCTGCTCTGACGAGTTCCAGATGAAAGAAGAGGTCGGTCCGTCAGAAAATTTATTTACCCGCTCCCGTTGCATGAATTTGAGGTTAATGTTGATGACCTAACCTGGAGCACGCCGATGGACTACAGAAGTCAACAACAGCTGCGGATAAAGCCTTCCTCAATCAGCACCTGTCTATATAATATCTCCAGCTGTAATTAGATGTATATCCTGTATTAGTTTGTTTAAGATAGATGGATCACTATAGAAAGTGATGGGCTGTAAAGGTAGTACCTTTGGGCTGCCTATATATATGTCTTGCTTGTAAAAACTTAAACTTACTAGAAATATATAAAACTTTGTGATACCAATATCTTGGTTGGGAGCTTATTCTTCTCCTCAGTCCTGTGTTTTATTAACTGAATAACATTGGTATCAGAGCATCTTCGATCTTTGTTTAGGAACATCATCGGAGGTAAACTCTCATGACTTCCTCTAGTACTTTTTCTATTTCCCAAACATCCATTCCTGTTTTCAATGGAGAGAAATACAACTATTGGAGTATACACATGAAGGTTGTCTTTACCTCTCAAGGCTTATGGGACATAGTGCTAAAAGGACCATCTCCTACACCTGTCCAGCCTTCTGAAACAAGTAAAGAAAAAGCAACAACACCAACTACTAATGAATTACAAAGAGATGCCCGGGCTATATGTCTCATTTACCAAGGTGTATCAGATACTATCTTCCCTCGCATAATGGGAGCTCAAACGGCCAAAGCAGCTTGGGACACCCTCCGAGAGGAATTTATTGGTGATGCAAAAGTCATAGACCTAAAATTACAAAATGCTTGGAGAGATTTTGAGAATCTTTCAATGAAATCAGGAGAACGTGTAGAGGCACTGTTGGCAAGAACTCTACATATCATTAATCAGATTCGTAGTTATGGGGATACAATAGAAGATAGGAAAATTGTACCCAAATTACTACGTAGTTTGCCTTCCACTTTCTACCCTGAAGTTACTGCAATAGAAGAGTCTAAAGACTTAAGGACTCTGTCTCTAACAACCCTTATGGGGTCCTTAACACTTCATGAAGAGAGACTGAGGCATACAACTCAGCCTCTAGATCAGGCTTTTCAAGCAAAACTACAGCTCTCCTCACAACAATTAAGAAAGGGAAAGAAAGGCCCTCCATTTCAAACTACAAACTTCCAGCCAAAGCAAGGTTATGGTGCAAAGTGGGACTCGGAAAGAACTAAAACCAAAGTAGTGTCAAATAATAACCCAGAAAAGGCACGAGGACCTGAGGAACAGTTTTGCATCATTTGCAAAAAAAACAATCACAACTCTAGAGATTGTTTCTTCAGATGTAAAACCTGCCGGATACCAAATCATTCAGCACAACATTGTTGGCATAAAGGGAAGGAAGAAGTTAAACTTTCTGAAATTGAGCAAACTAACATGGAAGATATGTTCTATACCTCCACCTCTCCTCAGAAAATAAAAACTGATACGTGGTTTGTGGATAGTGGCTGCTCATGCCATATGACAAATACCAAAGCAAACTTCATTAAACTTGATGAGACAGCCAAAGCCCAAGTGCAACTAGGAAATGGTGTGGTTGCCTGCATTGAAGGTAAAGGAACAATTGCTTTTCAAATTGATACAGGTGAGACAAAACACATAGCCGATGTATGTTATGTACCAACTTTAACTCAAAATCTGTTAAGTGTTGGACAGCTAGTACAAAAAGGTTATACTCTCACCTTTAATACACTTGGACGGCATATTTGGCATGAAACCTCAGGTGTCCTACTTGGCTCAGCTACGGTTACAAATAACCGCTTATTTACTTTCAACTTATCAAGCTTAAAGCAACAAACCTTTCTCTGCCAACAACAAGCGCAAGTTCCATCTATTATTCTCTGGCATCATCGCCTTGGACACCTTCATTGGCAAGCCCTTCAACTGATGAAACAGAAAGCATTAGTTATTGGTCTTCCAACATTTAAGGAACAAGATATTATATTCTGTGAAGAGTGTGCTTATGGGAAACACACACACTTCCATTTCCTCACACTGCTGCTGCTAGATCTCATCAGCCTTTGGAGTTGATACATGGAGACCTCTGGGGCCCTGCTCCAACTCTTTCAATTGGAGGTAAAGCATATTATTTATTATTAGTTGATGACTATAGTAGATATATGTGGTTATATCATCTCTCCTCCAAAGCTGAAGCCTTTCAAACATTCCAAACTTTCAAGAAAGCCATTGAATTAGAACTGGGATTAAAGATTAAACCTCTAAGAACAGATCGAGGTGGTGAATTCACCTCAAATATGTTTATGCAATTTTGTAAAGATGCAGGAATTAAGAGAGAGCTGACAGCACCTTACTCACCTCAGCAAAATGGTGTGGTAGAGAGAAGAAACCGCACCATCTTAGAAATGACAAGAGCCTTACTGCATGGTAAGCAACTACCAAAGAATTATTGGGCAGAGGCTACTCAAACAGCAGTTTACCTGCTTAATCGTGTACCTTCTAAACCTCTCTGAAACAATACTCCCTACTTCCTGTTAAAACAAAGAAAGCCCTCTGTAGAACATCTGAAAGTCTTTGGATGTGTAGCCTATGCACTGACAGCCTCACAACAAAGAGATAAGCTTGATAGAAAGAGCAACAAATGCATATTTATAGGCTATAGTGAACATTCTAAAGCCTATCGTCTTTATGATCCAATTGCCAAACGTTTAATTATATCTAGAAATGTATTATTTGCTGAAAATGCAGCTTGGCAATGGGAATCAGAAAATCGTGAGCATAATCAATCATCAGTAATGGTTGAGCATATCTATAGCCCCATCCAGATCACTAATAAAGATCAAGAGGAACCCATGCCTACTGAACAGATTGCTTCTGCATCAAGTTGAAGCTCATCTTCATCATCTCCCGTAAGAACTCGCAGCATGGATGACATTTACCAAGCTACAGAAATTGCTTTTCTAACAGCCACTCCTCTTACATATCAAGAAGCTTGTACTGACCCCATATGGAAAGCTGCCATGAATGAAGAATGGGACACAATTCAGAAAAATAACACTTGGACTCTAGTGGATCTTCCGGCCAACAAAACCCCTATTGGACTCAAGTGGTTATTTAAAACCAAATACACAGAAACCGGTGAGATATTTAAACACAAAGCTCGCTTAGTGGCCAAGGGATACTCACAGAAACCAGGAGAAGACTTTGATGATACGTTTGCCCCTGTAGCCCGTATGGACACAATACGATTGGTACTAGCATATGCTGCTCAAAACAAATATCCCGTATATCATCTGGATGTAAAGGCAGCATTTCTAAATGGTAAAATTAAAGAGGAACTGTATGTTGAGCAACCAATCGGATATGCCCATCAAGGTAAGGAAAAAACAAAAGTATATCGACTACAAAAGGCACTCTATGGGCTGAAACAAGCCCCAAAAGCCTGGAATGAGAATATAGATCAATACTTCCTTCTCCAAGGTTTCCATCGTTGTGCAAATGAACCTTCTTTATATACCAAATGGGAAGGAAAGAAACATATGATTATTGGTCTATATGTCGATGACATGCTGCTTACAGGAAACTCATCCAGAATGATTGAAACCTTCACAAAGCAAATGGAAGCAACATATGCCATGACAAATCTTGGCCTAATGAAATTTTTCTTGGGATTGCAAGTGCAACAGACTGATTCAGGTATGCATATCTCACAACATAAATTTACTCTGGACATTTTAAAACGTATGCAATTTGATCAGTGCAATGCAACACTTACTCCAATGCCCACAAATGAAAAATTACGAAAAGAAACTGAAGAAGAAGAGGTTGATGCTCAGCAATATAGATCCACTGTTGGATCATTAATGTACCTTACAAATACCCGCCCCGACATTGCTAATGCCGTCAATCAAGTAGCTCGCTATATGCATAAACCAACAAGAAGCCATCTGCTTGCAGTCCACCGCATATTACGATATCTAAAAGGGACCGCAGATTATGGCTTGATATACAAGCATGAGGCAGAATCAGAGTTATCTGGATACTCTGATTCAGATTGGGGTGCTAACCTAGATGATAGAAAAAGCACTAGTGGCTTCATCTTCTTCCTAGGATCAAAACCCATTGCTTGGGGTGTTCGAAAACAACCGACTGTAGCATTATCAACAACCGAAGCTGAGTACATCTCCCTCAGTTCGGCTAGCTGTGAATGCATATGGCTTATGCGCATCCTAAGTGAAATCAAAGGTATAGAAAGCCCAAAATCAACTGTCATCTACTGCGACAATACCTCCTCTATATTCCTTGCTCAAAATCCAATCACTCAAAAGAAAAGCAAGCATATTGACTTACGCTTCCATTTCATACGCGATCTTGTGGAAAAAGGAACAATCAATGTTCAGTTTTGCCCTACCGAGAAGCAGCTCGCCGATCTGTTAACAAAACCTCTTGACCGCAATCGATTTGCAAATCTACGCGCAGAAATGAGAATCGGAGCACATACGGCGTAAGAGGGGGATGATGACCTAACCTGGAGCACGCCGATGGACTACAGAAGTCAACAACAACTGCGGATAAAGCCTTCCTCAATCAGCACCTATCGATATAATATCTCCAACTGTAATTAGATGTATATCCTTTATTAGTTTGTTTAAGATAGATGGATCACTATAGAAAGTGATGGGCTGTAAAGGTAGTGCCTTTGGGCTGCCTATATATATGTCTTGCTTGTAAAAACTTAAACTTACTAGAAATATATAAAACTTTGTGATACCAATATCTTGGTTGGGAGCTTATTCTTCTCCTCAGTCCTGTGTTTTATTAACTGAATAACAAATGTTTCCTTTTTGTTGTTTCTATTTTTTATGCATCGCAGGCAACTGATTATCAGGGCGTGAAATATCAGCGCAGTGGGTTAAATCCTTTCGTGCTCGGAGGTTTTACTATACCAACAAGGTGATTTGATTGCTCTTTGGTTTTTGTTAGATTTTATAGTGAGTTTACCTCAGTTCCTGTTGGTGTTGATCTGGGATTTAAATTTCTTGATGTTAGGTCGATACCTAGAACCAGACGTTTAGTATTTTTTCCTTATATATTGAATTTTCCTATATTCCTTCAGCCAATTGGTTTCTTCATGAAGAAGAGATCGACATGCTCATCGGATCTCGTTTTTGTTGGCCTTTGCCTGCAATATATTATGCAGATTATGAAGTACTGCATATGCCTAGTAGCTAATATTATAAGTATTGTTAAGTGCTGAATGGAGGTTGAAAGTATCTAGTCGCAACCTAAATCACCTAGAGGAGGGGGGGGGGGGGGGGGGGGGGGCGAATAGGTGGATTCTATGGCTTTTTGCGGAATAAAAATATGAAGATTAAAAACACACAGAAAAGCCACCACAGCACAACACAGAGAATTTATAGTGGTTCCCCGATGTGGGTAGTCCACTTTCCCGCCTCGCCTATCTAGCACTCCAAGGCTAGATTCCGCTACTTCACCAAACTCAGATTTCGTCAAATCTTACAACTCGGAGTTCACAACTCCTACACAAACTCGGAGAACAATCTTCTCCTAGACAAACTTGGAGCAAATCACTCCTACACAAACTCGGAAGCAAGCTTCCTACAAAAAGATGAAGGGGGGGGGGGGGGGGGGGGGGGTATTATAAAACACACATAAAACTTCAAATGAAGTTCTTCAGATCTTGGAAATATAACTCTTCTTCTTGGAAAAATAAATTCAACCCTTGAATATGGAGGAAGACGAGATCTTGAAGATAATAAGGCCTTGATCTGAAAGTTGAGTCGACTGGATCAAGAAGAGAATGAATCTTTTATTTGCTTTGATCTTGTCGACTGCACTTGGCGAACAAGAATCGCAAAACACTTTCTTGTTGGAGGAGAAGAACTTGTGTGAGAAAGAATATCAGCCAACAGAACAAGACCGAAAAATCTGTATAAATTATTTGCACGATTAGCCTGTACGAAAAATCAGAGGGAATATATATCGAGAACTCCTCTTCAAAGGCTATAAACAATAAATAAGGAAAGATATTCTTCCAACGTCTGCATGAATAAATCAAGGAATAATTTTCTCCCAACGGCTCTACGCAAGATTCAAGGAAGATATTCCGTGAAGACATTAATTGAGGATCTGACAGAAATTAGAATTTCGAAACAACGCAGAGCAAATCTGTCGTCTGTTAAAATTTCGTCGAACGGAACAGCGATCGACGAACTCGCCTGAGCTTCAGTGAAACTGCGTTCGACGAAAGGCCTTTAGTTCGTCGAACGGAGCTAGAAGAACAGAGATCGACGAACTCACCTACGTTCGACGACCGGCCAATGATCTGCGTTCGACGAACGACCACTGTTCTGCATTCGACGAACGGCCACTGCTCTGCATTCGACGAACGACTACTTCCCTGCGTTCGACGAACGGCCAGTTCACTGCGTTCGACAAACTCGATGCTGCGTTCAACGAAATCCAGCTATCTCAGCGGTCGACGAAGAACAGCAATCTTAGCGGTCGACGATCCCGTCTCAGCGGTTCAACGGTCGACGAACAGATCCCGTCTCAGCGGTCGACGAAAAACTGCGTTCGACGAATTCCAGAAAACTTAGGAAAAATGTTTCTTCCATCTTAACAACAACTTCTCTTGGCTCTTCCTTTGTGTTTGAATATAAAGTGCACCCTAATAGAGAGATTCCACATGAATCAACACCTTGGTTTACACAATGAAGAGTTACATTGCATATACCTGTGGTTTATGACTCATTGAAACCTGACATTGGTTTATACTTAGTCATTTAGAATCTGCAAACACACAACTAAAAGGATATATCAAATACAACATCAATTCACCTTAGTTGAAGGGATACTTCTTCAAATCAAGGTTATTGTGGATACAATACCCAACCGAGGTGTTCCGGTTAAGAAAAAAAATCACGGTTCAGCATAGTGCAAATTACTGTTCAGCTGCATATATCCCGTGGTTGGAGCGGCTAGGAAGATAAGATAAGATAAGATAACACAAGTATAGCCAAGAGTGGAGTGAATTTTTTCGGCGCAGTGAAGAACGAACAAAGAGGCGGCTGAAATCGATAAAGCAGTCACTGTTTCCGGCGGTGCAGTAATCTGGGAACAAGGTGGGTTGTTCGAGGTCTTCTAGTGGGCTGTTCCAAGAGGGTTTCCAGCTGGCTGTTTGAGGGTTTCTAAAACCCCATTCTGCTCTCCTTCTTCTTGTGCTTGTGCTGATAAGTTATCCCTCCCTGTAATTATTTTTCCTTGGATTTTCTCCATCTATAAAGACCTCCGACCCGTCCCGTGGATGTAGGCATCGTTGCAGAACCACGTAATTTCTCGTGTTCTTGTGCCGCTAGTTTTGCATCCTAACCTTGCAGGTTTCAACTGTTTCTTCCGCTCCGACTAAACAGTCAACAATTGGTATCAGAGGGCTAGGTGAAGGCAAGGTGTTTGACAAAATTCCGTTGTGAATTCATTTGTCAAAATGTCAATGAAGGGAGGAAAAGCACATGTTGGCAAGTATGAGATCGAGAAATTCAATGGGAAGAATGATTTTGGGTATTGGCGTACTCAAATGCGGGATGTTCTGATTTCCCAGAAGTTGCACAAGTCTTTGTTGGGAAAAGCAAAGAAACCGGAGTCTATGACAGATGAAGAATGGGAAGAAATGGATCGCGAGGCATGCACATCGATTCGTCTATGTTTGGAGAGGGATGTCGTGTTCAGTATTACTGAGGAGACAACGACGGCCGGGATTTGGCTAAGGCTTGAGTCACAGTACATGACGAAGACTCTAACCAACCGACTCTACATGAAGAAGTCATTATTCAGAATGACCATGGACGAAGGTGCTTCAATCAGAGATCACATAGCAAAGTTCAAACGAGTGGTTTCAAACTTGCGGGATGTTGATGTGAGGATCGAGGATGAAGATCAAGCCCTCACTCTGTTATTCTCTCTGCCAGATTCTTATGAGAATCTTGTCCAAACCATGTTATATGGGAAGGATAGCATTACCATGGATGAAGCTACTGGTGCCCTCTTGTCAAATGAAATTTGGAAGCTAGCATCAGGTAATAGTGGTAGTGAAAATCAAGCACAAGGGTTGATGGCTAGAGGAAGATCACATGAGAAGACATTTTCATGGAAAGGCAAGTCAAAGTCAAAGTCTAGGACACCACTTGAGCGAGTTCAATGCTTCAATTGTAAAGGTTACCAACACTTCAAGAAGGACCGCACACACCCTAAAAGGAAGGCAAAAGCTAAGGGCAAGAAAGATGTCAAGAAGATAGAAGATGATGAAGCGAGCTATGCTTCATGTTCTGAGAAGGGAGATGAGTGCAACTCAGTATCGACTAAAGATTACCACATGAATGATCGATGGGTTCTTGATTCTGGTTGTTTGTATCACATGTGTCCAAAGTGGGAGTGGTTTTCTACCTATTGGGCCATAGATGGAGGTACAGTTTTGATGGGCAATAATCATGCCTGTAAAGCTGTAGGCATTGGAACAGTCAATATCAAGATGTTCGATGGGGTGGTAAGGACCCTTACTGATGTACGACACATACCTTACCTTAAGAAGAATCTTTTGTCTCTTGGTACCTTGGACTCAAACAGTTGTAAATTCATTGGAAATGGTGGAGTCTTGAAAGTTGTTCGTGGTTCCTTGGTGGTTATGAAAGGAAAACTACATGGAAATTTGTATACCTTATTGGGTGAAACTGTGACCGGTAGTGCGGCAGTGTCTGATAGCATGGATAAATCAGATAAGACAAGGCTTTGGCATATGCGTCTTGGACACATGACAACGAAAGGGCTGACTTTGTTGGGCAAGCAAGGGTTGCTGAAGGACATGGAGAAACCGAGCATGGATTTCTGTGAGCATTGTGTGTATGGAAAACAATGCAGGGTCAAGTTCAATTCGAGCAGGGCCAAGAGCAGAGGACTACTTGATTATGTGCATTCCGATGTTTGGGGGCCATCGAAGGTAGCATCAAAGGGTGGCTCCAGGTACTATGTCTCGTTTATTGATTACTTTTCCAGATACACTTGGATATACTTCATGAAGACCAAGGATGAGGTCTTCGAGTTATTTAAGAATTGGAATGCAATGGTAGAAAACAGAACAGGAAAGAAGGTGAAGACTTTGAGGTCTGACAATAGTACGAAGTATACATATGGCCCCTTCAAAAAGTACTGTGACCAGGAAGGTATCGTGAGACACTGGACAGTGCCAGGTACACCTCAACAGAACGGGGTTGCCGAAAGAACGAATCGCACCATACTTGAAAGGGCAAGATGCATGAGCTCAAATGCAGGGTTGGGAAGAGAGTGGTGGGCTGAAGCAGTTACTACGGCCGCCTACTTGATAAATCGATCCCCGCATGCATCGCTTGATGATAAGACACCTTATGAGATATGGCCAGGTAAATATTCTAATTACAGTCATCTAAAAGTCTTCGGATGCACATCATATTACCATGTCAAGGAGAATAAGCTCGACGCTAGAGGGAAAAAGGCAATCTTCTTGGGGTATGCAAGAGGTGTGAAGGGATACTGGCTTTGGTGTCTAGTGGAGAACAAGTTCGTAGTTAGCAGAGATGTCACCATTGATGAAGATTCTGTATTAGCTTCCAGCTGCATGCAAGAGGGTAAAGAGGATGATGGAGCCCAAATTGAGTCTCAGGTGATCGAGTTCGAGAAGTCTGTGAACCCTGCGGAGGTTCATGAGGTAGATCAGGAGAATGTTCAAGATTATGCTCATGTTGAAGAAGGGAAATTGGAGACTTTGGCCACTTCTAGGCCAAAAAGGGTTGCAAAGCCAGTGCACAAGTTTGGGTATGAAGAACCGTTGAAAAACTATGGGCAGTTGAACTTGGTTGCATATGCTCTCTCAACTGAAGATGACGAACCCCTCACCTTCAAGCAAGCCATCAGAAATCCTGACGGGGAGAGATGGTTGGCTGCAATGCAAGGGGAGATGGAGTCTCTCCATAAGAACTGCACATGGGAGTTAGTCTCATTGCCTAAGGGAAAGCGGGCTATTGGCTGCAAGTGGATCTACAAGAAGAAGGAGGATCTTTCAGAATCTGGTGGAGTGCGGTACAAAGCACGGTTGGTAGCAAAGGGTTTTGCACAGAAGGAAGGGGTGGACTACAATGAGATTTTCTCGCCAGTAATCAAGCATACTTCCATTCGAGTGTTGCTAGGCATTGTGGCCTACCATGATCTCGAGTTGGAGCAGCTCGATGTGATAACCGCTTTCCTGCACAGAGAACTAGAGGAGGAGATCTACATGCAACAGCCAGATGGATACAAGGTCATGGGCAAGGAAAATCATGTGTGTCGTTTGAAGAAATCTTTATACGGGCTAAAGCAATCGCCAAGGCAGTGGTATAAGAGGTTCGACACATTCATGATGGAACAAGGATACACTCGGAGTAAGTATGATTGTTTTGTATATTTTCGGAAAATTCATGCGTGCTCATTTATCTATCTCTTGCTCTACGTGGATGATATGCTTATTGCCTGCAAAAACATAGTGGAGATAGATAAGTTAAAGTATCAACTCAGCTTTGAGTTCGAGATGAAAGATATGGGAGCTGCACAAAAAATATTGGGGATGGAGATCAGAAGGAAACGACGAGAGTGAATGTTGTATCTGTCTCAGAAGGGTTATCTTCAGAAGATCATTTCTCGTTTTGGCATGGATAATGCCAAGCCCGTTTCCACTCCGTTTGCTGGGCACTTCAGGCTTTCAGCTCTGTTATCCCCAGATACCATAGAAGATAAGGCCGACATGGCGGCGACTCCTTATGCTAGTGCAGTTGGCAGCCTGATGTATGCCATGGTTTGTACACGTCCCGACATTGCACAAGCAGTCAATGTGGTGAGCAGATTTATGTCTAATCCTGGCAAACAACACTGGGAGGCCGTGAAGTGGATCCTGAAGTACTTGAAGGGAACCTTAGATATGGGACTAGTCTATGGTGGAGATGCATGTGAAGTTAGTGGTTATGTGGATTCGGACTATGCTGGTGATCTTGACAGACGGAGGTCCACTACCGGTTATGTATTTATGCTACATGGTGCACCGGTTAGTTGGAGGTCAATGCTACAGAGTACAGTTGCGCTTTCGACAACGGAGGCAGAGTATATGGCAGTGGCAGAGGCAGTGAAAGAAGCCTTATGGCTTTCAGGTTTGATAAATGATCTGGGCGTTGAACACGATGAAGTTGATCTGCATTGTGACAGTCAGAGCGCCATTCACTTGGCGAAGAATCAGGTTCATCATGCCCGTACCAAGCATATTGATGTTCGGTTCCACTTTCTGCGAGATGTGATCGACGGTGGAGATGTTGCTCTATGGAAGGTCGACACCAAGGACAATCCCGCTGACATGCTGACGAAGGTAGTTCCCCGGAGTAAGTTCCAACACTGCTTCGACTTGCTCCACATCTCTCGGTGCTGAGGAGAAGGTGGTCTGGACGGGTCGTTGTGACTTTATTGATGGAGGAGGGTACATTGGGTGCCGCATAATTTTGGGAGGGGGAAGTCTATCTTATATTCGTCTCAGCTTGACATTGTCAAGTTAAGCCGAGGTGGAGATTATTGTTAAGTGCTGAATGGAGGTGTTCCGATTAAGATAAAAAATCACGGTTCAACATAGTGCAAATTACTGTTCAGCTACATATATCCCGTGGTTGGAGCGGCTAGGAAGATAAGATAAGATAACACAAGTACAGCCAAGAGTGGAGTGAATTTTTTCGGCGCAGTGAAGAACGAACAAAGAGGTGGCTGAAATCGATAGAGCAGTCACTGTTTCCGGCGGTGCAGTAATCTGGGAACAAGGTGCGATGTTCGAGGTCTTCCAGTGGGCTGTTCCAAGAGGGTTTCCAGCGGGCTGTTTGAGGGTTTCTGAAATCCCATTCTGCTCTCCTTCTTCTTGTGCTTGTGCTGATAAGTTCTCCCTCCCTGTAATTATTTTTCTTTGGATTTTCTCCATCTATAAAGACCTCCGACCCGTCTCGTGGATGTAGGCATCGTTGCCGAACCACGTAATTTCTCGTGTTCTTGTGCGTGTGCTTGTGCTGCTAGTTTTGCATCCTAACCTTGCAGGTTTCAACTGTTTCTTCCGCTCCATCTAAACAGTCAACAATAAGAGACGATATATTTGTTTATTACCATTTTTTAGTTGGTTTGTGAAAAATATAGAGCTATGAACATCTAAATGCATGCTACCTTTAACGTCAAAAATACTGAAGGCATACTTGAGACAATCATTCTCTCTTTTGTAAGAGCTGGTGATACAACATCAAATAATGGGACAGTTTTAATGGAGTTTTTAAGTGTTTAATAATGTCTGAAAGAGCTTCTCCCACCATCAAGTCCCTAATAGAGCCTCAATCTTTACCGGACATAATATTTATATAACATTAGATTTAGATTGCTAAGTAATCTGCATACAAATTTAATACACTAAGAATAAAGTATTATTACTGAAGGCAAAACCTTGACACAGTGTCATAAATGTAGCATGTCGAATGACGAATGAGGCGTCCCCCTGAATGATGTCATCTATTTATTGCTGAAATCAGATTCCTAGCATCTATTGCCTTAATTTCTGTAATTGAGGTTTATTTTCAGATGATTTTGATAATGTGTTGCTCTGAACACTTGATGAGATATTAAAGGCGGGATTTACTTAGGTCATGGCGAGGCAAATACATTTTTTTAATTAGTAAATCTTATAAAAGAGGTTGTTGGGTTCCAATTGTTTGGTGTTCAAATTCCCCCGCCCACGACAAATGCCCATGACCAATGTCGCTGCCCCCGCCGAATGCCCCCTCCCCACGACGAATACCCCCGCCCACAACGAAAGCCCCCGCCCATGACCAATGCCCCCGCCCACAACCAATGTCGCCGCCCCCACCAAAAATCAATGCCCACCGTATGTCGCTAGCCGAATTTAGCAGCCCGCCGAATTTAGCCGCATGTTGAATGATGTCACCCCCGTTGAATGATGTCGCCTATAGAATGATGCCTCCCGCAGAATGATGCCTACCATCGAATGATGTCGATCACGAATGTTGATGCCCATTGAATGTTGACCGCCGCCACGCCGAATGTCGTCCCCCACGCCGAATGTTGAACCCACGCCGAATGTCTCCCCCCACGCCGAATGTCGCACTCCCGTGCCATAGGCCCGTGCCTTTCACTCGTGTGTGTGTGTGTGTATATATATATATATATATATATATTATAAAACAATAGTGATATTTGAAAGCACACCGGACTTTTAATCTGGACCGTTGGATGACGCTGCTTCAAAGAATAGCCATTGGATATAAAATAAGTGGCCTGCAATTATCCAAACCTCAAAAAAAAACTCCAAATCTAGAAATCCCGATCCCCCATTTCCGCAAAAATTCGCACAGGAGGGCTGCCCCTCCTCCCTCGGCCGCCGCCGGCGGCCTGACCGGCGCCCCCGACGGGTTCGCTGGCCTCTGGCGAACCCGTCGGGATCTGTCCGGACGTGAACGGGCAGGGCCACCGCCGGCGGTGGCCCTGCCCGTGACACCCAGATTTGGAGTTTGAGAAACTAGTAGTCAACGAATTCAATGTTGGGGTTTGATTACAAAAATAAACGAAGTCACATAGTAGCTTATTTTGTGTGCGCGAGAGCACTAATTAAAAAATTCAACCAAGAGAATATTTATATATTTAGTGCACATATCTATATAAAAAATATATTAATTAGAGATTCATATAAAAATTCATTAATTAGAAAATCGTGCTCCTAATTAATCCTAAATCCCGCTCCTGCGAAAATCAGCCCTCCACAAAGCTCGCTCACTCGACGCCACACCTATAGTTCTAAGGAAACTGCAACCCCTCATTCTCGTCGGTGGCCGCTTCGTTCTCGCATACAACTAGGTAAGTCATTGATCTCTATTATTTTTTTTGTTTCAAAAAATTTCTTTGTATATATTTAAAGATCAAAATATGAAAAAAAAGAATAAACATCTAAAAAGTAATAAAACATACAACTTAACATATTGTTTCTTTTAAGAGAAGTTCTTATTTGTACAATCCCGTATTCGCCGAGTGGGTCCCCATGTCCTAAAAGGTCAAGAGGCAAGATATAGGTCAAGAAGAGCACTCGCCCGGGTCAGGAGAGGCAGAGGAGCCTCCGGGCGAGTGCGAGACCCATACGCAAGGCATTCACTCGCTTAGGAGGGCGAGTGCGCGAAGGGCCAGGCGAGTGCGGGCAGAACCCCACTCGCCAAGCAAGTCAGGTATCCGGCGAGTGGTGCCCCAACAGACCACTCGCCCAGTGGAATCTAGTGTGTGAGAGGTCCGACGAGAGATGCCTTCACGGAGCACTCGCCCAGAAGGCTTTAGTGAGGAAATGACCTAAATATCCTTCGTGGGCTGCCAATAGCCATTCAGAACAGCGGAGTTAGCGGTTGTTAGCAGACCAATTTGGGATGCGATTAGTAAAACCAAAAGACGGATTTACGCTATTTGCAGACCAGACTAGAGAATCTATAAATAGACCCTTAAGGGCACCTTGGAGGAAATCCGATCTTTTAGGCTCTCTCCTCCTAGCAAGTTTTGGTTGGTTGTTAGTGCCCTTCAAGGTGACTGACTTAGCATTGGTTTGGGAGGGCACGCTCTCTAAGATCTTCCATGTGTGTGTCGGGACCTCATCGCTACATCCTTGGGTCTGTTCTTGGTTTCCATCAACTATCAAGTGTGCTTGCGAGAGAAAAGTAGGTGCGGGCTACACCCCCCAGTGGGTCCGAACTCAAGAGACCGGTTGCCGATTTCAACATTTTTGGTGCGGTGAGCGTGGACCGTAGCCTGTGCAAGAAAATTTCAAGCTGAGCTCCATGGATGGAGATGGAGGAGATGGATCTGACCCAAGCCACTCACAACCATCTGCGAGTGGGGTGACAGTGGGAATGTTCGAATACTTTAGGCGAGAGTTCCTGCAGACCTTGCAGCTGGCTTTCACCACGACAGGCGAATGCGAGACACCCACAGTTCTGGTGGTCCCGCCCTAGCAGATAGGCGAGAACGCTCCCAGCCAGCGGCCCGGGAAGGAGGTGGCGACGGAAATGAATGGGCGAGATCTCCCCGGGAGACAACTATTCAGTAGCCCGACGAGTGCAGAGGTCTGCGAGCTGACTCCGCGAGAGCAAACCACTCGCCGAGTAGGGGAGAGAAGTCCCTTTTGTGAGCTGATCCTCTCGGCCTCGGTTCCGGAGGGATTTAGAAGACCAGAAATGACTTACTATACAGGCAAGGATGACCCAGTCTTACACCTGCAGTGGTTCGAGGACATGTTCTCGATCCTAGCTATGACGGATGTCTTCCAGTGTCGACTCTTTGCCACCACCTTGAAGGAGAAGGCGAGGGACTGGTTCCACCAGCTCCCCGTAGGTTCCATTTACGATTTCGAGGATCTGCGTCAGAGATTCCGGGTGTGCTTCTAAACATTGAAGAACAGGAAGAAGGATGTCGGGACACTCTTCAAGATTAAGCAAGGGCTAGGGGAGTCGCTGGCCCATTATGTGGATAGGGTTCCAGGAAGAGGTCCTTGTTGGATCGATTGGCGCCCTTAGAGGGGGGGGGGGGGGTGAATAAGGGAATAAAAATCTTTTTTATAATTTTAGACAATTTAACTTAAAGGAGGAAACAATTGTAATTTGCAATTTTATAATTATGCCAAATGATAGAAATCAAGTAAACACAAAAAGAGACATGATTATATTATATAAAAAAGTGTTTACATAAATTTGATTTCTATATCGCTAGAAATCGGAGGCGTACAAATGTAAATTTCTTTTCCTTTTCTATACCGACTTGTCTCCCCACAAACTGGTTGGCTTTAGCCTATCCTTCCCCGGATAAGACCTCAAGCCGCTCTAGCCAATCCTTCCCCGGATATGGCCTCGAGCCCCCTAGATCTAATCACCTAGAACTAGTCGCCAACACAAGACGAATTACTCCCTAAGTCCTACCCAGACCTAGTCGCCAACACAAGGCGAATTCTCTAAACAGTTACAAAGAAAGTATGGAATGAAAAATAAAGATAACAATAATAAAAACTCCCTATATGAGATTTCTGAAGATGAGGATGAAGGATCGCTGTAGTATGAGCGAGGTCGAAGTGATCGTCCTTCGGATGTAGCGTGACGTAGTCCTCCTCCAGAAATCTCCTTAAGCTTTTTGTGGGAGATCCATCTTCGGCAGCATAACAGCTCTGGAAATTTGGCACTTGCAATCTCTCTCTGATGGAGAGCCAAAAATGATCGAAGTTGGATCATTTTATAGAACTTTGAGATAGCGCCTGCGGTAGCTCCTAGCACCTGCGGTAGCGTTCGTGTGGAGCGGTTGCGAAACCGTCGGCAGCGTGGCGCTGTGCACGAACTTGAGATAACGCCAGGCGGTAGCGCTAGCGTTGGCGGTAGCGTTCGTGTGGAGCGGTTGCGAAACCGTCGGCGACGTGGAAGACCAAACTTTCATCGAATGAAATTCGTCGAACGAAACTTTCGTCGAACGGAGGTTCAAGTTCGTCGAACGGAAATTTTTGTCGAACGAAATTTTCGTCGAATGGAGCTTCAAGTTCGTCGAACGGAAATTTTCGTCGAACGGAGTTTTCGTCGAACGCAGGCAAGTTTGTCGAACGGAACCTGAGCTAGCGCCTGGCGGTAGCTCTAACTCTAGCGGTAGTGCATTCTTCCAGATATTTGAATTCAACTGCTTTCTACCTGTGGAGTATTGCACCTATAGTTCCTGCACACTATAAACACATAAAATACAAGATCAAATACAATTTGGGACTTGTTATTTTCAAACAAAGGGATGTGACACACATGTCCAACAATCTCCCCATTTTGATAATAACAAATCCTCTTAGCAAGAAATCAACAATAGTGTTTATAGTATATAATAAGCAAGATGATAGTGCAACTATAGTATATGATAAGAATGATAATTTGCATACTCCCCCTATCTTAATGCTCCCCATACATAAATGCAGTTTATATTTTACTCCCCCTAAGTGATAGATTACATGAATTATTCTCCCCTTAATCTTCTATATTTCTCCTATATAGATTTCTTCAATTAATATCCCCCTTTTTGTATTACCAAAAGAAGGTAGAGTGAGGGTAGTAAGGAGGCATTCTTTAGGCTAGTTATAAATCATGATCGAGCTTTTGTAATATATGAAATGATAAAGAGTTTAAGCATAGTATATATAAGAGATTTCAAATAAAAAGATAAGAGTTGTAAGCAAGCGGAAGATTATAAGAAACATCTTTTTGTAAGCATGAAAAGCATAAGTAAAAATATGAGTTTTAGTTCAAAATTGAAAGATGTTTTAACATTTTTGAAATCTCAAAGTTTTTCATAAAGATACCAAGCATGAAATGAACATATCAAAGAAAGATTATACTACAATGTTACTTAATTTTAAGTTCAAGAGATACCAAAACATTGTAGAGATCATGTTAGGTTATCTAGTGCATTTCTTATATAAAGAGTAGTATAGATAAAGCATTAGAAACCAATACTCATGAGAAGAAGTGTTATGAAAGATAATGATGTGCACATAACTGTATTTTGGGTAATGTTAACAATTGATTCAAATCAATAAAATACAAGACATATGTAAAGTAAAATGCACAATAAAATACAAGTAAATTACTTTCACACACTTTTAATGCACATAGTTTTTAACAAAGTGGTGTAATAACCAAGGTTTGCACAAGACACTTTACTATTCTTTCCAAGGTGCTCAACCTCACTCACAATGCTTATGAAGACTTATCAGGAGGTTCAAGTAGTGCTTGGTGGAGTTATATTTGTCTACATATATAATTTTTTGTTCACATTTGTAAGACAACATTCTCCGAATACACTTGTTTTGCAAACCCAATTTTTTAACTTAACCACTTTTCTAAATTTCATAAGTGCAATTCAAATGTAGTGTAGGCAATAAACTTATGCAAGTTTTAATTCATTGTACAATTACAACACACAAGCAAGCATTTTAGATTTAAACACACATGTTGATTACCAAAATAAGTGAGTGAAATGTATCATTATCAATCATAATATATTTACTCATACTTAGAGGCATGCTAAGCTTGGTTCTACACATATTTTTCAATACAATTGATGCACTTTAAATAAATATATCAAAACATGATAAACAAAATAATGTTCATAGTAATTTGAAGGAATAAATTCTAACATTGTAAATAATTCTAAATAATAGAATTCATTCATGCTTGATATTGGCAATAAAGATCATACAGTTTTTTTTGCTTTATCATTTTTAAATTAATTAAAAAAATAGAAAATCATAAAAATATTTTTTTTGTAATTTTTGAATTTTGAATTTTTGTAGTAGATTTTCATAATATGAATAAAACACAAATAACAAAAACATATTTTTTATTTTTGAATTTTGAACTTTTGTAGTTGATTTTTCATAATATGAATAAAACACAGATAACAGAAACATATTTTTGTTTTTTTGAATTTTGAATTTTTTTATTTGATTTTTCATAATATGAATAAAAACAAAATAACAAAAAGTCAGAAACACAAAAACTAAGTAGTACATATGAACTAAAATATTTTTATAGATGTTTAGAAATTTTAAGACCCAGAAAAATCAGACACCCACGCTAGCACCGGCGCTATTGCTAGCACGGCAAACAGTACTTGATTTTTTGAGAATTTGAAAAATCTGATTTTTGATATTTATTAAGTGTCCTTAGAGTAGTCTTATGCAGAAATTTTGTAATTTTTGGAGATGTCTTGATTGCTCAAATTTGCAAAAAACTATAGCTTTTTCAAATACATGTGTTTTACAAAAACATTTAAGCTCAAAAAGATAAATTATGCAAACACAAGAGGACATTTTGTATTAAACAGCCCAAAATATGCATGATTTAAGTGATAAGTAAATAAAATGATCATGCGAAGAATAATATAAGTATGTCCTAAGATTAAAGACTACCCCGACTAAATGTCTACACCCTAGCCCCGTACTAAGTGACTGATGGGCATAAGGAGTTGCACACATGTCGTAGGTTGGGGTGTTAGTCCCATATGCACACACTAGAGAACGCTCAACCTAGCACTCTTTCCCCCTAGTGCCTCGCAAGGCCCCACTGGAACCCTCTCCGTTTAAGGACAAGACGACTTAGAGGTTAGGTCTCTAATGCATACAACCCTACGCCCCCGCTATTGTGAGATATGAAGTCATAGGTGAATAATCTTTGGACAACCTATGCTTTTAAACTACGGGTTGATATATAAACTATGGGTTTTGTTTAATGTGATGAGTTATATAAAGCCGCATAGTTTTTCTACTTTTATGAGATGACGATATGAGATAACTAGCACAATTACTAATATTCAATAAGTGATAAAGCTAGTATGATGAGTTTTGGGTTTAATGTCATGTCATAAAATTAATATTAATGTTGCATGCATTCCAAAATAGAGTTTCAAAGTATCACTACCACATTTTTGGTCTTTGGCAACAATTGAAAAACTGTTGCCAAAGACAGTAAACTGTTGCCAAAACATAAAAAAATGTTGCCAAATGGTGTTGTCTATACCAGTGTTACCTAAAGTCTAAGACAACAGTTTTTGTACTTTTTGGCAACACTAGTAAAAAAACTGTTGCCTATACTTTATTTATAGGCAACAGTTTTTTTGTACACCTATTGCAACATTTGCAAAATGTTGACATAGGGGTTACATTTAAAAACTGTTGCTAAACCTTAGGCAACAGTTTTTTTGCATACTTATGACAACATTTGCAATATATTGTTTTGTAAGTGTTACATTTAAAAACTGTTGCTAAAACTTTTAATTTAAAAAAAAAATATTATTTTTATTCAACATAAGCATCACGTGGTCTTGATATATATAAGACTCCGTTCGGCACGGCGATCGTGAACGTGGTGGTTAAATCGTCATTCGTGAACACCCACATACGAAGCTTAATGCACACGAACATAAAAGTTTGTAATCGATCCCTATCAAAAATCTAATTGTGCATCGTACATATGAATAAAAGCAATATAGGAAAAATATAAGTTTACAAATTCAAATAGTTGAAGGATGGTCCGGACAAGTAATATAGAGTTTACAAATTCATAGATGAGAAACACACAAAAGCATCATGAACATAACATGAAAAGTCTTAAGTCCACAAAAGGAATAATATCAAAATGAACTTGAACATCAAATAATCTTCATGATTCATCATCGGCATATTGCAACTCCTCGTTTGCCTCCCCAGCATAAGAAAATTTCTGCACAAAATAAAGAAATATATGAATAGATCATGAACATTGATCAATATATGAAAGTCTATAATGTACCTCTCCAAAATTTGGTAAATGACTTGATGTTGAAGAATATGCATGTGGTACTCCAATTATCTTTTGAGCACTATTTTCATCACCGGGAGATGAACCCAATAGATCTTCCAATAATTCTATATCAATTCCAGCTGGGTTGCTTTGTTTCAACATAGTCTTAAGTACACTTTTTAATTTATTAAGTGTATTTTCTACGTTATGCATTTTTTCATTCAATACAATCACCTCCTCGTTATGTACTTTCTTCAAAGCAGCAATCTCTTCCTTCCATTTCAAATTTTTTTGTGTAACACCTTTCCCAAAACAACGCACTGATCCCGGATGTTCTTTCCCAAATACTGCTTGAAATGCTTCTGCACTAGTTTCCCCATTACTCGCCATACTATCTTGAAGTTGAGACTGATAAAAAATTGAAATAAAATTAATATATAATTACCTTGAAGTAACCTATATTTTATCTTGATAATAATATTTAACTTACAATTGCATTACTAGTTTCTAAGTCCAGCTCTTTTCCCTTGTTGCCTTTTCGAGTTTCAATAAAAACTTCAGCTTGAGTGGGATCTCTCTTCTCATTTGAACGCTACATATGCATAATAATAAATAAATATAATTTGAAGTAAGAAAATTCAAATAAGAAGTTATATACCATTCTTTCACGAATTATAGCAAAAGTTTTGGGACCCATTCGATGCCTCCACTTTTGTGCAAATCTACTTTTAGTATTCCTTTCGCTGATCGACTACACATTAAACAAAAAAATATGAGAGCAAATAAAAATTTATTTATTCAGGAAAATTAACAAAGAATAACTTTTAATCTTACTTTTATAGTTTCCAAACTCCAAAAGTAGCAAAGCTTTTTAAACTGAGGCTCTGGAATCTTTACAGGACGGTTTTTTAGCCTATCAGTCATATTAGAATACTTCAAAAAATGACTCTTCTTAATCATGTGTTTATATCGTCTCCAAGCATCTCTAACAGTAATCTTTACCCAATTAATGGCTTCATCAGGCAAAATAAACTTTGACTACAAAATCAAAAATAAGAACAAATATTTGAATCTTAGAATTGCGTAGAAATAAAATTAAGAATATTAAACACATATACACATACCTTAGTATAATTCCATACACGCTCTATGTTTTCATCTGGCATGGCTTTCCATGTTGTGACCACCATTAATTGATATAGCCTTTTATCAAATGCTGCTGCTATAGCCTTTTATGTATCAAATGTATCAACTGTATCAAATGCTGCTGCTATAGCCTTTTATTTATCTTCTTTAACCTGATAAGATTATAAAATTTCTTTCTTTTAATTCATACCATGTTGTGACCACCATTAATTGATATAGTTTCTCCAGTAATAAACCCAGCATTTTCATCTACTAAAAACTCTACAGCTCTAGCTATTTCTTCTGGTTTACCTAATCTTTTCATTGGAATATTCGATATTATTTGCGACATAATTTCTGAGGGTATTTTTTCAACCATTTCAGTCCACACTATTACAGTTACACTTAAATGCTGATAGCGTTAAAGTAGTACTAGCTGGAATAGCAAAGAAAACAATAGGAGAGATAAAGTAAAATAACAGAGATGCTATACTATCTCTTTCAACTTTAGAGTATCTTCCTGCTAAAAAACCAATTATTACACTTAGTAACACTGAAATTGTTTTAAAAAAGACTATACTAAAAATTGCCATTTAACTAAAGCCAGGGGATATAGTATAAGTTTAAATCACTTAACCATAGCATATATTATATTCTAGTTTACCTTTGGTAACATAACAAATTTATTCGAAAATGAGAAGGAATTTATTTAATTATGATAATTTATTACCTAATTCTCGTAACCCAAGACATAAGGCTGATAGTTTAAATCTATATATTCTTTTCTTTAGTTAATTACTATTTAATTTTAAATTATTAAAATCTTGTTCATAATTTTAAATTAGGAGTTATATATTAATTAACATGAAGATTCTTGCTGGCCTTAGTCATAAGAAATTAGCTCAATCATTAGCTAAGGATTTAAATTGTCAATATATAGAGGTTCATACTACTACTTTTGTTGATGAAGAATATAAGTGGGTCCGAGGTTTTTATTGTTCAGTCTAATTGCCGACCAGCTAATAACTATTTAATGGAGTTGTTATTGATAATCGATATGGTAAAAAGAGCTGGTGCTAAGAGCATTACAGCAATTATGCCATATTTGGGATATAGTCGGCAAGATCGCAGGTCGTATATGTTTGCCCCCATTTCAGCGCGTTTGGTAGCGAATTTACTAGAAGCGGCAGGCGTTAACTGGGTAATTACTATAGATTTACATTCGCAGCAATCAGAAGGATTTTTTACAGTTCCGGTACAAAATCTTAACCCACGTTGACTTAGCATAAAAGCAGAACGATAAACTTCTGTAGCTTTAAGATTTGGCAAAAATATTTGGGTAGCGGTTTGCTGAATAAGTGTATCACTGATTTTACTTTTAGCTGCATCTTCTACACTTTGGGTAGCAAAAATTACAAAAGTATTAAGCTTCCTCAATACTTTTAACCAATCTTTAATTTTAGGAGCAAATATTGGGTTATCAATTAAAGCCCAAGCTTCGTCTAAAACTATCATTGTTCTTTGGCCATCTAAAGAAATATTCATTCGGTGAAAAATATATAATAATACTGGAGCTAAACTGACTGGATCTTTTAATAACTCGGTCATATCAAAACCGAATACTCTAGCTTTATTTAAATTAATATTATCTTCATCATTATCAAATATTATAGCATGTGAACCTTTCCTACCCACATCGCAATTCTACCTACTAAGCTATCAGGCCCCAGCCATTATCAGTTTTAGAGGCATTTTGTTCATTAATATCTGAAGTACGTTTTTGTAATTCATGATCATAAAGCCTTGCTTTAAGCATTTTCATGGCTTGGGCTTTATTTTTATGCTGTGACCTATCGCTTTGACATTGAGTCACTATATTGGTAGGCAAATGGGTAATTCTAACTGCAGAATCAGTGGTATTAACATGTTGTCCTCCTGCCCCAGAAGCTCTATAAGTATCTATTCTTAAATCTTTCTCCTCTATTACTATTGATATATCTTCATCAATTTCTGGATATACCCAGCTACTTGCAAAACTAGTCATCCTTTTTCCTGCTGCATTAAAAGGGGAAATCCTAACCAACCTATGCACCCCTGATTCTGTCCTAAACCAACCATATGCTTGATAACCATTAATTTTAATAGTGCATGATTTTATTAGAGCCTGATTTTGATACCCCAGTTAATATTAAAGAAGCAGCTATAAAAGCAATTCAGCAAGGGATTACCAAATATACAGACGTATCGGGTATATTAGAGCTTAAGCAAGCAATACAAACTAAATTTAAACAAGAAAATAGCTTAGACTATAATTTAGAAGAAATTATAGTCTCTAATGGAGGAAAACAAGTAATATATAATCTATTCATAGCTTCTTTAGATATAGGAGATGAAGTTATTATTCCTAGCCCTTATTGGGTTTCTTATCCTGATATGTTTATACTAGGCGGAGGTACTCCAGTATTTATTAATTGTGATATTACCCATAATTTTAAGCTTAATGCAGATAGTTTAGAAAAAGTAATTACCAAAAAAACTAAATGGTTAATTATTAATTCACCCAGCAATCCTACTTGAGCCACCTACACACACAGAGAATTAGAAGACATTGCTGAATTGGGCTTAACCTTTGTGCTTCTAATAATTTATCATGTTTTGTAAGAAACGCTAAACGATGTTGCAATTCTTCTTCTATCTGTGATATAGCGTTTTGTACTACTTCTTTTGGAGTCACAAAATGAGAGCTGCCATAAACTACTGCTTTATCTAGCCTAACTAACTTTTCTCCTGTTAAAGGGTCAAATTCGCTAATATGCTCAAGTGTATTACCAAAAAAGGATAATCGCCAAGCTTTATCATTATAATGTACTGGGAAAATGTCAATATTATCTCCTTTTACTCTAAAAGTCACTCGTTCAAAACCTATATCATTGCGCTCATATTGCAATTTCACTAAATCCTCTAGGAGCTTATCTCTTACATAGATTTTTCCAACTTCCAGGAATATAGTCATCTGATAGTAAAGATCTGGAGATCCAAGACCATAAATGCAAGAAATTGAGGATACTACTATTACATCACGCCGCTCTAATAATGACCTAGTAGCAGAATGCCTCAGTAAGTCTATTTGTTCATTAATGGATGAATCTTTCTCTAAATAAGTATCAGTTCTAGCAATATAAGCTTCTGTCTGATAATAATCATAGTATGAAACAAAATATTCCACAGCATTGGTAGGAAAGATTGCTTTCATTTCCGAATAAATTTGTGCTGCTAATGTCTTATTATGTACCATAATAAGGGTAGGACGCTGCAAAAGCGCTATCATATTTGCCATAGTAAAAGTTTTACCAGAAGATGATAGAAATCCGAAGTTGTTGAGCAGTTGAGGCTTGAATCTGAGTAACAGGGCAAGAAAGGAGAAGCCGAGAAGCTAAATGTGAAGCAGGGCAGGAGCCGACGAGTTGAAGGCTTGAATCGCCAGAATCGGAGATGTAGCCTTGAATCTGAAGTCGACTGGGGAATAGGAGAAGGATCGGCGAGTCGCCAAGGGCCGTCGCCCGTCGTTCGCCATTGGGACTGGAGAACAGGAGAAGGATCGGCGAGTCTCCAAGGGCCGTCGCCCATCGTTCGCCGTTGGGACTGGAGAACGGAAGAAGGATCGGCGAGTCTCCAAGGGCTGTCGCCCGTCGATCGCCGTTGGGAAGGAGAAGAACGGATCGGAATCGCCGAATCGGTCGTGGCGTCGTGCGCTTCTTTCGCGCGGCCTGTGAAGAAATTAGGGCAGAAAATTTCGCTAAATAATTCGACCGGGCAGTGAGACAGTCAGGCAGCAGGCGCGCAATAGTGAAATTACGCCAATATTTCAACCCAGGCACGTGCCCGGGTGTGCCTTTAACTGGGTCCGCCCCTGGTCTCCAGCCGCCGTCTCCGCCCGCCACCGCCGCGCCAAACGAACCCTTAGTGTGACATTATACAGTTTTTTCTAATTAATGTCATATTGTAACATGTGCAAGCCAAAATTAAGTGGTTGCAAGTCGACGGATCGGACCTACGATCTAATATACTCAAATATAATATAATTCATCAAAAAATAACAACAATTTTACCTCTTCAAATATAATATAATTAGTGGTTAATAAAATCACAAATATAACATTTTTTAAGTGTTGCAAAATAATAATTTAATAGACAACATGTTACAATTGTTGCCTAAAGTGTATTGATATAGGAAACATTTAAAAAATGTTCCCAGTAATGGATTAGGGAACATTTACTGAATGTTGCGTCAAAGGTGTTGCCTAAAGCTGCAACTATATGGCAACAGTTATAAACTGTTCTCTATTCTATGTTTAGGGAACATTTAACACATGTTGCAAAATTAAGTGTTGCCAAAGACCAAAAATGTTGTAGTGTTATATAGATCTAGAATAGAGTGATGATTAAGTTTGATTTATACTTTCATTACAAAGTTGATTCTAGAGTCTACAAATATGAGAGATACATGCAATCACTAGCAAAGCAAATCAATACATCAAATAATGTAAAGAAAACATTATTCATATTTTTATCATAAGATTCATAATTCCTAGGTGATAGACATCATTGATTTGAGATATTTTTTGATAGAACATGAATTATGAATTATGATTATAGAGAATTTTGCATAGAATATATGTTAGATCATCAAGATGTATGTAAATTCTAATTCTTCTAGACTTATGACAATATGATTTGGTGATTTTCTTTTGAATAAGCATGTTTGATTTGTAAGTCTAGAAAAAAATGATGATTATCTAATCATATAAAAGACAAAGATCACATATATAAAGTTTTGAAATTTATAAGATTGCTTTCAATAATTGAATTTATTGATCTTTGGTTTTGCATGATAATATATGATTCATGATACAATATTCCTATATATTCTAATGATTAATCCATAAACTATGTGTTTGTTGGAATTTTAGTATTCTATTTATGATTTCAAATCACATAGTTATCATGAAATTTGAATAACATTGTAAGTGTTACACCTAACATAAATATATAAGCATAGACCAAGAAGTGATGCTAGGATGATGAGTTTGAATGCAATGTTATTACATAGGATTAATGGAGATAAAGTTGCATGTAATATAAGAAGTTTTCAAATTAATTTTCTTTAGACCTAGAATGAAATGATTAAACTTTTGATTTGATCTTAATGATACAAGATGATTCTAAGGTCTAAATTGCATGCAAACAATGGTGACACACATCACACACATAATATCTAAATTAATATATGAAACAATTATAAAAAATCCATAAACACAGAAATTTCCAAATCAAGCAAACTAAGATAGCTTATAAAACGGAGTTGAAATTGGGCAAATTGAAAGCACCAAACGAACTCAAATGGGCAAGCCTAGTTCGCCGTTGGATGGAGATTTCTGTGCTCTTTCCGAAAATATATTAAACGTGAAAATCGGCGAGCGGGTCAAAAGATATGGCTATTTGAAGTTTTGATCGTAAACTCACATTTTTGAAAGATTAAACATGCGTTTAGATGAATTTATGTTTTCAATTTTTCTAGATAATATTCTTCATTATAAGGGCTATCATATGCAGCAAACAAAAATAGAAAAAAATCAAAAATGTTGCGCATTTTAATTTTTAGTTTAAGCCCTTTATTAAACCATTTAAATCCAATCTTTAAAATAGTTTCAATTGTCTTGATAATAATTTCAATATTCAATTTCTAATGATAGTTCAAGACAATTAAGGGTAAATGATTTAAAAGGATAAAGAACAATCAAAGATGAGAGATAGATAACTTTGAAAAATATATGACTTAATGTTCAATTTTAATTCAAATTTGATTTGATAAACATTAGGCTTAATATATGAAAGTCATATTTCATGATATATAAAGTGATCATAGCATGTTTGTTCAAAAAATAATAAAATATAAACAAAAGAAAAGTGACAATAAGCATATCATGAAGTAGAGTAGTGATATTTCATTTTTATTTGTTTCTACTTCATGCAAATGATAGGATACTAATGAATAAGAAATTTAGGTATCCAAAGGGGACCAAGTGGGATGGATCCTTTGGGTACCCAAATACTGCGTGGTGGCTTTTTAGGAGACAAGGATAAATGGCCCTTTCAATTAAAGTTGATGTGTCATTTTTCTTTAAGGGTCTCCATTCATACCTTGGTTGTTTATCTTTTAAATTCATATTATGATTATGTGACATCATTATATGATTATATTTGATTGAAAAATAATTCATTTGTGATTTATGTTTATTCAAATTATTTTTCAAAATAGATTAATGTTGATAATCATAATGAATTTTATTATATGAATTCTTTGAAAGTTTACAAGAGTAATTGTCTTTCTTTAGAAGTGATTGTTGAAAGAGTGGGTTACAATATGTTTTAAAAGATTGATTATTATTTTGATGATTTTCATTTCCACTCTTTCTTATAGACATGCTCTTATAATGTGACGAAAAATATTTTATAGTTTGATTTTCATGAGAAGGAGTTTTTAAATATGAGTCATGATTGAAAATATATTGAGACCTATAATAGTGACTCTTAAGAATTTTGTGAGGATCATAATTCTTTTTGAAACTAAACTCCTTTTGAGTTAAAGTGTGAAAATGGTCCTTTTTAGAAATGATGTTGTAAGTTAATTTATCCTTGTTATTCAAAATCTTATGATGAAATTCATTACATGACATTTGAAATTTTTCAACAAAAGATTTTAATTGTAATAACGTACAAGACAGAACACCATTTTCAATTATCAAATTTTCATTATGCCTTTTAGAAATTAAGAGCCCTTTTTCAATTTTCTTGAATTTTTCTTTTAATAAATTGCAATCAAAACAAGGAATATGAATTTTAACTAAAGAGCATGAAAGAGAATTTATCACATCAATATTTGATTCTACGTTATCGTTTGCTTTTAAAGATTTATTTTCTAAACGTAATTTGGAATTAACAATTTTTAACTTTAATATTTTACGTTTAGCAATTTTAAGCATACGAGAAGTAGAAATAGAATTTGTTACAAAAGAGAAGTTTTTGATTTTCTTATATTGCTATGGGATGAGACAAGATTTGAACCAAGGGTTCCTTTGACATCTTCATCGCATTCCTCTTCCATAGTTGAATTTCCGTCTTTTCTTTTGCTTGATGAGTTGCCAATAAATGAGTCCAACATTGTGATATTGTATTCTTCTTCCTCCAAGCATGAGTCCTCATCGATTTCTTCTCTTGGATCCATAAGGAATTCCTCTTGTTCATCATCTGTGGAATGAAGACTATAAGAATTCTCAAGAAATTTCCAAACTTCATAAGCTGTAGGAAATGTATAAATAAGTTTGAAAATATTTTGATCGAATGCACAATATAGACTATTCATTGATTTGGAATTTAAAAATATTTCATTTTTATTAAGAATACTTCGGGGCATTTTAATTGTAATATTCCATACTTTAATATCCAAAAATTTAAGAAATTTTTCCATAAGAAATTTCCACCCATTATAATTTTTGCCTTCAAATAAAAGTGGTGCTAAAGATTTTTCATTTATAAAAAAATTTCCCCCACTAGTAGAGGCGAGATCATGAGACGCCATTATTCCTGGTTTTTAAACCGTTTGGAATAACCTCGCTCTGATACCACTTGTTGGATCGATTGACGCCCTTAGAGGGGTGGGGGGGTGAATAAGGGAATACATTTTTTTTTATAATTTTAGACAATTTAACTTAAAGGAGGAAACAATTGTAATTTGCAATTTTATAATTATGCCAAATGATAGAAATCAAGTAAACACAAAAAAAGACATGATTATATTATATAAGAAAGTGTTTACATAAATTTGATTTCTATATCGCTAGAAATCGGAGGCGTACAAAAGTAAATTTCTTTTCCTTTTCTATACCGACTTGTATCCCCACAAACCGGTTGGCTTTAGCTTATCCTTCCCCAGATAAGGCCTCAAGCCGCTCTAGCCAATCCTTCCCCGGATATGGCCTCGAGCCCCCTAGATCTAATCACATATAACTAGTCGACAACACAAGGCGAATTACTCCCTAAGTCCTACCCAGACCTAGTCGCCAACACAAGGCAAATTCTCTAAACGGTTACAAAGAAAGTATGGAATGAAAAATAAAGATAACAATAAAAACTCCCTATATGAGATTTCTGAAGACGAGGATGAAGGATCGCTGTAGTATGAGTGAGGTCGAAGCGATCGTCCTTTGGATGTAGCGTGACGTAGTCCTCCTCTAGAAATCTCCTTAAGCTTTTTGTGGGAGATCCATCTTCGGCAGCATAACAGCTCTGGAAATTTGGCACTTGCAATCTCTCTCTGATGGATAGCCAAAATGATCGAAGTTGGCTCATTTTATAGAACTTGGAGATAGCGTCTGCGGTAGCTCCTAGCGCCTGCGGTAGCATTCGTGTGGAGCGGTTGCGAAACTGTCGGTGGCGTGGCGCTGTGCACAAACTTGAGATAGCGCCAGGCGGTAGCGCTAACGCTGGCGGTAGCGTTCGTGTAGAGCGGTTGCGAAACCGTCGGCGGCGTGGAAGACCAAACTTTCGTCGAACGGAATTCGTCGAACGAAACTTTCGTCGAACGGAATTCGTCGAACGAAACTTTCGTCGAACGGAATTCGTCGAACGAAACTTTCGTCGAACGGAGCTTCAAGTTTGTCGAACGGAAATTTTCGTCCAATGAAATTTTCGTCGAACGGAGCTTCAAGTTCGTTGAACGGAAATTTTCGTCGAACGGAGTTTTCGTCGAACGCAGGCAAGTTCGTCGAACGGAACCTGAGCTAGCGCCTGGCGGTAGCTCTAACGCTGGCGGTAGTACATTCTTCCAGATGTTTGAATTCAGCTGCTTTCTACCTGTGGAGTATTGCACCTATAGTTCCTGCACACTATAAACACACAAAATACAAGATCAAATACAATTTGGGATTTGTTATTTTCAAACAAAGGGATGTGACACACATGTCCAACAGTCCTGCTCGTCCAGGAGGTGCTAGGGTTCACCCTCCAGCTGGACTTCATAGTGGGGATGTAGGAGGGGTTCTTCAAAATGAACCTGAAGCGAAAGGCCCCTCTATCCTTCGAGGAATTGATGGAGAGGGCGGCGAAAGAGATTGAAGGGGAAACCGTCAACCCAGAGTTTGCAAAAAGGTTGGCAAGGCTGAGCGAGCTGGAGACGAGGCAATAGGAAGGTAGAAGGATAGATGAATCCAGAGGTCATGGGTTTCAGGGGCAGCAACGGGATTGGGGATATCAGGAGCCCTATAACCTGCTAGCTTGGAGACCCCAGGAAGGACCAGCGCGAGATCAAGAAAGAGGTTATCAAGGAGGGGGAAACTTCCAGGGAAGGGGGCAAGGGAGGGTCAACCATCTAGGATAGAGGCAAGGCCCCAGGCCACTTCTCCCCCCCCCCCCCCCCCCCCCCCCCCCCTTCCCTAAGGAGCAAACCATGACAGTAGGCTGAGGAAGAGGAGGAAGAAGAAGAGGAAACAGAAGAGGGGGAAGAAGAGGCCGGGTGGCGTTGCCCTATTGTGACTTCCACTAGGAGGAGGGCCACGCGACGGCCACCTACCCGGTGTTTTTAAAGATGAGGGCAAGAGGTCAGCAGCAGCAACGACCAGTAAAGATCGAAGAGGTTCTACCCAGAGAGGGGGAGGACAGATGCGAAGACCGAGCTGACGTAGGGGCTCGAGGGGGGATCAGGGTGATCTATGGTGGGTGAAAGTGGAGGTTAGATCTTAAGTTACTCTAGAGGGGGGGTGAATGGAGTATTAAAAAAATTTATTAGTTTTTAAAGCGGAATTAAAATACTGATGTATATATATATATGTGTAATGCAAAGTGTGTTATATAATTTTGAATAAAGAAAATAGCACACAGCACAGAAACAATACAGAAAATTACAAGCACAGGGGAAACAAGGAATTATAGTAGTTCCCCAATAAATCTGGGTACGTTTACTCTTCTACCACAGCTGGTAGGACATCCACTAGGAGTTTTTGATAAGGTGTCCACACACCACAAAGCTTTTGATAAGGTGCTCAAGACCATGGGTTTTTTGATAAGGTGTCCACACACCAATAAGCTTTTGATAAGGTGCTTAAAAACCACACAAGGATTTTTTGATAAGGTGTCTTGCCACCACTGTGTAAACTTTTGGAGGGAGAATTAACCTTGTACAAGATAAGGTAAGAAAGTTTAGAGTGTTCTCCTCTGTCAATATTTCTTAGAGAAGACAAAAGGTGTTGAGGATGAAAGCTCCCCCAGTCTGTTTGAAGTTGTTGACAGCTTGAGGATGAAGCTTTCTCTAAAACAGAAGTCTTTTGTAGCAGATTAATCTGGAAGAGGTAAATCTTCAGATTGTTGTTGCTCTTTTGAAGACTTGAACTTGCAGCAGATCTGAGAGAATAAATGTTGTTTTCAGAGAGATGAAGATGCTGCTTTTAGGAAGAAGAAGACTGAAAGTATATGTTCTCTGTGTGTTTATTCTTCTTCTCCTTTCTCTAATCCTTCTGTGTTCTTGTTGTTCTACAGAACTGTATTTCTGAGAAACTTAAAAATAACTGTGTAAGATCTATGTCGTAAAGGGGTATACGACTGTTTTTGTATATACTTTCTTCTGTATGGATTTCTAATTTGAATTTCAAATCATCTGTCTTTAAGGAATATATTATTCTGGCTTAAATCCTTCTTGGAACTGTAACAGCCACCAAAACGATTTTGGCAAGTCCTTTTTAATTCCTTTGATGTGAAAGATGTCGTAGCATTCAATGTCAATGGCTATTCTTGTCTTGGAATAGAAGGAATAAAAGAATATAATAAATGAATAAGATATCCTTACTAAACTGACTGAATACGTCCAAAAGTACTTGAATAGATCCGTTAAGGTCGTCGATCTGTGTTCAGAGAGTTGACAAAATAACCGATATAGATGACCTGGACTTGTATTTGTCGAACTGAGCTTTCATATAGAATTTGTCGAGCTCTGGCTGGAATTCGTCGAACGCTGCTTGCCATTTGTCGAACGCTGCTCAGGGAATGTCGAGCGCTGGAACTAACTATAATTCTTCAGTCTACTGAGAAGAATTTGTCGAACGAGACTAGACATTCGTCGAACGCCACTCTCCATTTGTCGAATGCTAGGAACTTAAATATTCCTTAAGTTCTAGCTAATCAATCAGCCTAAATACTTGACCCTTAAGCTATACAATGGGGTCAACTTAATCCTTAGTTAAAACATAGTGATCCTAGCCCAAAACAGTAATAGGGTTGTTCCAACAATCTCCCCCTATTTGGGTTAGGATACTATTTGACAATTAATCAAATAAATACAAAGAAAACATAAACAGCAGAGCATAAAATATATGTATCTGACAGAATGAAAATTCATTTCAGCAGATTGAATAAAGATAGTGCTCTGAGTTCATTACAATCAAAATGTTTAACAACAAAAATAAATGAGTCTGAACCTCTTTTACTTCTTTGCTGATGGAGGTTTGAAGATGATTATCCTGTTTGGATCTTCAGACTTCTTCTTGCTTATGTAGAGATCTTGAGCTCCTAGTATAGTTTGAGATTTAACATGAGGGACAAAAGCTTCTGGGTGCTTTTCAAGATATTCTTCAGCATTGAATAACTTTTTGGAATTGTACTTGTCAAGCTCTTTCCTTCTGTAATCAGACATGGTAGAAATGTTTGTAAAATCTTTACCTTCTGATTTTGTTTTGTTAATCTGGGCATAAGCAATTGTTTCTTTGAGTCTTGCCATTTGAGATAATCTTTCCTCTTTAGGATCTGGAAGATAGGGAACATATTCTGAAAAGTCAACTTGATCTTGAAGATCACTTTGAGAATTTTTGATCTTGTGAAAAGATCCATCAGAAATGTGAAGCATGTATTCTGAAGATATTTGAGGTGAAATAACTAGACTTTCTTGTGAAGCAACTGCTGATTTCTTAGAAGGAGGATTACTGGTTGATCCTGGTACTTGAGATCCACCGGAACTACCAGATTTCCTTGAGTGCTGAGAGCTGGGCTTCTGAGAAGTAGAAGAAGGTCTTGTTGAGCCTGCTGATCCTGCTGGAGGAGGAGGAGGATGGTTATATTTGACAGGCTTGTCAGAATAGTAACCAGTCTTCCTCATCTTCTTTCTTCTTTTATTCTCATTCTTTGAGAATTTCATCCAATGTGGTGTATCTTTGTCAAGAGTAATGTTATGAAGAACATAATAGGGGACATCATTCTCAGGATTTGGAGGCTTGGGAACAGTCTTTGACTTTGCTTTTCTTTTCTTTCTTTTCCTTGATAATGTGTCATCAGAGTCACTATCATTGTCTTCTTCATTAGAATCAGAAGAGGGAATTGGATTATCATATAAGTCATTAACCAGTTTAAGAGCTTTGATTCTTTGCTCTTCAGCTTCATAAGCTTCATCCTCTGCTTTCCAGATTTCATCAAAG
This sequence comes from Dactylorhiza incarnata, assembly GCA_033032865.1. Classification (NCBI taxonomy): domain Eukaryota; kingdom Viridiplantae; phylum Streptophyta; class Magnoliopsida; order Asparagales; family Orchidaceae; genus Dactylorhiza; species Dactylorhiza incarnata. The sequence continues at coordinate 3,751,454 of JAWHQI010000133.1, read as the reverse complement.
TCTGGAATTGGTGATTCATCAAAGACAAAAGTTGGGAATTCAAAATTATTGATAATTTCTTCTGAAATTTTAACTGATTCATCTGCAAGACTTTGAACTGGAACTGGAACAAGAGCTGGAACTGCTCTTTGAATTGCAAAGCTACTAATGATCTTTTTCAGCAAAACTTTGTCAATTGGAGCAGTATAAGGAACAATTGCTCTTGAATAATTATGATGTTTTGGCAAAACTGAGGAAACAACATTGAACTTAGACAATAAGGAAATAATATCTAGGGAGGGATGGATATAGATATTATTTAACTTTTCTATGATTGGTACTTCTGGAGCTTCTTCAAATATATCTACATCAGAAATTGTTTCTTCAGTATCCTCTTCAGCAAAAACTGTATCTGTATCAAAAACTGTATCCTCTGAAATTTGAGCTTCTGGAACTTCTTCATGAGGCATCTCCCCCTACCTAGCTTCATGGAGACCTGAATCTAGGCCCCTAGAAGAAGGGACAGAGATGGAGGAGGGAGTTGAAGATATAGTAGAAGATAGTTCAGAGATTGCTTGAAGAATTGGAGCAATTTTTGCATCCAATGTGGAGTCAAGAGTAGAAAGAATGTGATAGACTGGAGCAAGTTTTGCATCCAGGATTTGATCAATTTTGGGAAGAATATGGTCAAGAATTTGATCTGCAACAGTGTGGAAATGTAGAAATAACATTTCAGGTGGATGAGATGAAGATGGTTGAGAAGTGGAAGGAATAGAAGTTGGTACAAAAATGTTTGCAACATTTGCATGTTGTTGAGGGATGTCAGAATGAATGGGGCAAGAGTGATGGATGGGTGCATGATAGTCATCATGCATTGGAGATGGAGGTGGAGAAGTATGAGTGGTGAGAAGGTTAGATGAGGATGGAATGACATCAATGAGTGTGGGAGAGTTTGGAGGTGGAGATTGTGCAGGGGAAATATATTGAGGTGGAGATGGGAGAGGAGGAGAAGAAACAATAGGAGGAGGAGAAGAGGCTTCTAGAAGGGGTGAGGGAGTGACTGGATTAGTCCATGTGCCTTCAGAAGTTTTCTTCTGTGTAACTGCTCCTGTGTTCTTCTTGATAAATACCCTGTCCCATTTAGCAAAGAGAGCTGAGGTCAGCTTCTTGCTAGCATTAATGGTCACCTTGGGAGAGACCATAAGGTCTTGGTTTCTTTCCTGCAAAACAATTCCTATAATCCTTCTAAAATAAACATTGTCCTTTGAATTCTTCTTCTTACTCAATCCAAAAAAGATTGATCCCCAGTTCAGTTTCTTCTTTTCCATTATGGCCACCATCAACATAAATTGGTACCTATTAATATAATCATGTCCTGTTGTATTCCCTAACAACACTTTGCCAACTATATCAGAAAGAAACTTATATTCCACAGATAAGTTCTTCTTAAGCAGGTGATTAGGGTTTCTAGTGGAATGACCCATTTTAATCAGTGCTTCACCAGTTTCAACAGAGCTGAGCTCTATTTCATCATCACCATTAACAAAACCAAAAACTTCAATTAAAATGGTAGGGGTAAGGGGGACCTGGTGTCCTGAGATAGTTCCTGTCAGACTTTCATCTTCCTGCTTAGCTGTAAAACACAATTCCTTGATTTCTGCTGTGTGCAACTTTATCCTCATGCTCATTAACTTCTTTAACTGCTGCTCTTCAAACAGTTGAAGAATATCCTTGAAGATTTGATCAGATTGAGTGAAAGATTCCATGTCGATGTCAAACCCGGCATCGAACTTCATCAAATATAGCGCGTCTTGAGAAATCGCCATTTGTACCTGCAAGAGAGAAAGATCAAGTGCAGAGAGGAACTGGAGGGAAACGATTTCTGTAGGCGCAATCTATTACGAAATAGAAAAAGATATTATATAGACCGGAGAAGGGGGCACATTTGAGGAGCGGGGTTCGGCAAAAACCTAATAAAAACAGAAGTCGAAAAGACTTTAGGTCTCCGTCAGACAGCGTTCGACAAAGATATCCTTTTCGTCGACCACCGTTCGACAAATGAAATTGTCTTTATCGATTCTGAAGTCAATAGGTTTGTCGACCGCCGTTCGACAAATGGTTCAAATTCATCGTCCTCCGTTCGACGAATTTAGGGGATAAATAGAAATATTAATTTTTAACATATTGAATCTCCATCTATCATTCTTAGTTGATTTATAAAGAAGATGTGCTTCTTTTAATCCAAGGGCTTGGTGAAAATGTCAGCTCTTTGTAAATCAGTAGAAATGAACTGTAGGCAATTTTTTATTTTATCCACATTATCCCTAAGGAAGTGGTGTCTAATCTCTATGTGTTTAGTCCTACTATGGAGAACTGAATTTTGTGCTATAGATATTGCACTTGTATTATCACAAAATATAGTTGATTTATTTAAGTTGATATCATAGTCTAGAAGTTGATTTTGTATCCCCAACATCTGTGAGCAGCAACTGCCAGCAACCATGTATTCAGATCCAGCTGTTGATGTAGACACAGATGTCTGCTTTTTACAAAACCAAGACACAAGCCTATCACCAAGAAACTGACAAGTTCCTCATGTGCTTTTCCTGTCTACTCTGCATCCAGCATAATCTGAATCTGAGAATCCAGTTAATTCAAATTCAGATGCTGTTGGATACCAAAGTCCTAGATTAGGGCAACCCTTTATATATCTCAAAATCCTTTTAAATAAAATTAAGTGAGATTCTTTGGGGTTAACTTGAAATCTAGCACAAATACAGGTAGCAAACATTATGTCAGGTCTACTAGCTGTTAAATAAAGTAGTGAGCCAACAATTGCTCTGTATACTTTTGAATCAACAGGTTTCCCTGATTCATCATTAACAATAACAACATTTGAGGGCATTGGTGTTTTCATGATGGAAGAATCAGACAAGCCAAATCTTTTCACTAATTCCTTAGCATACTTAGATTGGGATATGAAGATTCCATTTGAAGTTTGCTTCACTTGAAGACCAAGGAAGTATGATAACTCACCTATACTACTCATTTCAAATCTTGATTGCATTAGATTGGAAAATCTTTTGCACAAATTTGAATCAGTAGATCCAAAGATAATGTCATCTACAGATATTTGAACTAGTAAAGTTTGATTCTTATGTACTTTGTAAAATAAGGTTTTGTCTACTATGCCTCTACAGAAATTGTTTTCCAAAAGAAAACTAGCTAAAGTCTCATACCATGCTCTAGGAGCTTGTTTGAGACCATAAAGAGCTTTCTTAAGCTTAAATACAAAAGAGGGTTGAGTTGGAGAAATAAAACCTGGTGGTTGTTCCACATAAACTTCTTCTTTGATTTCTCCATTTAGGAATGCACTTTTTACATCCATTTGATAGACTTTGAATCTTTTGTATGCAGCAAATGCAAGGAAGATCCTAATTGCTTCTAGCCTTGCAACTGGGGCAAATGTTTGATCATAGTCTATCCCTTCTTCCTGTGAGTATCCTTGAGCTACTAGCCTAGCTTTGTTTCTCACAATATTTCCCTCTGCATCAAACTTGTCCCTGTAGACCCATTTGGTTCCAATCACTGGATAATTCTTTGGTCTTGGAACCAAATCCCAAACCTTGTTCCTTTCAAACTGGTTGAGCTCCTCTTGCATTGCAAGAATCAAATTTGGATCTTGTTCTGCATCTTTTATGGTTTGAGGTTCAACTTGTGATAGGAAACAAGTATGCATCTGATTTTGGTGTAGTTGATGCCTTGTTTGAACACATGCTAAAATATCTCCAATTACTTGTGAAATTGGATGATCTCTAACTGTGATGGGGTCAACAGTTAGAGTTGGTTCAGCAATTGTATCCACTTGGGGAATTTGTTCAGCTGCTATATCTTGTGAAGAATGATCTGATGTTGTCTGTTCTGATCTTTCAGCAAAAACTGGGAGATCTTCTTCTTCACTCTCTTCATCATTACGCTGTTCAAGATTCTGAATTCCTTCTTTATGTAGAGCTAATTGATCTAGCTGCTCACATAATATAGGTACCTGCATATTTTCTATGGTAGAAGGAATCTTCTTCTTGTAAAACATGTTAGTTTCATCAAAAGAGACATGCATAGATTCTTCTATTTTAAGAGTGGATTTATTATAAATCCTATATGCTTTACTGATTTGAGAATAACCTAAGAAAATTCCTTCATCTGATTTTGGTTCAAATTTCCTAAGGTATTTCTTATCATTATTGTGAATATAACATCTACAGCCAAAAGTTCTAAAGTAGTTAACTTTAGGTTTCTTCCCTTTAAGTAATTCATAAGGAGTCTTTTCCTTAAGTTTGTGTATCAAACTTCTATTCAAAACATAATTTGCTGTGCTAACAGCCTCTGCCCAAAAGGATAGGGACAGATTAGCATCTGCAAGCAATGTTCTTGCTGATTCAATTAGAGTTCTATTTTTCCTTTCAACTATCCCATTTTGTTGAGGAGTTCTAGGAGCTGAGAAACAATGTCTGATACCTTCCATCTCACAGAATTCTTACATAAGAAGAGACTCAAACTCAGTACCATGATCACTTCTGATCAATGCAACTACAGTAGAGTACTCAATCTGTATGCTCTTAAGAAAGTCTGTAAGAACTTTAAAGTTATCTGACTTTTCTCTCAAAAAGAACACCCAAGTGAATCTAGAGAAGTCATCTACAATAACTAGAGTGTAAGACTTCCCTCCTAAACTCTTTGTTGTTATAGGTCCAAAAAGGTTCATATGTAGCAAATATAAGATTCTAGGTGAATCACTTTTAGATAATGATTTAAAACTATTTTTAGTTTGCTTACCTAGTTGACATGCCCTACAAAGACCTTCTTTCTTGTATGAACCTGAGGGTAATCCTCTAACAGGATTGTCCTTAGATAGTTTAGCAATGGTCCTAAGGTTTACACGTCCTAGTCTTTTATGCCAAAGTTCACTAGATTTGCTTCCATCACTAAATAAACAAACTTATGAAGTAGATGAATTGAAATTCACTAAGTATATATTACCTTGCCTAATACCTGATAGAACAGTAATATTATCAGTAGATTTAATAAGGCAATTCAATTTATTAAAAGTTACCTGAAACCCTTCATCACATAATTGACTTATGTTGATGAGGTTGTGCTTTAGTCCCTTGACATAAGCTACCTCTTTGAAGGTGACTTCTCCAACCTTGACTTTTCCATAGCCTTTGGTCTGTCCACAGTTGGAGTCTCCAAATACAACCTTTGGTCCAAGCTTTGCTTTGTAGTTGTTCAGGTTGGCCTTGTTTCCTGTCATGTGCTTTGAGCACCCACTATCCAAATACCACTTTTCATTCATTCTTGGATAGCTGTGTACCTGCAATGACAGAAAAATAAACTAGTTGTTTTTGACCCAGACTACCTTGAGTCCATTTGTTTGTCCACAATATTCAGAAATAAAGGTCATTTCAGGCTGATCCTTATAGCCTTGTGGGTGGAATCTCCTTGGAGGTATTACCCACTCAGTAAAAGGATTTCTAGTATATTTAGAATTAGAATTCTTAGAACTTTCTGTATAATATCTGTTCGACAAATTTGGGTAAATTCGTCGACCGCCGTTCGACGAATGTGCATGTTTTTGTCGAGCGCCGTCCATATTATAACTATACTGAAAGTCTGTTCTCAGTTTTCATCGATCCCCGTTCGACAAATTTGAATCTTTTTGTCGAGCTTCGTTCAACGAATTCTTCTGAATTCTTTTATTCTTAATACTCTTGCTTGAAATATCTTTATTGGCTTTAGTAGCCTCTTTGACTTTAGCAGAGACGAATTTTATGGGTATAGAGAGAATGTTTTTCTTTATTAGAGGTAGCTCACTTGATGAAGCACCCAAGCCCAGTTTGCTATTGAGTCTAGCATTGACAGTGCTTGTGATGTTCATCAGTTTGATACTTCTCCCATTTAGGTATTCTTCAAATCTCTTGGCCTCAGATAATTTATTCTCAATTAGAATAGTATGTTCTCTTGAGGCTGCCAACTCTTTCTTAGGAGTAGCATTTTCTTCACTTAAATTATTCATTTCAGCTAGCTTAAGTTTGAGTGAGATTATTTCCTTCTCAGATTTAATTAAGTCTAGGCAAAGAACTTTGAATTCATCCTTGAATTCAATGGAAGTAAAATCAAAGTTAGTTATTACCTGATCAGCATCATCTTCTGCTTCTGATTCTGCTTTTTCTTCATCAGAATTGTTGGCTGAGGCATTGATTGCCATCATGCAGAAATTCTTCTCTTCTTCATCATCATTGGAGCTGGATGAAGAAGCATATCCTGACTCACTGTCTGAGTCATAAATGGCCATTAAGCATTGGTCATTTTCTTTTGTTTCTTCATCATCAGAAGAGCAGGATGAAGATTCTGATTCAGATTCTGTTTCACTCCAGGATTTTGCTACAAATCCTCTCCCCTTCTTTTTGTGATTGTGGGAGGAAGATTTGCTGGAGTTTCTCTTTTCTTCCTTTTCTTTTCTCTTTTCCTTCTTGTCCTTCTTGTTTTGATTTTCTGGACAATCAGGTGCAATGTGTCCTGGTTTCCTGCAACCAAAACATATAATTTCATTAGCATGATTTTTGTCATACCTTGGCTTGTCATAGTTTCTGGATGACTTTTTCCTGAAGTCTTTCTTAGCCATCTTGTAAAATCTTTTGGCTATAAGACTCATAAACTCCTCATTGTCAGGAGTTTTTCCTTTTTCTGCATCAGCTGCTTGAAAGCTATGCTCTTTTCTTTCTTTGTTGCTGGAAATGTAGTGGATGATTCTGCTTCCCTGGACTTGATGAGCTGCTCATAAGATTTGAGCTTGCCCAACAGTGCTTCTGTGGTAATCTCATTGAGACTCCTGACATCCTTGATTGGCCAGATTCTTGAGTCCCATGTGCTGGGGAATCACATTAAGATCTTGTCATTTATTTTAGTGATAGAAATCACTTTGTCCAAGGTCTTCAGCTCATTTATTATGAGACTGAGTCTGTTGTACAGGCCAGCCATTGTCTCTGTGTCTCCTTTCTTGAAGTTTTCATACAGAGAGATCAAGTGTGATCTTTTGTCTTTTCTCTCATCTGCAGAACCTGCAACCATGTTGTTCAGAGAAATCCAAATTTCTCTAGCTGATGTACATTCAACCACTTTTTGAAATATATCATCAGACATGGTTTGAGCCAATATGTTCATGGCTTTAGCATCTGCATTTCTTTGCTTTTTTTTGAGTTTCTGTCCACTCAGGAGGCGGGACATCATGTTTGTCTCATGTAGCTTCAGTGCTGGTTGATGCTGTAGGTCCTGGAGGCCCTGTCAGATTAACATTAAAAATCTCTTCATATAAAGCCTAATCCTTGCTTTCCAAAGTGCAAACTTGCTAAGGTTGCACATTGGAGGTCTTGTGCTTGAGTATTCCTTGTTTTGTGCCTTGAGTTTTTAACAAAAGAAATAAACAAAAACTCTAGTTGAATTTAAGATCTAATTGATCTTTGTGATTTAGGTGTTAGCCTGTAAAGAATCAACACCCTCTGATACCAATTGAAAGTGGAGGTTAGATCTTAAGTTACTCTAGAGGGGGGGGGGGGTGAATAGAGTATTAAAAAAATTTATTAGTTTTTAAAGCGGAATTAAAATACTGATGTATATATATATATATATGTGGAATGCAAAGTGTGTTATATAATTTTGAATAAAGAAAATAGCACACAATACAGAAACAATGCAGAAAATCACAAGCACAGGGGACACAAGGAATTATAGTAGTTCCCCAATAAATCTGGGTATGTATACTCTTCTACCACAACTGGTAGGACATCCACTAGGAGTTTTTGATAAGGTGTCCACACACCACAGAGCTTCTGATAAGCTGCTCAAGACCAGGGTTTTTTTTGATAAGGTGTCCACACACCAATGAGCTTTTGATAAGGTGCTTAAAAACCACACAAGGATTTTTTTATAAGGTGTCTTGCCACCACTGTGTAAACTTTTGGAGGGAGAATTAACCCTGTACAAGATAAGGTAAGAAGGTTTAGAGTGTTCTTCTCTGTCAATATTTCTGAGAGAAGACAAAAGGTGTTGATGATGAAAGCTCCCCCTGTCTGTTTGAAGTTGTTGACAGCTTGAGGATGAAGCTTTCTCTAAAACAGAAGTCTTCTGTAGCAGATTAATCTGGAAGAGGTAAATCTTCAGATTGTTGTTGCTCTTTTGAAGGCTTGAACTTGCAGCAGATCTGAGAGAATGAATGTTGTTTTCGGAGAGATGAAGATGCTGCTTTTAGGAAGAAGAAGACTGAAAGTATATGTTCTCTGTGTGTTTATTCTTCTTCCTCTCCTTTCTCTAATCCTTCTGTGTTCTTGTTGTTCTACAGAACTGTATTTCTGAGAAACTTAAAAATAACTGTGTAAGATCTATGTCGTAAAGGGGTATACGACTGTTTTTGCATATACTTTCTTCTGTGATGGATTTCTAATTTGAATTTCAAATCATCTGTCTTTAAGGAATATATTATTCTGGCTTAAATCCTTCTTGGAACTGTAACAGCCACCAAAACGATTTTGGCAGGTCCTTTTTGATTCCTTTGATGTGAAAGATGTCGTAGCATTAAATGTCAGCGGCTATTCTTGTCTTGGAATAGAAGGAATAAAAGAATATAATAAATGAATAAGATATCCTTACTAAACTGACTGAATACGTCCAAAAGTACTTGAATAGATCCGTTAAGGTCGTCGATCTGTGTTCAGAGAGTTGACAAAATAACTGATATAGATGATCTGGACTTGTATTTATCGAACTGAGCTTTCATATAGAATTTGTCGAGCTCTGGCTGGAATTCGTCGAATGCTGCTTGCCATTTGTCGAACGTTGCTCAGAGAATGTCGAGCGCTGGAACTGGCTATAATTCTTCAGTCTGCTGAGAAGAATTTGTCGAACGAGACTAGACATTCGTCGAACGCCACTCGCCATTTGTCGAATGCTGGGAACTTAAATATTCCTTAAGTTCTAGCTAATCAAACAGCCTAAAGACTTCACCCTTAAGCTATACAATGGGGTCAACTTGATCCTTAGTTAAAACATAGTGATCCTAGCCCAAAACAGTAATAGGGTTGTTCCAACAGTGGGTTAGGTATCGAGGCTTCCCGCAAGAGGAGATTCCAAACAATATACAAAAGGAGATTCACGTCAACATCCTGAACCCCACCCCCTCTGGAGAAGATAACATTCTCCTCGGAGGATATGCAAGACTATGAAGACCCGTTATGCGATGCCTTGGTGATCCAGACGGCTATCGAGAACTTCACGGTCTCCCGGATCTTGGTCGACAACGGGATCTCCATGAATGTGATCTTCAAGAATACCTTCGACGCGTTGCAGGTGGAGGCTAAGAGGGTGCATGCATCGGATGGGTCATTGTTTGGATTTTCTAGGGAGAGGAAGGAGGTCGAGGGAGGAGTCAGCCTCCAGGTGACGTTGGGAGGGGTCCCCAGGAACTGTCGGTTCATCATTGTCGACGCTCCGAGTAGCTATAATACAATTTTCAGACGCCCTCTCATCAACAACTTCTGATGCGTTCCCTCGTTCTTCCACCAGTGTCTAAAGTTCCACAATGGAGGAGTCTAGGTCCAAATCTGGGGAGATACAAAGGTGGTGAGGCAATTCTATGTGACTGTCGTCACCACCATCTCTTAGATGGCGGAGGCTGAGAAAGAAGTTAGGGAGACGAGGGGGCCGGAGGGGCCAGGAGAAGAGAGGAAGACAGAGGGAGAAAAAGGAGAGGACAACATCCGAGAAGAGGAGACGGAGGCGACGATGGGGGAGCATGCCGAGCCCATGGAGGTGGAGGTTGCAGTGTAAGACGAGACCCTAGCCGAAAGGGGGGGGGCAGGGAGAAAATGGGAAGAGCCATCCTAGCTTGAGGCGGCGGAAGAAGTAGTTGAGATGGAGGTCACCACCTGGGGGGGAGGTAGAGAAGGTGCGAGTCAGCGGGGGCCTAGGTCCAGAGGACAGGAAGAAGATGCTGCATCCAAAGGAGCATGGATTTCTTCGCATGGAGCGCGACAGACATGTCGGGCATCGATGCAGACGTAGCCTGGCACCGACTTAACCTCGATCCAGGATCCCGCCCCATCCGACAGAAGAGGAGGGGGATTACCAACAAGCTGGAGGAGCCGATCAGCGAGGAGGTAGAGATGCTCCTCAAAGCAGGTTTTGTATCGGAGATCCAGTATCCAGGTTTGGTCTTCAATGTCATCATGGTAAAGAAGGGCGATGGCCGCTAGAGAATATGTATCGATTTTTCCTTTTTAAACAAAGCCTGCCCTAAGGATTGTTACCCTTTGCCTCGAATCGACGCGCTAGTTGACTCAATCATTGAATTTTTCTGTACTGAGTTTTCTAGATGCTTTTTCAAGTTATCATCAGATCAGGATGCACCCACCAGACGTCAAGGATGTCTCCATCATGAGAGAAGGGTGTTACTGCTATAAGATGATGTCGTTTGGGCTAAAGAATGCAGAGGCGACGTACCAGAGGATGATGGACCGAGTCTTTCGGGAACAAAGAGGAAGTAACTTGGAGGTATACGTGGATGACCTCATGGTGAAAAGCAAAGATGTGAGCTCCCACCTCCAGGACCTTGAAGAGACCTTCACCACTCTACGCAAATTCAAGATGAGGCTGAATCCTTCGGAATGTATCTTCGGGGCCAGCAAGTGGAAGTTTTTGGGTCACCTCCTTACACCGGCAGGGGTGGAGCCTAACCCTGACAAAGTGAAAGCTATAATGGAGTTAGGACCGCCGCGAAATGCTAAGGAAGTCCAGCGCCTGACTGGAAAGCTCGCAGGGTTGAGTAGGTTTCTCACCCGGGCAGGGGAGAAATGCTCCCCCTTTTTCAAAGTATTATGAGGCAACCAAAAGTTTGAGTAGACGAAGGAGTGCGAGGAAGCCTTCCAAGCCTTGAAAAGTCAGCTCACCACGGCTCCACTCCTCTAGGGGCCTAAGGAGTGGGAGAGCCTATCCTTGTATCTCAGAGTTGGGGCTGAGGTCGTGAGCTCCGTCTTGTTCTGGGAGATGTAACATCTAATTTCCTACTAGACCCCTTAACTTCAATTAGGGTAGGGCATGTGGTGAGTGATGTGGGTCTGAGCTAGGTGGTGACCTTAGGTCACATTGAATTGAGAGAACTCACAGGTGGTCCACTAGACGAGGAAGATGATGAGGAGCCCTCCGATCTGCATCAAGATTAGTGCGGGAATTAATTGTATCAGGTAAGGATCGTCGGGATTGGCTGTCAAGTAAAAATCGATGGGTGGTCCCGTCGATCGATGGGACATCCCGTCGATGGAATTAATTGGCTGTCAAGTAAAAATCGACGGGTGGTCTCGTCGATCGACGGGACATCCCATCGATGGAATTAATTGTAGGGTTTAGGAAAAATTGACGGGTGGTCCCGTTGATCGACGGGACATCCCATCGATGGAATTATTTCTGTTAAGTAAAAATTGACGGGTGGTCCCGTCGATCGACTGGACATCCCGTCGATGGAATTAATTGTATGGTTTAGGAAAAGTCGACGGGTGGTCCCGTCGATCGACGGGTGGTCCCGTCGATCGACGGGTGGTCCCGTCGATCGACGGGTGGTCCCGTCGATCGACGGGTGGTCCCGTCGATGCAATTATTTCTGTTAAGTAAAAATCGACGGGTGGTACTGTCGATCGACGGGACATCCTGTCGATGGAATTAATTGTAGGGTTTAGGAAAAATCGACGGGTGGTCCCGTCGATCGATGAGACATCTCGTCGATCATTGAGACTGGTAGTCGAAGTCGGAACCGACGGGGCATTCCTTCGATCAACGGGACCTCCCATCGATCGACGAGAACCCCCTTTCGATTTCTTTTTGAGGAAGAAATATTAATCCCCACTCAAATTCAATTGGGCTAAGGCCTCAACTGAAGCCCATCCTGCATCCCACATGCCTAATTACCATCCATGCCCTCTGTTTCCAACATGCAAGGGCATGCAAAGGGGTAAACTAGGGTTTTCCCCCAAATCCATTAAAGACAAAGAGGATTTTGAGGAATGAAGGTCATTTGGCACTCCATTCCTCTACCCAAAGCTATAACTGAGCTCCTTAGTAAATGCCCAGCCAAAATTGGGTTGAACAGATGCCACTTGGCGGCTGGGAGGAACAAACGAGGCATGGCCGAACCATGCCTTAATGGGAGGCACACTTAGAGCCCTCCTCTTCTCCATTTGAACTCACCATCAGCTTCAGAGAGCTTTAAGCAATCGAGCCAGCCCTTGAGTTCACTGCATTTGGAGGAGAATCGAGGAGTTGAGCAAGCTCGCCGGAGAGACTCGCCGCCATGCCGCCCCGACGAATTACCCACTCTCAAGACACCATTCAGGTTGGTTTCCCCCTCTCCCTCTGTGCTAGCCTCTAGATCCAATTAGGAGAGAAATCGGGCTCAATTAAGCCCGATCCCATGTGAGTTTGAGGGATATTTCTCGAGCTTTTGTTCTATTTTGGGATCGCTGGAGAAGCCGTCTTCGGCGGGCGTGTCATCGCCTGGCTGTAGCCACCACCTCAACAGAGGTGGTGGAGGTGGTGGCCGACAGTTGTGAGCAGAGGGTGGCCGGGAAATGGGAGATCAAAGGGATACAAGCCGGGCAAATCCTAGTCGTTGGTTAGAGGAAGAAGTTGACCTGTGGCCCTTGGATCTGCTTTAGATTTGTGCAGGATTATATGAATGTATTAACTTCATGTTATATAAATTTGTCACACTTTTATCAGTGATTTTTGGCTTAAAATTAGGTGCCTTAGTGCCAAAGTTGCAGATCCTTGTCTTAACTTTAATTGGGCACTAATTTCATGTGATTTGGTGCTCCAGAGCCCGCTGGGCACTAGTTTTGGTGTAGGTTGTACAAACTGTGTGCATATGTATTTTGTGAATATATCTGTAAATACACCTTGCATGAAAGTGAAATTTTTGAAACATAAATGAGTCATAAGAGAACACATCACCCGTCCAAAAAACAGAATTTTAGGAGAACATTTCTCTATAGTTTTGTTCATAATGTGATTAATCAAATAAATGAGATTTATGGATTTGTGTAACTCCAAATGTCCACAAATTTGGGTGTCATGCTTAATTGGCCATTACTAGACTCTGGTTAAAATTTGGAAGCAATTGGACCTCTGCAAGTGGGGTAACTCCACTTGCATGTCTTTGCTTATTATGTGATATGGTGTGCATATAGCCAAAAAGGATATTTTATGTATTTGTCATATTTGGCTTAGTGTTAGCCTCTGAGATTTTGGCCATACCCTCTTTATAACAAAATACATTACCACATGAAAAATTAGGATTTTTGGGATAAAAAATCCTAAGTGTTTGATAAATTTGAAATATGTCACATTTATGTATTAGTGAAATCTGTATGTCTAAAACTTTGTGAAAAATTGTGAAAAACCTTGTGAAAGATTTTGGCCACACCCTCTTTGTAGAAATTTTCAGAGATTATTTCTTTAGAAATTATCAAAATTATCATATGTTACATTTCTGAATAACTGAAATTTTACTGAGGAAGAAGATTGAGAAATTTTTGAAACTCTGGAGAATCATTTGGAATCTAATTATGAACCTCTGGGATTTTTGGTAGAATTTTTGGATGTATTACACATGGTAACATTCCACATATTCAGTTTGTCACACTTTTTAATTTATGAAATATTTCTGGAAAACTATGAAATTCTGGATAGGATATTTTTAGGTCAGATAGTTGATTTAGTAGATTCCGCGGTTGGGTATAATTTCATGAGCTCTCTCGATGCATTTTCCGGGTACCATCAAATCAAAATGCACAAACCTAATATCCCGCACACTTCTTTCATCACGAACGATGGGTGTTAATGTTACCTCGTAATGCCTTTCGGCCTTAAAAATGTGGGTGCAACGTATCAGAGAATGATGGATATGGTTTTTAAGCATAAAAAAGGAAGGAACCTTGAAGTTTACGTCGACGATCTTCTCCTCAAAAGTAAAACATTTTCAATACATTTGAAAGACCTCGTAGAGACGTTCGCTACTCTACGGAGGTTCAAATTAAAATTGAACCCATTGAAATGTGTGTTCGGAGCAAATAAGGGGAAATTTCTCGGGCATCTCCTCACCCCTGATGGCCTTGCACCGAACCCAGATAAGGTGAAGGCCATCCTCGATATGACTCCTCCTCGTAATACTAAGGAGGTCCAACAACTTGGAGGAAAGTTGGCGGGGCTGAGCAGGTTCATGTCCAAATCAAGAGATAAAAATGCCCCATTCTTTAAAACACTCCGAGGAGGATCAAAGTTTGAATGGAGCGAAGAGTACAACAAGGCTTTCGAACAGTTAAAAGTACAGTTAACTTCGACCCCTCTACTCCAAAGTCCCCGTGAAAGGGAAATATTGTTCTTATATTTGGGGGTCGGCCCAGATGCAATGAGTTCTGTCCTCGTCCGGGAGGAAAAGAAGAAACAGTTTCCAATATACTATGTCAGCCATATCCTCAAGGATGCAGAAACAAGATACTCGATCTTGGAAAAGCTAGCTTTGGCTTTGGTTATGTCATCACGAAGGCTTCGCCCTTACTTTCAAGCTCATCCAATCCAAGTAATTACAGATCATCCTCTGAGAAGTATTCTTGAAAAGCCAGATCATTCAGGGAGACTGGCCAAATGGGCTATTGAGCTGAGCGAGTTTGAAATGTCCTACATTCCCAGAACGACAATCAAAGCGCAGGTCTTGGCAGATTTTCTGGTTGATACAACGGAATCCAAGCCTGAACAAGTGGAGAAATCTCCTTTGGCTTGGGTTGTTTATGTGGATGGGGCTTCTGGTAAAAACTCTGTGGGAGCCGGAGTAGTTTTAATCAACCCAAATGGCATCAAACTTGAACAGGCTATCAAGTTCTTCTTTCCAGTCACAAATAATCAGGCAGAGTACGAGGCACTTCTGGACGGTTTAAGACTTGCAAAAGAACTGGGCATAGAACACATGCATGTCAAAACTGATTCGCTAGTGATGGCTTCTCAAGTTTTGGGGAATTATGAAACAAGAGAGCCAATGCTGAGGAAGTATCTGCTGCTAGCTAAGAAGGAGATCGGAAGATTCAAATCATTCATCATTGAGCATATTCCCAGGACACAGAACGAAGAAGCAGATGAGTTGTCAAAGTTCGGTCTTCCATCAGGGGGAGTGACCTCTGAACTTTTCCACCCGGCAACAGAAGAAGGGGAACTCATGCAAATCGATCAGAATCCTTCCTGGAAGGATCCTTATTAGCTATTCTTATCAAAAGGAGAATTTCATCAATCCATTAAAGACAAAAAGAGATTCAGAAGAAAGGCAGCCTATTATTACTTAATAGCAGGAATCCTGTACAGGAAAACTTTGATTTCTCCCTCGGCGCGGTGTGTTTCTGAGGAAGAAACTCCAACCATACTTCAGGAGTTTCATTCCGGAGAATGCGGTAGTCATTCAGGGGCAAAGACTTTGGAGAAAAGGATCTTGAGGCAGGGATATTTCTGGCCAACCATGAGAAAAGATGCTGAAGCATTTGCCAAGCGATGTGTTCAGTGTCAGAAGTTTGCTCCTCTTCAACATCTGCCCGCTCAATCATTAGATCAATAACTGTGCCCTGACCCTTCGCAGTTTGGGGGATGGATCTCATCGGACCCTTCCCAATGGCCAGCGGCCAGCGTCGTTTTATAATTGTGATGATTGATTATTTCAGTAAGTGGATTGAGGCAAAGGCAATGGCAAAGACTACAACGCAGGTCATCAAAAACTTCATCTGGGGAGAAATAGTTTGTCGGCATGGAATCCCACAAGCAATTGTCACTGACAATGGTCCACAATTCAACAATCCAGAAATGATAAACTTCTGTGATCAGGTTGGAATTGATCTTCGATTCTCCTAGGTACACCATCCCAGGACTAATGGTCAGGTGGAAGCAGCAAATAGGCAAATCCAGCAGCTTTTGATGAAGAGAGTTTTGAATCAAAGTGGGAATTAGGCAGAACAACTCCCTTCCATGCTTTGGACTCTCCGTACTACTCCATCTTTAGCTACGGGGGAGACACCGTTCAAATTATCTCATGGCTCAGAGGCAGTCGTTCCTGTAGAATTTGAAGTGGTCACCCTCAGAGTTGTATATGCAAAGGAGGGAGGAGAAGCATGGATAGAGGATAATGATGAAGCTATCAAATACAGTATGGATTTTGATTGAAGACCTTCAGGATGAAGCAACAATCAGGCAGGAGGAAGTGAAAAGAAGAATGGCCAAATACTTTGACAAAAATGTCTGAGTTAAACATTTTGCTGTTGGTGATGTTGTACTGAAGAAAGTTGATGCCGCAGCCAGGACATGCAATGTAGGAAAACTAAATCCCAACTTGGCAGGGCCTTTCATTATCAAAAAGGTACTAAAGAGCGGGGCTTATCGCCTCTAGACAAGCGAAGGAGAGGACATCTCACGCACCTGGAGCGGTGACGATCTTAAACGGTTCTATCCTTAAGATGTTTTGTTCATTTCTTGTATTTTTTGGATATTCAATAAAAAGCCCCATACTGACACTTCTCCATGTCTGGTGATTCTTTTACACTTTTTTATGTATATCCCTCACTGAACCACGGAGACATCGCCAAGTTCTGCTCGAACCCCCTCGGATTGTATTCATTAGCGTAAAACCACGAAGATCCTGTGTAGTGGAGAGTTTTCGCACACGTGTAGTGGTAACTTGCCAATTCCCGTGCGGTGCATTTCAGAACCTTGGATCCCGGCTGATATCTAACACACCCCTGCATCAAGGGAGGTCTAGGTGAATGCTAGCTCTATCATGCCCCGAGAGGGATATATTTACAGCTTTGATGATTTTTCTGAGGAAAGCAATGTTCACCGCCTAGGCCCACCTGCCCAATTGATCATCTTAGTATGTGACCATCGAATACTCCTAGGTACTCTCAAGCGATGCCTAAATGGGACCCACAATTGAGTTGATCTCTCTGAGGAAAGCAATGTTCGCCGCCTAGGCCCACCTGCCCAATTGATCAACTCGGCTTGTAACCCTAGGCAAGAGAGCAGTTGAGTCGCTTAAAACCCTTATGACCACTTGAGGAAAGCAATGTTCGCCGCCTAGGCCCACCTGCCCACTTGGTCATCTGGGTATGTACTTACCTTTTTCTTTATTTCTACAGCTCTTATGACCACTTGAGGAAAGCAATGTTCGCCGCCAAGACCCACCTGCCCACTTGGTCATCTGAGTCTGTAGCCATTTCTTGTTTCATTACAGGAAGATATCTCATCTCATATGGTCTTTCTGGACCATTTGGGGAGAAAACATGATTTTTTACAGGCACATAGTAGACCGGGCGGTTTGATTATTAAACCGGTCAGTTTGAAATAAGCAGGTACATCATAATGTATTAAGCGGTTTGATTATTAAACTGATCAGTTTAGTTATATCAGGCGATTATTTTTATATCATCATGAGGTTCTAAACCGATCAGTTTTAGAACGGTTTATCATAAAATGCCATAAGGCAGGGATCAGGATATCAAGTATAACCGTGACCGATCGGTCTTTTTCATTCGAGCTGTAATTCAATCATCCTTATGGGTATCAGTTCTATCCGCTCAGTTAAAAACATGCTTTTTGAAAGTGCACAATTAACCTCACTAGAATTCTCTAGAGGGGGGGGGGGGGGTGAATAGAGATTTAAAAATACTTTGTGCAATTATATATATATGTGTGTAATAATCACAGATTCAAGCTTCCCACAAACCAACAAGAATTAAGTAAGTAAAGAAAAAATAGTAAGAAGAAAATCACAGCACACCACAAAGAAATATAGTGGTTCCCCAAACTTTGGGTAGTCCACTCTTCTACCCCCTTTGGTAGGAATTCACTAACTTGCACTGAGTCTTTTGATAAGGAGGCTCTTAAAACCAGACTGAGTCTTTTGATAAGGAGACTCTTAGAACCAGACTGAGTCTTTTGATAAGGAGACTCTTAGAACCACTACAACTGAATTTTTTGAAGAGAGATTCTAAAAACTCTTTTACACAATTTGAAAATGAAATAAGTATGAGAAGAAGAAGTAGAACAAGTAGAAGAATAGAAGACAATATATGTAAGAAAGAATCTTCTTCCTAGCAAGAAGATTAGAAGCACAAGTATAGTGAATATGATCTCTCTTCTATAGTGAGAAGGAGATTGTAAGCTTTTCTCTCTTTTGTGAGAGCTTTCAGAATTTGCAGCAGAATGACTTCAGAAGGAGGAGAAGATGAAGGCTTTTTCTTTGCTGCAGCGCACTATCTCTTTTCTCAGCTTTCTCACTCTTCACTTGGGAGCTCTTCCTCTTTTTCAAATGTATATGGTGGATCACTGGTTGTTATTCTCTGTCGACTTCCTTCTTATTTATAACTCTGTTTGAAAAGATATTGCTAAAGGAGAATAATCAATTAGCAGACAGAGAATTAGAAAGAGATAAAAGTTTCCATACTAATTTTATCTGTAGATGAAAAGAGTTTATTCTGATTTCAAATAATATCCAAATAAATATTAATCAAATTAGCCAAGAATCAATTAGAAGGAAAGACAGATTCAGAACGGCTATAAAAGAATAAAATCATTCCATAAAATTCAGATCTTTAGAAAGAAGGAAAGAGATCTGGCGTGAATTTGAATTTGACATAGAAATCGACGTGCGTCGATTACTATTCGACGTAAGCGCCGAGTTCATCCTGGCTGTACGTCGAGAGGAGAATAAGGAAGGTGCGTCGACTTTATTAAATGCGTCGACTAGAAGTCAGAGTTACGTCGACAAAGATTACGTCGAATTCTTCTTAGAGTTACTTCGACTCATTCTGAGAGAAACGTCGACTACATTTTGACGTTGTGTCGAATTCTATTCGACGCATATTTACTTAGACTAACTTTTCATTCTTAGAAAGTATATTCTTCTTAATTCTAGGGGTTAAGATAAATCATTTCCCCAACAATCTCCCCATATTTGTCTTAACCCTATTTAGAGAGAAATTGTATCAGTATTTAATCAACTCAGCAAGATATTCATATAGGTTAGAAATATGTTAAATAATCAGAAGAAGATAGAATAAGAAATTATATAAACAAATTTCATGTTCAGTTGACTAATCAACATTTAAGCATAGACAATTGCTCAAATAAAGTATATCATCATTGTTCAGGGGTAGGAGGAGTTTTTCTTTTCCTAGTGAATACTTTTGTGGATTGCTCCTTCTCAATAGCAGGTGATTCCCTCAGCTCCCCATGAGCCTCAACAATTTGCTCCCCCTGAGTCAAAGTAGTTTGCTCTCCCTGGGATGGAACTTCCTTTGAGCCTTTTACTTCTTCTTCAGTTTCTCTTTCATCTCCAACTCCAGTTTTAACTGCATCTGGCTCCTGAGCTCCTACTTCAGCCATCACAGTATCAGCTTCATTTTATTTCTCTCCTTCAGCCTCAGTTTCCTTTTCAACTTCATTTTCTCGCCTACATGCCTCCCCTTGTAATAGAATCACTTGTTGAGTAGCTTCTCTTGCTATATTGAGTACCTCTGTTAGGTGCTATTCACTATGTAGCTCAGGTACAACTTCATTCCCAATGGTCTTGAGCAGTGCAAGACTATCAGTTTTTGAAGTAGGAAGAGACTTGTGAGAGAGATATTTATGACTGGAGAGCTGCTCTTCATCTAACCTCTCCCCCTTCTTGACCTTCTTAGCCAAGGAGGTTAAGAAAGACCTGGTGACCTTAGAGGAAGAGATAGAGGTCTTCAGGCTTTGCACAGAGGCACTAACCCCATCTATTTGGGTGTGCATGTGCAAGATGGAGGAATGAATCTTGGAGCAGTGCCCATCCAGCATTGCTTGGAATCTTTGGGATGTGGATTGGATACACTGAGTGATGAGGTTTTCAGTGGATGGAGATGGTTCAAAATGTGGTGGTGGAGGAGGAGATAATGGAGGAGGAGGAGATAATGGTGGAGGTGTATGTGATGAAGGTGGAGAGGGGACTGTATCATTGTGAGGTATATTTGATGGAGAAGGTGAAGGAATAGTGGAGGGTTGAGCAGGAGATTGAGTTGGTATTTGTGAAGGTGTGGATGATGGTGGTAGAGAAAGGATGTTTTTTTGAGAAGGAGGAGGTGAAGATGGATGAGCAGGAGAGTTAGAAGGAGAAGAAGTCCTTTCAGGAATGGAACCAGGCTTGGGAATTTGCCTGGTCCATTTTGAGAAGAGGGCTATGGACATCCTCTTGCCAGGTGGAATGGGGATTCCAAGGAGTGGAAGAGTACTTGGCTCATAATTCTCATGTAGGCATTCTCTTTGTGAGAATATTTAAAGCTTATCATTTTGAGCAGGCGGCTTGCCCAATCTACCTTCTTCTTCAGCACAAGGGCCCCCATGATGTTCAGTTGCTGCTTGGGCACTGCATCATGGGCAGAGATCTTACATAGTAATATTTTCCCTACTATGTCTGCCAACAGTCTATACTCATCAGAGAAGTCTATTTTCTTCAGGTGGATTGGTCTATCTTTGGAGAACTTCATGGTGATTAACAGATTCTTTATTTCATCAGGGGTAAGTTCCACAAGTTCATCACCTGATAGGGGAATTATTTTAGTTATTCTTTAGAAAATGATTTGCTTTCCTTATTTGAACAAAGATAATATTGGACTGTACCTGATGGTAGATCAAAGGTGGTCCTAATGTGTTCTGCAGAAATTGAGACAGGTGTCTCATGGATTGTTCCTGTGATTTCTCCTTGTTCTGATATCTGAACATGAGTCATCAGCTCTGTGAGTTCTGTCTCCAGGAGCTTGCATCTTGTGGAGATGAGCTTATCCAGACCAGCTTCAGTGAAGAGAGCTATGATGCTCTTATAATTTTCTGCGGCGGCTTGGAAGGATTCGAGGTCAATGTCGAACCCAGAGTTTATCTTGGGAGCCATTGTAGGTCAGTGAGAAAGAGGAAGAAATGGCTGGACTGAGAGGTAAGAGGGATGAAAGATGCAGAGTGCAAGAGGATTTCTAACTGAAGAGTCTATTTAAGTCAGGTGAAACGTCGAAATGAGACACAATTCGAGGCATATTCGGTACTACAGTGGATGTGACCGAAAATATTTTAGTATTGCCGCTCTTTTTCATGAAGTCGACGTTACGTTGAGTGGAATTCGACGTAAGCGTCGATACAGTCTGAGGTAAGATGTTAGGGTTTCATATCGACGTATACGTCGATTGGAGTCGACGCATGCGTCGATTTTAAGTTATTATTGATAGTTATCGATGGTGCGTTGATTATAAAATCGACGTGACTTTCATTTTCCTGAAAATTTTTGGGTTTTCCCTTGAGAGATTATTTCTTCCTGCTCCTAATGTTTTCTAAGACAGTCTTGGACTAATTTTTATAATCAATTAGATTGATTGTACCAACATTGTTTGGCAATGTGGCCAGTTTTATTGCAGATATAACATCTGACTATCTTTAGATTATGGGATTTTGAGTTTAGAGAGGGATAATGGTGTTGATTATGATAAACATTTTGATTAGGATAAAAATTTTGGTTAGGATAAAAGTTTTGACTAGGATAGAAATTATGATCAGGATGAATGGGTCCTGAATGGGGGTTAAGATGGAAGATTTTTGGAGGATGGAAGTGTTCTGTCTTTATGTTGCTCTGAGTTTGTATGCGTCGATATCTATTCGACGTACGCTGATAGTTGCGTCGATTTATACTCGGTGCTTTCTCCAGATTGCGTTGATCTGGAATCGATGCATGGAAGAAGTTGCGTCGATTTGAAGTCGACGTACTTTTATTCAAGCGTCGAGTTGAGGTCGAAGCATCTGAGAGATTGCGTCGAGTAGAATTCGACGCACTATCATTCATGCGTCGATATGAAGTCGACGCAATTGTGTTTTCACAAATTTTATTTTTCCCTTTTTCTGATTTTATTTCTTTATGAGTTGTTTCTCTTGGCCTAGTTGCCTTCTCAGAAGAAGTTTGAGAGTCATCAGCTGAATAGTATGATGTTTCATCAAATTGGTTTATTTCCTTGAAGTCTTCTCCCATATTTTGTGAGTCTTCTTCTTGGTTTGTTGATTTGATGGGTTTAGTAAATTTAACAGGGCTCATCCAAGCAGGTTTGTTGGATGGAATTAGACTAGCTGAGGGATCAGCTCCTAGCCCAATATTTTTATGTCTTCTTGTTTGTTTTTCTGTGATTTCTTTAAGTGTTTGGCTTCTCATTCTTATTGATTCTTCAAAAGCTTTTGCATGGGATACCTTATTCTTAAGGAGCTGGTTTTCTATTTTAGCCCTCTCTATTTCTTTTTCTATGATGTTATCCCTTAACTCATGATTTTTAGAACAAGTATCCTCTATATTTCTCTGGTTTTTAATGACATTAATTTGTTCTTTTAGATTCTTAATTTCTTTTTTAGATTTTAGTTGATCTAAACATAATCCTTTAAAATCATCTTTGAAATCATCACACAGAAAATCTATGTCATCAAAAATGCTTACCTCATCCTTATCCTCAGATTCCTCTATGAGAATAAGGCTATTTTCTTTTTAATCTTCAGAAGAGATGCTTCCTTCTGATTCTGTCTCACTCCATGATTTAGCACCATGTTCTTCCTTTGAGCTTTCAAGAGCCATTAAACATAGGTCTTCTTGCTTAGACTCTTCATTGTCACTTTTGGATGAGGTGCTGTCCACAGAATCTGTTTCACTCCAAGGTTCTGCAATGAAGCCTCTTTCTTTCTTCTTCCCCTTTTTCTTGAGATCTTTCTTTTTCAGATCTTTCTTCTTCTCAGTATTTTCTGGACATTCTGGTGCAATGTGTCCAGTTTCCTGCAGGAATAACAAATGATTTCCTTAGTAGGAGTTTTATCATACCTTGGTTTTGATTCTCTCCTTCTAGACCCATCTGTCCTGACCCATTTCTTGAATCTTCTGGCTAGGAGGCTGAATAACTCTTCTTCAGTGACAGGGGTCTCTTCTTCTGTTGCTTTCAAAGAAATGTTTCTCTCTTTTGAGGAGGTTGGAGTGATTCCTCTTCTTTCCTTCTCTTCTCTGGTTTTCAACAGTTGCTCTTAGGATTTGAGTTTTCCTAAGAGGGCATCTGTTGAGATTTCCTTTTGTCCTCTTGTATCTCTTATTGCCCATATTCTTGAGTCCCATGAACTTGGGAGACTCATTAACAGTTTGTCATTGATCTCTGTGAGAGAGATCTCTCTATCCAGGCTCCTTAATTGATTGATGATCAGACTGAATCTGTCATAAATCTCAAATATGCTTTCTTCATGCTTCTTTTGAAAGTTCTCATATTGGGAGATCAATAGAGCCTTTCTATCTTTCCTTTCATCAGCACTTCCTTCTACCATCTTTGTAAGAGCCTCCCAGATTTCTTTGGCTGATTCACAGTCAACAACCTTTTGAAAGATTTCATCTGAGAGGGTTGAGACTAGAATGTTCACAGCTTTTGCATTACATGTTCCTGCCTTCTTCTCTTCAACTGTCCACTCAGCCTTTGGGACAAGTGTTTGAGTCACTTCACCACTTGAGTCTCTTCTATAAGGCTTGGGAGGACCTGTCAAGACAACATTAAATAATTCTTCATCAATAGAATTCATATAAATCCTAATTCTTGTTTTCCAAACTGCAAACTTTTCAAGATTGCACATTGGTGATCTAGTGGAAGCATAATCTTTGATTTGTGCCATGTAAAAAATAATTTTTAGAAATATATATATATATTAAAGAGGTAGGATCTTTTTGATCAAGGAGTTAACCTTTTTAGATCAACCTGGCTCTGATACAATTGAAAGTGCACAGTTAACCTCACTAGAATTCTCTAGAGGGGGGTGAATAGAGATTTAAAAATACTTTGTGCAATTATATATATATGTGTGTAATAATCACAGATTCAAGCTTCCCACAAACCAACAAGAATTAAGCAAGTAAAGAAAAAAATAGTAAGAAGAAAATCACAGCACAACGCAAAGAAATATAGTGGTTCCCCAAACTTTGGGTAGTCCACTCTTCTACCCCCTTTGGTAGGAATTCACTAACTTGCACTGCGTCTTTTGATAAGGAGACTCTTAGAACCAGACTGAGTCTTTTGATAAGGAGACTCTTAGAACCAGACTGAGTCTTTTGATAAGGTGACTCTTAGAACCACTACAACTGAATTTTTTGAAGAGAGATTCTAAAAACTCTTTTACACAATTTGAAAATGAAATAAGTATGAGAAGAAGAAGTAGAACAAGTAGAAGAACAGAAGACAATATATGTAAGAAAGAATTTTCTTCCTAGCAAGAAGATTAGAAGCACAAGTATAGTGAATATGATCTCTCTTCTATAGTGAGAAGGAGATTATAAGCTTTTCTCTTTTGTGAGAGCTTTCAGAATTTGCAGCAGAATGGCTTCAGAAGGAGGAGAAGATGAAGGTTTTTTCTTTGCTGCAGCACACTATCTCTTTTCTCAGCTTTCTCACTCTTCACTTGGGAGCTCTTCCTCTTTTTCAAATGTATATGGTGGATCACTGGTTGTTATTCTCTGCCGACTTCCTTCTTATTTATAACTCTGTTTGAAAAGATATTGCTAAAGGAGAATAATCAATTAACAGACAGAGAATTAGAAAGAGATAAAAGTTTCCATACTAATTTTATCTATAGATGGAAAGAGTTTATTCTGATTTCAAATAATATCCAAATAAATATTAATCAAATTAGCCAAGAATCAATTAGAAGGAAAGACAGATTCAGAACGGCTATAAAAGAATAAAATCATTCCATAAAATTCAGATCTTTAGAAAGAAGGAAAGAGATCTGGCGTGAATTTGAATTTGACATAGAAATCGACGTGCGTCGATTACTATTCGACGTTAGCGCCGAGTTCATCCTGGCTGGACGTCGAGAGGAGAATAAGGAAGGTGCGTCGACTTTATTAAATGCGTCGACTAGAAGTCAGAGTTACGTCGACAAAGATTACGTCGAATTCTTCTTAGAGTTACTTCGACTCATTCTGAGAGAAACGTCGACTACATTTCGACGTTGCGTCGAATTCTATTCGACGCATATTTACTTAGACTAACTTTTCATTCTTAGAAATTATATTCTTCTTAATTCTAGGGGTTATGATAAATCATTTCCGCAACACTTTTCACAGGAAAGTGATTGTGATTCTTATGGGGATGGAAATCATTACCAAGTATCAAGTCACTGACAGCCCGAGTTATATAGAGGTCGCACGGGCTTATCAGTTAATGTATATGCTTACAAGGATAGGCCTTACAGAAATCTGAATTACAGGTCGTCCGAATTAAATACTAACCGCGCGACCTGTTGGTTGCTTTCTTATGACTTGGTATCCTCTATTTTGTGAAGCAATTATATAAAGCCGGGTAATAAATCGCGCGGCTTGGTCTCAAATATATGGAGTCATCTAATCGCACAGGGCACATTCAAATCGCATAATCCATAATCGGGATTTTATTACGGCTTAAAGTTTTGTTCGGTTTCTGGTTATCTCGAGACATTCATAACAAGATTCTTCAGATCTTGAATTTCTATCTGCTCAATTATATATTGAAACCACATCGATTATTCATCAAGATATCATGATTGATGTTTTTTCGGGTTATATCGAATTCGCCGAATCAGGATCGAGGAGACAGGCCGCCCGAACAGGCTTTACAGTGTTCGAGTGGCTATCTAATTGGAATTCTAAAAAATTCAATGCTCTGACCGACCGGTTGTTATTAAACCGCACAACCTGGTTAAAAGAGAAGGAGACGCAACGATCACAAGTAAATCGCAGAAAAATGAATAGCTAAACAGGTAAAACTTTCCATTCATTATCAAAATATCTTTACATCATTTTTATAACTGATCGGCTAACAAAATCAAGCCGCCGGTTACACAAAATAAAAAGCAAAATACAAAAGATAACAATTATGATTGCTCGTCCGGCTTGAGCTTTTTTGACACAGGAGAGCTTGAGTCTTCGCTACCATCAATCACAATATCAGGAGAGTATCCTTCGCTACCCGACAAGGATGAACTGCTCAGGTCGCCCGACTTATGCTCGGGTTCTTCTCCAGAATCGCTGGACTCTGAACTTGAACTGCTTTCCTTCTCCCCGTCAGCCGCAGCGGGCTCCTCGGCGCCTTCTTCATCCTCATCATCGCTCTCCTCCTCCGAGCTGGTCCCATCGACCTTATTTTTTCCTTTAGGTTTCCGCCTGATCTTGTCCAGCTTCTTCTGCAAGGTCGGATAGGCGTCCGAGAAGGTGAAATTCTCAAAACCAGGCGCAAACCCACCCAGCTCTCTCAGGCGGTCAAAGGCCCCGTCAATCCCCTCAGCGACGTGAGGGAAGAGCTCTTCTTAGTAGACTGGGTCCGTCTCATCATATTTCTTCTACAAAAAGGAATAAAGGTGAGACCACACGGTTTGAGGAACGAGAGGGTCGGCTAACAAGGTGATAACTTACCAACTCCACCTCCTTTAGTCGCTCGACCTCTTTTTTCAACTCGGCATTCTTCTTCTCCAGATAATCATTCTCCTTGATTAATCTTTTGATGGTCATGCCCATGAAGTGGTTGGTGATGAAGCTCTCAGCACCAACCCGCGCGGCCTGCCGAGCGTGCTCTTCCTCAGGGACCTTCCTTAACATCCTGAAGTTTCGCCGGCCATATAGGGCAATGACGGCGGCTTCTGCGTGCCGACCAGATTTTTTGTTCGCCCAGTGGGGAGCGCGATGGAGACTTGAACACCATCACCATCTGGGTGCCAGGACAAGACCGTGCGGCCTTTCAAGTCCTTCACCTTGTTGAAAGAACGAAGAGAAGAGAAGTCGCCAGAAGAGGCCGATTCCTCGCCATCAGACATCAGCGACTTGTTTTTTCTCAGCCTCTGCCTCTTCTCCCTCTGAGTAGGGATCAAGCCGACCGGACTGACCGACTTGTTCTTAGGAACGATGGCTTCAGCTGTAAAAGAGAAGTAAAGGATTCAGAACAAAAGGCCGCGCGGTCAATATCAGAGCAGGATGCAGGTTGAAAGAAACTTACTGTCCTCAGGCCGGACGTTCTCCAACTCAGAGAGCAGCGGAATGTAGTGATCTACATTAAGCTGCTCGTTTTCAAGGAGCTTGTAGGTATCCATCTCGATCTTGTTGAAAGCGACTTGCTGAAAAACTTCCTCTGACCGCACCTGCGGGTTGGGATTTAACAAGCCAAGTCGGCCTTCAAATATCAAGTACCTCTCTGACCAGTCCGTAACCTTGTTCACAAGGTTGACCATCTTCAACCCCCTACAGCCAAAGTACAAGTGGCCCTTGAACACCTTCATCTCGGAATCAGGGATAGCCCGCACCAAGAAGATCTTCCAAAAAAGGTCCATTGAAAAGCGGACTTTCTCAGACCGCATGTAGGAGATAAAGCTACATATGGCCGCTATCGAGTTGGGGGAGAGCTTCCCGGGAACAACCCCATAATGATCGAATACCATGGCGAGTTTAATAGGGATTGGGATCTTGAAGCCGCGGTCAAAGTGGTCGATTGGGATGGTGATTTGATTAGGGGCGGAAGAGTTTATTCGCTCGTCGCGGAGTGGAAGTCGCGCGAGCAGCGGACTCCCTGCCATATGTTTTTCCACAAACGCGTCCATCTCCGCCTGGGTTAAGCGGCATTCCTCATGGTCGGCCGAATGGAAAGCTAAGGCCGCATCAGACCGCGTGGATACCTTTTCAGGTCGCTTCGGCTGGCGCTTAGCTCCCATCTTAAGATTCCGTTGAATGAGTCTTCGGAAGGGCCGCTACTTATAGAGTAAGTGATCTGCATTTATAAAGGTCTAGTCGCGGCTAGCATAACCAACCCGATCGGGCAGAATTTCACATAGTTAAGCCAGTTTATGAACAGCAAACCACGGAAAATAAAATCAAGGCAAGCGGTTTAAAGAACAGCAGAAACAAGCCACTCGACTTACAAAGCAATTCACAGACGTCTAAATATGCTATGGAAGAGAATATAAGCATTCGAATAACAGAGCGCACGGTCTGCAGAGCAAATTGGACATCATAAAGTTAAGTTCAATGTTCAAAGTTGTCCAAAGGACCGAATAAAATTATATTACAAGCATTGTTTAAAACCGCACATTACTGGCGGGCATCATTCTGAGCATCCTCTCGATGAAGTCAGGCGACATGATCACCGACTTGAAGAACGGTACCGTGCATCTGATTGATACTATGATGAAGGTGGCTTATAATGATATGAAACCGCGCAGCATCTCGCTCTACTCGCGTGGTCGGAATCATGCGAGCAGGCAAGGCCGCTGCGGTCTCACTTACATTAGAAGCGGGATCAGCCATCCCAGCCGCTGGAAGAGCCGAACTCATCCCAACAACCGGGCAGTTTGATCCTCGACATCCCTCATCAGTCGTATTAAAAGGTCGCCGACTTCCGCCGACTTCACTTGTCAGATGGAGGTACTTTTCCCTGTAGTATGCGCAGTCATCCTCGAGCTTTCGATTCTCTTTTTTCCCTTTGTCAAGGCGGGCGGTCAAAGCAGCAACCTGGTCCTGCTACGCCCTCTCCTTCTCCCGTCTCTCTTTCCTTTCGGCCTCTAGCGCAATCCGCATTGCAGTCTTTTCCTCCTGGGCGGCCTTCTCCCGCTCCTCGAGGATCTTCACATGTTGCTTAAGGATCTCAAAGTTGCCTTGAAGAGCGGATAGCTCCTCCTCCATCCGGGTATCCGGGTTCGATAAAGAGCTAGGAATGGATGTAGTCAATGGAGGAAGGCAGGCCACCAAGTCGCCTGGCTTCGGAACGGGTTCTTGATCGTCTGCAGCAAAAAAGACACGGTCAGAAAGGTCGAGCGAATATAATTTTATAAAAGGGGCATAACTGAATGAAGACCGTTCATTCTGAATTCTCCTCGCTTACTAGCCGCAACGGTGGGATTAAAGTTCGGAATAACAGGTCGCCTCGCTTGCTCGGAATCCATCCTTCGGCGCTGCTCTCTCCACAACCTCTCATTCTGCCTCCGCCTAGCAGCAGCAAATTGAGAGGCAGAGGGAAAGAAGCTCGGTGACGGGTTCAGTATCAAGTCGTTCGCCCTTTTTCGAGATCGTGTTTGGAAAAAAATGGACAAGGAGGTAACCCGCGACTCCTTTACCTTGTGCAAGAAGATTGAACGACGGTGGCGGCGGCTTGTTCAGAAGCTCTCTCTTCCTCTCCGCCTTCACTTTCATAAGCCGCAATCCGGCCATCACGAGGTCCTCAGAGGCCGGATCGGCCTTCTTAATTCTGGTCGCGTCCTCGCCAGGGCGGTCAACCGCATCCAAATCAGCAGGAGTATCAAGCAGTTCGTCCTGCTTCTTGAGAGTATCAAACCCCTTGATAATCTCGCTCACAGATATGCTATGTTCAGAAGTAGAAACTTGGTCGCCCGGCTTGGAGGAAGGAGTTATCAGTCCCTCAGAGACTTCTCTTTCATGCGCCTTGTTTTGGAGGCTGCCCGCTCCCGGTTTCCTAGAGGTCGCACTATTCTTGGCCTTTAAACTTTTGGCCTTCTTCAAGAGTCTATCTGTTGTAGTCTCAGCCCTTTTCCTCTTCTTAGCCGACTCCTGGCTGACTTGATGCGAAGGGATAGGACTGTCATCGACATTTATCACCGGGCTTTGTTGTTCGGTCGGCTTGGGAGAATCAACCGCCTCTCCTCCATCATCACTTATCTTCAGATGAAATACCCCAGAAGGAGTAACCTCCATATTGAAAGAGCCGCCATCGGACTTCGAAGGAATGGATCCAGAGTTCGTCTTGTCCAAGAGGGCGGGCAGATCGATCGCCTTGTTAGAAGGAGCGGGCAAATCAGCTGGCGGCGGGCTGGAACAACCCGCTCCACCCTTGGTCGATAAATCGTCTGTTAGTAAAAGGGCCAACTCGGTTGGCTTCCCCACGGAAGCGATAGTAACCGTTTTATCAACCTTTTCAGGTTGATGAGGCCTCTTCTTCTTCTTCTTCTTCTCCTTTGAACGGTCTCCTTCGCGGTCTTTACTCGTCTTTTGGCGACCTTCAAACTCAGCCATGAGATTCACCATCTTAATCGAACTGGTTAGCCAGAAAGTTCTAACCGCAAAGGGCGAGTAGTGACTCGTGATAATACTGCAATTATGCGGAAAAAGAAGCTTCCAGAACATTTTATAACCTACGAGGCAAGGTCGGCGCGGTCTCCGGCTAGAACTAATATTTTTGAAATCTCTTTGGGATTTGAAAATATGCGGGGATTATGTTTACCCAGAAGACCGCCTCCGAATAGTACCTCTCGCAGACCGGGCGTTCTGAGAAGCCAAGTTGCCCGGTTCGGATTCAACAGCGTCCATCAGTACCGGTCAATACAAACCGGGCGGTCTGATAGGATTTAGGTCGCCTCCAAGGATTGAAGACTTTCAAAGCTCAAGCCCAGAGGGCAAGCCGCGGTCTCAGGTCGGAGGCCGCGAGGGTTGCATCATTGCCTTGATCGCAACATCTTTGATCTCCGGCCAGGACAGATCGGAAGCGCAAGCCGCCAAGACCGCGCGACTTCTTTCTTTTCTCCTTTCTGTATCCTGTCACCGCCGGCCCGATTCTCCTGTACCCGGGAAGGCAGTTATTTTATCCCTGCCCGTTCGGGCAGGCCCCCGAGCCTTTAAATAGGGGGCGGCGACGTTCCCAAGACACGCACACTCGAATCCTGGAGCTCGCTTGTTAGAGCTGCGGTATCGAGTTTACTGTCTTGCGACCTGTCTGACCGGCCGGCTTCTCCTTTGCTGGTTCTGTAACCCGCTGTAACTTCTTCATTTGAATCAAAGGAAAGCCCATCAAAGGAGTGACATTCGCCGTGACGGGCGAAGTCTGGCCTCGACCGCTGCCAACGGTCTAACTTTCTCTAACCAAATAGTAACCGACAACCCGCAGCCTCTGATTTCCTTCGGAGGTGCATTTCCGGATTCAACAGTATGGTTAAGATTGCATCATAGGAATCAAATCTAGTTCAACCTCATTTTGGACTGCGAATAGTAAAAACTTAATGTGATGATTTGATCAGCAAGATCACTTAGAAAATCAGTAAAATTTGGATCA
Source organism: Dactylorhiza incarnata (assembly GCA_033032865.1). Taxonomy (NCBI): domain Eukaryota; kingdom Viridiplantae; phylum Streptophyta; class Magnoliopsida; order Asparagales; family Orchidaceae; genus Dactylorhiza; species Dactylorhiza incarnata. The sequence goes on along the minus strand of JAWHQI010000133.1, from coordinate 3,720,264 downwards.
TAGTAATAACATATCATTTATATCAGCTCCTAGAAGTTATGAAATTTTTGGAGAACAATCGTACTATAGTTTAGGGAATAATTCAGATTCATATCGCATTATACATTAAGGGGCAGTTATTACTACATAAGAATCATAATAATTATTCAGCATGGTAAAGTGTTCATGATGTATCACTAGGGTATGATTAGAGACAATTTTGAATCTTTTAAGACCTACACCATTTAGAGGATGAGAGATCTTAAGTGTTGAGCATCGTTCAAGAGAACGTTTGCTTAAGAATAGAGTGAAGGATAAGTCATAAAGCATCTACGTTATAAAGAGTAATAAGGGAGTGGGTTTTTAGGAAAATGGTAGCTGATGAATAGTAGAATACATGTATTTTAATATAATTTATAACATTGTTTTAGGTAATATTATACATATTTTATGTATAATATTAAATAAAATGGCTTGTTTTATCTAATGTATATTAATATATACCTATATGTAAAGAATGAGCTATTTAAGTATGAAACAAATTAGAAAAATATATAAAAATATCTCTTATAAATATATTTATTTAATTATAAATTTTTGAAATAAATTATTTATTTAATGTACATATAATACTATGAATAAATAAAACCATAAAATAAAGATATATATGTCATTGAAAATGATAGGAATTCATACATGGGCCCTCATCCATAAAACGATGACCGGGTGGCGGTTACTCACACAACCCACTCCCCCCACTAAGGTAGTGGGGGGTGAGTGGTAGAGAAAACCGAACCCGCCATTTCCACCGTCAACCACCAGTGCGAGGATGCGCGCGGAGCGGACCGCGCGCGACCATGACGCCCGCAACCACGCACGCTACCGTGCGCGGTAGCACTACCGTGCGGCGCTACCACACGGTAGCGCGCGCTGTAGCGCGCAGGCAGCACCCCCCATCACGGGGGTGCGACCTAACCGCACCCCACATAGGGTGCGGCCTAACCGCACCCCACATGGGGTGCGGCCTAACCGCACCCCTTGTGGGGAGCGGCCAAGCCGCACCCCCCTTGGGGTGTGGCCAAGTCGCACCCCCTTTGGGGTGCGGCCAAGCCGCACCCTTTGTGGGGTGCGGCCAAGCCGCAACCCCTTTGAGGTGCGGCCAAGCCACACCCCTCTCCGCAAGGGGGTGCGACCAAACCCCCTCCCCCTTTTTTCCGCAGGGCGGCTAACAGAGGGCTCGACCAAAGTCCCGCCCCTAGTCAGGTGCTACCGGAGCCCAGTCACCCTTTTTCTGGGCGCGACTCCTCATTCCCCCGTTCGCTCAGAACGCTCAGCGCTCATAACGCCCGCAGAACGTTCCCGTGTTCGTTGCACGCCTGAAACGTTCCCATGTTTGTTGCGCGCTCAGAATGATTTTGAGCGCGCTCAAAGCATTCCCACTTTCCCGAGACGCTCACAAATTGTCTTATTTCTCAAATTACAGGACCTGCTTGTCGCCTTTTTCACCTTCAACAAAACTGCCCGAACTGACCGAAGGGCGAGATGGTCATTTACGAAAAATGGATATCCGTGTGCTCTAAATCGGTCAGCGTGATTCGCCCGTTGGGTGGTTACGGTGGTTACGATGGCTAAATTACCGGTCTACACCGGCCAAAGCTATGAAAGGAGCCAAGAACCTTCATTTGAGGGAACCTTGCCTTCTGCACCCGGGAGAGCTCCCTTGAAGATTTACTCGGAATTCTCCTTCGGCGCTTGAAGATCTCCTTCGTGGACTTGAAGTTCTCCTTCGTGGACTTGAAGATTTTCTTCGAGGACTTGAAGATTTTCTTTCTCCCGAAAGGCGACTCAGCATTCTCACTTTTGTTCTCCCGAGCATTCTCACTTTTGTTCTCCACTGTTCTCAAAAGGAAAAAAACTTTGTTTTCCGAGAGGTGGCATGTCACCTTCAGAACACACACTCTCTCTATTTCTGTAACGAGCGGCAGCCTATCGCGCTCGAATTCTAAGTACCTGATTGTAACCACCAGAAGATAGTGAAGTTTGGTCGGCACAGCTCCGACCGCGTGGTTTTTCACCCTTTCCGGGTTTTCCACGTTAAAAAGTCCCAGTGTACTCAACGAATCTCTAATTGACTATTAGCGCGCTTGGCTCGCTTCAGAGCTAAGACGGTTCAAGTCGACCGGTCTACCGAGAACACCCAAGCGACCCGCAACAGTTTGGCGCCGTCTGTAAGAAATGGATTCCCAAATACCAAGCAAAGGATGTCCGAATGCAGCGCCCACTTCGCCCAAGTTCACGGAACCAGCAAGAGCGGACACCTCCTCCGAACTATCTGACGCATGCAGTTCCTCAATCCCTGAAAGCCCGGCGAAAGGAGTGCTTACCGCTGCACCCATCCTACCCTAGTGGCTTGGATCAACCAGCAAGCCGGCCCCTCTCGCGGCAGGACAGGATTCGAACGATGTTACGTACCAGCAAAGGCGATCCCCCCTGTCGAAGTCAATCTTGGCATATCCAGTCCCGTCATGTCTAAATCTCCCGCACTACAAGGAGTTTCACGGAGCAGAGGACCTGTACGGGCACGTTAATCACTTCTTGATAACGATGCGGACGTTCGGACTTCCCTACCAAATCAGCCGCAAAATCTTCGTCGAGACGCTGCGCGGAGACGCCCTCCGCTGGTATCGATCTCTGCCTAAGAGAGCGATTCACAACTTCACCGAGTTGTCCCAACTGTTCGTTGAATGGCACGAAACATGCACGCAGAGAATCCAAGAAGAAGAGCGAGAAGAGCCCAAGACGGACGGGTCGCCCCACCCAGGGGAAGCGGAGCTGAGCAAACAGCAAGAGAGGATCTTCATAAGCTTTCACCAGGAGCGCCCCCGTGGATGGATGGACTTCGCCTTAGACGCAAGCATATGCAATCCAGCCTGTGAACTAAGGAGGGCGTTAATAACCCATCGCATCTCGTTCAATATCCTGTTCGTGGCAGCCGTGGTGCGGCTCAAACTCCTAAGTGGGAACCTCAAGCTAAGAGCCAGCGACGCAGAGCTTCCAGACGGAACGATGGTACCCACCATAGGAGTCGTCACCCTCCCCTTCAAGTAGGGATGCACTCGGAACCAGTCCAGTATGACGTTCAGTTTGTCATCGCAGAGGCAGACTCCCCCTACGACGCAATATTTGGGAGCCTTCTACTCGACGCCCTGAACCACGACATTTCCATGTCTAGACGCATGACCAACAAAGGGAAAATCCCCAGGGATTCAATTCATGGTCTCGACACGACCGCAGTCGAGCTCCCTTGGATCAACTACGACCCATCCCCAAATCCAAACTCTGAGAAGCAAGGCGTGCAGGAGGGTCGTGCCCCTACATTGGCAGAAAAAGCTAATCTTCCGGTACCAGTAGACCCACTACAACTTGGGGATACATGTCGAAAGAGAAAGGGACAGCAACAACTGTTCGAGAAGGTCGTACCACACATTCAGAGCCAAGCAGCCCGCTCTCGAGGGCTAGCGAATCAAAGCTCCCAGGTCTACACCTCGTTAAATGCCCCCCGCGAGCATATCCTGTCTGTAGTCTATAACAACAAGATCATCAACTGGCCCAGACCGCTCCCCCAACGTAGGGGAGATCAATCCCACTTTTGCAATTTCCACAAAGGCCGAGGGCATCGTACGGAGCATTGTGCCAGATTGAAGGAAGAAATTGAACGCCTCGTCTAGTCAGGACACCTTGAGGTTTTTCGCAAAGAAACACAGAAGGAGGTCACCAAGGGTCGGTCACCGGGATGATCAACACCTGGATCACTATTGCCTACCACGCTGAATGGTAGGAAGAGCTCGAGCAAGCATAACGCAAACGGAGTTCGACGTTATCTTCTCTCTCGTCAAATTTGTATCAAAAACTTACTAGCTCAGAAGCCGCAATATTGCACTTGCGCATGTATCAATGTTCATTTTCTAATTATGTTTTACCTATTCTAAACTATTCTCCTACAGGAGCACCACGAGGCCCGGCCTCGGGGACTTTGCGCTGCCGTCGATTGAAGGTTCGCCCTTCTCCTCCGCAGTCAAGTCCCGACGTCGTAAGGGCCTGCCCCCTTTACGTTCGTCCTCGGTTTGAATACACTCGCTATTCATCGGCCACTTCGGGGCCCTGCCCCGGGGACTTTGCACCGCCATCGATTGAAGGTTCTCCCTTCTCCTCCGCCGTCGAGTCCCGGCGTCGTAAGGTCCTGCCCCTTTTATGTTCGCCCACGGTTTGAATAGTGGAGTTTTAGTTCTTATTTATCTGTTAAAACTCTTGTTTAAGTTTGCTTTCAAAATAAGTGATATATATATAAATATATATGAGTTTGTTGTAAGAGTAATAAACACAAACAGTGAGAGTGCAAAGTAATAACGACACAAATAAAACAATAAAACAAAGCAAACAAGAAGCAATCCAGATGACACAAGATATATAGTAGTTCCCCAAAACCCGGGTACATCTACTCTTCTACCCACTGGTAGGAATCCACTGGAGGTTGTTGATAAGGTGCCCTCACACCAAGGTGATTTTGATAAGGTGTCCACACACCAATGGGAGTTTTGATCAGGTGCCCAATTCACCTATAAGCTTTTGATAAGGTGCTTATAAAACAAACAAGGATTTTTTGATAAGGTGTCTTGCCACCAGTGAGTTACACTTTTGAAGGGAGTATTAACCCTGTACAGAATGAAATGGAGAGGGGATTAAGTGTTCTTCTCTGTCAAGATGTATAGAGAAGACTCTAGTGGATTTGATGTTGAAATGCTCCTCTGTCTGATATGGATTTGTTTGACAGTAGATGTTGCTGGAGCTTTTCTTGAAGAACTAATCTTCCTGTAGATGATTAAATTGAGAGAACAAGTTCTCCAATTTGTTGTTGCTCTTTTGAAGATCTGAATGCTTGTTCTTCTTCTTCTTTCTTTCTTGAATCTTGCAACAGGAAAATACTGAGTGGTGGTGTAGCTGTTCTCAGAAAGTATGTGTTGCTGAAGGAGAAGAAGATGAAGTTCTGTGCTCTGAATAATGCTTGGCAGGAAGAAGATGATGATCTATATTTTTATTCTTCCTGTATATCTCTCTATATCTGTTCTGTCGATTTCCTGTACAACAAATGTGTAAAGTATTCTATTTTATTTGATCTGTCGTATAAACTTGAGTATATTCTGCTGTATATCTTCTTCTTTTTCAAATATCTGACAACTATTAAATGCAAATCCCTTATATTAAGGAATATATTATTTCTGATAACATATTTCTGGGAACTGTACAGCTGCACGCCGTAAAATCTTTCCTTTTGCATAATTTGTCCTTTTCTGCTGGAATTGTCAACATCTATATCTTAAATAAATAAAGGAAATATATTTCCTTACTTGATTTGATTGGAAAGAGCCGCTGCCTTCGTCGATCAGTGTTTAGAGAACTAATATTTAACTGATCTTTAAGAATTCAATAAATCTGGGACTGAATTTGTCGATCTGAGCTTCAATAAACAATTTGTCGAACTCTGGCTGAAATCTGTCGAACGCTGCCTGGAATCTGTCGAGCGCTGGCTGAGATCTGTCGAGCATTGACAGCCATTTGTCGAACGCTGGGATGGCTGAAATTCGTCGACCGCTTCCTTGATATTTCGTCGATCGCCGTCCGATGAATGCTGAGCGTCGTTCGACGAATGCTGAGCGCCGTTCGACGAATGCTGATACTTAGTGAAATTTCTAGTTCTAACAGCCACATTTCTTCCTAAACTCTTGACCCATAAACTATACATTGGGGTCAACTTGTGCTTAGTTAACATATAGTGATCCTAGCCCAAATCACAAATAGGATTGTTCCAATAATCTCCCCCTATTTGGGTTAGGACACTATTTGACAAATATTGAAAATGAACAAATACTAAAACATCAAAAACAACAGAGCATGAATATATCTGATATTATTTTGAGTATTTTATCAGACATGAAATGAAAAGTACTATGAGTTTTGAAAATACATTTCAATAAGAATAAAACTGAAAATACAATCAGAACCTGAATTATCTGAATTCTGCTACTTCTGAATTCTGAAATTCTGATTTTGTCTGATCTGTGTTGTTCTGAATTCTGAATTGAATCTTTATCTGATTTCTGATTGTGTTAACTGTTACTCCTTTTGATCAGCTTTATAATCTTGATTAGCTATGCTGTAGCAATAACTGATATTGAATTTCCTATATAAAAGTTCTTCTTCTGAACTGTATCTGCAGCAATAACTGATCTGAACTTGATCATGAACTGTAATCAGCAAACTGTGATCAGCAAACTGCTGTAAGCTTTATCAAGCTTTTCTTCAAACAACAACTCCCCCTGAGAGCCCCCTGAGAGTGTCTCCCCCCTGAGTTCTGGAGGTTCTTCAGCTTTCTCTCTTGGCTAGATTATAGAACAACTCCACCTAAGCAAGATAATGCATCAAATGGAGCTTGTTCATGCAAGACTTCTCCCCCTGCCTAGTTTTAGGAAAGGCCTGAAGCTAGGCCCCTTGAAGAAGGGACATTTGATGGAGGTAGGGAGGTATGTAATTTTGCCATTGTCATTGTTCCTGCACAATAAAATAGAGATCAAGTGCAAAGGGAACTGGAAAGAGAAGCAATTATGTAGATATTCAGCTATATACAAAAAAATTTTTAAAGATGACAGGTTGAAATAAAATGCTGAGTGGTGGTGTAGCTATTCTCAGAAAGTATGTGCTGCTGAAGGAGAAGAAGATGAAGTTCTGTGCTCTGAATAATGCTTGGCAGGAAGAAGATGATGATCTATATTTTTATTCTTCCTGTATATCTCTCTATATCTGTTCTGTCGATTTCCTGTACAACAAATATGTAAAGTATTCTATTTTATTTGATCTGTCGTATAAACTTGAGTATATTCTGTTGTATATCTTCTCCTTTTTCAAATATCTGACAATTATTAAATGCAAATCCCTTATATTAAGGAATATATTATTTTTGATAACATATTTCTGATACCAATTGAAAGTGGAGTTTTAGTTCTTATTTATCTGTTATTAAAACTCTTATTAAAGTTTGCTTTCAAAATAAATGATATATATAACTATATATAAGTGTATATATGAGTTTGCTGAGTAATAAAAACAAATAGTAGGAGTGCATAAATAAAACACAGCACAGGATTTTCAAAAGGCGCGTGTTCTGCATATATTACCTAAACTATGCGATTCGCAATTGTTCTGCCCGGTGCCGCGCCTTCAGAAAATAGACATCCTATATGACATTTTTAGGAAAAGTGTTCAACATGAAAGTTGTAGATCTCGTCAAACAAACAAACAAGAAGCAATCCAGATGACACAAGATATATAATAGTTCCCCAAAACCCGGGTACATCTACTCTTCTACCCACTAGTAGGAATCCACAGGAGGTTGTTGATAAGGTGCCCTCACACTAAGGTGATTTTTATAAGGTGTCCACACACCAATGGGAGTTTTGATCAGGTGCCCAATTCACCTATAAGCTTTTGATAAGGTGCTTATAAACCAAGCTGCAGGTTTTTGCTAAGGTGGCCTGTCACCGGGAGTAAACTTTTGAAGGGAGTTTTAACCCTTTACAAGATGGGTGAAATAAATAAAGAAAACAGAAAACAGATGTTGTTCTTCTCTTTAGCTGAGAAGACACTTGATGAATATGTTGAAGAGAGCTCCCCCTGTCTGATGTAGTTTGATGACAGCTTGTGGAGGCTCCTTCTCTTGATTCCAAATCCTTTGTTCTTCTTCTTGCAGTTTTGGATCCCTGAGCAAATGATAGTGTTTGATGTCTCAGGTTGTATATGATCTGCAAGAAAGGGATTAGGCAAAAAGAAGATAATATATTTGGATCTGTTCTTCTTTTTGCTCTGTTCTTCTTTTTCTTCTTTCTTCCTGTACAGCAATATAATAATGTTATGTATTCTATTCTCTTCTGTATTCTATGTTGAGAGATAACAACTATATATGTATCCTGATATATATTATCTGTTGTTGTATATTCTGCTGTCGTGTATAGCTGTTTTGAATACTTGCTGACCATAAGGAATATAATAAATATATCCTTTCATTTCCCAGATCCTTGAGCAGATAACTTGTCGTCTTTGGCTTTGCTGCAACGGCTACATCATTTAATATTTCTGCCAACGACTATATCATTTAATGCTGCAACAGCTGTATTGTTAAATCAACAATATATATATATATATATATATTACTTTAATAAAGTCTGACAACATAATATAATAAGAAATGAAATTCTGCAAAACTTTCGTCGAGCTGAGCTCCACTTTCGTCGAGCTCAAAACATTTGATTCGTCGACCTCATTATTAATATTACTGTTTCTGAATATCTGTTGGATTTCGTCGACCTCAGCTCGTCATTCGTCGACCGCCGCTTCCCTGCTGTAATCTGTCGAGCGCTGCTTCTGATCTGTTCGCCGATCGACGTCCGACGAATGTCGAGCGCTGCTATGATCTGTTCGCCGAGCGCTGCTATGATCTGTTCGCCGATCTCCGTCCGACGAATGTCGAGCGCCGTTCGACGAATGTCGAACGCAGCTAATATATAAAATATATTATTTCTCTTATATTATTTTATATTAATTTCTCTTATAATAATTTCTCTTATATTATTTTCTCTTATATTATTCTCTCTTATAATATTTTCTCTTATATTAATTAGCCTATTATTATATATATATATTTTTCTTAGAATATTATATATATTATTTTTAGCCTTTTAACTTAATGATAATTAATCTAAGTTAAGATATATTATGATATATACTTAGATGCTTAAGGTGGATCCTAACTCAAATCAAAACTAATGTTCTAACAATCTCCCCCTATTTGAGTTGGGATCCTAATCCAAATAAACTAGGTTCTAACAATCTCCCCCTATTTGGTTTAGGATTCCTAAGCATAAAAAGTCTTGAGTTGCTTAAGGGACAGAGATTATTTTTAAATTACTTTTGAAAGACTAAGCAATTCTGATTTCCTAAATCTTGATTTAAGTAGAAATTTTAATAAGATGAATTGCTAGCTGTTAACAGATTCTAAGAATTTTAAAATCATAAATACAAAGTCTGATAGCTTCTTTCTATAGAATCCCCTTAATCAGAAGAGACTCACACTCAGAGCTCTGATCATTTCTGATCTATGCTACTATAGTAGAATGCTCAACATGATTTTAGGAGAAAAAAATCTGTAAGAAGGTGAAGTCTATCTGACTTGTTTTTAAGATAGAAAATTCAAAAAAATCTTAAAACTGCTGTTTAATTATAATCTGAGTTAAAATATTAAAAAGTTTACAGATTTGCCTGATAGATAGATATTTTGGCCTTTTTATTTCATTAAAGTATAAATTTGAAAATTTATTTTTATTTTGCTGATCATAAGAAATTTCTTTTTCTTTAAAAGTTTGTTTAAACTTATCAGGCTTAATTAATTTATTTTCTAAATAAATAATTTGTTTTCTGATGATTTCAAATTTTCTATAATTTTATCAGAAATTACTTTGTTTATTATTAGCTTTTTACTGATTCTGTTTTCAGAAATTTTTATACCTGCACAAGGTGATGTGAAAACAGATCTGAATGGATCATAGGTAAAGTTAGGAATAGAATTTACCTCAGTTACCTTTTCTGTTTCAGATTCAGCATCTGATTTGTAGTTTAAGCCATATATTGCCAACATGCAAAAAATTCTGGCTTTTTGTTCTTCCTTGTCTTCTTCTTCAGTTAGAGTAACTGATGGTTCTGCATCAAAAATGATGTTAGAGGAAGAGGAAGAAGATGATTCATTTACCATCCTAGAGAGGGAGTTCCAAATGCTCCTTGCTGAAGTGCAGTCAGCCACTTTAAGAAGAATGTCATCAGACATTGATTTAGCCAATATCTCCATGGCTATGGCATCAGCACTTTTCAGCCTTTCCTGATCATCAGATGAAGAAGTTGAAGATGTAGTTCCTGTCAAAACAGATTTATATATATCTTCATCTATGACATTCATAAATAATTTTATTCTAATTTGCCATAACTAAAATCTATCCAAATTACGGAAAGATGGATCTGAAATAGAAAAATCTGCTAGTGCCATCAAATTTTAAAATCTTTTTACAACAAAACAAAATAAGAACTAAGGTGATCTTTGTGTTTTTAGGTGTTAGCCTGTGTGAAAAATCAACTTCCTCTGATACCAATTGAAAGGATTTCAAGTGAGTATCAGGTGCATGAAATTGAAAAAATAAAATCAACCTCCTCGGATACCAATTGAAAGGAGACAATTGATATCCTCTGATGAGGGTGATTGATAAAATCAACCCGCTTTGATACCAATTGAAAGTGGAGTTTTAGTTCTTATTTATCTGTTATTAAAACTCTTGTTAAAGTTTGCTTTCAAAATAAATGATATATATAACTATATATAAGTGTATATATGAGTTTGTTGAGTAATAAAAACACACAGTAGGAGTGCATAAATAAAACACAGCACAGGAAATAAAACAAACAAACAAGAAGCAATCCAGATGACACAAGATATAGAGTAGTTCCCCAAAACCCGGGTACATCTACTCTTATACCCACTGGTAGTAATCCACTGGAGGTTGTTGATAAGGTGCCCTCACACCAAAGTGATTTTGATAAGGTGTCCACACACCAATGGGAGTTTTGATCAGGTGCCCAATTCACCTATAAGCTTTTGATAAGGTGCTTATAAACCAAGCTGCACGTTTTTGCTAAGGTGGCCTATCACCGGGAGTAAACTTTTGAAGGTAGTTTTAACCCTTTACAAGATGGGAGAAATAAATAAAGAAAACAGAAAACAGATGATGTTCTTCTCTTTAGCTGAGAAGACACTTGATGAATATGTTGAAGAGAGCTCCCCCTGTCTGATGTAGTTCGATGACAGCTTGTGGAGGCTCCTTCTCTTGATTCCAAATCCTCTGTTCTTCTTCATCCAGTTTTGGATCCCTGAGCAAATGATAGTGTTTAATGTCTCAGGTTGTATATGATCTGCAAGAAAGGGATTAGGCAAAAAGAAGATAATTTATTTGGATCTGTTCTTCTTTTTGCTCTGTTCTTCTTTTTCTTCTTTCTTCCTGTACAACAATATAATAATGTTTTGTATTCTATTCTCTTATGTATTCTATGTCGAGAGATAACAGCTATATATGTATCCTGATATATATTATCTGTTGTTGTATATTCTGCTGTCGTGTATAGCTGTTTTGAATACTTGCTGACCATAAGGAATATAATAAATATATCCTTTCCTTTCCCAGATCCTTGAGCAGATAACTTGCCGTCTTTGGCTTTGCTGCAACGGCTACAGCATTTAATATTTCTGCCAACGACTATATCATTTAATGCTGCAACAGCTGTATTGTTAAATCAACAATATATATATATATAGAAATATATAAATATTACTTTAATAAAGTCTGACAGCATAATATAATAAGAAATGAAATTCTGCAAAACTTTCGTCGAGCTGAGCTCCACTTTCGTCGAGCTCAAAACATTTGATTCGTCGACCTCATTATTAATATTACTGTTTCTGAATATCTGTTGAATTTCGTCGACCTCAGCTCGTCATTCGTCGACTGTCGCTTCCCTGCTGTAATATGTTGAGCGCTGCTTCTGATCTGTTCGCCGATCGCCGTCCGACAAATGCCGAGCGCTACTATGATCTGTTCGCTGAGCGCTGCTATGATCTGTTCGCCGATCTCCGTCCGACGAATGTCGAGCGCCGTTCGACGAATGTCGAACGCATCTAATATATAAAATATATTATTTCTCTTATATTATTTTATATTAATTTCTCTTATAATAATTTCTCTTATATTATTTTCTCTTATATTATTCTCTCTTATAATATTTTCTCTTATATTAATTAGCCTATTATTATATATATATTTTTCTTAGAATATTATATATATTATTTTAGCCTTTTAACTTAATGATAATTAATCTAAGTTAAGATATATTATGATATATACTTAGATGCTTAAGGTGGATCCTAACTCAAATCAAAACTAAGGTTCCAACAAACCGGTCCACCTCGCTCCTCAGAAAGCCAAACTCCCCCTCTAGGTGGAACATCTCCCCCTGAGCCTCCGACAGCTGACGAAGGGCATCCTGGGAAAGCGCCTTATCGCCACCATACTCCGCTCGCAGCTTCTCGACCTCCGATCGGGAAGAGGAGATATCGGCCTCCAACTGCCCAATATGGGCCAGGTCGCGATCCCTCTTCTTCTGCAAGCCGGACAAGTCACTCCTCGCCACGCGCAGCTCCTCCTGAAGAGTGAAGTAGCTATCCTTGAGTCCCACGTAACAATCGTTCCATGTAAGAGCGATACTGGTCAGAACATCGGCCTGCGAACAAAAGGTAAACAATTAGCATACAAAAGAAACAGTGGGGAAAAAGGGCCCAAAACTAGAGGAGAAGAACTTTACTTACCGCAGAAGTCATCGCCTGAAGTGAACAGGAAACTCGCCTCATCAGTGGCAAAGGAGGAGGCGGCGGCAAGTCTTCCTGCGGGACCCGGTCAGCGATAGGAGATGCCAAAATCTCAATCTCCGGGTCGGACGGAATCGGCTCCACCCTGCGATGGCTCGGGCCGGCCTCGTGATCGTGACTCCTGGGCGTCGGTGGGATAGAGCCCGAACTAGAAGCTCCGTTCCTAATAACAAACCTCCTCTTCTTCCCACGATCCAAGGGAACAGCGGCCGGGCGCTCGGCGTCCCAGGAAAGCCCCACCGAGAGCAGTCGGCTTTCCTCCATCCAACCAGAAATACATAACAGGGCCTTCGAAAGCCCTTCTCGACCAGGAAACCCAGGGATAGGAAGGAACTCATCCTCCTGTCTTGTCTGCCGGTGGCAACATCCGGGAAGTGCTCTCCATAGCTCAGGCAGCTCCCATCGATTCCGAACATATCTTATATTACCTACTATTTAAAAGTCGCGAGCTCAGACTCGTGCACTTATCTTATATTACGTATTATATAAAAGCCGCGAATTCAGACTCGTGCACCTATCTTATCTTAAATAAAGCTACGCGTCAAATGATTTCTTACTATAAAACTATATATGTATATTTTGACATCAACATCCATTTAAGAAAAATCTTTGTAACGGGGCCCTGCCCTGGGGACTCTGCACCGCCGTCGATTGAAGGTTCGCTCTTCTCCTCCGCCGTCGAGTCCCAGCGTCGTAGGGGCCTGCCGCCTTACGTTCGCCTCCGGTTTGAATACACCAGCTATTCACCGGCCACTTCGGGGCCTTGCCCCGGGGACTTTGCACCACCGTCGATTGAAGATTCGCTCTTCTCCTCCGCCGTCGAGTCCCGGTGTCGTAGGGGCCTGCCCCCTTACGTTCACCCCCTGTTTGAATACACCCACTATTCACCGGCCAAGCCGCGAGCGCAGACTCGTGCAAAAAAGCCGCGAGCACAGACTCGTGCAAAAAAGCCGCGAGCACAGACTCGTGCAAAAAAGCCGCGAGCACAGACTCGTGCAAAAAAGTCGCGAGCACAGACTCGTGCAAAAAAGCCGCAAGCACAGACTTGCGCAAGCAAATTTTCTATTATGTAAAAGCCGCGGGCTCAGAACTGCGCAAGTTCATCTGTTATTTTGCAGAAATCACTCAACCAATGCGGATATTAATGTTAGGCAGCAATCCAGCGACAACCTCAGAGAACCAACGCCCTTCGCCGGCCATCTTAAAGCATCCTCCCTCGATCAACGCTTTGTCAGCAACCAGGACAGCAGGACCATCAGAGGGCTATCACGACTCAGTGCAGGGAGAGAAACGCCTGTCCAGAACAAAGAAACAAAGTCAACCACGCTCACCCTTCGACCGCAACTCCTACCCAAAGCGTCGCAAAGAGGGCGGTGAATAAAGCCGCCACAGAAAAGTCAAAACCTCCGAACTCCTCGCCCCGAAACTCGGACTCCGAAGGTAAGGGGGGCTTATGTTATACACCCGTAAAGGCCTCGGGTTGCGTCTAAAGGAAGCCCTGCCGAAGAGAGGTGGGGTCAACGGTCAACGCATAATCGCTTAAGTTTGAGAGATCGAACCCACCATTTCCGCCGCCCGCCGCCGAGGTCAAAGCACGCACAAGCCGCAGGTACGTGCGCTACCGCGCGCACGGGAACGCACGGTAGCGCGCGGGCAGCACCCCCCTTCGCGGAGGAGCGACCCGGTCGCGCCCCAACCGCACCCCTCCCGGGGAGCGGCCAAGCCGCACCCCCTTGGGAGTGCGGCCCAACCGCACCCCTTGGGGGTGCGGCCAAGCCGCACCCCCCCGGGGTACGACTCGGCCGCACCGCCCGTGGGGTGCGGTCCGGCCCCCTCCCCTCGCCTTTTTCCGCAGGGCGGCTCGAAGGGGCCCCCGCCGCGTTCGCGCCCTCTCGTCGGGTGCGTCGGGTCTCAATTCCTCTTTGGGGGATGACTCCCCGTTCCGCCGTCTGCCCGAGGCATCCCCGTGGTCCGCGGCACTTTCGGAGCACCTCAGCGCTCGCGCGCGCTCAGAACGCTTCTGAGCGCGCTCAGAAGCATTCTCACTTTTTGTCTTTCTGACTTTCTCACTTTTTGTCTTTCTGACTTTCTCACTTTTTGTTTTTCTGACTTTCTCACTTTTTGTCTTTCCAGCGTGCTCACTTTTTGTCTTTCCAGTTTCTCAGATTTCAGGAACAACCTGTCGCCTTTTTCGCCTCCAACAGAACTGCCCGAACTGCCCGAACTACCCGAACTGCCCGAAGGGTAAGGTGGTCATTTACGAAAAATGGCGATCCGTGTGCCCCGAACCAGAAAATATGATTCGTCCGTCGAGCATTTATGGAAACTGCAAACGGCGAAATTACCGGACTGCCCTCGGCCAAAGCTATAAAATGAGCCCCAAGGATTCATTTGAGAGGACCTTGCTTTCGAGACCCGGGAGAGCTCCTTGCAGACTTTTGCGGAATTCTCCTTCGGCGCTTGAAGATCTCCTGCGGGACTTGAGGTTTTCCTTCATCCCGAAAGGCGACGCAGCTTCTCACTTTTGTTCTCCGGGGCTTCTCACTTTCGTTCCCCGGAGCCTTCTCACTTTTGTTCTCCAAGATTCTCAGAAGGGAAAAAGGCTTAGTTTTCTGGAAGGTGGCCTGTCACCTCCAGAACCCTCTCTCTCTCTTTTATTGTAACGAGCGGCGGCCTGTCGCGCTCGAGTTCTAACTACCAAATTGTAACCCCTAGAAGATAGTGAATTTTGGTCGGCACAGCTCCGGCCGCGTGGTCTTTTACCCTTTCCGGGTTTTCCACGTTAAAAAGTCTCGGTGTACTCAGCGAATCTCGAATTGACTGTTTGCACGCTTAGTTCGCTCACGAGCTAAGGTGGTTCAATTGGACCGGTCTACCAAGAGCCCTAAACGTTCCGCAACAACTATAATTTTGTAGTTTTAAATCTCAATCTGAATTTGTAAACATCTTTTTAATCAAAGAGAGTCCAACCGGTAGAATTCTCATGCATGTCCTCTATACTCACATTTTTGACTATTTATCAGTAACAAATTAGAATGTTTTCCTTATGTAGGCTTTTTCATGAATGGAAAAAATGATAGTATACTCTGTAGTATGCAAATATCTGAAAATATGGCAGAGTTTTTTTACTTTGAAATTTATGTTTGGGCACAAATATGATTATATGCGTGTGAAACCCCAAGAATTGTGTGTGAAGGCCAATTATAAACAAAAGAGTTGTGTAAGTTCATACAAAATATATCAAAATTGATTAAGGCTTCGTTTGGGGCGGCGTTTCGCCGCCCCGTTTGGGGCAAACGCCGCCGGAAGGCGGCAAAACAAATGCCCCTCCGGCGGCGTTTGCTCTGTTTCCACCCGCCCGCAAGGAGAAACGCCGCTAAAAGCGGCTTTTGGAGCTGCCGCCTCCCCCCTCCAGTTCCAAACCGGCGGATCGAGCCGCCGTCTCCGCCCGCCCCCGCTGCGCCAAATGAAGCCTAAATGTGACAAAAACCTCAATTCTAAACGAACCACACATAAAACATGCGCAAAGCAAATGCTACGGTACAATTCTTACCTAGGAAGTGTGAAGGCGCACTGAATGTGAAGCAGCGGAGCCTAGAATAGAGCATTAAGCAATACATTGAATCAATATTATCTGCTCATTCCAACTCTTGCATTCCTTCCTGTTATAGATTGGTGAGTGATCTGCAATGATAGAAAAGTAAGAACTAAAATATTCAGTAACAATTTCACCAGATCGTACAAATGCAATACCCATAATAGACGATAATGAATGAAAAAATATTCCACACTGGCGTGATCGAAGAGTCGGTGATAAATAAATGAAACTTTGCTCATAATGTTAAATAATAATTTTAGATGCTACGTGTAAAGAGTTGTTGATAAATAAAAGAAACTTCGCATGGGTTATGCCCGTGTTCGATGCTATCTTTTGGGCCTCGCCCACAGGCATGTGCGCTGCGCTCGCATGCGAGCATCCTACACCCGTGCTCGATGATCTCTTATGGTGATACATGTTTGGAGAGATACCTGAAGCCCTAAATGTTGTCTTGTCGAGCTAGTCCTGTTATAAAGCACCCAAGAGTGTCTCCTGCTATATATCTCACGTAGCTCTTTGATCAACCAATAAGATTCCGAAATAAAATTTGGTGAAGAGGATTATGTGATGACAAAAGTTCCAAAATTATTACATAGGATACATCAAGGATGTTTGATAATTAAAATGACTTGGCGTATTCAAATGAATTGAATGCTTATGGAATGGTTTATGGTTTCAATGCATTATCTTTTTAGAATACTGACTATGTAAGATTTATAATTAACAATGTTTCCTGCCACCGAGAGCATAAGCTCTCGCTGAACATTTTTCCACCACCCTAAATTGAAATAGTAAAATGCCACCAACACTTTCATGATTCTGGAATTTATTGTCCCAAAGTGAAGAAATGGTCCTAACACATCACGTGGATTCAAACTCTACTCATGCATGACACAATTGCACTTGTCAACCCTTCGACGCCTACCCTAAACAACTAAATATAATGGTTACAGATTATCAACCAACAACATTGATAATTACCTGCGTAGGAACCTGTGATCTCAGAGGCAGTTCACAAATGCGCAGCAACGAACATCTTCATTATCGGAACAAAAGGGATTTTAGAAATACTAAACTTGGAATCCATTTTGAGAAAACATAAATGGAAGGGTCATATATAGATGTGCTTAAACAAAAGTAAGATCAGAAGAGTACACTTAGTGTGCAAACATATATTAATTATATTTAGGTAGGTAAACATCTACGAACAAAGATGTGCACCAAGACATCCAAAGAGAAGTAAAACAAAAAATAACTTAAGAGAGAAAGAGGATGAGGATAAACTTCAAGACGCATAATTCAAATAGAATTCTTTTGTAGTCTCTGTTGATTACTCAAAATGATCACCTTCACGTTTTATGGATCCCAGTATATTGCCTTATTGTGAACAAAAATTCGGTTGATTGAACAACAACACATTGGTAATAAAACCATGAGAGAAATAAAGAAGCATTTCAAATCGTCAAAGTGGAGTTAAAACATGCAGCCAATTTATTGCTTATAGGTTGTCTATGTATAGAAAGCATCGGAGTTCTTCCAAAAATGAACTGAAATAATTAAACTCTAAATAGACATGTGTAGAGGAGGCACATTGGATGAAGGAATAACGTACGTGAAGAGCCGGTGGAAGCCGTAGAAAGCCTTAACGGAGCATATAAATATACCTGGCATGTGCATCGATCTGCTTCCCCGATGCGCTGGAAATGAGAACGGGAGCTGATTGGGTCTGGCTGGAGCAGATGAGGAAGCTAACCTACGTAGCGGTAAGGGCGAACCGGTTGGAAATAAACAGAATGAAGATGAAGAGAAGAGTAGAGTAGAAGAGATGAAGCATACTCTGTGTCGGTTTGTCGTTTGAACGGCATCGGAAGTCCCGGTGGTTGAGATCCTTGATCGGAGGCGGAGCGAAAACGGAAGGGTCGGTTGAGTTTGATGCTTGATCGGAGGTTGAGCGGCAACGGAAGTCCCGGTGGAGTTAGGTCGGAGGCGGAGCGGGTGGTTTCCGGTTGGATTTAGGGCGAGAGGCGTGGAAATTGCGAGGGGAGCGTAGGGCGCAGTTGTGGCGGGGAGAATAGAAGCTCGGGAGTAATGGCTGTGATCGGGAGAATAGAAGGTCGGGAGAAGTATTTAGGGAAACGCCGATCACCTTTTTGGACGTCTGCGATGGCGTAGATGTCTTATATTGCTTGCCATAGAACCGCCGATCACCTTTTTGGACGTCTGCGATGGCGTAGATGTCTTATATTGCTTGCCATAGAACCCAATTTGATATTTCTTTTAATATAGTATATATATATATATATGTAATTATAAAAAAAAGATATAAAGATGAATAAATAATATAGTCATATCTTTAACTACTAAATGCAAGAAGTTGCCTTTGGTGCAACATTCAAAATTGCCCAAATATAACCTCATTCTTTTACTCGAATGACTTAACGTATATGATAAAAAAAATGAAAATTTATAAAATATAAGGGTTATTTGTTTAATAACACTATATCCCAATAATAAAAAAATTATACAAATTCATAAAATTAAAAAGTTTTTACTAGACCTCCTAAACCTACCATGATTATCATTACCTACTAAAATCTACTTTAAAATAATTTTTTGTTAAAATATATATTTTTTTTTGAATTTTTTTTTATAAAATAGTAATTAAAATTTTTTTACGGTCATTTTGAGTACTCATATGTATATGTTCTGGGCCCAGCCGGCTGAGACGAAGCCTATCCGCACCCCAGCCTGCCAGTCCAACCGACGAAGCCTATCCGCACCCAGCCTGACCGTTCGTCGAACGCAGGTGGGCCGTCGTTCGTCGAATGCAGGCGTGCCGCCGTTCGTCGAACGGCGGCACGCGTTCGTCGAACGCAGGAGGCACTCCTGCGTTCGACGAACGACGATCGACGAGGGCTGGACTTCGTCCCAGCGGTTGGGTCTCAGCGTTCATCGAACGCAGGAGTGCCGCCGTTCGTCGAACGGCGGCACGCGTTCGTCGAACGCAGGAGTGCCGCCGTTCGACGAACGGCGGCACTCCTGCGTTCGATGAATAGCGTCCCCCCTGTGATCGACGAGGGCTGGACTTCGTCCCAGCGGTTGGGTCTCTGCGTTCGACGAACGTCGCCCCCCCTGCGATCGACGACGGCTGGACGTCGTCCCAGCGGTTGGGTCTCAGCGTTCGTCGAACGCAGGAGTGCCGCCGTTCGTCGAACGCAGGGGTCCCATCGTTCGACGAACGACGGCACGCGTTCGTCGAACGCAGGCGTCTCAGCGGTTGGCAGTAGAGTCTCAGCGAGGGGTGGACTCCGGGCCGGCTTGGCGGGCCGCTTTGGCGTATCCTGTGCGGAGGCGGCCGAAAGGGCGTCGTCGGGGCGCCCGAAGTCCGCCGTTGCGGCGGCCGAAGGCCGTCGTGGAGCAGCGAGCACGAGCGAAGCCCGTGCGGAGCTGCTAGTATATATATATATATATATGGTTTGCTGTAAATACGAGTTAAGTGTATATTCCTTATATACGCGCCTTTTTGAAATACGGCTTATACGTGTATTTTTATGAAACGTGTTCAGCATGAAAGTTGTAGATCTCGTCGAAATCTACAACTTTCATGTTGAACACTTTCCCTAAAAATGCATGCACGAGACGTATTTTGGGCCCGAGAAAAACCTGCGCGGAACAATTGCGAATACGCGTTGTTCCGCCCAGGTTTTTCTCGGGCCCAAAATATGCCTCGTGCGTGCATTTTTAGGAAAAGTGTTCAACATGAAACTTGTAGATATCGACAAGATCTACAACTTTCATGTTAAACACTTTTCATGAAAATGAATGTATAAGCCGTATTTCAAAAAGGCGTGTATATACTTATATACACGGTAAGTGTATATTCATTAATCCGATATATATATATATATATATATATATATATATATATATATATATGTGTGTATGTATAATAAATGTAAAATAATAATAGTATATAATAGATATAATAAATAATAACAGTGTATATATATTAAATATAATCATATAAATAATTATGTAAATTAAAAGAAAATTAAATAAAAAATAAAAAAAATTTGTGCTAAACATATTAAATATATTTGATGCCCATGTAAGTTTGAAGTAGTCGCTTGGCTCACTGGTTCTGGTCTTGGCTTGCTGCGCTACCACCCCGGGTTTGAGACCTGGCCCTTGAAATTTACTTAGGATTAAATTTTGCTGCCAGCGCAGTCCTGCAACTTCCAGTCGATCGAGACCGCTTCCCGTTGACTTCCAGAACGAGCAGCCATCCCATCGACTTCCAGAACGAGCAGCCTTCCCGTCGACTTCTAGAATGAGCAGCCTTTTCGTCGATTTCCAGAACGAGCAGCCTTCCCGTCGATTTCCAGAACCAGTTGTTTCGTCGATCTTCCAGCCAGCTTCCCGTTGATCAAATCTGCTTTCCCGTCGATCGACCCAGTGTCCCGTCGATCGACGGGAAGCCTTCCAGCCCGCCAGCTCACTCCTTCCAGCACCTTCCAGCTAGTTGCTACCTTCTATCCGCACACCAAAACTCCAGCTCACCTCCTTCTAGTGTCATCCAGCTCATGCCAGCCAAACTCCAGCTACCCTCCAGCCCATCACCTTCTAAAAATCTCTATCCGCACACCTAGCTTCTCCAGCAAGCCAAAATTTCTCTATAAATAGAAGCCTACCCCCCTCACTTATTCCCCCTCTTGGATTGCCCATTTTGGGGTGATCTTCCACCATCTTTTCCACCTTAGTTTTTGTATTTTCTTTTTATGTTTTTTTATGTAATTAATTAAGTGTTGTAATTTCTTCTTGTAATTTCTTTTTGTATTTTCTTTTAAGTGTTGTAATGTTTTTATTTCTTGTAACCCCTTAATTATGACAATAAATAAGTTTAATTTTTATTTCGTGTAATTTCAATTCTGTCCCGCATTTTAATTCGTAGCGTAGTTTCAATTCTACAATTTCTTTTTCTGCACTGCAATATTATTCTTAGCTTAGCTTCAATTCCTGCATTTTCCGCATTTTTTCTCGCTTTCGTAAGCAATTTATTTATTGCCGTGATTTTGGTTTTTGTTTTAATTCAAATTTATTCGTCTTCATAACTTTCGCTCTTTTTCTTCCTTGACACGGAATCGAAGGAGCCGAATATTACGTTTCCGTTTATTTCCGCTTTAATTTGAATTTTGGTTATCTCTTTTTTTGCTTTGATTTGAATTTACTCGCCATCATAATTTTCGTTCTTTTTCTTCCTTTACGCGGTAGAGATTAGAGCGGAATATTATGTTTTAGTATATTTTCGTTTCGATGCAATTTTTCGTTCTCGTTATGTTTCGTTCTGGCAATTTTCGTCTTCGTTGTCTTTTGTTTCCGTCATTTTTCTTTCCGTTGTTTTACGTCTTCGTTACTTATGTTATTTCTCTTCATAGTTTAGTTTTATTTTATTGTCATGCATTTATTTCTCGTCTAACCATTTGGATAGAACTTGCACTGCATTTATTTCCCGTCTACCCGTTTGGGTAGAATTTGCACTGCATTTATTTCCCGTTTACCCGTTTGGGTGGAACTTGCACTGCATTTATTTCCCGTCTACCCGTTTGGGTAGAACTCGCTCAAGCATTTATTTCCCCTATACCTATTCGAGTAGAGATTGCACTTCTGTCTTTCATTTTCTGTAATTTCAATTTCTGTCTTTCATTTTCTGTTATTTTAATTTCTTTAAATCACGTTTTTATCACATAAAACAATAGTCGTATTCTTGAAGTAGCAGCACTCGACGAGATCCGTGGAAAAATACGACCTTGATAATTTTCTAAAAATTTATCCTATACTACACGCGATAAGGTATACTTGCCTTTTCGAATGATTAATTTGGATAATAACGATACAAAGACCGGCAAAAAATCTCGATTTCTATAAAAATTAAATGAATTTGGCGCCGCCGCTGTGTTGTGATCGTCGATATTCCAAAAGAAGGAAAGTTCGTTACTTCTATTCATCGAAGTAGGATAAAGGTTAGTTCCTCGAAGTAGGAGTACTCGCGAGACGCCTCGAACGCGCCAGCCGAATTCTAATATCCTCTCCCGGAAAGCTTTTGCAGAATAAACTCTAAATTTTAATCATCAGTAGCCACCAATAATAATAATTGTCCTGGAAAGGGGAATTTGGGCTTCAGCCCATCACATTCCTTAGTACCGTTGAGAGCCCTTCACCGGGTAAACCCCGGGAAGTCCAGGATTCACCCTAAACTTCTAAGTATAACAATAATTGGACAAGAGCAGTCTAACTAAATGAATAAGATATTTGGTAACTTCATCCCGAGCTAAGGGATGAGAAGTTGTATATCAGGACAGGTCAGTCCTACGAGCTGGAGGCTCGGGAAGTTGAATATCAGGACGGGTTAGTCCTGCGAGCTGGAGGCTCGGGAAGTTGTATATCAGGACGGGTTGGTCCTGCAAGCTAGAGGCTCGGGTTGAGATAACTTGCATGTGCATAATTTGTGGCGGGTCTTCGGTACTGGACCGGTCGTCACATCGACGACAGTACGTTGACTTAGGCGGGTGTGAGGGTTTGAGGAGCCAGGAGGTTGTTTATGCTGCGGTCTGGAGGACAATCCCCAAAAAAGTACATCCGACCTTAAAGAATGGTGGGTTCCAGCAAAGAGTACGCAAGACTCTAAAGTGCACCTAGGATGTGTATAAAGGTGTGCGATGGGTCTAGGCTTGGTAGTGTGTATACCCGCCTAGGAAGTGGAGGCACCCTCTCCACTGCTGCCGTAGCCACAACGGTGGTATCAGAGAGTGAAGCTAGCTCCAAAAATTGGGAACGAAAGGTCTGTGATCACAGAGTCGTGTGGGTGAGTTGCACTTGTATGAATCATATCATAGCATGCATATCATAACATACATAAACCATTGAACATAATTTGCAGACCCTTATCATATAAATTTATATGGACTCTTTTATATGATAAGTTAAACTTCTAGAAATCTTAACTTATAAGTTTGTATGGGCATTCATATAAGTTAAGATACTTATGTAATGGTAGAATACTTTACTTGTTTACTGTACTTGCGCGCACTGCTTTACTTACTTATTTTACCGTTCATTACTGCTTACCTGCTTATACTGCTAGTATAGTTTACCATGTGATGTATATATCTGCTAGTATAGTTTACCTTATCTGCTAGTATAGTTTACCTTGTTATGTATATACTTGCTAGTATAGATTCTCTTGTCACCTGCATTTGTTATTCCACTTTGTTGTCCTCCGCTTCCTTCCTCCCACCCGGTGCCTAGGAGTCACGGGGGGGGGGGGGGGGGGGAGGGGGAAGGCGGGGACAAAATTGGCTTAGTCTTTATGACTAACGGTCGGTTGTGACCATAGGAGCCCGAGGAGATGGAGTATCAGCACAACCAGACAGATAGGGTGGCAGGAACTGAGGAGCAGGTGTCGCGCATTACTTCCACTACGAGACAGGTGCTGGATGATAAGAGTGTTTAGCTTCCGCATAGAGTTGTTGAGAGAGAGAGAGAGAGTTTATTTTGTGTATTTCATTTGGTTATGTATCGGGCATAAGCCATTGCTCTCTTTTTGTGCTTATTGTTGGACTATTATGTTTCTTTTATGAAATATTGTGATGTGGACTTGCTTATTACTATTTCTTATTATATTCTCTATTGTCCAAATTGATTAAATGATCGTATTAGCCGGCAGAATTGGAGTCTTGCGGTGGAGACTAACCCGTGTGTTGGTGTCATCCGTAAGGCGGCGGTTCTGGGCATAAGGCCTGGTAAACCTCCTAGTAAGGGGAGGGGGTTCTTACACGGGAAGAGGGAAAGAAGTAGTTTCCACCTACTATGTGAGTGGGGTTCTGAAGAAAGCGGAGCTCCGATACCCAATTTTAGAAAAGCTGCCCTTCGCTCTGGTCGTCTCGGCCAGGAAGCTCAGGTTGTACTTCCAAGCTCATTCGATCCAATTAGTAACCGACCACCCCCTTCGCAAAATCTTCAAGGGGGTAGAACATTCAGGGAGGCTCGCAAAGTGGTCAGTGGAGCTGAGCGAGTTTGACATCACATTTGTCCCTCAGCTATGGATGAAGGCTCAGGTCGTGACAGATTTTATGGCGGACTATGTGGTTGAGATGAAAGAGGAGCCAGCCCTTCGTCGTATTCCCTGGAAGCTGCTGGTTGACGGGGCCTCAGGAAGGAACTCTCTAGGAGGGGGAGTGATATTGGAAAGCCCTCACAGAGTAAAAATAGAGCAAGAAATAGTGATACATTTCCCTATCACCAACAACCAGGCGAAGTATGAAGCGGTGATTGCTGGCTTGCGTTTAGCTCAGGAGCTAGGGGTTCACGATGTGGAGGTCCTCATGGATTCGATGGTCATAGCCTCACAGGTCAAGGGCGAGTTCGAGGCAAGGAAGCCCACACTCATGAGGTATCTAGCTAAGGTGAGGGGTCTCATCAGAATGTTCAATACATTCTCCATCAGGCATATACCAAGGGAAAAGAGTACCCCGACAGATCGATTGACCAAGTCCGGTCCTCGGGCCGGGGGAACCTTGACAGACCTATTCTGACAATCGATCGAGGAAGGGGAACTCATGGATATAGAGCAGCGACCCTCGTGGAAGGACCCTTTCGTGACCTTCCTAGCAACAGGCAAGTTTCCAGAAGGGGTTCCCGATCAAAGGCGCTTCAGGTACAAGTCCGCCTACTACATGCTTCATGAGGGGGACTTGTATCAAAAGACTCTCTCGGGACTCTTAACACGATGCATATCTGAGGAGGAAGTCCAAATGGTCCTGGAGGAGATGCGCTCCGACGAGTGTGGTAGTCATTCGGGGAGTAGGACGTTGGAGGCAAGAATAATGAGGCAGGGGTACTTCTGGCCGACCCTGAGCAAGGACGCAGCGGAGTTCTCCAAGAGATGCCAGAAATGCCAGCTGTTCACCACGCTTCAACTTTTGCCGTCTTAGAGGCTAAGGAGCATCATGACACCATGGCCCTTCGCCATATGGGGCATGAATTTGGTATAGGAGGACCTTTCCCCCAGGCAAGTGGACAAATAAGGTTTCTCCTGGTCATGATCGATTATTTCTCGAAGTGGTTGGAGGTTAAGGCTTTGGACAAGGTCACCTCCCAGGTAATCCACAACTTTGTGTGGGGAGAGATCATCTGCCGACATGGGCTCCCTCAAGCCATAGTCACATATAATGGTCTGCAATTCGCTAGTGAAGAGTTCATCAGCTTCTGCAGCCAGTTGGGGATAGACCTCAGGTTCTCATCTGTCTATCATTCCAGGATCAACGGGCAGGTGGAGGCGGCGAACAAGATCATAGTGAACCTGCTCAAAAAAGAAGGCAGAGAACTTGAAGGGGAATTGGGTGGAGCAACTCCCTTCGGTCCTGTGGGCTCTAAGGACTACGCCCAACACTGCCATGGGCGAAACCCCTTTCAATCTCTCACACGGTTGTGAGGTCGTTATCCCCGTAGAGCTTGAAGTCAAGACACCACGGGTAAGGGCCGCCGGAGGAGGTGATGAAGAATGGAGAGCAGGGAACGAGGAGGAGTTGTGACTCTCCTTAGATCTGATCGAGGAGGTCCGAGACCTTACCGCCATTCGACAGAAAGAATTCAAGCGGCGGATGGCCAAGTATTTTGACAAGCACATCAGGATCAAGCAATTCGAGAAGGGGGACCTCGTGTTAAAAAAGGTGGACGCGGCTGGAAGGTCATCCGCGGTAGGGAAGCTCAATCCCAATTGGGAGGGCCCCTATGTCATTAAAGAAGCCTTAAAGTCGGGGGGATATCGCCTCCAGAATATGGAGGGCGAGTCCATCAGTCACACGTGGAGTGGTGATGACTTGAAGCGATTCTACCCTTAAAATTCATATAATGAAGATGCTTATTCTTTAAACTTCATTTTTCTTTATATATGGTATAATAGCTTGCGAGATGGTGATGAAAAGTTTCAAGGTGATTGACCCCTAGCAGACCCGCTGACCAGGCTCTCACCTAGCTGGCATAGCTGTAGGCTCACTCGGTGGCATGTTCCAAAGGCAGTTATCCCTGAGCAGACCCGTTGACCAGACTCTCACCTAGCTGGCAGGGTCGTAGGATCACTCGGTGGCAGGTTCCAAAGGCAGTTAGCCCCGAGCAGACCCGCTGACCAGGCTCTCACCTAGCTGGCAGGGTCGTAGGCTCACTCGGTGGCAGGTTCCGAAGGCAGATAGCCCCGAGCAGACCCGCTGACCAAGCTCTCACCTAGCTAGCAGGGTCGTATGCTCACTCGGTGGCAGGTTCCTAAGGAAGTTAGCCCCAAGCAGACCCGCTGACCAGGCTCTCACCTAGCTGGCAGGGTTGTAGGCTCACTTGGTGGCAGGTTCCAAAGGCAGTTAGCCCCGAGTAGACCCGCTGACCAGGCTCTCACCTAGCTGATAGGGCCGTAGGCTCACTCGGTGGCAGTTCCAAAGGCAGTTAACCCCGAGCAGACCCGCTGACCAGGCTCTCACCTAGCTGGAAGGGCCGTAGGCTCACTCGGTGGAAGGTTCCAAGGGTAGTTAGCCCCGAGCAGACCCGCTGACCAGGCTCTCACCTAACTGGCAGGGTCATAGGCTCACTCGGTGGCAGGTGCCAAAGGCAGTTAGCCCCGAGCAGACCCGCTGAGCAGGCTCTCACCTAGCTGGCAGGGTCATAGGCTCACTCGGTGGCAGGTCCCAAAGGCAGTTAGCCCCGAGCAGACCCGCTGAGCAGGCTCTCACCTAGCTGGCAGGGTCATAGGCTCACTCGGTGGCAGGTTCCAAAGGCAGTTAGCCCTGAGCAGACCCGCTGACCATACTCTCACCTAGCTGGTAGGGCCGTAGGCTCACTCGGTGGCAGGTTCCAAAGGCAGTTAGCCCCGAGCAGACCCGCTGACTAGACTCTCACCTAGCTGGTAGGGTCGTAGGCTCACTCGGTGGCAAGAAGGTTTCAAAGGCAGTTAGCCCCGAGCAGACCCGTCGACCAGACTCTCACCTAGCTGGCAGGGTCGAAGGCTCACTCGGTGGTAGCCCATGAGGAAGGCAAGGTAAAAAAGGAAAATCCCATAAGGGGAAGACTAACACAGGGTAAGTCTCAGTATAAGTTTGGCGAATGGTGCCCATCATAATGGGCACTCGCCATCGAATGGTATCGATCGAGAAGGGCACTCGCACGACGAATACGCAATGGGATGGATAACCAGCCCCAAGGGGTACGAGAATTGAGCGAGATGAAGTGGGTTCTAGGCGTAGTTACGCTCCCGGCAGAAATCAACAAAACCGCATAAGTCCTAAAAGGGCACGAACAAGTGCGAAAGGGTTGCGGTCGCGCAGCGCGCCTGTGTGGCGAGAGCATCTCAGTCACGACCTAGGGCTAAGGGTCGTTGGTACTAGAGCGGGCAAACGACATGCAAGCGCATCCACGAAGGTGCGATAACATGCGAAATGACGTACGAGCGCACAAACTGTCAGCTGATAAAAGCGAGAAGTGCAGAAAAAGAAAAATACACATAATAAAGAATAACAATCACAAGCGAAAGCAAAGGTATTTCATTTCATTTCATGGTAAAGAAATTACAAAAGGAAGGTTCTCGCATTACATCTAAAGGAAAAAAAAAAAGAAAAAAAAAAGGTCTTCAGGGGTGGTCATCGACCTTCTCGTTGGAAGATCCACTGCTCCTGCCAGGAGAAGGAAGGTCGCCAAACTCTAGCTCAGGACCAGCTTCATCCGCTGGGTCATTCCCCCGGGCGAAGAGTTTGGGTAGCACGTGGTGGGACAAAATCCTCTCGCCCTCTTCCTTCAAGAGCTCGGCTCTTCGAAACACCACCAGCGCGTGCTTCGCTGCCCCTTGGGCGGACCTCTGCATCAGTCCTTCGAACTCGGCGTTAGAATAAAGATGCCGAATGTCCCTCTCAGCGGGAGGAGGCGGGACAGTGACATATCGCAACCTTTGGTTCTCGACCTCCAGCTCCTTGACCCGTTCCTCAAGGATGCCCGCCCGCATGAGTAGGGTGTCGTAATTGGCTATATCCTGCATGAAAAAAGGGAGTTAGCGCGGGAGAAGAAAGAAACGTGGGAGCTTAAGTAACTACGAGGAGACACGCTCACCTCTCGGTCTGGGTGGCTAGCAAGAAGGGCCTCGGCGGTCACCAATTGCTGCTTTACAACCAGGACCTTGGCGGAGGTGAGAGTGCGCGTCCTTTCGACCTCGGCTAGGTTTCACGCAAGGGTTATGCTACGACGCGAGGACATGTGAGTCCGCTCAAGAGTATGCAACAGAGCCCGCGAACCCCCATGCACGAGTGTCTGGGTGGACTCAGCATCGTAGATGGTGGCGTCCTCTTGGCTGTAAAGCGCGAAAGAAAGGCCATAGGCCTCGCCGCTGGTGGTGTCCTTCTCCATGCAAGATGGGAGAAGAGTGGAGATAGGGACCCGGTTGGCCTTCCGATCCCACTGGATCAGGGGCTCGTCGGCTGCATCCACGTACTTCTCACCGAGGGGGAAGTTTTGGTGCCCTCTCAGCAGCGGACCCGAGGAGGATTCTATCGTCACGCTAGCGGTCTGGGTCGCTGCGTCTGGCGTGGCAGGAGCACTCAATCCAGGGGTCTCATCCACGACCGTCTTTCCCTTGTCGGCTGACGAGGGCTTGGACCGCTTGGAAGGGGAGTTGATGGCCGCATCGGGCTTTTGCTTCTGCCCGCTGGGCTTTGCTGGAGCGGGATCCTTGCGGCAGGCTTCGACAGCGGATCAGGCGAAATCCAGTGTGGCGTCTGGGGAGGGCGCCACGATCGCATTCGACGGGTGAAGGGGGAGGCTTCAAACCCCTGCATTAGGAAAATCAAGTGAGAAGGAGCGAGTGAAAGTAAGCGGGTGCTAGGGTTGAAATAGTCCAGCTTACCCTCTCCCGGCAGGATCGGCGGAAGCGAGCTGACGTGCTTTCGCAGATGCACGATGTCCATACCATGCTGCTGGATGAATTCGTAGAGCTTGGCCTCGTAACCTCCCAGCGTTGGAGGATGGAAGGTTGACTCGTACTCCTGCACCGGCGCGAGGAGGGTGTTTCCAAAGCTCCCGGTCATGAAGACGAACCATCGAGCCCAGTCGTGTACTTTGTTGGCGGTACCGGTGACCTTGAGCGGTCTCTAGCCGGAGAAGAAGGACACACCACTCTTCGCCCTGAAGTTGAAGAGCTTGCGGAAGACGGGAGGCAAAATTCGATCCCCTCCTCCCGCAAGTAGCAGGCGAATACCACCAACATCGCGATTGAATTGGGATTTAGCTACGTGGGAACTACGCTGAAGTAGCGTAACGCCTGGCGCAGTTCGGGCCAAAGGGCGAGCCGGAGTCCCACCTCAAAATGATCCAGGGGAATAACGAGAGTGCCGTGTGAAATCTGGTTGATGCGGTCGCGACCTCCCGGGCGGCGCGCGGTGAATCCCGGCGGGATGTAATCGGCGATTGTCGTGGCGAAGTCCTCTTTGGACAGGTCGCAGGTGTCTAAGTTGTGGTTGAGGAACGACTGGGCGCACCTGCTCCAACCATCGGGTTCAGGGGCCATCTCGCGAAAGGAAGGTGGAAGGAAAATCTGGAGAGAGGTGCGAGTGCGAGTTCAAAATCAAGGGATGAAGAAGGGATGAGAGTGATAAATGCGGTAGGTGAGGCTGACTATTTATAGAAAAGTAAAAGAAATTAGGGTCATTCCAAGGCATGGGGCTGCGGATAGCAATCATGCTACCTCTGATGCCTCGGGATTCAAGCCAGCCTCACCTCCGTCCACTCGCCGACCGAGCGATAAGGGCCATACATATAGTCCTGCTGAAAGGCGAAAGCAATACAAAACAAAGCTAGATCAAGGCATTAAACTCTCACTCGGCAAAGCAGAAAGAAAATTACGCTAAACGAAAGCTAAATTATCTAAAGTACAAGATTGTTTATGTTACATAGACGATCGCGACATACATTACAGAAGTTTACTACAGGAGGTGAGGGGACATAGGGGGAGAGAGCCGGTAGGCTCAGTATTGAACCCATTGCAATCGACCCACCCTCGCCTCCCCACCCTCTAAGGCACTCGCAGGTAGTAGTATGCACTTACAGCAGTGAGCTCTTGATTGACTAGGCACATCTGATCCCTAGCCCGTGCGATATGCCTCCCGGGAGAAGTCCCTTCACACCCACCTCCCTGCCACTCCATCTCTCCCACGAGATGCGAGCAGTCCCGCTCAAGAACGCTCAGCCTGCTCTCGAAAGTCGTCCGGTGCTCATCCGTCTGGTTGACTAGGTCTCACTACATCCAGATCAGCTTGTCGAGAACATCTGTCATTCGCTCCTTCATGGTCCTGGGATCTTCGGGATCACCGAGAAAGTCTGAAAGGTCGCTGGGAGAAGGGGGCGGCGAGATCATCTCCTCCTCATTTTCAGGATCCATCGGTGAAGCCTCTCGGAAGCCTGCGAAAGCAATAGAGAGGCGATCTAATCAAGTGGTTCAAGCAAAGTCGAAGCGAGTGAAGAGATTAACCTCGTGCATCCTCGCCTTGGCGCTGGCGAGAGGAGCTAGGCTTCCCTGCGAATAGTTGGCTGGGGGGATGGAGCGATTTCCCCTTTCTAGGGCGATGAAGTACCTGGTCGGCGGCGGCAAAAGTAGTGGCCAGGTCCACGGCGGGAAAGTTATGTTCGCGGTCTTTGCCCGCCGAGTGCTCCCGCTCCAGTACCGGGGAGGTTACGATGTTCTCCGGGGCAGGAGAGTTGCACGGGGAGGGGGGTAACCCCGTGGTCCCGAAGGTGAGAGCTGCGAGAACCGGGTCACAAGTTGACGAAAGATCAAAGGCATGCGAAAGAGCAATAAAGAGCTTACCTGGCACAGGCGCGATTTCGCCAAGAGTAGCTAGAGGGGCGGGCTCTTGGGCCGATGGAACACCTCTGAGGGCAAGTGGGGGCATGTCGGCATCCGCTGGGTTGATCCCGAGGCCGCCTCCCGCCACCTGCAGGTTCTGCGGGTGATTGAAATTGTTAAGATATCGCGTCATCGTGGTTAGATTTAAAGCGAGATGAATTATATTACCTCGTCAGTGTTGTCAGGAGGGTTGTTGGAGAGGGGGGGGGGGGAGTCTCTGACGCAGACTCCCTCGCTGTAAGGTACCGCCGGACCACCTTAGCCTTCTTTAGCCGGTAAGGCTTGGAAGGATCCCTCTTTGACGAGAGCCAGGGGGCATATCGAGTGGACCTGGAAGTATTCCCCCCTGAGCGGCAGCAAGGCGCTCCATCAATCCTTGCGAGAGCGGTCTCGGTGTCGGCCTCATGAATGTCATTTTTGTTGGATCGATAGGCACCCTTAGAGGGGGGGGTGAATAAGGGAATAAAATTCTTTTTGAATTTTTAGATGATTTACTAAATTGTTTTAAGTAAATGTAAATGAAATAACAATTTAGCTTAAAGGAAGAAACAATTGTAATTTGCAATTTTATAATTTACCCCAAAAGATAGAAATCAAGTAAACACAAATAGAAACATGATTATATTATGTAAAAAGGGTGCTTACAAAAATTTGATTTCAATATCGCTAGAAATCGGAGGCGTACAAAGTAAAAACAATTTTTCCTTTTCTATACCGACTCGTATCCCCACGAACCGGTTGGCTTTAGCCTATCCTTCCCCGGATATGGCCTCAAGCCGCTCTAGCCAATCCTCCCCCGGATATGGCCTCGAGCACCCCCTAGATCTAATCACCTAGACCTAGTCGCCAACACAAGGCAAATTCCTCCCTAAGTCCTACCCAGACCTAGTCGTCAAATACAAGGCGATTTCACTACAAAAATACAATGGAATGAAATAATACAAATAAAGACTCCC
Source organism: Dactylorhiza incarnata (assembly GCA_033032865.1). Lineage (NCBI taxonomy): Eukaryota > Viridiplantae > Streptophyta > Magnoliopsida > Asparagales > Orchidaceae > Dactylorhiza > Dactylorhiza incarnata. The sequence continues at coordinate 3,688,237 of JAWHQI010000133.1, read as the reverse complement.
TCTATGAGATTTTCTGGATTTGATGATGAAGGACCGTTGTGGCTCAAGCGAGGTTGATGCGATCGTTCTTCGGATGCAGCGTGATGGCTTCCTTCTCTAGAATTCTTCTTTGACTTTGAGTGGGAGATGAGAATTCGACAGAGTAACAACTCAGGAATTTGGCAAGGGACTCTCTCTGGGATGATCAATCAAAAATGAGAAGGAGAACTTCATTTTATATAACTGCGAGCTAGCGCCTGCGGTAGCACCTAGCGCCTGTGTTATCGTTCGTGTAGAGCGGTTGCGAAACCGTCGGCGGCGTGGCGCTGTGCACGAACTTGAGCTAGCGCTAGGCGGTAGCGCTAGCACTAGCAGTAGTGCTAGCGCCTGCGGTAACTACTAGCGCTGGCGGTAGTGCTTAAGCTCAGTTTGTTGGTTCCAAGATGCTTTTTACCTGTAGAGTATTGCACATATAGTTCCTACACACTATAAACACACGATAAGCAAGATTAAATACAATTTGGGATTTGTTATTCTCAAACAAAGGTATGTGACACACATGTCCAACAATCTCCCCCTTTTGATAATAACAAATCCACTTAGCAAGAAATCAACAAAGGTGTTTATGGTAAATGATAAGCGAGATAAAAGTGCAACTATAGTATATGATAAACATGAGAATAGTGCATACTCCCCATATCTTAATGCTCCCCCTACATAAATGCAATTTATGTTTTACTCCCCCTAAATTACAAGAATTAGTCTTTCTCCCCTTAATCTTCTAGATATCTCCTCTAGATTTCTTCAATTAATCTCCCCCTTTTGGTATTATCAAAAGAAGGTGGGTGAGGGTAGTAAGGAGACATTCTTTATAAAAAATAAATCATGATCGAGATTTTGTAATATAGATAATGATAAAGAGTTTAAGCATAGTATATAAGAGATTTCAAATAAAAAGATAAGAGTTGTAAGCAAGCGGAAGATTATAAGAGACATATTTTTGTAAGCATGAAAAAGCATAAATATAAATATGAGTTTAAGTTCAAAATGTAAAGATGTTTTAACATTTTTGAAATCTCAAAGTTTTTTATAAAGATACCAAGCGTGAAATGAACATATCAAAAAATATATACTACAATGTTACTTAATTTCAAGTTTAAGAGATACAAAACATTATAGAGATCATGCTAGGTTATCTAGTGCATTTCTTATATAAAGAGTAGTATAGATAAAGCATTAGAATCCAATACTCATGAGAAGAAGTATTGTGAAAGATAATGGTGTGCACATAAGTGTATTTTGAGCAATGTTAACAAGCGATTTAAATCACAAAATACAAGACATGTGTAGAGTAAAGTGCACAATAAAACACAAGTATATTAACTTTCACACAATTTTAATGCACATATTTTTATAAAAAGTGGGGTACTAATCAAGGTTTGCACAAGACACTTTACTATTCTTTCCAAGGTGCTCAACCTCACAATGCTTATGAAGACTTATCAGGAGGTTCATGTAGTGCTTGGTGGAGTTATATTTGTCTATTGTTTTGTTCACTTTTGTGAGACAACATTCTCCGAATACACTTGTTTTGCAAACCCAACATAAATTTATTTAAAATCACTTTTCTTAATTTTTAAGTGCAATTCAAATGTAGTGTAGATAATAAACTTATGTAAATTTTAATTCATTGTACAATTACAATACACAAGCAAGCATTTTTAGATTTAAACACACATGTACATTACCAAACATAAGTGAGTGTAAAAGTATCATTATCAATCACAATACATTTACTCATACTTAGAGGCATGCTAAGCTTGGTTCTACACATATGTTTAAATACAATTGATGCACTTTAAATAGATATATCAAAGCATGATAAACCAAACAATGTTAATAGTAATATGAAGAAACAAGTTTTAACATTGTAGATAATTCTAGATAATGGAATTCATACATGCTTGATATTGACAATAAAGATCATACACTATTTTTATTGTTTTGAAAATTTATAATGAAAGAACAACAGAAACAACACAAAAACATATTTTTGTATTTTTGAATTTTGAAGTTTTGTAGTTGATTTTTCATAAAATAAATAAAACAAAAATAACAAAAGTCATAAGTACAAAATTTAAAGTAGTAAATATGAACTAAAATATTTTTGTAGATTTTTAGAAATTTTGAAAAACTCAAAATTCAGACACTCACGCTAGTGCCGGCGCTAGCGCTAGCGCTAGAAACAGTAAGTGAAAAATTGAAGATTTTAAAATTCTGTTTTTTAATATTGATTAGGGGTCTTAAGCGTAGTCTTATGCAGAAATTTTGTAATTTTCAGAGATGTCTTGATTGCTCAAAATGCATAAAACATTAGCGTTTTACATGTTATTCATCCTAAGATGTCTAAGACTCCTAATTCCAACCTTAACATTTGAAACCTTGCATCGGGAAGAGGTTTAGTGAATATATCAGCAAGTTGAGAGTCCATGCCAATGAAACTTATTCTAACATTTTCTTTCTTAATGTGATCCCTTATGAAATTAATGATAGCGTACATCAATATGTTTGGATCTAGAATGGTGTACCGGATTATTTGTAAGATCAATGACATTCTTGTTGTCACATTTTAATTCAATATATTTTAGATGAAAACCAAAGTTCTATAAAGTTTAGCTCATCCATAGTGCTTGTGCACAACAACTCCCTAGTGCAATGTATTCGGCCTCCGTGGTGGAGAGTGCAACCGAATTTTGTTTCCTACTAGACCATGCAACTAATGAAGATCCTAGAAATGACAAGTACCACTAGTGCTTTTTCTATCAAGTGAGCATCCAGCGTAATCCGAATCGGAGTAGCTGTGAAGAGTAAATGAATTATTGTGCGGGTACCATAATCCTAATCTAGATGATCCAATTAGATATCTAAAAATTCATTTTACCGCTTTTAAGTGAGATTCTTTTGGATTGGCTTGAAATCGAGCACATAAGCATACGACAAACATAATATCGAGTCTAGTTGCACTAAGATAAAGTAGGGATCCTATCATACCTCTATATAAGGTTTGATCAATTGAAATTCCCGATTCATCTTTTCCTAATTTAAGTGATGCACTCATTGGTGTAGAAGCATGTTTAAGGTTTTCAAATCCAAAGCGTTTAAGCATATCATAGACATATTTGTTTTGACATATAAAAATACCATCATTTTTTTGTGATATTTGAGAACCAAGAAAATAAGAAAGTTCTCCTACTAGACTCATTTCAAATTCATTTTCATCACTTTAATTACTTCATTACATAACTCTTCATTAGTAGATCCAAAGATTATATCATCAACATATATTTGCAAAATAATTAAATCATAATTATTATGCTTAATGAAGAGAGTATTATCGGCACTTCCCATAATATAACCGTGCTTTAATAAAAATGATGTAAGTCTTTCATACCATGCACGGGGCGCTTGTTTTAAACCATAAAGCGCTTTCTCTAGTTTATAAACATGATTGAGAAATTTTTCATTAATAAAACCGGGGGGTTGTTCAACATAAACTTTTCTTTTACAAACCCGTTGAGAAAAGCACTTTTTACATCCATTTGAAATAGTTTTATTCTTTTAAAGCTTGCAAATGCTAGAAAAATTCTAATAGATTCCAACCTAGCAACGGGTGCAAAACTTTCATCAAAATCTATCCCCTAGATTTGTGAATATCCTTGTGCTACTAAGCGTGCCTTATTCCTAGTGATTCTAGACTCACCATCTAATTTATTTTTAAAGATCCATTTTACACCTACAACCGGGTGACTAGATGGTCTTTCCACTAATTTCTAAACATTATGTCGCTCAAATTGTTCTAACTCTTCATTCATAGCCAAAAACCAAAATTCATCATTTAAAGCGGTAGAAATAGTTTTTGGTTCAATTTCGGAAACAAAACAAATATCTGAATAAGATTCATGAAGAGAAGAGCGAGTTCTTACCCCAATAGATTGTCGAAACTAGAGAACTGGTCTCGACGTTCGCAAGGGGGATGCAGCTAAACCTTACTTGACCCGAGCTAGACCCTTGACCAGTTACTAAGAGCCGAAGACCCTTACCCTCAAAGAACACCTAAGTCCGCAAACGAACCCAAGAGCTGCAGCGTGGAGGTCTCACCACATACCCGGAAGCTCACAAGGAACTTCCCCTCCCAAGCCAATGCTGAGTCTGGGCACTAAGGATCACCTCACCATCCACCTTCAATGACAGGGGGAGGGGAGGGGTAGTGCTTGCTCACACGCGAGGGAGGGGGTACCAACATCCCTTCCCAAGGTGCCCATGGGGGTCTATTTATAGACTTCCCAAAAATTGGGTTGCTGATAGCCAAAAATCTATTATCCGCAGCCAAACAACCAACCCGAACGACCGAAACAGGAGGGGGGGTGACTGGAGCTTGAGATGTCCACTCCCCCCCTTGCCGGGGGTCGAATGAGTTGACCGAGGTCCACCACCCTGACTGGGCGAGTGGACCTTGCGGTCCACTCAACCCGCCGGGCGAGTGGACCCTTGGTCCACTCGCCCATCTGCCCGGGCGAGTGGACCATAGGTCCACTCGCCCACGGGCTTGAGGCGAGTGGACCCTAGGTCCACTCGCCCCCCACCTTGGGGAGTGGACCCAAGGTCCACTCGCCCCCCCCCCCCCCCCCCCCCGCCCCCACTCGGGCGAGTGGACCAAGGGTCCACTCGCCCGGGGCCTTGGCCGAGTGGACCCAAGGTTCACTCGCCCAAGGAGATCTGCCCCCCCCCCCCCCCCCGCCCCTCCCGGGCCTTCTCTTTTTGGTCTTGACGACCTCCATTGGTTCGGTCCGCTGCGCAACCGTCACCCTCTCTACCACGACCTCATCTGCGTCGGGTCACACCGACTCGAAAAATATGAGGGTTGTACACAATCTCCGCTCTTTTCGAGCTTGCCTTAAGCTCGGAAAGAAAGTCCAACCCACCTATTTGACGAGTAGGTGGGTCCTTAGGGGAATCTATGAAGGGCCCTGCCAACGGGATACTCCTGCCGAGTTTTTTAGTTGAACCTGACTTGAGGAGGAAGGTGAACCTTTCTCCACTTAACAACCCTCCTATGAGCCGAGCTCAACTGGAGGTGGAGAAAGCTCAACACCTTAGGTCGAATTGAACTTGACCTGAGGTGGAAGAAAAACTCAACACCCCTAGTCGAGCTGAGCTCGACCTGAGGTGGAAGGCAAACCTTTCTCCACTTAACAACCCTCCTGTGAGCCGAGCTCAACTGGAGGTGGAGAAAGCTCAACACCTTAGGTCGAACTAAACAGGACCTGAGGTGGAAGAAAACTCAACACCTTTGTTCAAGCTGAACTCGACCTGAGGTGGAAGGCGGGAACTCCACACCTACCAGGGAGCCGAGATCACCTGGAGGGGGAGGGAACTCCACACCTACCAGGGAGCCGAGCTCACCTGGAGGGGGAGGGAACTCCACCTCTATCAGGGAGTCGAGCTCACCTGGAGGGGAAGGGAACTCGACACCTACCAGGGAGCTGAGCTCACCTGGAGGGGGAGGGAACTCCACACCTACCAGGGAGCCGAGCTCACTTGGAGGGGGAGGGAACTCCACACCTACCAGGGAGCCGAGCTCACCTGGAGGGGGAGGGAACTCCACACCTACCAAGGAGCCGAGCTCACCTGGAGGGGGAGGGAACTCCACACCTACCAGGGAGTCGAGCTCACCTGGAGGGGGAGGGAACTTCGCACCTACCAGGGAGCCGAGCTCACCTGGAGGGGGAGGGAACTCCACACCTACCAGGGAGCAGAGCTCACCTGGAAGGGGAGGGACCTCCACACCTACCAGGGAGCCGAGCTCACCTGGAGGGGGAGGGAACTCCACACCTACCAGGGAGCCGAGCTCACCTAGAGGGGGAGGGAACTCCACACCTACCAAGGAGCCGAGCTCACCTGGAGGGGGAGGGAACTCCACACCTACCAGGGAGCCGAGCTCACCTGGAGGGGGAGGGAACTCCACACCTACCAGAGAGCCGAGCTCACCTGGAGGGGGAGGGAACTCCACACCTACCAGGGAGCCGAGCTCACCTAGAGGGGGAGGGAACTCCACACCTACCAGGGAGCCGAGTTCACCTAGAGGGGGAGGGAACTCCACACCTATCAGGGAGCCGAGCTCACCTGGAGGGGGAGGGAACTAACAGTTTCCCGAACTATCCAAGGGCGGAGAACCAGTCCACGTCCCAGGTGCTTACCCTCGCCGAGGGACAGAGGGATTCAGCCATCTTTCCAAAGCAACTGGGGGCAGAGAACCAGTCTGCGTCCTAGGCGCTTACCTTCACCTGGAGACAGAGGAACTCAACCACCTTTCAAAGCAACTGATGCAGAGATCCAATCCACGTCTTAGGTGCTTACCTTCACCTAGAGGCCGAGGAACTCCACCATCTTATCAAAGCAACTGAGGCAGAGATCCAATCCACGTATTAGGTGCTTACCTTCACCTAGAGGAAGAGGAACTCCACCATCTTATCAAAGCATTTGAGGCAGAGATCCAATCCACGTCCTAGGTGCTTAGCTTACTTGGAGGTAGAGGAGTTCAACACCTTTCCGAACCAATTGGGGGTGGAGTACCCGTCCACGTCCTAGGGGCTTAGCTTGCCTGGAGGCAGAGGAACCCAACACCTTCCCAAACTAGTTGGGGGCGGAGTACCAGTCCACGTCCTAGGGGCCTAGCTTACCTGGAGGAAGAGGAACTCAACACTCTTCAAACCAACTGGAGGTGGAATACCCATCCATGTCCTAGGGGCCTAGCTTACCTGGAGGTAGAGGAGCTCATCATCTCTCCAAGTCACTTACTCAAGCAGCGAGTCGACCCGATGAGTCTCCCATCTGTCGGCATGACTGAGCCCAGAGAATGGTCTCTAGTCGGGGATCTTACCAAATGGGGGAGGAGTACCCATCCACATCTTAGGTGCTTACCTTCACCTGGAGGCAGAGGAACCCAACACCTTCCCATGCCACTCCGAATGTGGCGAGTCGACCCGATGAGTCTCCCATCTACCGGCATGACTGATCCCGGAGAATGGTCTCTAGTCAGGGATATTACCAATCAGTCGACCCGATGAGTCTCCCATCTGCTGGCATGACTGAGCCCAGAGAATGGTCTCTAGTCGGGGATATTACCAATCAGTCGACCCGATGTGTCTCCCATCTGCCGGCATGACTGAGCCCGGAGAATGGTATTTAGTCGGGGATTTTACCAATCAGTTGACCCGATGAGTCTCCCATCTGCCGGTATGACTGAGCCCAGAAAATGGTCTCTAGTCGGGGATATTACCAATCAGTCGACCCGATGAGTCTCCCATCTGCTGGCATGACTGAGCCCGGAGAATGGTCTCTGGTCGGGGATTTTACCAATCAGTCGACCCGATGAGTCTCCCATCTGCCGGCATGACTGAGCCCGTAGAATGGTCTCTAGTTGGGGATTTTACCAATCAGTCGACACGATGAGTCTCCCATCTGCGGGCATGACTGAGCCCGGAGAATAGTCTCTAGTCGGGGATATTACCAATCAGTCGACCCGATTAGTCTCCCATCTGCGGGCATGACTGAGCCCGGAGAATGGTCTCTAGTCGGGGATATTACCAATCAGTCGACCCGATGAGTCTCCCATCTGCCAGCATGACTGATCCCGGAGAATGGTCTCTAGTCGGGGATTTTACCAATCAGTCGACCCGATGAGTCTCCCATCTGCCGTTATGACTGAGCCCGGAGAATGGTCTCTAGTCGGGGATATTACCAATCAGTCGACCCGATGAGTCTCCCATCTTCCAGCATGATTGAGCCCGAAGAATGGTCTCTAGTCGGGGATTTTACCAATCAGTCGACCCGATGAGTCTCCCATCTGCCGGCATGACTGAGCCCGGAGAATGGTCTCTAGTCGGGGATATTACCAATCAGTCCACCTGATGAGTCTCCCATCTGCCGGCATGACTGATCCCGGAGAATGGTCTCTAGTCGGGGATTTTACCAACTGGGGGTGGAGTACCCATCCACATCCTAGGTGCTTACCTTCACCTGGAGGCAGAGGAACCCAACACCTTCCCAAGCCACTCCGCATGTGGCGAGTCGACCCGATGAGTCTCCCATCTACCGGCATGACTGAGCCCGTAGAATGGTCTCTAGTCGGGGATATTACCAACTGGGGGCGGAGTACCCATCCACATCCTAGGTGCTTACCTTCACCTGGAGGCATAGGAATCCAACACCTTCCCAGAGGCTCTACCTAAGGTTCTATCTCTACTTACTTTTTATTCAACATGAGGAGGTTACATATCTATTACAACGCGCCTTCTTGCGCCTACTCGGCCACATTCATCTCGGCCATCTCTTTTATCACCTCCTCCACTTTCTCTGCTTTCTCATTCCTTTTCTTTCTCTCCTTGTCCTTCCTGCTTTTGTTGAATCAGGCACAGGGACTCCGCCTCCTTCCTGGTGAGACGGAGGCATCCTTCCTACCCCCTCACTCGGGGCAGCTGGCCCCAGGAGAGCTGTTGAAGAGCGATTGCGCTTGGAGGCTCAGGACTTCCTTCGAGGCTGGCCCCTTCCCCTGCCGACGTGCTTGCTCTATCTCCATCAAAGATGGCGAGGCGAGCACAGGTGTTGGCGATGCCGAGCACTCACCCTGAGGGGGGAGTGTGACCCGCAAGACTTCCTGGATTGACTTCCTGAACTCCTCGAAGTCACCTTTCTTCACGCACTTGCCGGCAGGGGTGAGTCCCTCAGCTCATTGCTTCCAGCCACGAGACTTGCCCAGAGCTTTCCGAACTAGATGCTTCCACGCTCACCGCACCATAATGTTGAAACCAGAGAACTTGTTTCGACATTCGCAAGGGTGATGCAGCTAACTCTTACTTGACCCGAGCTAGACCCTAGACCAGTTACTAAGAGCCGAAGACCCTTACCCTCAAAGAACACCTAAGTCCACAAACGAACCCTTTAAGCTGCAGCGTGGAGGTCCCACCACATACCCGGAAGCTCACAAGGAACTTACCCTCCCAAGCCAATGCTGAGCCTGGGCACCTTGGAGGGCACTAAGGATCACCTCACCATCCATCTTCAATGACAGGGGGAGGGGAGGGGTAGTGCTTGCTCACACGCGAGGGAGGGGGGTACCAACATACCTTCCCAAGGAGCCCATGGGGGGTCTATTTATAGACTTCCCAAAAATTGGGCTGCGGATAGCCAAAAATCTACTATCCGCAGCCCAACAACCAACCTGAAAGATCGAAACAGGAGGGGCGAGTGGAGCTTGAGACGTCCACTCCCCCCCCCCCCTTGTCGGGGGTCGAATGAGTGGACCGAGGTCCACCACCCTGACTGGGCGAGTAGACCTTGCGGTCCACTCAACCCACCGAGCGAGTGGACCCTTGGTCCACTAGCCCAGCTGCCCGGGCGAGTGGACCATAGGTCCACTCGCCCACGGGCTTGGGGCGAGTAAGGCTGAGCATATTATTCGAAACTCGAAAGTCGCTCGAAAATCGCTCGAATATTGAGCCGAATCGGAATCGGTTACAATTGATTCGACTCAATTTGAGTCGATTCAATTTGACTCGAATCTGATTTCGAGTCGATTTCGAGCCAGCCCTGAATCGCTCGAAATATGATTTGAATCAACACGAATTGATTAAAAATATTATGTATTTATTAAGATGTTATTATTTTAAAATTAAAAACAGTAAATTTTAAACCTAAATAAAAATATTGAAGGCTTTAAGGGTTTCATTTGCTAAATTTAGATGTTTCCCAATTTAATTTCGAGCCAATTATGAATAAAGAGAAAAATTGCTCAATTTTGAGCCAGCTTGATTCGATTTTGAATCAACTCAATTTGATTTCGAGTCAGCTCGATTCGATTTCGAGCTAGCTCGGAATCGAGCCACTTCGAGTCGAGTCGAGCCGACTTGAAATCGATTTCGATTTCGAGCTGATTTCGAGCCGAGTTCGACTCGAAAATTTCGATTTCGAGCTGAGTTCGACTCGAAAATTTCGATTTCGAGCCGAGCCAAAATCGCTCGAACTCGACTCGATATCAGCCCTAGGGGCGAGTGGACCCTAGGTCCACTCACCCCCACCTTGGGCGAGTGGGCCCAAGGTCCACTCGCCCCCCCCCCCCCCCCCCCCCCCACTCGGGCGAGTGGACCAAGGGTCCACTCGCCCGGGGCCTTGGGCGAGTGGACCCAAGGTTCATGTAAGACCTCAAAACAGAAAGTTGGATTTCTGGAATCCAGCGCTATCGCTGGCGATAGCGACTATCGCCGGCGATAGCGTTCTGTTGAGAAGGTTTCTGTCTAGAGGCTATCGCGCGGCGTTAGTGCTAACGTCGGCGACACTTGACGCGTGACAGTCACTGATCAAAGCGGTGGCGTTGACCAGTCGGAGTCGGTTCTTTAGAGCTATCGCCATGCGATAGCGCTACCGCCCGGCGACAGCGGCAAAATGTACTTTGCGGCCGAAATCGTGGGCATTGATGGCACTTGGACTTTTGGGTCGGTTTTGGACGGACTTGGCTCAGGAGCTGGCATAGGGTGGCCGAAACCCTCTTGTTTTCCTCATTCCACTGAGGGTTTTGTTTTGTGAGAGAGGGAGAGCTCCAAAGTGATGATGAATAGGGTTTCTAAACCCTAGGGCTTGGATTTGGTGGAGCTACACTCATCGGAATCCCTCAACATTGGTGGCTACGTGTAGAGGAGGGCTAGACGCTCCTTTCCATCCGTGCCAAAAATCAAGCTATGGCCTCGAAGCGACGTCTAAGGGTAACGATCCTTTCTACCCTCTTTTGGACATGTGTTAGTCCATTTATGTGCATCTTTGAGATCCCTACCCAAAAGGGTGAGGTCGTGACCTCCGACGTGTGGATTCTTGTTGAATCGCTGGAAGAAGGCTCGATTATCTGGGCCAGCTCCCTCTGCTTCGGGCGCGTCGTCTGGACGTGGCCCTCTTATCTGTTTTACTTGTGGCAAGCCTGGCCATTTCTCTCGGGATTGCCGCAGTGGGCTTCCAAGGTCAGAGAAGAAGACTGGACCATCTTATTCTGAGAAGGGGAAGGCGGCTGAGTCCACTGCCTCCCGTATGGCTCCCCCGCAGCCCAGAGTCTTCAGCCTTGGTCAGCAGGAGGCTATCAAAGCCAAGGACGTCGTGACAGGTATAATTTAAGATACAGTCCTTACTGTTTTATATACCTATTTTAGTGTTCATGCTAACCTTGTTTGGCGGCGTAGGCTTTGTAAATGTTTTAGGCGTTCCTGCAAGAGCGCTTTTCGATACTGGAGCTTCGCACTCCTTCTTATCGTCGAACTTCGTCCAACGTATTGGTGCGCCGTCGATTGCTTCTGCAGATGGACTGGAGGTCCTACTGCCGAATGGATATTCGATGCGTGTGGAGAGGAGTTGCTGTGTGAAGGTTCTAGTTGGAAGCCAGGAGTATGACATGAAAGCATCGTTACTCCCCCTGGTTGAGTTCGATGTAATCTTCGGCATGGACTGGCTGTCGGAACAGCGTGCGTGCATTGATTGCACCACTAAGGAGGTGAGGTTTGGGCAGTGTGCCGATCGTGAGACGGTCTTTGCGGGCATGCGTGGATCGAGCAAGATGCTGATGTCTGCTCTCTAGGTGTCCAAGGCAGTGCGACAGGGAGCAGAGTTATTCTTTGCTCTAGTGGAGGCTTCAACGCCAAGGCCCAGCCTAGTGGATGTTCCGGTAGTTTCAGAGTTCCCCGATGTGTTCCCGAGCGATCTCCCCGGTGCTCCATCGCAGCGGGAGATAGTTTTCACGATTGAGTTGGTGCCAGGCGCTAAGTCTGTGGCCCGCTCGCCGTATCGTATGGCTCCGAGGGAGTTGGCGGAGTTGAAGCTGCAGTTGCAGAATCCTGCTTGAGCAGGGCTACGTACGTCCGAGTTCCTCACCTTGGAGTGCACCGGTCCTCTTTGTCAAAAAGAAGGACGGTTGTCTGCGGCTTTGCATCGATTATCGGGAGCTGAACAAGCTGACCGAGAAGAACAAGTATCCTCTTCCGAGGATAGACGACTTGTTCGACCAGCTCGTTGGTTCGACAGTATACTCGAAGATGGACTTGAAGTCCGGCTATTATCAGGTGTGGATCAGGGAGTGCGACATCCTGAAGACTGCCTTCAGTACAAGGTACGGGCAGTATGAGTTCACCGTGATGTCGTTTGGGCTGTCTAATGCGCCTTCGGTGTTTATGGACTTGATGCACCGGACTTTCCGAGAGTACCTTGACCGGTTTGTGATCGTCTTCCTTGACGACATACTGGTCTACTCTCAGTCCGAGGAGGAGCACGGTGATCACCTGCGAGTAGTCTTGGAGGTTCTGTGGAGGAACCAGCTGTATGCCAAGTTCTCGAAGTGCGAGTTCTGGCTACCTTCCGTGGCGTTCTTAGGCCATGTGGTTAGTGGAGCGGGTGTGGCAGTAGATCCAGTGAAGGTTGCGGCCATCAGGGAGTGGCCTGTTCTTTCTTCTGTAGCGGAGGTCCGTAGCTTTCTCGGGCTGGACGGCTATTACAGGCGCTTCGTGGAGAACTTCTCACGGATCGCGCTGCCTCTTACGACGCTGACACGGAAGATGCAGGAGTTTATTTGGACGCCCGCGTGTGCGCAGGCTTTCGAGGAGTTGAAGTGGCGGCTTACCACGGCTCCGATCTTATGTTTGCCTTGCGACACGGAGGGCTTTGAGATCTACAGCGACGCTTCTGGGAGCGGCCTTGGCTGTGTTTAGCAGCAGCATAGCAAGGTAGTAGCGTACGACTCTCACCAGTTGAAGGTGCACGAGCGGAACTATCCGGTCCACGACTTAGAGTTGGCGGCCGTGATATTTGCCCTGAAGCTTTGGCGACATTATGTGTATGGCGTGAAGATCAACATCTTCACGGACCATAAGAGCCTGACGTACCTTCTGACGCAGAAGGGGCTGAATATGCAACAGCAGAGGTGGATGGAGTTCCTTGGGGACTACACCTTCGAGATCCACTACACTCCCGGGAAGGGGAATGTTGTCGCAAATGCACTCAGTCGCAGGGCTCCAGCACGGGCCAACTGGATTCAGATGCATGATGAGCACCTGATACGTGACCTGGAGGCCTTGGATATTTCTTGCGTGGAGAAGAGGAGCAGTGCTGGTGCCTGTTTGAGTTGGACTGAGGTGCAGTACGACCTCGCAGATAGAGTCCGCCAGGCTGGTGGTGGGCCGGATGCCCAGTTTCAGGTGCGTGACGGGTGGCTGTGGAGAGGCGACCTTTTGTGCGTCCCCAAGGTGGGTGAGCTGCGCGATGAGTTGATGTACGAGGCGCATCGTACCAGGTATTCAGTTCATCCGGGGAGCACGAAGATGTACAAGCACATGAAGGCCCTTTTCTGGTGGTCGGGTATGAAGAGGGACATCGCTCACTACGTGGCCAAGTGCCACACTTGTGCGCTAGTGAAGGCGGAATGTCAGAAGCCCGGTGAATTTTTGAAGTCATTTCCATGGATTTCGTGCATGGGGTGCCAAGATCGCAGCGCCGGAACGATGCCATCTGGGTAGTCGTAGACCGGCTGACGAAGGTGGCGCACTTTATCCCCAACCGGAGGGATGACTCGGTGGAGAAGTTGGCGAAACTGTATGTTGATACAGTAGTACGACTGCACGGTGTGCCCCGTAGCATCGTCAGTGATCGAGATGGACGCTTTACTTCGAGCGACTGGAGGCTAGTCAACCGTCTATTGGGTACGAAGCTGCAGTTTTGCACGGCCTTTCATCCTCAGACGGATGGCCAAACTGAGCGTACCAATAGGACGTTGGAGGACATGCTCCGGATGTGCGTCCTGGATTTCGGCAAGGGGTGGGAAGATCACCTCTTTCTTGTTGAGTTCGCGTACAACAACAGCTACCAGGCGAGTATTCAGATGGCGCCTTTCGAGGCCCTCTATGGCAGGAAGTGCCGCACTCCCTTAGCTTGGGCGGAAACGAGCGAGACGAAGCTCTTCAAGAGGAAAGACGTCGAAGAGGCGACTTCGACGGTACGTATGATCCCGGAGAGGCTTTTGGTTGCGCAGGATAGGCAGCGAAGTACTATAATGCGAAGCACCGCGACGTCCAGTTTGCCGTTGGCGATTGGGTTTACTTGAAGATCAGGCCGTTCAAGGGTGTATCCAGGATTCGACGCTTGAAAAAGCTGATCCGAGATACCTTGGACCGTTTGAGATCATCGAGCGAGTCGCCGAGGCGGCTTATAGGTTGCACTATCGGCGGAACTGAGCGGGCTACACGATGTATTCCACATCTCCGTGTTGCGGAAGGCAGTGCAAGAGCCTACGCATGTGGTCGCAGCGGATCAGGTGTCCGTGGATAGTGGGCTTAAGACGGCGGTCAGGCCCGTTAGCATCGAGGATGCTGAGGTGCGTCAGTTGCGGAACAGGGCGATCCGTATGGTAAAGGTCCGTTGGGACAACTGCGGTCGCGAGGAACTCTCATGGGAGCGTGAGCAGACCATGATGGGGGAGTTCCCCGAGCTGTTTCGGTGACGTTTATCTCTCTTTTTCCCCTTTTTGTAAAGACCTTTTTGGATATATACATATATGCCTGTTCTCACAAATTTCGGGACGAAATTTTTATAAGGAGGGGAGGGTTGTAAGACCTCAAAACAGAAAGTTGGATTTCTGGAATCCAACGCTATCGCTGGCGATAGCGACTATCGCCGGCGATAGCGTTCTGTTGAGAAGGTTTCTGTCTAGAGGCTATCGCGCGGCATTAGTGCTAACGTCGGCGACAGCTTGACGCGTGACAGTCACTGATCAAAGCGGTGGCGTTGACCAGTCGGAGTCGGTTCTTTAGAGCTATCGCCAGGCGATAGCGCTACCGCCCGGCGAAGGCGGCAAAATGTACTTTGCAGCCAAAATCGCGGGCATTGATGGCACTTGGACTTTTGGGTCGGTTTTGGACGGACTTGGCTCGGGAGCTGGCATAGGGTGGTCGAAACCCTCTTGTTTTCCTCATTCCACTAAGGGTTTTGTTTTGTGAGAGAGGGAGAGCTCCAAAGTGATGATGAATAGGGTTTCTAAACCCTAGGGCTTGGATTTGGTGGAGCTACACTCATCGGAATCCCTCAACGTTGGTGGCTACGCGTAGAGGAGGGCTAGACGCTCCTTTCCATCCGTGCCAAAAATCAAGCTATGGCCTCGAAGCGACGTCTAAGGGTAACGATCCTTTCTACCCTCTTTTGGACATGTGTTAGTCCATTTCCGTGCATCTTTGAGATCCCTACCCAAAAGGGTGAGGTCGTGACCTCCGACGTGTGGATTCGTGTTATCCCCGTCAGATCTTGCATACATGTAGAGTCCACGCGTGAAATGGACGTAGGCACGCTGTGTGAAGCCCATCCGAGACGGTTCGTCCGGATTGGTGATGCTTTTTAATATTGTGCGTGCCGGGGAAAACTCCGTGTGGATATCCTGCTTCGTAGGACTAGAGGGTGCTACTCCATGCGCAGCAACGCCTGGGGGTGTGCCCCGGGAAGCACCCGAAGTTAGAAGCAGAAATGGAGTTTCTGTTCACTACCGCTGGCGTTAGCGTTATCACCGGGCGGTAGCTACCAGACTTGGTTCTGGTGATTTTGTGCGTTCTGAGGAAAGTGGGAGTGCTACTGCTTGTGCAGCAATGCTTGGGGGTGTGCCCCGGGAAGCACCCACAGCTAGAAGCCAAAATGGGGTTTCTGTGCGCTATCGCCAGGCGTTAGCGTTAACGCTGGCGACAGCTTCCAGACTGAGTTCTGGTGATGTTGTTGTGCCCACCTGTTGAGAGGACCTGAGGCCTGTGTGCCCGACCTGTGAGGGTGTCCTGGTGGATGACTTAGCGGCCCGTAGAGCCGGCTAATTGAGAATACCTGGGCTGAGGGGACGCCATACCCGCTTTTCGTGTTGTACAACGAGAGCTGTGAACAACGGGCATTTGGCGAACCTGAAACGCACCATTGCAGCACCTGATTAGTGAGCCTCGTACAGCATGTCAGGAAGCAATGGGAAAGAGTCTTCGGACTACGGGATGTTCACAATTAAAGCACGGGAGAGACCTAGTATTCGGGCCACCGACTTTAGCCTCGAAGGGCAAAGCCATCAAGAGTGGATGGTGGTGGAAGGCGGAGTACACCAAAGAGTGCCTGAGAGCACGAGACGTGGAGGCCATTCCCACGTTTGTGATTGATGCATATGTATGAATTGTTGTGGGCCGTGTCAGCCGCTTCATTCGGGTATATATATATGTTGTGATGCTCTTGCTGGGACGGGAAACTGCCACCCCCTCGAAGGGGTGGGGTCATTATATTTTGGTCAGACGTTGCTGACCGTTGCCCTGTTTTGCCACCGTTTTTGGTGGGCTTGTTGTACAGGTGCTGGACCGAGTGGGAACATAGCGGGCTCATAGCGGGTTGAAGCCCTGCGCTGCTGCGGCCCTTGAAGGCCTTTTTGATGTTCTCTTGTTTCATGTATGGCCGGCCTGCGTGCCGATGTTGGTAATTTGTAAGGCCGTCGTGCCTAAATTTTGTGTTGTAAAACATTTATTCCTATTTAGTAAAAGTGGACATACCCGGGTACAGGTTTTGGGGGTTATCTTGTCTCTTTTCAGCTTCCGCATAGAATGCTCTGAGTTAGGCTTCGTTGTATAGCGTCGTTCGATATTTCAATTAAGTGACGTTCCCGTTTGTTTTGTAGTAAATGGCGTGGGGCCCCGGCCGGACCCTCTATTATATGCTCCCGAACGGATGGGGGTGTTACAGTTCACTCGCCCAAGGAGATCTGCCCCGCAGGGCCTTCTCTTTTTGGTCTTGACGACCTCCGTTGGTTCGGTCCGTTGCGCAACGGTCACCCTCTCTACCACGACCTCATCTGTGTCGGGTCACACCGACTCAAAAAATATGAGGGTTGTACATAGATGGTTTGCCAATTATAAGTTCCCATGGGTGATCCTTTGTAAATTGCAAGGTGCTTGGAGGCACATAGACATCTTCCTTGGCCTCCTCTTTATCTTCTTTGGAAGGTTCCTCATCACCATGCTCCAAAGGTTGTAAGAGATCATCCTCGTTGCCTGCGGAAAGTTTTTCTACACAAGAAACAAACTCATCAAATTTCACATTTATCGACTCTTCAACTCTACTAGTTCTTTTATTAAAAATTCTATAAGCTTTACTAGTTGAATAGTACCCAAGAAAAGTTCCTTCATCACATTTTTCATCAAACTTTTCTAAGCTATCTTTTGTATTCAAAATAAAAAATTTACAACCAAAATTTTTGAAATAAGATACATTAGGCTTCTTTTGAAAATAAAGTTCATATGGTGTGAGATTAAGAGATGAGTGAAGCATGATTCTATTCATAACATAACATGATGTATTTACGACTTCGGCCCAAAAAGACTTAGGTAATTTATATTCACATATCATAGTGCGTGCTAGTTCTTGAAGTGTCCTATTCTTTCTTTCTACAACACCATTTTGTTGTGGTGTGCGTGGTGCGGAGAACTCATATTTAATGCCTAACGTATCACAAAAGAATGTAAATTTTTCATTTTCAAATTCTCCTCCATGATCCGAGCGAATGCATTTAATTTTTAAATCACTTTCATTTTGAATACGAGCACATAATTTTGCAAATTCGCAAAACGCATCGGATTTGGAAGAGAAAAATAATGACCAACAATATCTTGAAAAATCATATATTAAAACATATGTATATAATCTACCACCAAGATTTGTAGTGCTAATGAGACCAAAAAGATCCATATGAATTATTTGCAAGGGTCTTGTAGTAGAAATGAAATTTTTACTTTTGAAAGAGGATCTAGAAAATTTACCTTTTTGACATGGTGAACAAAGTGAAGGTAAAGTTCCATTTAACCTAGGCAATCCTCTAATTAAATCACTTTTAGCAAGTTTTACAATGAGCTTTGTGCTAGCATGCCCTAGCCTTCTATGCCAAAGTTCTAATTCATCATTTTTAGTGATAAAACATTTTATAGATGATTTAGAAAGATCATGAAAAGAAACTATATAGACATTATGTATTCTTGGTGCAGTTAATAAAATATCTTTTGTAGTTGGATTAGATATTTTGCATAGATTAGTGGAAGATTCAAATAACACATCTAATCCTTTATCACATAATTGGCTAATAGAAATTAAATTGTGTTTTAATCCTTTCACATAAAGAACATTAGATATAGTAAAGGATTCGTTACCAACTGTACCAATTCCCATGATCCTTCCTTTTCCGTTGTCACCAAACGTCACGATCCCTCCTTTCTTCTTTTCTAGGCTAAGGAACTTTGCTTTATTGCCCGTCATATGCTTGGAGCATCCAGAATCCAAGTACCACACATCTTCATTTTTCTTAGCCCGCCTGTACATCTAGAAAGAAGATGAGAGTAAAGATCTGGATACCCAAGTGGTACCACCTATAGAATAAGTGGAAGCCTTAGGTACCCAGATTTGCTTTAAAGTAGTTTGTTTTGATTTCCTGCAAGAACTAGACGTGTGACCAAACCTATAACTGTATGCACACATAAGAAAGGGGGTTGAGACCCTTTTCTAGAATATTTTCTTGCTGGAAAGAATCCGATTAAAATTTAGGCTTCTTGTATGAGGTGCTAGTGCCGGCGTTAGTGGCTAGCGTCGGGCGGTAGCTCTGACCTCGATATCTGAGCCCAAATTTTCCAGAACCATGGCACTGGTTCCTTAAAATCATATCCAGAGATTTTTGGCCCATTCCAAAATTTTTAATGGCCATGGTGAGATCATTAACTTGTGCTTTAAGTGATGAATTTTCTTTAACAAACATGACACACCTATTTTCAAAACCGTTCTTATTATTTTTACTTTGCACAAGAGAGGCTTATAATTTTCTTTCTAGTTCCATCTTCTCTTTTGTAAGAATTTTGGCATGAGAGAGGGATTTAGAAAGAGACTCTTCAATATCTTTTGCCATTTTAGTGGAATGATCACACTCTTGGCAAGAAACCTTTCTATTTTCTAAAATAATTAGTTTTTTGGAAAGCTTTTGATTTTCTTTAATAAGAGATTCATTTTCACGATTCAATAAAATATTATCTTTCATATTTTTATCAAAAGTTTTGCAAGTTTCAAGAAATTCATTACAGAGTTCATCATAAGTGGGAGGAGTTACCTCAGTGTCGCTAAGAACACTGGTGTCGCCGCCGTTGTTTCCATGTCCCATGAGGCACATGTTTGCTTCCTCATCTTCGCTCTATGAAGACCCGCTTGATCCTTCGGAAGAGGAGGAGTCATCCCATGTTCTAGCTTTTAGCACCTTCCTCTTCTCCTTCCCTTTGTGACGCTTGTCCTTCTTCTCCTTCAAGAACTTTGGGCATTGGCTCTGAATATGCCCGATCTTCCTACAATGAAAGCATTTAGGTGGAGGTCTTTCTTCTTCATCGTCGCTCTCCTTTTGCTTCTTTGAAGATGACCCTTTCCATCTTGCATCTTTTTGGAAAAATTTCCGGAAAGTGTTTCTCCTTTCCGGATTTCACATGAACCTTCAAAAGTTCTTCACCAAAAGGCTTTCTTCATCTTCGTCCTATTGGCACTCCTTTTTTGACTTTAGTGCCAACGCCTTCTTCTTCAGCTCCTTATTGTATTTATCATATTGGATTTTGAGTTCTACCTCATGGGTTTTGAGATTCCCAATGAGGCTCTCAACTTGGAGCGTTCTTAGATTGTGCGATTCTGAAATGGCCGTCACCTTCGGGTTGAATTTTGGAGGAAGAGAACGAAGGATCTTTCGAACCAAGTCGCCATTTGAGAAGGTCTTTCCAAGAGCTTTGGAGGCATTGACGATCTTGGTGAAGCGCGTGTACATGACATCAACATCTTCACTTTCATCCATCCGGAACTTTTCATATTCCGACTCCAGTTGGAAAAGCTTTGAATCTTTAACCTGCGATGTACCTTCATGAGTAATTTCCAAATGATTCCAAATATCATAATAGTACATGCAGAAATTCTATTAAATTCATTTCTATCTAACGCACAAAATAGAGCATTCATGGCTTTTGCGTTATTTTTGCATTTGAGTTTATCTCTATCATCCCATTTATCCTTAGGTTTTTCTAATGTTACTTCTCCAACTACAATTGTAGGAGGAGAGTATTCCTCTTCTACCATATTCCAAACCTCAATATCTAGGGTCATAAGAAAACATCTCATTCTATTTTTCCAATAATTATAATTTGACCCAGTAAATAGTGGAGATCTATTAATTCGCTGACCCTCTGAAAAAGCGAGATCATAAGACGTCATTATTCATGGTTTTAAATCGTTTGGAATAACCTACCTCTGATACCACTTGTTGGATCGATAGGCGCCCTTAGAGGGGGGGGTGAATAAGGGAATAAAATTCTTTTTGAATTTTTAGATGATTTACTAAATTATTTTAAGTAAATGTAAATGAAATAACAATTTAGCTTAAAGAAAGAAATAATTGTAATTTGCAATTTTATAATTTACCCCAAAAGAGAGAAATCAACTAAACACAAATAGAAACATGATTATATTATATAAAAAAGGTGTTTACTAAAATTTGATTTCAATATCGCTAGAAATCGGAGGCATACATAGTAAAAACAATTTTTCCTTTTCTATACCGACTCGTATCCCCACGAACCGGTTGGCTTTAGCCTATCCTTCCCCGGATATGGCCTCAAGCCGCTCAGCCAATCCTCACCCGGATATGGCCTCGAGCACCCCTAGATCTAATCACCTAGACCTAGTCGCCAACACAAGGCGAATTCCTCCTAAGTCCTACCCAGACCTAGTCGCCAAATACAAGGCGAGTTCACTACAAAAATACAATGGAATGAAATAATACAAATAAAGACTCCCTCTATGAGATTTTCTGGAGTTGATGATGAAGGACCGTTGTGGCTCAAGCGAGGTTGATGCGATCGTTCTTCGGATGCAACGTGATGGCTTTCTTCTCCAGAATTCTTCTTTGACTTTGAGTGGGAGATGAGAATTCGGCAGAGTAACAACTCAGGAATTTGGCAAGGAACTCTCTCTGGGATGATCAATCAAAAACGAGAAGGAGAACTCCATTTTATATAACTCCGAGCTAGCGCCTGCGCTATCGTTCGTGTAGAGCGGTTGCGAAACCATCGGCGGCGTGGCGTTGTGCACAAACTTGAGCTAGCGCCAGGCGGTAGCGCCAGGCGGTAGCGCCAGGCGGTAGCGCCAGGCGGTAGCGCCAGGCGGTAGCGCCAGGCGGTAGCGCCAGGCGGTAGCGCCAGGCGGTAGCGCTAGCGCCTGCGGTAACTACTAGCGCTGGCGGTAGTGTTTAAGCTCAGTTTCTTGGTTCCAAGCTGCTTTCTACCTGTGGAGTATTGCACATATAGTTCATGCACACTATAAGCACACGACAAGCAAGATCAAATACAATTTGGGATTTGTTATTCTCAAACAAAGGGATGTGACACACATGTCCAATAATTTTGAGCGACGAAAGCTCAAAGGTGAAAAAGAGAAATAGTAACAGGAGGATGTGTACTTTCAAGGCAACGACCTCGTAAATATTTATAGCAGAATGGAGTGGCCCACCAAAAAGATTCCCTCTAGGTCAGCAAAGCACTCACCGAATATTGGGGGTTGGACTTTTCTTTCCTAGCGTAGGACACGCTCGCAAAGAGCATGGATTGTGTTCAACCCTGTATTCGCCGAGTGGGTTCCCAGGTCCTAAAATGTCAAGAGGCAAGATATAGGTCAAGAAGAGCACTCGCCCAGGTCAGGAGAGGTAGAGGAGCCTCCGGGAGTGTGCGAACCCCATCCGCAAGGCATTCGCTCGCTTTTAGGAGGGCGAGGGCGCGAAGGGCCAGACGAGTGAGGGCGGAACCCCACTCGCCAAGCTAGCGAGTCAGGTATCCGGCGAGTGGTGCCCCCACGGACCACTCGCCCAGTGGAATCTAGTGTGCGAGAGGTCCGGCGAGTGGTGCCTTCACGGACAACTCGCCCATAAGGCTTTTGTGAGGAAATAACCTAAATACCCTTCGTGGGATGCCAATAGCCCTTCAGAACAATGGAGTTAGGTTGTTAACAAACCAATTTAGGGTGCGATTAGTAAAACCAAAAGGAGGATTTACGCTATTTGCAGACCAGACTAGAAAATCTATAAATAGACCCTTAAGGGCACCTTGGAGGAGATCCGATCTTTTAGGCTCTCTCCTCCTAGGCAAGTTTTGGTTGGTTGTTAGTGCCCTCCAAGGTGCCCGGCTTAGCATTGTTTGGGAGGGGTAGCTCTCTAAGATCTTCCGAGTGTGTGGCGAGACCTCCTCGCTAAAGCCTTGGGTCTGTTCTTGGTTTTCAATCAACTGTCAAGTGGGCTTGCGAGAGAAAAGTAGGTGCGTGCTACACCCCCCAGTGGGTCCGAACTCAAGAGACCGGTTGCCGGTTTCAACATTATTGATCGGCCCTGATCTCGTGTACTCTTAGGGTTTAATAAATGGGACACAATTAAAATAAGCAAAATTACAAGAGTTGAGTAAATACGATGTCGCGCTATATCGTGTCAAAGATAGCGGTGTTTCTTTCAAAAATTTCGATGAAGTTATGAATAAAGAAGAAAGTAGACTTGACGAGATCAAAATTGGTTGCAGCTATCTCCACTAGATTTACATGTCATCTCCAAAAAAATTAATTAAAACTAGTTAGCTCTCATCTCATCTTCCAACCAAAAAGAAATTTGAACGTCGTCTTCACCTTTCCGGACTTTTTTCTCCCTCATCGATCCGGACACCGTTTCTGACATATAAGTAGTCGAAATTCATTGCCTCGGCGAGAGGAATCCAAATTCATCATCCATTTTACAAAAATTCTTGTGTGTATGGGGGGGGGGGGGCGAGCCCCCCGCAGGCCCCCCTTAGATCCGCCCATGTTTATAAGGGAGAAATGTGAGCAAATAAGCCGGGTTTTTTGAATGTCTACACCTTATCGGAGCCGTTTCTCCCTCATTCGGTCACCGTTTTTGACGTGTAAATAGTCAAAATTAACCGCCTCGAAAAGAGGAATCCAAATCCACCATCTATTTTTGCAAAATGTTGGGGGGGGGAGGAGGTGGCAGCCCGCCCCCTACCAAAGCAGGAGTTAGCATATAGACATGCGATATCATTTCAATCGAGAGCAAATCGAGAGAAAGGAAATATCGTTGACTTTTGCCCCATTTTTGGCGGTTCAGGCAAAGCTTGGAGTCAAAACTTCGAGATGAAGGAGGTGGATAAGAAAACAATAAAATACAAAGTAATCCCTGAAGTTCTGAGACACAAAAGCAGAAGTACGTAGAAAAAGAAGAAAAAGATAATTAAGCCATGGAGAAGATCTGCTTCGGGTTCTTAATTATTCCACTGCTTTGAAGTAGACAAAATAAGCAATGTTATATTTTTGCTATAAATATAGTGTTGGAATGAAATGAAAACACCAACACAACTTTCATACATCTAACAAAACCCATTAAATCTTAACAGAACTTGAATTCTTCGCACAAGGTATGGTTTATATTACTAGCTACTTCACATAACGGTGCAAGCGTTGGGGTTATCGTCGCTGAAAGCGGCGGAGTACTTCTCCTCGGTGGACGTGGCACGTGCGAGCGGCGCCTGTCTGGGATCGGCGACCACGTTTCGCACGTACCCCGCCGGCGCCTTCTTGTCGTAGGCGCCCTGCACGTACGGGTGGTAGACCATGTCGTAGGGCACGTACGGCCATGGCTCCGCATACTTCCCTGTTCGATACCTCACCCTCTGCAACACCTTCTTCGGATCCACGTAGCCCGTCACAGTCAACTTGTGCTTCTTCGGCTCCACCTCCACCATGCTCACCCCCCTCATTCCTTCCACCGACCGCCTCACTCTCCTCTCGCATCCCTCGCAGTCCATCTTCACCTTTATCTCCACAACCTGCAGTCAGTTCATTTCAGCAACGTTAATTAATGACTCAAAATTGTTCAAGTGCTTAATTAACAGTAGTATATATATATATATAATAAGGAGAATATATACCTGAAAATGTTTCTTTTTTATCGTCTTCAGATGGCTGCGGTGGTTATCAATGGTGGAGCAGAGCTCCGAGACTAAGGATATGAAGCCCATCTTCTCCTTCTTCCGATCTCAAAAGCTGAGTTTTGCAGTGAAGATGGAGAAGCTGTATGTGTTCAGCTTTATATTATTGAGAAGGAGCGCGTGGCAGTAGCACGTGGGTAGCCTGCCGGCCCTGTCGGCGTGGCCGGTTTATTTTTTGAAGATATTATATGCTGGAACTCGGATTCCTATTCAGATTCCTTTGGCGGCCATCGCATGACACGTGGAAATGATGGATACGTGTTCTTCGGAGGATGCGCGATGGGGTCGGTCAAACAATTGTGGAAAGGGAAGCGTTTATTGGTTCGTCTCTGTTTCCACGTTTCGGGGAACATGGGGGTGGCGGTGGAGATGCTATATTGTAGGCCAAAATTTATGACGGTGGGCCGGTGGGGTTTAATTAGTCATTTTAAACTTCAAGCAATTATTATAGGGAGTTGATATTTGTGTGAGATGCACGTAGAATCCCTCTCCCGCTACGTGGTGGAGAGTGGGGAATCCGCCAGGGCATGGGATTGCGACCCTGGTGCATATATCTGCTGCCTCCGAGGCTTGTGGTAGCAGTCGGTCCCATCAAGTCACCGTGGATGCACTCCAACGGCACACTACCCCTTGTCTGCGACTTGTCAAACGGTAGTCGATGAGACTTGCCGAACTGACATCCCGCGCATACATGACCGTCTCCGTAGGAAGATAGACTAGGCAGGCCCTTGACCAGACCTTTTACCGCCATAGCTTTCAGCTTATCCATCCCTACATGCCCCAACCTCTCGTGCCATATGACAGCACTATCATTCGTCCGCATCTTGTCAACATAAGAACTTGTCGATAAAACGAACAAGTCTTTAGCTCTCCTCCCCACATGAACGACCTCCGCCTTCACTGCTTTAACATTCCGAAGAAACCTCACTTCTGCTGGGCCAAACAGAACGTGATACCCAGCGTCAACAGTGTTGGTCACGGAGAAGAGGTTTTTCCTCATACCAGGCACATGATAGACACTTCTCAACGTAAGCGGCCCCCTATCACTGCCCAAGGAAACAACCCCTACCTTCTCGACAGCATGCACAGTATTATCAGTAGTAATAATGACATCATTACCTGAGTACGGTTGAGCTGAAGAAAGCTTTGACTCATCCCCGGTGAGGTGATGACCACAGCCCGAGTCCACGATCCAGTCTTCCTGATAGTTGATAGAAGCCGCAGCTTCAACAGAAGTTGAGAAGGCTCCTCCCCATCCTCCATCAGTTTGTCTGGCCTCAGCTTCCTCCTTTCCTGTAACAGCCTGCCCCGGCTGAAGATTCACCCGGCAATCCTTCCTGATGTGACCAACCTTTCCGCACCTGAAGCACTTGGGACCTTCTCCATTCTTCTTCCCTTCAGCCTTAGGAGCATAGCCCCTCTCCTGCTGTCCAGAAGTTGAAGGCTCATTGCCTCCTCCAGCGGTCTTCTTCTTATCCCACTTCTTCTTCTTCCCCATAAAGAAAACTTCGTCATCTCCCCCAGACACTGCCACCCGCCATCTGCCTTGCCAGACTCTCCTGCGAAGCAAGCAGATTTTCCAGCTCTAGCAGAGACGGCTGATTTGCCCAACCCTGCACCGACATCACAAAGGCAACATATTCCTTCCGCAAGCCACGGATGATGTGCCTCTTCAGTTTCGCCTCATAAATTGGCTCATCAGGATCCAGCGCTGAAATCTCGGCGCACAAGTTCTTCATCTTTAAGAAAAACGTAGAGATAGAAAGGTCACCTTGAGCCGATCTAGCCAGCTCATTCTCCAGGAATTGAAGTCTTGCCACATTCTTCTTGTTAAACAGCCCATCCGGGGCTCTCCAGATCTCTGCAGCTGATCCACACCCCAAGATGTGATCAAATAAATCAGGTGATATTACCCTCTTCAGGGAGAACTCTGCTTTGGCATTAATCCGCCTCCAGATCCTCACCTCATGACTGTTATCCCCAATCAGAATAACTTCCTCCGTGCTCATTCCTCCAACAACCTCCCAGAGATCCTCACCCAGAAGATAGCTTTGCATACACGACTTCCACTTCTTAAAGTTAGTCGATGTAAGCATCTCAATTCCAAGACCCTTTGCTTCCATGGCTCTACCACTGGTTCCTTCTTCACAAATGCGATGGTAACTTTTAGTTATTCACTGCTTTATCCACTCCAACCTAGCTCTGATACCATGTGAAATTTTTTGTAGATCTAGGAGTGAGTAGGAATTGTATAACTAAAAGTTCAAGCCAAACAACCAGAAGCACATGAAGCAACATAATCTTTATTGATAAGCAAAATTCTTCATTACAGGGCGAGGTATACATGTCGAGACATGATTTCGCCAGTACACAAAAAACAGAAGAGAAAAGCAGTTGAAAGGAAAACCAGCGGTCTGCCAACTTGAGACCGCCTAACCGCCCGACCTGACAGTCCGCCCGGCTAGAAAACCAGATCGCCCGAACTGCATGTCTGCGCCTTGAACAACACCAACTGAGAACCACGCGAACTCCCGAACTCCAGCAACCCGCACTACAAGCCGAGAGACCGCCCGAACACCTTCAGAAGAGGAGGTGACCGCTGCTACCCGCACAATCCGCAGAAGCTGCACAAAACAAGTTCGATCAGTTAGCCGGCCAGTTACAAAAACAGACCGCAAGAACAGGTCGCGAGCTCAGCTTACACTTGGTGCTATTTATTTGCTGCTATAGTGGCTCCTATTTATAGGCAGACGACCTGATCCAGTCACCACCCTATGAGATAGGATCACCACCCCTTGATCGCGCGACCAGACCGGTCAACCCGCGCGACCAGCAAAAGAACCTCCTGCATAGTGAGCTCGTCGACTTCAACAGAAGTCGCGCGACCATGACAACTCGCCCGGTCATGTTGCTCACCACCTGTGTTCGCCACCCGAGCTCCTCCAGAGACCGCGAACACACCAGACCGACTAGGGCATAGCCCGCCAAGTCGATCAAACACCTGTGACCGCATATGCCAGCTGATCGCCGAAGGACCATCCATGCGAACACAACCCGGAGACCGCGCGACTAAGACGACCTTAGTCCGCGCGCACCACAAAGAACCCGGACAGCCTCCAGACCGGCTGCCCGCACCACGCGGTCATAAGCACCAGACCGCGCGCCGCCTTTACCAGGTAGACACCTGCTCCGCCACGCGGTCAGACAACCAGACCGCGCGGCCTCACCTCGGCACCCTTGGACAGAAGAATGGCGATCACGCCGAGTAGCCCGCGGCTAGACCAAAGAGGTCAAACAGCCAGAGGAGACAGCAAGACCGTGCGGTTAGACCAAACCGCTCGGTCTCCCCCCAAACCGCCAACTTCACAAAACTCCCACTTCAACATTTTCAACACCCCGTGGGTCTAACTGACTGCCCTGTGGATCCGCCCGAGGATAGCCAAATCTATAAAGGAGCGGTAGGCGCCTTGACCAACAGGCCGGTCTTTTGGTGCAGTTGGTTGCGTCGTATCCCTACAAGTGGTATCAGAGGGGGTCGCGGGTTCGAAACCCCGGGGTCGTTTCTGGGGGGGAATGTTGGGGTGCCAGAATTGCCCCCGGCGTTGCGGTGCTATTCGAAGCGGAAGGGTGTGTCCCCCGTGGGTCTAACTGACTGCCCCGTGGATCCGCTCGAGGATAGACGACTCTATAAAGGAGCGGTAGGCGCCTTGACCAAGAGGCCGGTCTTTTGGTGCAGTTGGTTGCGCCGTATCCCTACAGATTATCTTATGGCGGCTATGCAAAAGAATTCTAATAATGATTTCACTTTTAATAATGAACCTTCGAGTGATCCTACTACAAGAGTTGATTATGATGATGGTAACTTAATTAGGACTTTAATCAAATCGTACAATAAAATTTGACTTCTTAACAAAACTAATTAATTGTTGTATCTCAGGTTGTTGATGTTTTGTGAATATTTTGCTAGCTTTTCAAGAATGTCAGAATTCAAATGTGGTGTAATTAAGCCGGTGAGTTTATGTTTATTTAAAATATGTCTGTACTATCGTTTTTCGCCGTAAAAGTAATCTCATCTTCATTGTTCTAATCTTTGATATCTTATGGCTAACTATATCTCATTGTTCTAATCCAAAAAATATCAATAAATACAGAGTACAAGTGCATCTGCATCCTGATGGAGATGGATTAATTGAAGGTCATACTCAAGCTTCTCTGTTATACATTTGTGCTTTCATTTTTCTGTTTTCTGGAAGAATTATGATTGAGAAAGATTGATCTTTTACTTTATCTTAATATTGTGCTAGACTCTTTTATCTTAATATTTGTGCTGTGTAAAATCTAAAAGTATATTCAGTTATGGATAAGGTGGAATGTATGGCTCCAGTTATATATGGATGGCCTCCTTTAAGACCAAATAAATTAACTATTTACACATTATGCTCTGTCTTCTCCTCACAAGAAACATGTCCATCGAACTCTTGCATACATATTCTAAGAAAATTACTGCTGCATTTTCACTAGAGTTGAATTCAGAGAACTTTTCTATATATTTACTGATAGACCGACTCCTGCATACATATTCTGTATGCACGTTGATCAAAAACAGTTATCCTGATACTAACCTAGAATTATCCTGATAGACTGACTCCTACATACATATTCTCTTGCATACATAGTTTTTTCCTGCACACATATCCCGATAGACTGACTCCTGTAATTGATTTGATTAGCATTATACATATTTAAAATATTTTTCCGGTGAGTCTCCGGTGGCCACGCTGGAAGAATGGGACTGGTTTGGACTCCCGGGAACCCAAACTGTTAAATTGGATTGTTGTTGGGCTGGATGAGGGAAAACAGTTGCTGGGAAGGGCTGGTGGTGGCTATTTGGGGCGGCCGGAGAGGCTGGGGCTGTGAAGGGGCTTGGAGGAGACTGTCAGCAGCTGGAGAAACAAGAACAACCCCTGGAATTGTTGCTGGATTTAATTCCAGATTGCCCGGAATTGAAGTTGGGGGCCTGGAAGATGAGGTGGGAGTTGAATTTTCAGTCCAGATTTGATTCCTATGTTGAAATGAGACCTCTACAAATGTCCAGTTGCAAAGTGGAGGCTAGGGGCACCTTCTTTAAGCTCAGCCAGAAATTCTGGTGGCAGGGGAGCGCATAAAATAGGGAGGCCAAAAAATATTTTAGTCATTTAATGCTTAATGCAAGTAGTGTTATGTATAGCCACGGTACATGATTATTTTTTTTGCAAAAACCACCGGGTCTTAGGCCCAGAACCGCCGCTTTGCGGTGACACCTTCACTCGGGAAGGTCGCCACTACAAAACGCCGATCCTGCCGGCCAAATCGATCACGAAGAAAAGTACATTAAAGAGAAGACAAGTCCACAGAATCACATGAATTATAAATCATAAAGGAAAATGTCCACAGCTATTAACTGAATAAAAGAGATACAAGGGTTACAATAATAAAGAGGGCTCATGCCCTGTACATCATATCCTCACTACAAGATCACTCGCGGAAGCTAACTACTAATCACTCACAGATCCTGAATCATGTGCTCCTGTACTAGACTGGCCCGCCTTCGTCTGCTCCGGCCTCTGGTGTTGCTGCGTCTCCTCGAACCCCTAAAATGATATGGTCCACCGACCGTTAGTCAAAAAGACTAAGCCTTATGTTCCCCACCCCACCCCCAATGGCTCCTAGGCACCGTGCGGGAGGATGAAGCGGAGGACAGCAAGGGGTATAACAAAGAGCAGGTGACGATGGTACATGGAATGTTTCTACACTACACAAGTGTATTTATATAATTGAAACAGTAATTAAGAGCATGGTAAAAAGTATATAAAGAGCAGTAAGCAGTAAGTGTAGTAGCAAAAAGTAACCATTGATTTATAGGAATGCCCATACAAACCTATAGACTAAGGGGTCGTTTAGCAGAGTCTACCGTATAAGAAGTCCCATAACCGACTTATACGTTAGGGGTAGGTTGAATGCAATGTTTATGCTATGTCATGCAAAGTATGCTGTTATGCTATGTTCATACAAGTGCAACTCACTCACTATGACTCTATGCGCATAGACCTTTAGTTTCCCCTTTTTGGAGCGAGCTAGACTCCCAGGATACTCCCGTAGTGGGAAACGGAAGTGGTGGGTTGGGTCTCGCCCACCTCTAGGTTGGTATTCACACTACCCAACCTAGACCTATTGTACGCCTCCACTAAACCCGCGGAGCGTCTGCGTACTCTTACTGACTGGACCGCTAGACTTTCAAGGCTAAGTGTAAATACCACACTCGTCGAGTCAACGTATTGACGTCGGTGTGAACGACCGTCCAATACCGAAGACCCACCACCTTCAATGCACAAGCAACATGTTCTACTTCCTATCTCTGAGCCATAAGCTCCCCGGGCTAACCTGCCCGCCATCAATAACCTTCCGAGCCATAAGCTCCCCGGGCTAACTTGCCCGCCATCAGAAACCTTCCGAGCCATAAGATCCCCGGGCTAACCTGCCCGCCATCAAACACTACTGAGCCACAAGCTCACCAGACTAACTAGTCTGCTGCTACAACCACCGAGCCCACCGCTCGTACAACCAAACCAACTAAACTCCTGAAACCACAGGGTGTGGATGAGTGTGTTATTAGTTAATCTTGTACAATGTCTTACTCCTATGAGTTAGGGTTAGTCTTGGACTTCCCGAGGGTTACCCTGTGAGGGGCTCGCTACGGTACTAGGAACCACTATGGGATGACACCCCAAAGTTCCCATTCCCAAGACACTTAATGTTATTAGTTACTACCCATAAGGAAATCCCTTTAATACTTTACCTGATCTAAAACTAAGTGCTTTAAGATCTAAGGCAAAAGACGATCTTTCGTCAATCCCAAGACGACCTACCCCAAGGGTGGCACCCCACCACCCTAGGACTCTTCAAACCCTAATTAACTCCGGGGATCCTTACATAGTCATATAATCACCATTAAACTCCCGCATCTCCCAATATACCCCAATTTGGCCTATAACTCCAAAACTGCCAATTTGCTAAACGCAGACCATCCTTAATGTTTTGATGCTCATGAAGGGAGGTACATTAAATAATCAACTCTAAGACCCAATATTTTTACTGGGGGTCCATGTCACTTATTTAAGATCAATTCCAGGGTTTCATAATTTTCCCCCTATTATTAATATTTAAAACCATTTTTTCCAAAATACGACTTCCTAAGGTTTGAACTACAAGTGCACTTTTCTGACTTCTAATGCCTATCCAACTTTTTACATAAATCAAGGGTACCTAATAATCACTAGACAGGAATTTGTAGGGAATTACAGCAAGATCTACTATTTTTAAAAATTCCAAAACTCATTTATTACCAATAAATTCCAAAGGAGGTACCCTCATATGATCTCCAAACCTTATGCAAATTAGTACAGAGGTGATTCATACTAAAATATTCAGTCCTACAAAGTTTGACCATGTTCCACAGAGGGTACATTTGTAATTTCCACAGTGGATATAGTTGCAATTAATTCCAAATTGAACTAGAGGTACCAAAAATATTAATCCAAAATTTATGAGAAAAATACAGTTGGTACATATTGGTATGAAATGGCATCCAGCAAAGTGTCATGCAAATAAAGTAATCTAACACCCTACAATCCATCATCCCAAAAATTGCCAACAATACGAATAATTACAATTTGGACCTCCAAATGTTTTCTAATGGTCCTAACAGAATCTTCCAAGGATTAATAACATTTAGACTAAGTTGGTGATAGAAGATGGTTAATCATAAAGTATTATTTCTTCCTAAAACCCAAAACCCTAATTATTTACAAATCTACCCAAGGGTTTATTACCTAGGGTTGGCAACTCCGAATCCCTCCAATTTCTCACAGTAGCATTCTCTGGTCACCAAGACCATCTCCCCAAAATTTCAAGTCAAATAATTAAGGTTTGACCCCTCTTCCTTCATTGGCCTCTAATTGCACCCCTTTAGGGTTTAACCTAGGGTTAGGGTCAAAACTTCTCCAAATCCACCCAAACTTCTTGTGAGAGTGTCACAACACTTATAGAACTTAGGGGAGTCCAATACACCTCTCTCCAAGGACAAACTCTCCTATGTCCTTCACAACCCCAAATTCCACTCTATAGGGATCAACCCTATGGCCTTGAGCAAATCAACTCTAATGCTCACAAATCTTCCTCATGGGGTCTCAAATTGACCCCACTGACCATCCCAAGAAGACTCAAGTCTCTATGGTCCCATTTGACCAATGGATCTCTACTTGGCTAAATGCACCCCAAGGTGGTCCAAACCCATGTCCTAGGGCAATCCAACTCCCCATGGACCCATAACTCTCTTGGAGGTGATTTGGGTGATATTAGGGCAGTGGCCAAAGTCCCACTCCAATAGGAGGTGGTTTGACCATGAAAAATCCCAAATAGCTCTTATTCACAAATATCCCCCAAATGGACAAATCTCTGGCCTAATGATTACCTAATCAAATGAACTCCAAATGAGTTGATATTTTAACCAGGGGTTTATCATGACCCTAAAAACACCCCACCAAAGTTTGGTGGAGGTTGGAGGTCATTTGACCCTCCAAATAATTTATGCAAGGATTATTAAATTTCTACAAAAACTTTAGGAAAATAATCTCCAAAAATTCTGATTTTTGGATATGTTACAACCCTAGGTATGAATCAATACCAGTCCAAATTTCAAGTCATTTGGACTAGTGGTTTGGTGTGGGCACCCTTTCAAAGTTCAGTCAAACTTTGCACTAGAATGGGTGCTGAGGTCAAACTAGGGCTCCAAATGGTGTGAACTTAATTTTGTATGATCCTAGGGGTCAAGGCCTACAACTTTCATGTTGGGCATTTTTTCTGTAGAGGGCATCTAGTATTTTTAATAATTAATATACTACAGCAGTTATCATAAAACAATTAAACTAATTAATAATAACAACTAAATCCTTTAAATAACCGGCCAGCGCGAATCTTGGCGCGGATCGGACGGCGCGTGGTCGTCTTCTTCCTCTGGCCAACGGCCAGGATCGCCCGCGCCTGGGCCACCTTGATCCCTGTTTTCCCGGCCACCTAGGCGCCGCCCCGGCTGGCCAATGCCACCACCACCTTCGTTGAGGTGGTGGTCGGCGAATAGCGGTGGTTGGCCAGCCGGAAGTGGCCGGAACAGGGGATTTAGGTCGGAAAATAAAACTCGGTTTCGAGCTTCTTGGTCGGCCCGATCCAGAGCCGATAGGGCTCGAACCTTGCCGATGATTGAGGGGATCTATCCACTGAAGAGAGGGGAAGAGAACCAGACCTGATTTAGGGCTTGAAGTCTTGCCGATTGGGGGATTGCCATGGCCGACCTTCATGCTTTCCAAGTTCTGCAACCACCACCCCACACTGCCCGACCTCTTCTGAAAACAAGGGGCTTTCACTCCTCTTTAACCCCTGAAGGAGTTAAATTGGCCAATTGGGAAGAGGAGTGGGTGCAACCCCCTTTGCAATTAATGGCCTCTTCACCTCCCCCATGGACGGCCACAATAAACCTCCCCCTGCCTTCAATTCCTCCAGGAAACTCCTGGAATTCCCTCCACATTCATCAGGGAAGATGAAAGGAGCCATCAATGGGGGTTCCAAGGAGTTTCACACCTTAATGGCCATGAATACCACCTTCTCTCTCCATTAAAATTGATTTTTCTCCCTCCTAATCACCATGGCCGATTTTCCTCTCTCTCCTGGGTTAATTATCAGTCTACTAGGCTGGTCAAGTGGTCAATTTGGGCTTAGCCCAAAGGGATTGGGCTAGGTTCAAGAGATTTGACCTAATTTGGGCAAATTTGACTTTTGGTCAAATTGACCAATTGGGTGACCCTAGGATGTGGCTTTTGGGTCCATTGGATTCCAAATTAGGTTTATAAACTATTGGTGGGGTCAATTTGGTCACATGAGCCTTAGTTGACCCAATTTAAGCTGATTTGACCAAAACAGGCTAAGTTGACTTTGATCAAATTGAGCCCTAGGGTTGACCCAGCCATGGGGCTTTTTGGTCCACTGGGTCCCCTATGACATGATAACACTATGGGTAGGGTCAATTTAATATGGTGGTGGTCAATTAGGGCACTTAGTGAAGAATTGCCATTTTGACCTAACAAGGGCATTTTGGTCAATTTGCACCATTGGGGGTCCCATGATGGAGCTTTTAGGTCTACTAGGTCTCTTATGATATTTTAGACCTAGATGTGTGGTCAATTTGGCATGGTGAAGGTCAATTGATTCTAATTAGGTTACTTTGACCAATTTAGGGTTAGGGTTGACTTTGGTCAATTTGGCCTCTTTGGTTGACCCCAATGTGTCCTTGGTGCCCTAAGGGGGCCCCTAAAGGGTTAGGGATACTAAGGTGTGGTCAAATGGTCAAGATGAGGCCCTAAAGTCCAACCCTAAGCTTGGTCACAGGAAATTGCTATTTGCAGACCAAGGTGGTTTTCTTCTTCTCACCTCAATTCACATGGCCTTGGGCTCTTCCTATGGTTTTGTCATGACAAAACCAACTTAGGGGTATAACTGTCTGGGGGATGTTACAGCAGGGGAGCGCAGAAAATAGGGAGGCCAAAAAATATTTTAGTCATTTAATGCTTAATGCAAGTAGTGTTATGTACAACCACGGTACATGATTATTTCTCAAGTTATTTAGATTGAAATTAATGCATGTAAAGGTCTGCAGTCAACAAAATTAGGCATAGTATTTTCAACTGCATGGAAAAAAAACATGCTCATATAGGGACATCTATTTGATGTTGAAGAAACCTAGGCTCTTAGGACAATTTTAAAGCTTATAGTTCGTGAAACAGAAAGAAATATATAGGCAGACGTCTATTTGATGTTGAAGAAACCTAGGCCCGTAGGATTTACTCGTGCCCACATGATTTCTTCGTGCCCTTCCTCTTTGGTCGTGATTTGAGGAGTTCACGGTGCTTGAAATACGTTGTGAGAAAAATTGAATAGATCCTCTGCGACTTGGTAGCAAGGAGGGGGATTTAGCACAGTGTAGTACGGGCCGCCGCATCTGGTTGGTTCCTGTGGCTTGGATAAAATAATTTATCAAAATCCGTCACTTGCATAAGAATTCTAACAGTCCAGGTGTCTCACCTTTGGTATAGATAAGTTCGTTATCTCCCCAAAAGTTTCAAGGTTATTTTTGTATCATAAACTTTGGGAAATATGAAGGAATCAGTCATTGGAAACTAAAACTGCAATCAACCTTTGGAATCTACCTTCAGAATGCTGATTCTGTGACAGACTGCAAATTCTAGCCACAAAAATTCGAGTCATTTTCTTCACAGATGCCCTAATTTCTTCCTGTAAAATGAATTTATTGTGGCCACATGATAACTAAATAATAATAATTTAGTCGAGTAGCAAGCAACTGCTACACTAGAAATGAAATCAACAGGCTTATCAACCTTTGGAGTTGCACAGACTAGATATAATACTAACTTCGGAGCACAGACATGATATAATACTAACTTGTATTCATCTCGAGAGGCTGCTATATTGACCGATGGTACTCCGGAATTTTATCTTATCTGTACAATATATGAGCTTTCATTAATTCTCAGTTAATCAAACAGAATGTAGTTACTTTATTTATATTATACGCATTTTTTTTGTTGTGTAAGTTTGATTCCAGTTAATCGTCGTACAATATATAACTACCTAGCTAACAACACATTTAATTAAAAATATGATTTCTTGTATCATTGATTTTGTTCTGACCTCATTATATTACGCTTTCATGCAGGCAATGTAATTTGTGGAGGGAGCAGTTAGAAGTCTCGTCGTACAATCACGGAGTAGATGTGTAGTTGTAACACAAGAATATATTGATATTATTATTGTATCTCTTAAACATGCAAAAATATCAACATAGCTTTTTGTTTTGTACTTGAGATCAATCTTTTTAAAACTTGAAATGTGATTGGGTGAATTTCTCATATGTAATTAGTGTTCCAGCTTCTATTTATGTCTCTATCTGCTTTAATTTCTTCATAAATTTTATCTCTGTATGATTATCATTAATTTGTTTAGTTGTTGCGAAGAGGCTCTTGAAGTTGTGCGGAATCAGAGTTATTTTGTTCAGCCACCGTTATAATTGCTTTGTCATGTTTATTTCTGCTGTGATTAATTTGTTGGAGGTTTAAATTTGTTCTCCGATTGTAAGAATTAAAAAAAATATGCTATATTTACGGCGTTTACGAAAAAAGCGTGGCGAAAGGATCCTTCATTTTAAAGCGTGGCAATGCATACCACGACGCTTTTATAAAAGCGTGGCGGTAGCCTTTAACAGATACGGCGACGTTTATTTTTAAAAACGTACCACTACGCTTTATTAAAAGCGTGGCGGTAGCCTTTAAGAGCTACGGCGACGGTTTTTAACAAAAACGCGGCAATAAGCTAGCCGACGCTCGCAACCGCGATGCTTTGGCGGCGTTTTTCGAACCGCCGCTAAAGCAATAGCGACGTTTTATAAATGCCGCAGAAGGCCTTAAAAACGTGGCGGTAGACCTCTTCTCTTGTAGAAGTGACAGAGGATGATTACTACAACTTTTTGACGTGGCAGAGAGCTGGTCAGAAGACAACCTATAACTGCCCTTTTTAAAGTGACGGAGGACTAGTTTGGAAGGATACGACCTACAACTGCCATTTTAAAGTGGTAGGGGACTGATCTAGGGAAGCGTAATCTGCGCAGGGACGGGGATCCTCCTGTCCAGCAAAAGCCCAAAAAATGTCATTTTACCGGGCCCAACACAGGCCCGCCTAGGAACGGGTCATTCACGATAAAGCTCATGAATTCCTGCAATACTACGACGAATACCACGGGACATTCTCGTTCGCGTACCACGGGCTAATCGTAATGCACTTCACAGAAAACATCACTGATCTAGGCTTATCGTCACGGGTAGGCTGCACACAGCGTGCCTAAATCCAGACTCGCACGTCGGATCACTAAGGCATATTTTATGTCGGGGACGGACAATACGCATCACGTCCAATTGGAGGCGGGTGACCCTCCTAAGCAAAGTAAAAGCAGAAAACTGCACCAGGGTCACAATCCCATGCACTGGCGGATTCCCCGCTCTCCACCGCGTAGCGGGAGAGGGACTCTACGTGCTTCTCACACAAACATGCGTCGGGGTCACAATCCTACGCCCTGGCGGAGTCCTCGTCCTCAACCGAAACGGCGAGAGGGGTCTCTCATTGCACAGAACATAATTGTTTGCACACCAAAATACAGAAAAGTATGGTCCTAAGACCGGGGAAAGGAATCGTTACCCTTGACGCGCGTCGCGGAGGCATCGAGACGACCGTAACGGATGTCCTCTTTCAGATTTGCCTTCCTTTCGACGATTCTAGCTTTGGCTAAGCTTCACATGCGGTTCTCGGGAACGTAACTATACGACGAAGGCTCCTCCTTCTTCAAGCTCTCTAGATCGAGAGGGACCACAAAGCCTCGGCAAACCGGGAAGGAATCGACTACCACTGCAGCCTTTTAAGAATCGGTAAAATGGACGTTCGCCGAGTGAGAGCTCGATCAAGCTCTGCAATGGAAGCTCTGACGGCGGCAGCTCTAAGAAGAACGATAAAGGGATCAAGAGAGGGGGCTTCTGTTTTCTTCCCTCGTGAGCGACTGAGAGCGACAAGGGAGGGGGCTGCTTGGTCCTGCTGCACGCGAGAGGGAGAGAGCAAGGGGCGGAGCTCCACCTTGCTACACGCGAGAAGAGAGGGAGTGAGTCGGCTTTCCTCCTGGTGTCCGCTCTGTGGGAACGAGAGCGAGAGAGAGATCGAGAAGGGAGGAGTGCGGTTGGTTCTGTGAAAACAAGAGAGAAAGATCGGGAGGGGATGAGTGCGGCTGGTTCCGTGAAAACAAGAGAGAAAGATCGGGTGACAGGGAGTGTGGAGTTTAGGGGTTTTTATTAAAACCCTAATATGAAGTTGCTATCCGCACAAACCGTAATATGAAGCTGCTATCCGCATCCCACTCTGAGCTATTCGCAGCCCAACAAGGCTTCTAATTAAAATTAAGGCGTTACAGTGTGTGTGTGTGTGTGTGTGTGTGTGTGTGTGTGTGTGTGTGTGTGTGTGTGTGTGTGTGTGTGTGTGTGTGTGTGTGTGTGTGTGTGTGTGTGTGTGTGTGTGTGTGTGTGTGTTGCAAATCGAATGTGTGCTTAATCTCACGTTATTTGGTATAACGACCTAAACAATTAGGGAGAGTATTATAATAACACTAACTCATATTGAAACCTTCTTAATTTGATCATTCATAAATAACATGTTACTTGCTTCATCTTTTGTTGTTAAGGGTGCGTTTGAGGCACTGATGTAGTTTCATTTTTCACCGGAGCGAAAGAAGATGGAGGCGTCCCAAACAACATATGAGATTCCATTGGCACTCCACCTTCGTTAAAAAAAAAGGAAAAAAGTTAGCAGAGCATCAATGCTCATCAGAGAGGAGGACCTCCATTTGCCACCCTAACAGAGCCCCATCAATGCCACAAATAAAACTTAAATATGTATAGTGAAATCTTTGAATTAGAATATTTACAACTTTCGAAGGAGTTGCTAATTAACTAGAGCTTCGTTTGGCACGGCGGTGGCGGTCATAAACATAGTGGTTATGAACTGTTTTTCTTGAACACCTGATCACCTAAGGAACTTCATCCGCTTTCATGTTCAAAACTAATTTTCTTTTCTTACATTCTATGACTGTTATACACCTGTAAAGGCCTCGGGTTGCGTCTAAAGGAAGCCCCGCCGAAGAGAGGTGGGGTCAACGGTGAACGCATAATCGCTTAAGTTTGAGAGATCGAACCCGCCATTTCCGCCGCCCGCCGCCGAGGTCAAAGCACGCACAAGCCGCATGTACGTGCGCTACCGCGCGCACGGTAGCGCGCGGGCAGCACCCCCCGTCGCGGAGGAGCGACCCGGTCGCGCCCCGACCGCAACCCTCCCGGGGTGCGGCCAAGCCGCACCCCCCTTGGGAGGTGCTGCCCAGCCAGCCGCACCCCTCAAGGGGTGGTGCGGCCAAGCCGCCCCCCCCCCCCCCCCCCCCCCCCCGGGGTACGACTCGGCCGCACCGCCCATGGGGTGCGGTCCGGCCCCCTCCCCTCGCCTTTTTCCGCAGGGGGGCTCGAAGGGGCCCCCGCCGCGTTCGCGCCCTCTCGTCGGGTGCGTCGGATCTCAATTCCTCCTTGGGGGACAGCTCCTCGTTCCGCCGTCCGCCCGGGGCATCCCCGTGGTCCGCGACACGTTCGGAGCACCTCAGCGCTCGCGCGCGCTCAGAACGCTTCTGAGCGCGCTCAGAGGCTTTCTCACTTTTTGTCTTTCTGACTTTCTCACTTTTTGTCTTTATTGACTTTCTCACTTTTTGTCTTTCTGACTTTCTCACTTTTTGTCTTTCCAGCGTGCTCACTTTTTGTCTTTCCAGTTTCTCAGATTTCAGGAACAACCTGTCGCCTTTTTCGCCTCCAACAGAACTGCCAGAACTGCCCGAACTACCTGAACTGCCCGAAGGGTAAGGTGGTCATTTACGAAAAATGGCGATCTGTGTGCCCCGAACCAGAAAATATGATTCGTCCGCCGAACATTTATGGAAACTGCAAACGGCGAAATTATCGGACTGCCCTCGGCCAAAGCTATAAAAGGAGCCCCGAGGCTTCATTTGAGGGGACCGGGCTTTCGAGACCCGGGAGAGCTCCTTGCAGACTTTTGCAGAATTCTCCTTCGGCGCTTGAAGATCTCCTGCGGGACTTGAGGTTTTCCTTCATCCCGAAAGGCGACGCAGCTTCTCACTTTTGTTCTCCGGGGCTTCTCACTTTCGTTCCCCGGAGCCTTCTCACTTTTGTTCTCCAAGATTCTCAGAAGGGAAAAGGACTTGTTTTTTGAAAGGTGGCCTGTCACCTCCAGAACCCTCTCTCTCCCTCTCTTATTGTAACGAGCGGCGGCCTGTCGCGCTCGAGTTCTAACTACCAAATTGTAACCCCCAGAAGATAGTGAAGTTTGGTCGGCACTGCTCCGGCCGCGTGGTTTTTTACCCTTTCCGGGTTTTCCACGTTAAAAAGTCCCAGTATACTCAGCGAATCTCGAATTGACTGTTTGCGCGCTTAGTTTGCTCACGAGCTAAGGTGGTTCAATTGGACCGGTCTACCAAGAGCCCTAAGCGTTCCGCAACAGTTTGGCGCCGTCTGTGGGAAGATTCCCAAAACTCTTTGAAAGCCAACTGCTATGGCAAGAAAGAGTGCTCGCACTACTGAAGGGTCAATACCGGAGGGACGCGTCGACCCAGCTCCCTCCCACTCGCTTATCAACGCACCTCCCACGGAGGGGGCACTGCCTACGCCCGCAGCTGGGTTGGAAGTACGCATGCAACAGATTGAAGAGCACCAAGCCGAGATGCTAGCCCTCGTGAGGAATCTCGGGGCTCCTCAAGCTTCGATTCAACCACCGGCTATGAACGCACCACCGCCCCCAGTTCTGAATCATGCCCCGAACCAAGAAGCCGTTCAGGAGGACGAGGCTTCAGAAGGATTCTCCAACGCGGCGAGTTCCGCTCACCTTGCCCCGCCAGCACGCCACAAGAGCTGCCCCTGAGCGAGCAACGGAAAGAGCTACGCGAGAAGAAATACGCGATATGATAGAGGAAGAGTATGCCCAAGCAGGGCGCCGCGCCGCACTCGCCCGCCGTCCCGCGCATCAGGGCTCCCCGCTGTCGCCTCAAGTCCTAGCCCATCCAATTCTGAATTGCTTCAAGCTTCCCAGCATCGAAACATTCGACGGGATGGACGATCCTTTGGAACATGTCAATCACTTCACCACTGTCATGAGGATTTACAGCGCTCCTGATCATCTCCTCTACCAAATGTTCCCGGCAAACTTGAAGGGACAAGGGCGCACTTGGTTCCATTCTCTGCGGAATGGGGCCATCAACAACTTCACAGAAATGGCACAACAGTTTGTGGATCAGTTCATCGCCAACCGCCGAATTGTCCGGGATCCCTCCCATCTCTCAGGGATCCGCCAGAACGACGGAGAGACACTCAAGGACTTCTTCCGACGCTTCACTACCGAGGCTCGGCAGATCCCAGGGGTTGACCCCGAGCTCGTGCGAGGAGTTTTCTTAGGAGGACTCCGCCCAAGTGGCTTCTACTCGGCTCTCATGAGAGAAACCGTACCAAGTTACCCCGACCTCGTTCATCGGGTTGAAGCACAAATAGCTGCAGATGAGGCCATCGAAGCGCACCGTAGGCAGTTCGAAGGAAGCCAAGGAAGGAAGAGGGGATCAGATCAAGCCCCTCGCGAACGAGAAGAACGTCGCGGCGAGGAGCGCCGCGGCGGCGAGTGTCGGCGTGACCCCCGAAGGGATCTGGGACCACAGCCGCCCAGGACCTACACCCCGTTGAACACCACCATAACGAATGTGCTCTACGCCATTCAGAACAACCCCGAACTCCGCATGCCCCGGATACCCCCGCCAAATCCAAGGGGCGACCAGTCCAGGTACTGCGAGTTCCATCGGGGAACCGGGCATACCACCGAGGAGTGCACCAGACTTAAAGACGAAATCGAGCGCCTCATCCGCCAGGGACTCCTGGGAAGATTCTTACAAGGCCAGATTCCCAATCATCCCCAGCAGCCCAGGGAGGCAGGGGAGCAGCCCCCCGCCCCCCGAGGCGCAGGTGGAGGAAGGCCGATGGTGGGAGAAATCGAGACGATCGCCGGACCCCCCATCTTAGCATCGCAAATCCTTTCGATTGCCCAGCCCGTAAGAGACCACGAAGACAAAAAACTCAAGCAGGATATTACAATAGCTTTCAGAGATGAAGACTTGCAAGGGTTGCGGATACCGCACCAGGATCCGCTCGTGATCAGCGCGGGGATCGGGGATCCCTGCTTCAAGGTAAAGAGAATACTGGTCGACAACGGAATCCCTGCTTCAAGGTAAAGAGAATACTGGTCGACAACGGAAGCTGTAACATCCCAATCCTGGAGGAGCAGATATTGTTGTTGCTGATTAAAATTCTCGGCTAGCAGCTTCCGTTCGACGAATTCGTCGAATTCATCGAACGCAAGCTGCTCCCGTTCGTCGCTCGACGAACGGGGAGCGCTCCCGTTCGACGAATGTCGAACGGGGAGCGTTCAGCAAAAAGGGCTCCCGTTCATCGTTCGACAAACAGGGAGCGCTCCCATTCGACGAATGTCGAACGGGGAGCGTTCAGCAAGAAGAGCTCCCATTCGTCGTTCGACGAACGGGGAGCGCTCCCGTTCGACGAATGTCGAACGGGGAGCGTTCAGCAAAAAGGGCTCCCGTTCGTCGATCGACGAACGGGGAGCGCTCCCGTTCGACGAATGTCGAACGGGGAGCGTTCAGCAAGAAGAGCTCCCATTCGTCGTTCGACAAACGGGGAGCGCTCCCGTTCGACGAATGTCGAACGGGGAGCGTTCAGCAAAAAGGGCTCCCGTTCGTCGATCGACGAACGGGGAGCGCTCCCGTTCGACGAATGTCGAACGGGGAGCGTTCAGCAAGAAGATCTCCCATTCGTCGTTCGACGAGCGGGGAGCGCTCCCGTGGGACGAATGTCGAACGGGGAGCGTTCAGCAAAAAGGGCTCCCGTTCGTCGATCGACGAACGGGGAGCGCTCCCGTTCGACGAATGTCGAACGGGGAGCGTTCAGCAAAAAGGGCTCCCGTTCGTCGTTCGATGAACGGGGAGCGCTCAGCTAAGGAGAAGCTCCCATTCGTCGTTCGACGAATGGGGAGCTGCTCCCGTTCGACGAACGTCGAACGTGGAGCGCTCAGCTAAGGAGCAGCTCCCGTTCGTCGTTCGACGAACGAGGAGCTGCTCCCGTTCGACGAACGTCGAACGGGAAGGCTTATCATTCCCGAGAGAAAAAGAAAAGAGCCTGGCTGCTCTTTGTTTATTTTATCTTTGGGGAGCCAGTGGAATAGAGTCCAAT
The DNA here is from genome assembly GCA_033032865.1 of Dactylorhiza incarnata. Lineage (NCBI taxonomy): Eukaryota > Viridiplantae > Streptophyta > Magnoliopsida > Asparagales > Orchidaceae > Dactylorhiza > Dactylorhiza incarnata. The sequence goes on along the minus strand of JAWHQI010000133.1, from coordinate 3,645,063 downwards.
AAGGAGATGACACTTATGTTTGGAGTCCCAAGGCCTATTAATGCAAACAAAAAAGAAAGGGACCGAGCCATCTCATTTTCTCTTCTTCTTCTTCATCATCTTCTTCCAGAACTCCATCTTCCTCTCTCTCTCTCTTTCTCATTCTCTGTCTCCACCTCTCCCCCACCCCACTTAGAGTTTTGGCCAAGAAAATTCGTGGAGAAGCTCGTGCGTCCGTTGGAAGAAGAGCTAGCTTGGAAAGAGTTGAGTTCGTCCAAGCACCGTCATGCCGCCGCGATCGTCGGCCCGGATTCAGGTGACTTCCGACCCCTCTCCCTTGGTGCTAGTATCTTAGACCCCCTAGGCGAGATATCGAACTCAATTGAGTCGATTGGGGGCATTTTCGCGGCGAACGACACCCTACGGCGAAAACCCTAACGCGGCCTCAACCTACAGAACTTCATTTCGCTCCCAAATATTCAAAGCAAATATCACTGCACCCAGCTCCAGATCATGCACCGGATAGTTTACCTCGTGCTTCTTAAGCTGCCTCGATGCATAAGCAATCACGTGGTCGTACTGAATCAGTACGACACCCATCCCCTGCAAGGACGCATCCGTGTAAATTTGAAATCCTTCTCTACCAGACGGAAGAGTAAGGACCGGGGCTGAGGTGAGGCGATCCTTCAGCTCCTGAAATGCGGCCTCACACTCAGGCGACCACACAAACGGCACCTCCTTTCTGGTCAGCTTAGTGAGTGGGAGAGCGATCTTCGAGAACCCCTCGACAAATTTGCGGTAGTACCCGGGATTGTTTTCCCCAGGTATGGCCTAAACTTGTTTGCCACACCTTGATTTAATACCATAGCCTAAACTCAGTATAGTATGAATATGCGCTAAACCCAAGTAGAAGCCCTGTAGGCTTATCCATCCCCTTCTTGGTTTTGCTATGCCCTACAGGTTTGGGATTAAACATATCTATACACATATAGGAAAAAGTTATTAGTTGTAGGTTGTAACTGTTAATTTCTTCTGTAGTTATGCTGGGTTTGGAGCATGCACATGTGTACATATACATATATATACGTGAAATTTTGTTACCTGGGCTCTCTTTTTTTTATTGATTTTCAAAATGGTATTGTGTGTTGAGGTTATGCTCCAGGAAAGGATTTGGTTTTCTTTTCTTTCTTGTTAACTTTACTGATGGGGCTATTTTGAGGTTATGCCCCAGGAAAAGTTTTGGTTTATAAACTAGGAAATCTATGGTTATTAGTAACCTCATTATAGTGCTGTTTGGGGGTTTGCACTCCAGGAAAGTTGGGCTAGCACTTTATTTTGTGTTCACAATAGACCTGCTGCTATGGTCTATGGGTGGTTCTCTACTGTGCTGCTGCTATGGTTTATGTGACCCTCGTGACCCCAACCTAAATTTCGGGGGCGAAATTATTTTTTTCGTTTATAGGATTTGTAACATCCCAATCCTGGAGGAGCAGATATTGTTGTTGCTGATTAAAATTCTCGGCTAGCAGCTTCCGTTCGACGAATTCGTCGAATTCGTCGAACGCAAGCTGCTCCCGTTCGTCGCTCGACGAACGGGGAGCGCTCCCGTTCGACGAATGTCGAACGAGGAGCGTTCAGCAAAAAGGGCTCCCGTTCATCGTTCGACGAACGGGGAGCGCTCCCGTTCGACGAATGTCGAACGGGGAGCGTTCAGCAAGAAGAGCTCCCATTCGTCGTTCGACGAACGGGGAGCGCTCCCGTTCGACGAATGTCGAACGGAGAGCGTTCAGCAAAAAGGGCTCCCGTTCGTCGATCGACGAACGGGGAGCGCTCCCGTTCGACGAATGTCGAACGGGGAGCGTTCAGCAAGAAGAGCTCCCATTCGTCGTTCGACGAACGGGGAGCGCTCCCGTTCGACGAATGTCGAACGGGGAGCGTTCAGCAAAAAGGGCTCCCGTTCGTCGATCGACGAACGGGGAGCGCTCCCGTTCGACGAATGTCGAACGGGGAGCGTTCAGCAAGAAGAGCTCCCATTCGTCGTTCGACGAACGGGGAGCGCTCCCGTTCGACGAATGTCGAACGGGGAGCGTTCAGCAAAAAGGGCTCCCGTTCGTCGATCGACGAACGGGGAGCGCTCCCGTTCGACGAATGTCGAACGGGGAGCGTTCAGCAAAAAGGGCTCTCGTTCGTCGTTCGACGAACGGGGAGCTGCTCCCGTTCGACGAACGTCGAACGGGGAGCGCTCAGCTAAGGAGAAGCTCCCATTCGTCGTTCGACGAACGGGGAGCTGCTCCCGTTCGACGAACGTCGAACGGGGAGCGCTCAGCTAAGGAGCAGCTCCCGTTCGTCGTTCGACGAACGGGGAGCTGCTCCCGTTCGACGAACGTCGAACGGGAAGGCTTATCATTCCCGAGAGAAAAAGAAAAGAGCCTGGCTGCTCTTTGTTTATTTTATCTTTGGGGAGCCAGTGGAATAGAGTCCAATAAGGAGATGACACTTATGTTTGGAGTCCCAAGGCCTATTAATGCAAACCAAAAAGAAAGGGGCCGAGCCATCTCATTTTCTCTTCTTCTTCTTCATCGTCTTCTTCCAGAACTCCATCTTCCTCTCTCTCTCTTTCTCATTCTCTGTCTCCACCTCTCCCCCACCCCACTTAGGGTTTTGGCCAAGAAAATTCGTGGAGAAGCTCGTGCGTCCGTTGGAAGAAGAGCTAGCTTGGAAAGAGTTGAGTTCGTCCAAGCGCCGTCATGCCGCTGCGATCGTTGGCCCGGATTCAGGTGACTTCCGACCCCTCTCCCTTGGTGCTAGTATCTTAGACCCCCTAGGCGAGATATCGAACTCAATTGAGTCGATTTGGGAGCGAAATGAAGTTCTGTAGGTTGAGGCCGCGTTAGGGTTTTCGCCGTAGGGCGTCGTTCGCCGCAAAAATGCCCCCAATCGACTCCCCGCTTCAATACGAACGTGGGACGTTGGTTTCGTGAGACGTGGTGGCCTTGTGAGGGAGCATGGGAGGAGAGAAGGTGTTTTGCCCTAAATTCCATTTGGGAAGACGATGAATAATTCCCTGTAAATGGGATTTCATTTATATATATATATGTGTTCAACAAGGATGAAGAAGGTGGCCTTGCCATGTATATATATATATAGTTCCTGTTAGGGATTTCAAATTATATGTACACATATATATATGTCATTAAAGGTTTGAGAATTGAAAATAGTTTTCCTGTTATAGGAATGGTTAATCATAACTTGCATAAGATGATAAATAATCCTCTGTATAGGATTGTTAATTAATTATGACCAATGGTGGGAGTCCAGTAGCTTGGCTTGAATAGATTCCATAGTTAAATAATATGTTATGCCCTCATGTGCGCAAGTAGTCCATAGTCCTATGAGTTGGTTTAATAATGTCCATGTTATACGCACACCACTGCACACGAGTAATAAACTCGGAACGGGCGGCACGGTTAACTTAGTGCGGGTCACAAGTTATAGTTATAGCCGGTGGTAAAAAGGAAAGGACCCAGTTGTTGGGGGCCTTGGATGCTAATTAGCATCGATTGTTGCCGCGCGAGGCGGAAGGTGGTAAGGCTCATGGAGCGAGTCCTTGGTGCTCGATAGCACGCATGCTGTGTTCAAACTACGTAGGTAAACATAATTGCGCATGGAGTATAGATCCTCGTGGGAGGATAAGTTGTGGCGGGTCTACGGGCTCGCTAGTCGTGACACCGACAGAAGCCGGCAGTTAGACTCAGACCGGTTGGGTTGGAATGTCTTGGTGTCCATCTACCCAATAGATCCCCTCCGCGTCTTGAAGACCCCGCATGAATGCGGGTAGTACGTAAGGACTCCGCTATGAGCAAGAGCGTCGAGGCGTACATAGGCCTAGGACCGGTAGTGTTCATACCCTCCTAGTAGTGGCGAAGCCCGTGCCACTGCCACCGTCTGGCCACGACGGGGGGCGCCTGAGTGGTTAGCTACCCTCGAAAAGTGGGAATTAAATGTCTATGTCGACATAGCAATCGTGCATGAGTAAGTCCTCATATCATAATCATTGCATTGCACCGCATTCATATCATAATCATTGCATTGCACCGCATTGGAACCTCATCATATAAACTTGTATGGGCATCCTTATATGATGAGTTACCTTTATACGCAGACCCTTGACTTATAAGCTTGTATGGGCATCCTTATAAGTTAAGTTCAATTCAGTTCTCTAATATTCTGCTTATGTCTGTGCTACTTATACTTGCAAATATATATAACCACTGCTACTTTTATGCTTACGAACATATTAGATAGTGCTATGGAAAGTGCGTGGGCACTTAAACAACCGACACATATGAACAACTATTACCTGTCACCTGCTTGTTTATTATTGCTAATATTGCAGCTCCTTTTCTTCCTTTCCGCCCGGTGCCTTGGAGTCGCCGGGGGAGCGGATGTGAAGCCACTTAGTCTTTATGACTAACGGTTGCTACGTCCCCTTTTTAGGAGCGCATCCTGGCGCGGCAGCGCAACCTGGAGCAGCAGCGCACGGCGCTGGGGACGGATAGTCCGACCGGGACGACAGGGCAGGATACTACGATACCATCGCAGCCGTCAGTGACAGATGTGAGCGAGTTTTGTTGTAGCCCTTGGGGCCTTTCCTTTTGTTACTCTGATATTATACACTCGTTTGGTGTGTATTTGGACTGTACTTATGCAGATATATATATCTGGTGGCTTGTTGTATTTTAGATGATGGGTTGGCATTGATGATATTTGTTAGCCGGCAGGATAGGCGTCTTGTGGAGGAGGCTAGCCCGTGAGCTGGCGCTTCGGCAAGGCGGCTGTCCTGGGCATAAGACTTCCCTCGGCCGTGTTTTGTGTTCCGGAGTGGGTGGGGGGGGGGGGGGTCTTACAGAAGCTCAGTCGATGTCCTGTTCCTCTCCACCTTGCAGATTATGAAGCTCACGAAGGACCAGCTTAGTCCTGCGGCCGGGCCCGTCTACGAGTTCGACAATAGACCTGTCCCGGTGCAGGGCATGATCATTCTCCCAGTCACATTGGGCGAGTTTCAAAGACAGTCAACGCACAACATCCAGTTCATGGTGGTAGAGTCCACCTCCGCCTATGATGCCATCTTCGGGAGACCACTCCAGTCAATCTTCGGGGCAATCCCTTCCATTCCGCATCTGGCCATGAATTCCCAACTTCCGCAGGCATAGGAGTCGTAAGAGGGGACCAAGAGGCAGCCAGAACCTGCTATCTGAAGCAGGCTCAACCAGTAAGGGCAACCGCCCTCAACATCAATAACTTCGACCTGCGAGACGAAGCTACTTTGCAGCGAGGAGCGCCCGTTGAAGGGCTAGTAGAAGTACCACTTTCCCGACGAGACCCGACTCGGACTGTTCAGGTCGGGTCACTCTTATCACAAGAAGAGCGAGAAAAGTTCACAACCTTCCTACAGGAGAACGAGGACATTTTCGCTTGGAGCCGAGAAGACATGCCCGGGGTAGATCCTGATGTTATCTATCACTCGTTAAACATCAACCCCGCCTGCAGGCCTGTAATTCAGAAGAAGAGGAACTTTGCCCCCGAGCGTTTGAAGGCGATCGAGGAGGAAGTAGCTAAGCTCCTGGAAGCACGGTTCATACGCGAAGCAGAATACCCCACATGGCTCGCCAACGTAGTCATGGTAAAAAAGGCCTCGGGAAAATGACGAATGTGCGTCGACTACAGCAATCTGAACCAAGCATGCCCACAAGACAGCTTCCCCCTCCCGAGGATTGACCAACTCGTCGACGCTACGGCCGGCCATGAGCTGCTCAGCTTCATGGATGCTTATTCGGGTTACAACCAGATAAGAATGAACCCCGCGGACGAAGAGCATACCGCCTTCCGCACCGACCGAGGAGTCTACGGCTACAAGGTGATGCCCTTCGGCCTTAAAAATGCCGGAGCCACCTATCAAAGGCTGATGAACAAAGTCTTCAAGAATCTCATCGGAGAGACGATGGAGGTTTACGTGGACGACATGCTAGTAAAGAGCGACCATCGTTGCGACCACTTGGAAGAATTGGGAAAGTGCTTCCAGCTTCTCTGCCGCTTCCAAATGCGGCTCAATCCCAGCAAGTGTGCGTTTGGGGTGACGGCGGGAAAGTTCTTAGGTTTCATGGTAACCCATCGGGGAATTGAGGCCAACCCCGAGAAGATCAAGGCGTTGGAGGATATGTCGCAACCTCGCTCAATTAAGGAAGTGCAACGCCTAAACGGGAGGATCGCTGCGTTATCCCGATTTCTGTCACGGACGGGAGACAAGTATCTCCCCTTCTTCAAAATCCTCCGGGGAGCGCGCCACTCCGGCTTCCAGTGGACTGACGAATGCCAGGTGGCCTTCGAGCTTCTCAAACAATACTTGGCTTCGCCACCGCTTCTGTCAAAGACCACCCTCGGAGAAACTCTGTTCCTGTACCTGGTCGTGTCGCCTACGACTCTTAGCTCGGTGCTCGTAAAATACGAAGGAGGGGTACAGCGACCAATCTACTACCTCAGCAAAGTCCTCACCGACACCGAAACCAGATATCGGGCAGCAGACAAGACGGCATTGGCTCTTATTTTCTCAGCAAGAAAGCTTCGACCCTACTTCCAGGCTCATGCGGTAAAGGTGTTGACACAACTCCCCTTATGGACAATCCTCCAGAAGCCGGAAGTCTCAGGGAGAATTGTAAAGTGGGTCGTAGAACTCGGCGAGTTTGACATCCAATTCCTACCTCGACCTGACATCAAGTCGCAGGTGCTCGCCGACTTTGTGGTGGAGTACACCATCCCGCCGGAAACAACTCTTATCAAAGACACCGCTAGCCCCCGTTGGACCCTCTACGTCGACGGTGCCTCCGGAGCTGAAGGAGCCGGAGCAGGATTGCTCCTCATAAGCCCCGAGGAGGTCACCCTGGATTACGGACTCCGGCTAAAATTCCCTGCAACGAATAACATTGCAGAGTACGAGGCGCTGAACGCCGGTCTCCGACTCGCTATCGACTGCAAAGCTGAGAACCTGACGATTTACACAGACTCTCAACTCGTAGTCTCACAGGTCGAAGGAGACTACGAGGCTAAGAGCTACCAGATGGCGAAGTACCTCGCGTTTGCGAAATCACTCCTTCAGAAGATCCCATCATATCAAATTCTGCACATCCACCGAGAGCAGAACTTCAGGGCGGATGCTCTCTCCAAGCTCGCCACTTCACCCTCCAGCTACCAGTCTCGAAGATGCCGAGTCGAAGAGGTCGTAATCCCAAGCATTCAAGGGCCATGGGAGATCGCAGCCATCCACCAGGGAGAGTCATCCTGGAAGACCCCGCTACGAGCTTACCTCGAATGCGTGCTCCTTTCTGAAGATCGCTTAGAAGCACGAAGACTACGGATGCGGGCGGCATCGTTCGCTATTATAGACGGGGAGCTTTACAAGCGGGCATTCTCAGGACATATCTGAAATGCCTACCGGCAGATGAAGCAGACTACGCCCTCAGAGAAGTGCATGGGGGAGTTTGCGGAGAACACCTAGGTGAAAAAGCGTTGGCACGGAAAATACTGCGTCAGGGCTTCTACTGGCCGACAATGAGGAGGGACGCGGCCGACTTTGTCCAAAGGTGTAAGAGTTGTCAGCTACACGCCAACATACCTCACCAACCCCCGGTCTCGCTTTCCACGCTCCAAAGTGCGTGGTCATTCGCGCAATGGGGGATCGACCTCCTCGGCCCCCTGCCCCTAGCATCCGGACAGAGGAAGTTCATCATCCTAGCCATCGATTATTTCACCAAATGGGTAGAAGCCGAGCCCCTAGATAAAATTACAGAAGAAAACGCCAAACAATTCGTCTGGAAGAACATCGTCTGCCGCTTCGGCATCCCGGCAACACTCATTGCTGACAACGACACTCAATTCACCGGGAAGTCCTTCACCAAGATGTGAGAGGATCTGAAGATCAACCTTCGTCATACGTCCGTGGCGCATCCGCAAACCAACGGACAAGTAGAAGTCACAAATCGCACCATCCTCAAAGGATTGAAGACACGCTTAGAAGAAGCTGGGGGACAATGGGTGGACGCCTTATAACCTCTGTTACGGAACCGAAGCTATCATCCCCGTCGACGTCGGCGTTCCAAGTATTCGGGTGCTAACCTGCGATCCCAGCAAGAATGACGGACTGCTTCGGGAAAATCTCGACCTAATCCCTGAGGTTCGGGACAACGTCGCCCAACGTGCCGCATCCTACCAAATGCGTGTAGCCCGCATATACGACAGGAGGGTGAAGCCCAGGACGATCAACGTAGGAGATCTCGTCTTACGCAGCGTCGAGGCAGCCGACAAAGGCCCCCAAGGAGATAAGCTCTCACCGGCCTGGGAAGGCCCGTATGTAGTCACTACGGTCGTGAACCCGGAACATACAGGCTCAGAACGGCGGAAGGGAAGACTTTGCCACGCACCTGGAACACTCAAAACCTGCGCCGCTTTTACCAGTAATCCGGGGACTTCTACCATATGCTAAGTCGCGAGCTCAGACTCGTACAAACTTATCTTAAAATTTCTGTACCAAGCCGCGAGCTCAGACTCGTGCACTTATCTTATATTACTTACTATGTAAAAGCCGCGAGCTCAGACTCGTGCACTTATCTTATATTACGTATTATATAAAAGTCGCGAGCTCAGACTCGTGCACCTATCTTATCTTAAATAAAGCTACGCGTCAAATGATTTCTTACTATAAAACTATATATGTATATTTTGACATCAACAACCATTTAAGAAAAATCTTTGTAACGGGGCCCTGCCCTGGGGACTCTGTACCGTCGTCGATTGAAGGTTCGCTCTTCTCCTACGCCGTCGAGTCCCAGCGTCGTAGGGGCCTGCCCCCCTTACGTTCGCCTCTGATTTGAATACACCAGCTATTCACCGGCCACTTCGGGGCCCTGCCCCGGGGACTTTGCACCGCCGTCGATTGAAGGTTCGCCCTTCTCCTCCGCCGTCGAGTCCCGGTGTCGTAGGGGCCTGCCCCCCTTACGTTCACTCCCGGTTTGAATGCACCCGCTATTCACCGGCCAAGCCGCGAGCACAGACTCGTGCAAAAAAACCGCGAGCACAGGCTCGTGCAAAAAAGCTGCGAGCACAGGCTCGTGCAAAAAAGCCGCGAGCACAGGCTCGTGCAAAAAAGCCGCGAGCACAGGCTCGTGCAAAAAACCCGCGAGCACAGGCTCGTGCAAAAAACCCGCGAGCACAGGCTCGTGCAAAAAACCCGCGAGCACAGGCTCGTGCAAAAAACCCGCGAGCACAGGCTCGTGCAAAAAACCCGCGAGCACAGGCTCGTGCAAAAAAGCCGCGAGCACAGGCTCGTGCAAAAAAGCCGCGAGCACAGGCTCGTGCAAAAAAGCCGCGAGCACAGGCTCGTGCAAAAAAGCCGCGAGCACAGGCTCGTGCAAAAAAGCCGCGAGCACAGGCTCGTGCAAAAAAGCCGCGAGCACAGGCTCGTGCAAAAAAGCCGCGAGCACAGACTCGTGCAAAAAAGCAGCAAGCACAGACTTGCGCAAGCTAATTTTCTATTATGTAAAAGCCGCGGGCTCAGAACCGCGCAAGTTCATCTGTTATTTTGCAGAAATCACTCGACCAATGCGGATATTAATGTTAGGCAGCAAGCCAGCGACAACCTCAAAGAACCAACGCCCTTCGCCGGCCATCTTAAAGCGTCCTCCCTCGATCAACGCTTTGTCAGCAACCAGGACAGCAGGACCATCAGAGGGCTATCACGTCCCAGCGCAGGGCGAGAAACGCCTGTCCAGAACAAAGAAACAAAGTCAACCACGCTCCCCCTTCGACCACAACTCCTACCCAAAGCATCGCAAAGAGGGCGGTGAATAAAGCCGCCACAAAAAGTCAAAACCTCTGAACTCCTCGCCCCGAAACTCGAACTCCGAAGGTTTGGGGGGCTTATGTTATACACCCGTAAAGGCCTCGGGTTGCGTCTAAAGGAAGCTCCGCCGAAGAGAGGTGGGGTCAACGGTCAACGCATAATCGTTTAAGTTTGAGAGATCGAACCCGCCATTTCCGCCGCCCGCCGTCGAGGTCAAAGCACGCACAAGCCGCAGGTACGTGCGCTACCGCGCGCACAGGAGCGCACGGTAGCTCGCGGGCAGCCCCCCCCCCCCCCCCCCCCCCCCCCCCGTCGCGGAGGAGCGACCCGGTCGCGCCCCGACCGCACCCTTAACCCCGGCCAAGCCGCACCCCCCTTGGGAGGTGCGGCCCAGCCAGGGGTGCGGCCAAGCCGCACCACCCTTGGGGGGTGCGGCCAAGCCGTACACCCCTTGGGGTGCGGCCCCGACCGCTCCCCTGGGGGGGGGGGCGGCCAAGCCGCCCCCCGGGGTACGACTCCGCCGCACCGCCCGCGGGGTGCGGACAGGCCCCCTCCCCTCGCCTTTTTCCGCAGGGGGGCTCGAAGGGGCCCCCGCCGCGTTCGCGCCCTCTCGTCGGGTGCGTCGGATCTCAATTCCTCCTTGGGGGACAGCTCCCCGTTCCGCCGTCCGCCCGGGGCATCCCCGTGGTCCGCGGCACGTTCGGAGCACCTCAGCGCTCGCGCGCGCTCAGAAGCTTTCTGTAACAACCGTAATTTAATATGCAAATTTTACTTTGATCGCAGAGTCCGATCTCGAGCAAGAATGATCAAGCCAACGTCGGGACGTGGTACAACCTTTTTACGATCAATAGTTGCATTCCAGTTATTTATTTTACGGGAATATTTGGAAGTTTTGTTTCGACGCGTCTCAATATTTTATGCGAGAGCGTAACGCGTAGACACAATGGTCATCAAAGGCTGACAACCATATTTTTGTGATATTCAATGCTAAATTTGCCCCTAAGAAATTAAGGCAAATGTGTCACCGTTTAATTCTTTTTTTTAAGTTCCGGAACTGTTTAAGTAACCGCAGCCCCTCACACGGTTTCGTAACCGGCGTCTTCTGCGCACCTTTAAGTCGTCCTCATCACTCGGCAGCGGGAGAGGAAAACGCAAACGCCGACCCTCCTCCCTCTTTCTCTCGTGTTCATACCAGGCGACGCATCGCGGAATCATCGTGGCTTCGTCGTCGACGACAGGAGCAGGCAACCGCGATCCCGCCAAAAACCCTAGGCGCCGATTCCCGTTACCCTCGCAGTGCGTCTAGGTAAGTGCAATGTTATTTTATTTTCCCTCCTCCCTCTACAGTCGTGGGGATCAGGAGCAGGTAGCAGCGACTCATGTGATCCGATTCCGTGTGCTTTTGCTGCCCTGTTCAGGTGACCATCGTTTCTTCCTATAAGAATGTTATTAGATGTCGATTTCACCTTTCCTTGCAGAAGTTAGAGAGATCGACTCCACCACATTTGGGATCTGCCGACTTTTAGTATAGTTCTCAGAAATCTTTGTTGAAAGAGGTATAAATCCTTGCCCCCTTGTTGTTCTTCTCTCTTTTCCGTTGTTTGTGGTGTCAACTTTGGGTGGTCGGAGTACTTTCCGGCGAAACCTTGGGTTGTTGAAAATGTTTTGCCTAGCGTATGAAATAACGTTAGATATTATTTGAAAAGCAGGTGCGGGTCAGGGAAGGCATCCTACCCGGGCCCCTCTTTAGACCTTAGTTGAAGGAAAATATGCCGCCGCGTCATGTGTACGAGCGCCGTAACACTGCGGTAAGAAATTCTATTCTTTTGGGTTAGATATATCATGTAGTTATGCACAGATGTTATCCTCGTATAGTAGGAGGAAAAATTTGTAATGTTATACAACCATGTTTATCTAGAGATCAACAATCAACCTGTTAACGAAATGCGACATATAACTAGTCAGTTGAACAAATTTAAAATCCAATAGATAACGGAAAATTTTACTAGGAGGCATGATTGAGACTTTCTCCTTCGTGATAGATAGAGGCGCACTATCTTACTCATGGGGCGTAGTAGACCTTATGAGCCTCAAATGCAGAGAGACGCTTTCTCCAATAGAAATTCAGAAGGTACGAGTCTATGTCCGTGAGACATTAGAACCTCTGCATTCGCTAGTTGAGACTTGAATCGTTAGAATGCGCACAAACAGTTTCTCAGCATAAGATTAAGAAGAATAATCACTAGACAAACATCACTCAGCATACGACAAAATCTAGAAATGGTATTATAGTTAACCTTTTTCTTTGGAGTCTGAATAATTATGTTTAAGATGTTTACAAACTAGAACAGACTTTTATGTTAAGTGTTTTATAGAAATGTATGCATATTATAGCATTGTATAAATACTTTATTTTTGTAGAATAACAATATTATTTTCAAAAGTGAAAAACAAAAAAAAAAATCATGTTCTTTGTAAATTATTTTTAGTGTCACTAAGAAGAGTAGTCTTTTTTACTCTCCAGTTGGGCTGACCCATTTTTGGGCTTATTATTACAGGGGTCACAGGTGGGGTGTTGCGCCTAGGATGAGCGCGTTTGCCGATGTTTCCCTTTATAGTTTGTCTACTTTCAGTAGTTTATTTTCTTCAGTACTGTTATGTAATGTTGGACGTGTATCCAGATTTTCTGATGTTTCTTGTAACAGACTTTGTATAAGATTTCAGTCTTTCAAGTATGTTGACTCTTTCAATATTAGTGGCTCTGTGAATTCAGCTTTCGAGGTACACTTTACCCCTAGTTTCATTCTTTATTTCCGCTGTAAGTACTATTTAGCACTTTTAATTTATACCAGCTATGTACCAATTATTATAACCGTTTCTTGGTTTGCTATTTAATCACGGGGCCCGGCCGGACTGCGGATTTATGGTAAAACTAAGGTGGGGTTTTACACTTTCTCACTTTTTGTCTTTCTGACTTTATCACTTTTTGTCTTTCTGACTTTCCCACTTTGTGTCTTTCCAGTTTCTCAGATTTCAGGAACAACCTGCCGCCTTTTTCGCCTCCAACAGAACTGCCCGAACTGCCCGAACTACCCGAACTGCCCGAAGGGTAAGGTGGTCATTTAAGAAAAATGGCGATCCGTGTGCCCCGAACCAGAAAATATGATTCGTCCGCCGAGCATTTATGGAAACTGCAAACGGCGAAATTACCGGACTACCCTCGGCCAAAGCTATAAAAGGAGCCCCGAGGCTTCATTTGAGGGGACCGGGCTTTCGAGACCCGGGAGAGCTCCTTGCAGACTTTTGCAGAATTCTCCTTCGACGCTTGAAGATCTCCTGCGGGACTTGAGGTTTTCCTTCATCCCGAATGGCGATGCAGCTTCTCACTTTTGTTCTCCGGGGCTTCTCACTTTCGTTCCCCGGAGCCTTCTCACTTTTGTTCTCCAAGATTCTCAGAAGGGAAAAGGACATGTTTTCTGAAAGGTGGCCTGTCACCTCCAGAACCCTCTCTCTCCCTCTCTTATTGTAACGAGCGGCGGCCTGTCGCGCTCGAGTTCTAACTACCAAATTGTAACCCCCAGAAGATAGTGAAGTTTGGTCGGCACAGCTCCGGCCGCGTGGTTTTTTTACCCTTTCCGGGTTTGCCACGTTAAAAAGTCCCAGTATACTCAGCGAATCTCGAATTGACTGTTTGCGCGCTTAGTTCGCGCACGAGCTAAGGTGGTTCAATTGGACCGGTCTACCAAGAGCCCTAAGCGTTCCGCAACAATGACGATGATGTTTTTGTCCAAACTCACCGGAGCAAACCAAAACGAGCATATATAGATCTTCATAGAGAGTCTGATATAATAAGAAAGTTGATATTAGCAGTCCAATTCTCGCAATTCGCACCCTAAAAATAGTAAAAATCCTAATTATATTCGCAGTCCAATTCTCGCTAATTGCACCCCATCGAATAACCTCCTCTCCATCTCTCTCCTCCCGTTGCCTAAACCCTAGCCGTAGTTCTATCGACTACGTCATCTCTCTCCCTCTTAGATTCATCTTCTTCAAAATAAAGGAAATTATCCAGCGAAAATCCTCCCAAAATAGTCCGTTTTTTGGTTAGAGAAAGGTTTGCATGTCATTTAACTTGTTTTAGAGTTGATTCCTCTATGCATGTCATTTAACTTATTTTCATTCTTGATTTTTAAATTATTTTAGAGTCGTTAAAGATATTTCTCTAGGCTTTTAGTGCTTAATAAATCAGCAAAGTGTTTCGCTTATTTGGGATGAGAGAGATGCAAATACAATTTTGGGCTGCAAATAAATTTTATGGACAGCGAATAATGATGGACTACGAATAGCCAATTCCGGACCGCTAATATCAACTCCCTATAATAATTGCTTGAAGTTTAAAATGACTATTTAAACCCCACCGGCCCACCGTCATAAATTTTGGCCTACAATATAGCATCTCCACCGCCACCCCCATGTTCCCCGAAACGTGGAAACAGAGACGAACCAATAAGCGCTTCCCTTTCCACAATTGTTTGACCGACCCCATCGCGCATCCTCCGAAGAACACGTATCCATCATTTCCACGTGTCATGCGATGGCCGCCAAAGGAATCTGAATAGGAATCCGAGTTCCAGCATATAATATCTTCAAAAAATAAACCGGCCACGCCGACAGGGCCGGCAGGCTACCCACGTGCTACTGCCACGCGCTCCTTCTCAATAATATAAAGCTGAACACATACAGCTTCTCCATCTTCACTGCAAAACTCAGCTTTTGAGATCGGAAGAAGGAGAAGATGGGCTTCATATCCTTAGTCTCGGAGCTCTGCTCCACCATTGATAACCACCGCAGCCATCTGAAGACGATAAAAAAGAAACATTTTCAGGTATATATTCTCCTTATTATATATATATATATATACTACTGTTAATTAAGCACTTGAACAATTTTGAGTCATTAATTAACGTTGCTGAAATGAACTGACTGCAGGTTGTGGAGATAAAGGTGAAGATGGACTGCGAGGGATGCGAGAGGAGAGTGAGGCGGTCGGTGGAAGGAATGAGGGGGGTGAGCATGGTGGAGGTGGAGCCGAAGAAGCACAAGTTGACTGTGACGGGCTACGTGGATCCGAAGAAGGTGTTGCAGAGGGTGAGGTATCGAACAGGGAAGTATGCGGAGCCATGGCCGTACGTGCCCTACGACATGGTCTACCACCCGTACGTGCAGGGCGCCTACGACAAGAAGGCGCCGGCGGGGTACGTGCGAAACGTGGTCGCCGATCCCAGACAGGCGCCGCTCGCACGTGCCACGTCCACCGAGGAGAAGTACTCCGCCGCTTTCAGCGACGATAACCCCAACGCTTGCACCGTTATGTGAAGTAGCTAGTAATATAAACCATACCTTGTGCGAAGAATTCAAGTTCTGTTAAGATTTAATGGGTTTTGTTAGATGTATGAAAGTTGTGTTGGTGTTTTCATTTCATTCCAACACTATATTTATAGCAAAAATATAACATTGCTTATTTTGTCTACTTCAAAGCAGTGGAATAATTAAGAACCCGAAGCAGATCTTCTCCATGGCTTAATTATCTTTTTCTTCTTTTTCTACGTACTTCTGCTTTTGTGTCTCAGAACTTCAGGGATTACTTTGTATTTTATTGTTTTCTTATCCACCTCCTTCATCTCGAAGTTTTGACTCCAAGCTTTGCCTGAACCGCCAAAAATGGGGCAAAAGTCAACGATATTTCCTTTCTCTCGATTTGCTCTCGATTGAAATGATATCGCATGTCTATATGCTAACTCCTGCTTTGGTCAGGGTGGAACTAAAGGGGGCGGGCTGCCACCACCTCCCCCCCCCCCCAACATTTTGCAAAAATAGATGGTGGATTTGGATTCCTCTTTTCGAGACGGTTAATTTTGACTATTTACACGTCAAAAACGGTGACCGAATGAGGGAGAAACGGCTTTGATAAGGTGTAGACATTCAAAAAAAATTTGGCCGGAGAAAGACAATGTCTGACCCCCCTTATTGAACTTTTGGCCGGAGAAAGACAATGTTTGACCCCCCTTATTGAAATTCCTGAATCCGCCCCTGACTATGGTAGACGAGGTTCTTTGAATTAGTGACAACTGATGTATTGCCACATCATATGACTGTTGCTTCTTCTAATTCCTTCATTCTAAATTCTTTAAATTGGGTTCTAAGCCACTTGATTTCGCATGACGCTGTGCTTAGAACCATACACTCGACTTCTACCGAAGAGAGGGCTACAAATTTGGGATTTATTTTAGAACAAGAAAAGAGTAACCGAGGATAAAAGTTTTCAATCTCTTGGTTTTTCATTCATTATCATATATATATAATACATCAAAGTTCTATAGGATGAAAATAAAAACGAAGTCAAGCGGTTTAGGATTAGCTTTGACTTATATATTTATCTTTTATAAATGATAACATTATTTAACCGTGATGGCAGAACCCGGCTTATTTGCTCACATTTCTCCCTTATAAACATGGGCGGATCTAAGTGGGGCCTGCGGGGGCTCGCCCCCCCCCCCCCCCCCCCCCACACACACACACAAGAATTTTTGTAAAATGGATGATGAATTTGGATTCCTCTCGTCGAGGCAATGAATTTCGACTACTTATATGTCAGAAACGGTGTCCGGATCGATGAGGGGGAAAAAGGTCCGGAAAGGTGAAGACGACGTTCAAATTTCTTTTTGTTGGAAGATGAGATGAGAGCTAACAAGTTTTAATTAATTTTTTTGGAGATGACATGTAAATCTAGTGGAGATAGCTGCAACCAATTTTGATCTCGTCAAGTCTACTTTCTTCTTTACTCATAACTTCTTCGAAATATTTGAAAGAAACACCGCTATCTTCGACACGATATAGCGCGACATCGTATTTACTCAACTCTTGTAATTTTGCTTATTTTAATTGTGTCCCATTTATTAAACCCTAAGAGTACACGAGATCAGGGCCGATCAATAATGTTGAAACCGGCAACCGGTCTCTTGAGTTCAGACCCACTGGGGGGTGTAGCACGCACCTACTTTTCTCACGCAAGCCCACTTGACAGTTGATTGAAAACCAAGAACAGACTCAACGCTGTAGTGAGGAGGTCCTGCCACACACCTGGAAGATCATAGAGAGCTACCCCTCCCAAACCAATGCTAAGTCGGGCACCTTGGAGGGCACTAACAACCAACCAAAACTTTCCTAGGAGGAGAGAGCCTAAAAGATCGGATCTCCTCCAAGGTGCCCTTAAGGGTCTATTTATAGATTCTCTAGTCTGGTCTGCAAATAGCAAAAATCCTCCTTTTGGGTTTACTAATCGCACCCCAAATTGGTTTGCTAACAGCCTAACTCCATTGTTCTGAAAGGCTATTGGCAGCCCACAAAGGGTATTTAGGTCATTTCCTCACAAAAGCCTTCTGTGCGAGTGGTCCGTGAATGCACCACTCGCCGGACCTCTCGTACACTAGATTCCACTGGGCGAGTGGTCCATGGGGGCACCACTCGCCAGATACCTGAATCGCTAGCGTGGCGAGTGGGGTTCCTCCCTCACTCGTCTGGCCCTTCGCGCAGTCGCCCTCCTAAAAGCGAGCGAATGCCTTGCGGATGGGGTTCGCACACTCCCGGAGGCTCCTCTACCTCTCCTGACCTGGGCGAGTGCTCTTCTTGACCTATATCTTGCCTCTTGACATTTTAGGACCTGGGAACCCACTCGGCGAATACGGGGTTGAACACAATCCTCGCTCTTTGCGAGCGCGTCCTACGCTCAGAAAGAAAAGTCCAACCCCCAATATTCGGCGAGTGCTTTGCTGACCTGGAGGGAATCTTTTTGGTGGGCCCCTCCCTTCTGCTATAAATATTTCCCAGGTCGTTGCCTTGAAAGTACCCGTCCTCCTGTTACTGTTTCTCTTTTTCACCTTTGAGCTTTCGCCGCTCAAAATGACGTTCATGAGGCCGACGCCGAGACCGCTCTCGCAAGGATTGATGGAGCGCCTTGCTGTCTCTCAGGGGGGAATACTTCCAGGTCAACTCGATATGCCACATGGCTCTCTTCAAAGAGGGATCCTTCCAAGCCTTACCAGCTAAAGAAGGCTAAGGTGGTCCGGCGAGACCTTACATCGAGGGAGTCTGCGTTAGAAACTCCCCCCCCCCCTCTCCAACAACCCTCCTGACAACACTGACGAGGTAATATAATTCATCTCGCTTTAAATCTAACCACGATGACGCGATATCTTAACAATTTCAATCACTCGCAGAACCTACAGGTGGCGGGAGGCGGCCTCGGGATCAACCCGGCGGATGCCGACATGCCCCGATCAGCCCGCCCCTCTAGCTACTCCTGGCGAAATCGCGCCTGTGCCAGGTAAGCTCTTTATTGCTCTTTCGTATGCCTTTGATCTTTCGTCAACTTGACCCGGTTCTCGCAGTTCTCACCATCGAGACCACGGGGTTACCCCCTGCCCCGCGTAACTCTCCTACCCCCGAGAACATCGTAACCTCCCCGGTACTGGAGCGGGAGCACTCGGCGAGCAAAGACCCCGAACATAACTCTCCCGCCGTAGACCTGGCCACTACTTTTGCTGCCGCCGACCATGTACTTCATCGCCCTAGAAAGGGGAAATTGCTCCATCCCCCCAGCCAACTATTTGCAGGGCAGCCTAGCCCCTCTTGCCAGCGCCAAGGCGAGGATGCACAAGGTTAATCTATTCACTAACTTCGACTTTGCTTGAACCACTTGATTAGATCGCCTCTCTATTGCTTTCGTAGGCTTCCGAGAGGCTTCGCCGATGGATCCTGAAAATGAGGAGGAGATGATCTCACCGCCCCCTTCTCACATCGACCTTTCAGACTTTCTCGGTGATCCCGAAGATCCCAGGACCATCAAGGAGTGAATGATAGATGTTCTCAACAAGCTGATCTGGATGCAGTGAGACCTAGTCAACCAGACGGATGAGCACCGAACGGCTTTCGAGAGCAGGCTGAGCGTTCTTGAGCGGGACTACTCGCATCTCGTAGGCGAGATGGAGCGGCAGGGAGGTGGGTGTGAAGGGACTTCCCCCAGGAGGCATATCGCACGGGCTAGGGATCAGATGCGCCTGGTCAATCAAGAGCTCACTACAGTAAGTGCATACTACTACCTGCGAGTGCCCCCGAGGACGGGGAGGCGAGGCTGGGGTCGATGGCAATGGGTTCAATACTGAGCCTACCAGCACTCTCCCCCTATGTCCCCTCACCTCCCGCAATAAACTTCTGTAATGTATGTCGCGATCATCTATGTAACATAAACAATCTTATACTTTAGATAGTTTAGCTTTCGTTTCGTGTAATTTTCTTTCTGCTTTGTCGAGTGAGAGTTTAATGCCTTGATCTAGCTTTGTTTTGTATTTCTTTCGCCTTTCAGCAGGACTATGTACGTGACCCTTGTCGCTCGGTCAGCGAGTGGGACGGAGGTGAGGCCGGATTGAATCCCGAGGCGTCGGAGGTAGCGCGATTGCTATCCACAACCCGCCTTGGAATGACCCTAATTTCTTTTTACTTTTCTATAAATAGTCAGCCTCACCTACCGCATTTATCACTATCATCCCTTCTTCCTCCCTTGCTTTCGCACTCGCACTTGCACCTCTCTCTAGATTTTCCTTCCACCTTCCTTTCGCGAGATGGCCCCCGAACCCGATGGCAGGAGGAGGTGCGCCCAGTCGTTCCTCAACCACAACTTCGACACCTGCGACCTGTCCAAAAAGTACTTCGCCACGACAATCGCCGATTACATCCCGCCGGGATTCACCGCGCGCCGCCCCGGAGGTCGCGACCGCATCAACCAGATTTCACTCGACACTCGCCATTCCCCTGGATCATTTCGAGGTGGGACTCCAACTCACCCTTTGGCCCGAACTACGTCAGGCGTTACGCTACTTCGGCGTAGTTCCCGCATAGCTAAATCCAAATTCAATCGTGATGCTGGTGGCATTCGCCTGCTACTTGCGGGAGGAGTGGATCGAATTTTGCCTCCACGTTTTCCGCAAGCTCTTCAACTTCAGGGCGAAGAGCGGGGTGTCCTTCTTCTCTGGCTAAGCCCGCTCAAGGTCACCGGTACCGCCAACAAAGTTCACGACTGGGCTCGATGGTTCGTCTTCGTGATCGGGAGCTTTGGCAACACCCTCCTCGCACCGGTGCAGGAGTACGAGTCGACCTTCCGGCCTCCAACGCTGCGAGGTTATGAGGACAAGCTCCATGCATTCATCCAGCAGCATGGTATGGACGTCGTGCATCTGCGAAAGCACGTCAGCTCGCTTCCGCGGATCCTGCCGGGAGAGGGTAAGCTGAACTATTTCGACCCTAGCTCCCGCTTACTTTCACTCGCTACTTCTCACTTGATTTTCATGATGCAGGGGTTCGAAGCCTCCCCCTTCATCCGCCGAATGCAATTGTGGCGCCCTCCCCAGACGCCACCCTGGATCTCGCCTGATCCGCTGCCGAAGCCTGCCGCAAGGATCCCGCTCCCGCAAAGCCCAGCGGGCAGAAGCAAAATCCCGACGCGGCCAACAACTCCGCTTCCAAGCGGTCCAAGCCCTCTTCAGCCGCCAAGGGAAAGATAATCGAGGACGAGACCCCTTGATGGAGAGCTCCTGCCACGCCGGACGCAGTGACCAAGACCGCTAGCGTGACGGCAGAGTCCTCCTTGGGTTTGATGCTGTGAGGGCACCGAAACTTCCCCCTCGGCGAGAAGTACGTGGATGCAGCCGACGAGCCCCTCCTCCAGTGGGATCGGAAGGCCAACCGTGTCTCTGTCTCCACTCTTCTCCCATCTTAGATGGAGAAGGACACCACCAGCGGCGAGGCCTATGGCCTTTCTTTCGCGCTTTACAGCTGAGAGGATGCCACCATCTACGATGTTGAGTCCACCCAGACACTCACACATGAGGGTTCGTTGGCTCTGTTGCATACTCTTGAGCTGACTCACATGTCCTCGCATCGTAGCATGACCCTTGTGCGAAACCTAGCCAAGGTCGAAAGGATGCGCGCTCTCGCCTCCACCAAGGTCCTGGGCGTAAAGCAGCAATTGGTGACCGCCGAGGCCCTTCTCGCAAGCCACCCAGACCGAGAGGTGAGCGTGTCTCCTCATAGTTACTTAATCTCTCTTTTTTCTCGCAGGATATAGCCAAATACGACACCCTACTCGTGCGGGCGGGCATCCTTGAGGAACGGGTCAAGGAGCTGGAGGCCGAGAACCAAAGGTTGCGAGATGTCACTGTCCCGCCGCCTCCCGTGGAGAGGGACACTCGGCATCTTTATTCTAACGCCGAGTTCGAAGGACTGATGCAGAGGTCCGCCCAAGGGGCAGCGAAGCACGCGCTAGTGGTGTTTCGAAGAGCCGGGCTCTTTAAGGAAGAGGGCGAGAGGATTCTGTCCCACCACGTGCTACCCGAACTCTTCGCCTGGGGGAATGACCCGGCGGATGAAGCTGGTCCTGAGCTGGAGTTCGGCGACCTTCCTTCTCCTGGAGGGAGCAGCGGATCTTCCAGCGAGAAGGCCGATGACCACCCCTGAAGACCTATTTTTTCTTTTTTTTTTCTTCAGATGTAATGCGAGAACCTTCCTTTTGTAATTTCTTTACCATGAAATGAACTGAAATACCTTTGCTTCCGCTTGTGATTGTTATTCTTTATTATGTGTATTTTTCTTTTTCTGCACTTCTCGCTTTTATCAGCTGACAGTTCGCGCTCTCGTACGTCATTTCACATGTTCTCGCACCTTCGCAGATGCGCTTGCATATCGCTTGCCCGCTCTAGTACCAACGACCCTTTGCCCTAGGTCGTGACCGAGATGCTCTCTCCACAAAGGTGCGCTGTGCGGCCGCAACCCTTTCGCTCTTGTTCGTGCCCTTTTAGGACTTATGTGTTTTTGTTGATTTCTGCTGGGAGCGTAACTGCGTCTAGAACCCACTTCATCTTGCTCAATTCTCGTACCCCTTGGGGATGGCTATCCCCCCATTGCGTATTCATCGTGCGAGTGCCCTTCTCGATCGATACCATTCGATGGCGAGTGCCCATTATGATGGGCACCATTCGCCAAACTTATACTGAGACTTACACTGTGTTAGTCTTCCTCTTATTGGATTTTCCTTTTTTACCTTGCCTTCCTCATGGGCTACGACCGAGTGAGCCTTCGGACCTGCCAGCTAGGTGAGAGCCTGGTCGACAGGTCTGCTCAGGGTTAATTGCCTTTGAAACCTTCTTGCCACCGAGTGAGCCTACGACCCTACCAGCTAGGTGAGAGTCTGGTCAGTGGGTCTGCTCGGGGATAACTGCCTTTGGAACCTGCCACCGAGTGAGCCTACGACTCTACCAGCTAGGTGAGAGTCTGGTCAGCGGGTCTGCTCGGGTCTAACTGCCTTTGGAACCTGCCACCAAGTAAGCTTATTACCCTGCCAGCTAGGTGAGAGCCTGGTCAGCGGGACTGCTCGGGGCTAACTGCCTTTGGAACCTGCCACTGAGTGAGCCTACGACCCTGCCAACTAGGTGAGAGCTTGGTCAGCAGGTCTGCTCGGGGCTAACTGCCTTTGGAACCTGCCACGGAGTGAGCCTACGACCTTGCCAGCTAGGTGAGAGCCTGGTCAGCGGGTCTGCTCAGGGCTAACTGCCTTTGGAACCTGCCACCGAGTGAGCCTACGACCCTGCCATCTAGGTGAGAGCCTGGTCAGCGGGTCTGCTCGGGGCTAACTGCCTTTGGAACTTACCACCGAGTGAGCCTACAGCTATTCTAGCTAGGTGAGATCCTGGTCAGCGGGTCTGCTAGGGGTCAATCACCTTGAAACTTTTCATCACCATCTCGCAAGCTATTATACCATATATAAAGAAAAACAAAGTTTAAAGAATAAGCATCTTCATTATATGAATTTTAAGGGTAGAATCTCTTCAAGTCATCACCACTCCACGTGTGACTGATGGACTCGCCCTCCACATTCTGGAGGCGATATCCCCTCGACTTTAAGTCTTCTTCAATGACATAGGGGCCCTCCCAATTGGGATTGAGCTTCCCTACCGCGGCTGACCTTCCGGCCGCGTCGAAAACAGAGAGCAGGTGCAACAAAAGGTGGTGGAGTTAGTTTATTGCCCCACAGAAGAGCAGATGGCAGACATTTTCACGAAGGCTTTGAAAACAGAGACGTTTCTGAAGTGCAAAAGCAAACTCGGCATGTGCTGCCGTGTTTGAGGGGGAGTTTGTTGGCGAAACTTTTGTTTGACCGAAGTCAAAATGCATATATATATATATATATATTTGAATTAATTTGTATGGGTAATGATGGCAGCATTTATTAGGCGTGAAAAACTATAACTGAATGTGGACACGTGGCTGCTATGCATTGGCTCTACATTCCTGTATATAATCCTCCCTTTGTATTTCACGAAGATGAATATCGCGGAAGCTTAGAAAAGCGTGGGAAAAGAAAAGTTGCGGTCTCTTCTTTGAGGACTGAGCGTGAATAAGAACAAGTGGAAGAAGCGAACTCCTATTGGCGAACTCCTCTCCGCAATAGAGCATAGCAAAGGTGCGGTCTGAAGGCATCAGCGGCAAGCTCTGCAATTTACTTTCCTCTTTCCTTGCAAACGCCTGGTGCTGCGATCTCAGCCAATGAAGAGGTGAAGTTTTGGATCTTGCGGACAGTAATTTGCGGTCAGGAAATAGGAGTTGCGAACTCTTTTCAGCGAGATCCAGCAGGAGGAACTAGCGATCACTCACTCGATCTCCAAGAAGTGGCGACCTCTTGAAGTTGGCGAGCTTGGTGTGTGTGCGAGCTCTTGAGTGGTGCCTGAAGAAAAATATTGTGTTGTGTTGAGTTGTAACTTGTGAAGTCAAGTTTTCTTTGTAATTTTGTAAACACTTGTTGTTTAGTATAAGAAGTTTGTCTCATCTTTATTATATGTTGTGTCCACTTTATTCGCTTTCAACAAAAAATAGCTTTTCTGTTCGAATAGAACTCTTTGAATAGAAAAACTGCCACAAACAGAGCCATAATCTCCTCTTAGATCCACTTGCGCATGGAATCGAGCATGGGGAGGACAAAAGGAGCGCCGCCTCGTCGTCCGCAACATCTGGGCCACTCCTTAATTTGAGGATTCGAATAGCATGGGAAGGTGAAAAGGAAGAACTTTTATATTAAATAGGAACCATCTCCGGCAATCTATCCTCCAAAAAGAAAACACGGTTCCTACTCCGGGGAAGAGAGATTGAGGGGGGCTGCTATGGCAGAAAAGGTCTTTAGAAAACGAGTGCAAATCATAATAATTGTTAGAGAGGGAAGAATCAAAGAGCTGCCATTGTTGGAGGGAAAATTGGAGGTGAAGGCTCTGTTTAGGGCTGCAACTCTTGATGGTTCAACCCCTGAGTTGGCATCCATTGGTCTGCGTTTCCATTAGAGGCAAATAATTAGATGAAAGAAGATAGATAATGAGAGGTGTAGGAGGAAGACGGAGAGAAACCTGCAGCAATTTGAGAAAAAGTTTTATGCCGTCAGAATTTTGGAGTGAGCTGCACTTATATCATTTAGGATATAAAAAATAAAACCCTACACCTAGCGACAGACGGTAAAGAAGATTTTCCTAAATATTTAGGCGGGAAATTTTTAGCGACATTTTCTATCCAAAATGAAGCTAATGTTTTATGCTATTGTGGCATTTGGCATAGGTAAACGCCGCCAATTACATATATATATACTACATTGGCATTTTTATTGCGGTGTTTTTAAAAATGCCATAAGAAAAACGCTGCTATATCACCAATTTGTTGTAGTGTAGATATCACGTCGATATCGTGTTTGCTCTCTCTCGACGCATAAGCTAGCGGTTTGAGAAACTGCAGCTTGAGAAACCGAAAACCATATATATAGAGTGATTAGGGTATTCGGTAACTGATTTTTTTGAGTGGGACTCTTTCGGAAACCGCTAACCGGCAGCCGCACGCATCGTCTCTTTCGCAAACTGAAAATTGGCAGCCGCATCCTCTCCTGGAAACAGAGCCGGTACTTCGTGGAGACGAGAAGGACGATCATCCTCCAGCCCACATTCGTTGGACGAGAGGGGAGGTGTTTTTGGCGTTTGCGTGGACACTCATAGAGACGTGGATCTCGTTCTATGTTTGAGAACTCAAACGACAGTTATCCTTCACAGAATTTGATTCTGACACAGGTATAAACTACTCTTGATTTATTGGTTTTCGCAAGGTCGTTGCAATGAGTTTCTCGAAATATTCCGTTGCATATTTAGTTGCTAACACGATCTAAGGATCTCTAGGTTTCCTACACTTATAAGAGAGAGAGAGAGAGAGAGAGAGAGAGAGAGAGAGAGAGAGAGAGAGAGAGAGAGAGAGAGAAGGCTATAGGATATTAAAAAAATGAGTACAAACATACCAAAAGAGAGAAGTGAATCTCCAGCTCCTCAGCAACTCTTGGGCTCCAGCCCACTACACACCGCTACGAGCTACACCACCTAAAATCAAGAACAAACGGGCGACAAACGAATGTCAACATGGGGCTGACCAACACAACATAATGACTCCTACCCCCCCCCCCGGCCATCCTAGCGGACTCCGGGGCGATACAACACTCTCCTGCAAGTACGCACGCAAACCAAAATATGCAAAACAAGGGACGAAGGACAAAGGGTCAGGGAACACGCTAAGCGTCACATTTTAAACTACTACACACGTGTCATGAACACACTGAAAATGCACGATCTAAGCTTCAACGCCCAGTATAACAGTACGACCGCGACTCGGTCAATCGTAGCAACTGGAGGGACCAAAACCTACAATTGTCCTATAGAATGGACAGAGTACCGATTTCGGATAAACGAACTTCAACTACACCTTTTTGAGGTGGCAGAGGGCTGGTCATAAGATGCACGACCTATAACCACCTTTTTGATGTGGCAGAGAGTTGGTCAGAAGACAACCTACAACTGCCCTTTTTAAAGTGACAGAGGACTAGTTTGGAAGGATACGACCTACAACTGCCATTTTAAAGTTGTAGGGGACTGATCTAGGGAAGCATAATCTGCGCAGGGACGGGGATCCTCCTGTCCAGCAAAAGCGCACAAAATGTTGTTTTACCGGGCCGAACACAGGCCCGCCTAGGAATGGGTTATTCACGAATAAAGCTCATGAATTCCTGCAATACTACGACGAATACCACGGGACATTCTCATTCGCGTACCTCGGGCTAATCGTGTAAGATCCCTCTCCCGCACCTGGAGAGATTACTGATCTTATGCCCAGAACCGCCGCCTTACGGTGACACTAACACCCGAGTTAGCTGCCTCCGCAAGACGTCGATCCTGCCGGCAGAACGATCAACAGGCCAACAAGAGCTAAGGAGGAAAATAAACAAAACCAAGTCCACAATCACACATTTATACAACAAAATATAAAAAACCAATCAATGAGTA
Organism: Dactylorhiza incarnata; assembly: GCA_033032865.1. Lineage (NCBI taxonomy): Eukaryota > Viridiplantae > Streptophyta > Magnoliopsida > Asparagales > Orchidaceae > Dactylorhiza > Dactylorhiza incarnata. The sequence continues at coordinate 3,618,729 of JAWHQI010000133.1, read as the reverse complement.
CAACAAGTAAAGGAGAGAAAGGGCTTAAGCCCGGTACATATCCAAGCAAAGTACAAAAACTCTCTCACTCTACATCTATGCAGAAGCTAAACAAACTCTAAACTCTCGAACACTTGTCTTGTAGTAGAGGTAATGCGCGACATAAGCTCCTCAGATCCTGTCTCCTCTTTTAGCTGGGGCTCCATCACCTAGGGTACCTACGATCACAACCGACCGTTAGTCATAAAGACTAAGCCGATTTTGTCCCCGCCTCAACCCGCGACTCCTAGGCACCGTGCGGGAGGACGAAGCGGAGGAAAAACAAGGGGTAATAGAAACAAGCCAGGTGACAAATGTCTAGACTAGCAGGGTATATAAATACTAAGCAAGTAAAGGTAACAATTCTATACTAACCAGAGTAAGGATGACAGCAAATAGTAAAAGTCAATGCAATATAAAGAAGCAGGTACAAGAAATAAGAGCAACTACGAAAGTAACCTTAACTTATATGCACACACAAAAGCACATAAGCTAAGGAATCTGGCAAGAAGTAAACTCATCGTATAAAAGAGCCCATACAGATTTATACGATGAGGTCTCTGTTTGTGCAGAATGCTATGCTATGATGTGCAATGCAATGATTGTATTATTATTTCATACACATGCAACTCACCCACAGGACTTTGTACGTACAGACCTTTAGTTCCCACTTTTCAGAGGTACCTAACCTCTCGGGCACCTCCCTTCGTGGTCAAACGGTGGCAGAGGAGCGGGCGTCTCCTCACCTAGGTGGATAAGTCACACTACCATACCTAGGCCCTAACGTACACGGTGATACCGGTACATGGTACTCACGAGCTCCTGCGTACTAAACTGAATTGGCCAGGCAGGGCTTAGAGAATTCGTCCCGTCGGACGCGCAGTAAGACAACCTGGCCCCCATAAAACCACTAGCACTGCCGAGTCAACGAACTGCTGTCGGTGTGATGACTAAGAAAGAACCGAAGACCCATCACATCTTATACACAAGCAACATGTATTGGCCATTTACTACCGAGCCTCCAACTCGCAATTCTATATCAACATTTATAAAGTAGAGCCTATCGCTCGCCAGACTATACCAGTCTTATATTTAAAACTATGAGCCTACCGCACGCTAGACTACACCAGTCTTGTATTTAAGCTACGGGCCTATCGCTCGCTAGACTACACTAGTCTTATATTTAAACTACGAGCCTACCGCTCGCTAGACTACACTAGTCTTATATTTAAGCTACGAGCCTACCGCTCGCTAGACTATACTAGTCTTATATTTAAACTACGAGCCTACTGCTCGCTAGACTACACCAGTCTTATATTTAAACTACGAACCTACCGCTCACTAGACTACACCAGTCTTATATTTAAACTACGAGCCTACCGCTCGCAGGACTATCCCAGTCCTTCCTTATTTATCCCGAGCTTACCGCTCGCAGGACTATCCCAGTCTTTCCTTATATGTCGAGCTTACCACTCGCAGGACTATCCCAATCCTTCCTTATATCTCGAGCCTACCGCTCGCAGGACTATCCCCATCCTTCCTTATTTATCCCGAGCTTACTGCTCGCAGGACTATCCCAGTCCTTCCTTATTTATCCCGAGCTTACCGCTCGCAGGACTATCCCAGTCCTTCCTTATATCTCGAGCCTACCGCTCGCAGGACTATCCCAGTCCTTCCTTATATCTCGAGCCTACCGCTCGCAGGACTATCCCAGTCCTTCCTTATATCTCGAGCCTACCGCTCGCAGGACTATCCTAGTCCTTCCTTATATCTCGAGCCCACTGCTCGCAGGACTATCCCAGTCCTTCCTTATTTAGCCCGAGCTTACCGCTCGCAGGACTATCCCAGTCCTTCCTTATTTATCCCGATCCGGTTTGGGATGGAAGATAACTTTTCAAGTTCTCCTACTTAACTAGTCTTGTTTATAATTTAGTTGATCTTAGAAGCTTAGGGTTGGCCTTGGACTTCCGAAGGGTTACCCGGTGAGGGGCTCGCAGCGGTACTAGGAAGTGTGGCGGGCTGACACCCCGAACTTCCTGTTCCCAAGGCACTTAATCTTGTTGGTATCTACCCCATTCTACTTGATCCCCATTTTCCTCTCCAATTACATTAAATCTATAAGGTGAGTTAACTTGGCTATTAGTAGTGGGGGAGTTCTTTTGAACTCCAACAACACCAATTGTGACCGGGTGCTGACTCTTCCATCATCACATTCTAAGCTCGAGTTCCCTTCTTCACCGAGGAACTGCACACATTCAATTAGCATTCTCAACCTTACTTGGACCCACACTCCTATTCTTCGTCATCCTTAATCCAGGGTTTGCCTTAGATATTTCTCGACTTCTCCCTTGAGTATTTACCTTAAGATGACTCACCCGGCTAAGGGTAGTATTACTTCCATATAATCATTTAACACTGATGAGTTGTCTGTGGGGCCCTTGATGAGGTCTAACCTCCTTTTTATATCATTATAAATTCCTGCACTTATAGCTTTGCTAAACGCACCCCAACCCTTATTTCCCATGATGCCATTAGAGGTGTTCTTCCAAATAATCTGAGCCTTCATAATAATCAAAGAGTTAATATTTCTATGTGTGAAAGTCAGTGGTGGTCTAAATCATATAAATCAGTTTTACTATTCGCAGACCAAATGAGATTGAGCTAGATTTGACACCCATGGTGCAATCTTGATTATATCATATCCAAATGAGTTCCAATTATTACCATAGGTTTACATTGAGTAGTATTCTAACAACCTCAAAATCTAATTTCATAAATCCTATAGGGAATCTTAAATCATAGTTTATGTTTAAAACAGAAGATGTGCAAATAGTGATTTATACATCGATTGTCAACTAATGATCTCCATAAATTCTGATAAATTCACTGTAACATAATATTGGTAAAAAAAAAACACCAGATCCTAAGTCTCATATTAGTCCAAGGGGTATTTACCTTTATTTATCATTTATTATATTTGGTGTGCCAATAAGGGTTTACACTACAAGTGCTATGTTAAGACTTCAATAAATTCTGGGAAAATTACTATAACACAATATTGGTCTAAAAACACCAGAATTTAAGTCTCATATTGATCCAAGGAGTGTTTACATTTATTTACCATTTATTACATTTGGAGTGCCAATAAGGGTTTACACTACAAGTGCTATGTTAAGACTTCAATAAATTCTGGGAAAATTACTATAGCACAATATTGGTCTAAAAACACCAGATCTTAAGTCTCATATTAATCCAAGGAGTATTTACCTTTATTTATCATTTATTACATTTGGTGTGCCAATAAGGGTTTACACTACAAGTGCTATGTTAAGACTTCAATAATTTCTGGGAAAATTACTATAGCACAATATTGGTCTAAAAACACCAGATCTTAAGTCTCATATTAATCCAAGGAGTATTTACCTTTATTTATCATTTATTACATTTGGTGTGTCAATAAGGGTTTACACTATAAGTGCTATGTTAAGACTTCAATAAATTCTGGGAAAATTACTATAGCACAATATTGGTTTAAAAACACCACATCTTAAGTCTCATATTAATCCAATGAGTATTTACCTTTAATTATCATTTATTACATTCTTACTAAATGCACCCCAAATTTTTTTCCTACACCCTTAAGTCCAAAACTTCAACTTGAAGTTCAGAGAAATCCACTCATGTACATGAGTTTATATCTTAACTAGAGGTGGTTGATAACATATCTGAGGCATGGACAAATCTTCAAAGCATTTGCATGAGCCAAAATCACTAAACACACCAGATACACTTTTATACATGTCTCACTAAAAATGGTGCTGAGGGAGCTACAGGGATCCAAATGACATGAAATCAGTGGCATTTTAAAGGCAACTTCAAGATCTACAATTGTTATGTTGGTCACTTCCTCCAGAAATGATCCTAACCTAAGTAAAATAAATATGCAAGTTCTGTTACCAATTATTTATCTTAATCAAAATACACTTATATACATGTCTCACCAAAAATGGTGCTGAGGGAGCTACAGGGATCCAAATGATAAAAAATCAGTGGCATTTTAAAGGTAACTTCAAGATCTACAATGGTTATGTTGGTCACTTGTTCCATAAATGCTCCTAACCTAAGTAAAATCAACATGCATGTTCTGTTACCAATTATTTATCTTAATCAAAATACACTTATATACATGTCTCACCAAAAATGGTGCTGAGGGAGCTACATGGATCCAAATGACATGAAATCAGTGGCATTTTAAAGGTAACTTCAAGATCTACAATTGTTATGTTGGTCACTACCTCCATAAATGAGCCTAACCTAGGTAGAATCAACATGCAAGTTCTGTACCAATTATTTATCTTAATCAAAATACACTTATATACATGTCTCACCAAAAATGGTGCTGAGGGAGCTACAGGGATCCATGACATGAAATCAGTGGCCTTTTAAAGGTAACTTCAAGATCTACAATTGTTATGTTGGTCACTACCTCCAGAAATGAGCCTAACTTAGGTAGAATCAACATGCAAGTTCTGTACAAATTATTTATCTTAACAAAAATACAAATGTGACAATTTAAATTAAATAGAAGACATAATAAATCTTGCTCTAATGACCTCCAAACTCTAGGATTTGGATGGTTAGGTCACCATACACGCATGGTCAAAGTTTTAGTGACATGCAAGGTGATTCTCATCTTCAATCATATCTAAAACCTCAACTAGCCCCAAATGGCTATTAGCAACCCAATTTCCTCCTAAGTCACAAACTTCATTTTGAAGTTTAGAGAAATATCCTCATGCATTTGTGATGAAAATTTAACCAGTGTCCATACATGACCTAAAGAAGCCCTCACCAAAATTTGGGATCATTAGGAGATATATAACTCCAAATATTCCATTTATTTGATTTCCATGTTCTGAATAAAACTTTAGAAAAATAATTTCCTAAAAATCTGATTTTTGAACCTAAGCTAGGTATATGGCACATGCATGCATGGCCAAAATCTCAAGTCCATCAGACTTATATTTTAGAGTGTGCACACTAATTAATTTCTGGTTTATGTTTTGACCAGCCTCACTAAAATGAGTGTTGTGGCTCCTACAGTGATCCAAATGACCTGATTTAAATTTCAGAGGAATGTAGACATCAAGACCTACAAAAGCTATCTCAGGCAATTTTTCCTAAAAAGGCTTCTAAGGGCCTTAAAATCGGGCATGAAAAATTATATAAAAATGTGACAAATCATTTAATTAAAGAAATGTGGTCTGCATATAGCAGATCGGCCCAGATCCAACAACTCTCCATCATCTCCTACCTCCAGCCGACGGTCTGGATTTCCCGACCTGGGCCAACTTCCATCTCCATTTCCCGTCCACCCAGCCACCTCCCTGGCCGGCCACCGCCACCACCACCTCCGTTGAGGTGGTGGCTATCGACCGGCGGTGGTTTGGCCGCCTGAGGTGGTGTTTTCCGGCGAACCCACACCATGGATAATCCGAATTTTCTCCATTTTTCTCTCCAGGGATCGGGCTCAATTGAGCCTGATGTCTCTCCTAGTGGATCTAAGAGGCTAGCACAGAGGGAGAGGGGGGAGAAACCAGTCCTTAATGGAGCTTGCCAGCGGCGGTGACGGCGGTTGGCCATGGATCTCCTCTCCTCCGGCGAGCTTGCTCAAAACTTCATTCCTCCACCATTTGAAGTGATCCAAGGCTCGATTTCATGTGCTCTCCACCTTCTGAAGCTAATGGTGGAGTCAATTTGGGCTAAGGAGGACTGTATATGGCTGTGCCATTTTGGAGATTTCAGCCAAGCTTTGGTTGCTTCACCAAGCTGTCATTGGGAACTCACATTGCTAGAATTCGGCTGGTAATTACTCCTTAGGGTCATAGGAAGGCTTGGGAAGAGAAGAGCCATGCCAAGTGGAGCTCCATTCCATTCTCCCAAATTTGCCTAAATTCAAAATTTGGGGGAAAAATGAAATTACCATGCATGCCACTCAAATCTCAGAAATAATTCATGGGCCATGGTATTGGGCCTATGGAGTGATGGTGAAGTCAATTTGGATGGACTTAGCCCAAGTGAATTGGGTCCAATTGGCTCAAATTACATTTTAGGTCAATTTTGACTTGAGTTGACTTTGGGTTGACTTGGTCAACTAGGGTTGACTGGTCTAGACTGTTGAGCTTGGGTCCCTTGACACCACCCAATTCTGGTTGGGTCATGGTGGAGACCTAAGTGAGCTAATTTGACCAAAATGTGTGATTTTGACCAAAATTGGGGAAATGTTGACTTTGGTCAATTTGGCCAAATTGTTGACTCCATGATGGGGATTTTGAGTCAATTAGGTCCTTCATGATGTCCTAAGACTAGGGGTGATGTCAATTTCATGTTTTGGGGTTCATTTGAACCTATTGGGGAGGAATTGACTTATGTTGACCCAAGTTTGACTTTGGTCAAATTGGGTCAACTGGTGACCCCATGATGGGGCTTTTGGGTCCATAGCATTCCTTGGAGTGTTTATCATCTATTGGTGGAATCAATTTGTAGGTGTGAGTTCATGTTGAGCTAGTTTGACTTAAGTTGACTTGAGTCCTAAAGGAGATCACATGTGAGTTCACCTAACCCTATGTGTTCTAAGGTTGCAACCTAGCACAAACTCACAACACCCACCACTTGTCTCATCCTGATTGAGGTTAAGGGGTCTAGAAGTTATGAGGATGTTACAAATCCCAATAAACAAAAGAATAATTTGTCCCCGAAATTCGAGTTCGGGTCTACGGGGTTCTACTTGTGGAGGTAGTATGAGGGTTGTTCAGTCATTAAACCTGACATCATTTCCAGGGGTTTATATTGACATCAAAATTCTATATACAGATCTCTAGAACATTCCCGTATTAATATCCCAAGGTGTCTACTTCTCAAATTACATACCATGGTATGGATATTCTATATCATCACCTCAACTCTTCATTGTGAACGAAGCATGAAGTTTACTCGGAGATTGAATCTAATAAAATTCCCAGAGCTTGCCACTGATATAAAAGATCATACATCAGAAGTTCATGATATTTCAGTGTCAATCATTCAGGAAAATAATTTCTCTAGTTGTAATTTCATATTGGACTTGTGAAGAAGGCCTGTCATGTATTCAAGGATTAATTCTAACAAAATTCCGAAGCTTCCTATTGATATGAGCAGTCCATGTGCAAATTTCTATGACAATCCAGTAACTATATATCATGGTATAAATTTCTACGTTTAAGTCGGCACATACCTCAATAATCTAGCCATAAGTATGAACTTATTTATGGTGAAACTTTAACTTATGTGCACATGTAGTAATCTTTCCTGAATCCTTTAATACAGTTCAGCATCGACCAATACGTATGAGTCAATAAATCACCAAGTTCATTTATACTCGTGAAATTATCACTACTATCTATAAACCATGATCCAACCTCTAAAGTTATGATTTGGTGAGAGGTCGTATTTCCCAATATCACATATTACTCTCCAAACCATACAACATTCTTGGGGATTATAATGACATTTGTCCTTCAATTCCCAGGCTCGTCAAGCCATGAATCTAAAAATCATAAGTACTCTCTTATTTACTTCACCCATAAGTATAATTTCAACGATCTAATATGATGGCATTGCTTATTTATGTCATTCAAAAGTTCATACTTGATAATTATGATTTGTGACTTGGTTATACCTAAATATCATTGGTAGCAATGATAATCAATTCCCGTGTTTATCACTCCCAATCCCCAACCTCTTGATATGTGGCAATCATGGTTACCCTTTTATTTAGGATCAAACTAGGTAGGGTTAAGTCATATCATCTTAACAGTTAAGCGCAATAATTCATCTTTTCAAGATCTTCGGTTATGCATCAACTATCTCCCAAGGCATATGGATATTAGTCACGATATAATTATTCGAAAATGAAAAGAGGGGCTTGATTTTTCAATAATTGTATGTACCTTATCTTCGAACGCCCTGAAATTCAAGAAATTCCAATTATAGTTCTATCACGCAGGAATCTAATTCCAGTCCTCATAGCTCATAAGGTGATTTGTTTGTCCCCATAAACTAGCTTGGCCAACCTATGTTTCAGTCGATTCGACTGAATTCAAATATTTGATCATCCAACGATATTTGCAATGTTTGCCCCGAATATAACTGAATCATCGTCTCCGAGTTGGGGAGGAAGATCTAAGGTACCACACTTTGCATGAGGTCGCTTACATTTGTTCACCTCTTAAGCTCATGAGGGCCTATTGTTTGTTCCATTCTTATCCAGTCCATATCCGACTTAAACCTGCGCTGAATCCATAATTCATGTCGGTTCTCTCTTGCGCTTTTCAAGAGTTTTATTCGTCAAATCTTCAGTCGACTTTAAAGTCATTAATCGTGTGTTACGACAATTGAGTTGAGATGGTAGAGGGTCTATGAATATGCTGTCGAGGCAATAATTATCACACCACCTTAACTGAGTGTAAAACTCTTTCCACAATCAGTGCTACCTCAAGCTTAGGTCTTTTAAAGTGATTTCACAATTTTCTTTTGAATTTGCAAGTGATTCACACCATGACTTGTATTAGGGAAGGCACAATCGGTCCTTAGGTTGCGTATTAAGTAGCTATCTACGGCATTACGTTCGGACTTTGGAGATTCTCTCAAAGTCTTATACTGTTTTCCTTGTTCTCAAGAGTCGCATGCAATGAATTTTCTAGGCGACCTGATCAATAACTTCAAAGACTTCATTTACTATTTCCTTTGTTTACTTATCTGCATAACCTTACAGCATTAAAGGGGGGGGGGGGGGGGGGGGTGAATAATCATTCTTGAAAGGCTCTATGCTCTTGTTCCGATTGTGTATTCATATCAGCCCCCTCATAGTAATAATAATTCTCCTTTCTTAAGACGAAGGAATTCTTCAAGGGTCTTGACTTCCAGGAAGGGTTCGTCATCAGAACGATTATGCATACTTCAAAATATCTTCTTAAGTCAAGTAAAGTTGAATACTTCAAGATTGCTTATGTTCTTATGGGCATTTCCAAAATAAGGTCTAGGGAACTCGAGTTGGTATCTAACTGGCCCCAATAAACAAAAGGGATTAGCCCCTGTACACTTCGGGCTAAGATCCTGATATCATTATGACCTATTATCCTAGGTATTCACTCACTCCTTAGGGCATACAACTCTAGACTTGGAGTTCCATCCGAGGTCCATTGATATTCCACATATTTTTAGGCCATTAAGGTTACTAATTATCATAACCTTCTCATGATTATTCTATGGGTCATACACAAAAGGGTCTTTTCTGAACTCGAATCCTTATCTAAACCCGGTGTTTGTCACGATGATCATTTCGGTGTAGCCTAGTTGTTGGTTTGGAGATTAAGTTTACGATTCTCCTACTGTCCACTAATGGTGTTTGTGCATTGAATATCTTGAGGCGGTCCTTCTCATTGGGTAGGGAGTAATGATATCACTTGATATTAGAATTAAGGACGTCAGAGTTTTAAACTTTAGGTAACTATTTTCTCAATAAACTCTTCTTTTAGTCACTTTGTGGGTCATAACGCCTTAATCCTTCTATGCCTGAGGTTGGTTTGGATTAGTGTACGATATAAAATCGTCTTGGTGCGTCAAACTAGGAAGATATCCTAGTTGGGTTGGCCTAACTCATTGATTAATGGACTGTTTTGCGTGATTTTTACACATAGGTACACCACTGCTTCCGCTGCTAGTTTGTCCTCAAACTAACTCGAGCGGGGGTGTCCCAGGGTTTGTGGACTTATTTCTCGTTGGATCATTGTTCAAGTGATACCAGTTGTAAGATCCCTCTCCCGCACCTAGAGAGCTTCCGGATCTTATGCCCTGAACCGCCGCCTTACAGTGACACTAACACCCGAGTTAGCTGCCTCCGCAAGACGTCGATCCTGCCGGCAGAACGATCAACAGGCCAATAAGAGCTAAGGAGGAAAATAAACAAAACCAAGTCCACAATCACACATTTATACAACAAAATATAAAAAGTCCATCAATGAGTACAATAAGTAAAGGAGAGAAAGGGCTTAAGCCCGGTACATATCCAAGCAAAGTACAAAAACTCTCTCACTCTACATCTATGTGGAAGCTAAACAAACTCTCAACTCTCGAACACTTGTCTTGTAGTAGAGGTAATGCGCGGCATAAGCTCCTCAGGTCCTGTCTCCTCTTCTAGCTGGGGCTCCATCACCTCGGGTACCTACGGTCACAACCGACCGTTAGTCATAAAGACTAAGCCAATTTTGTCCCCGCCTCCCCCCGCGACTCCTAGGCACCGCGCGGCAGGACGAAGCAGAGGAAAAAAAGGGGTAATAGAAACAAGGCAGGTGACAAATGTCTAGACTAGCAGGGTATATAAATACTAAGCAAATAAATGTAAGAATTCTATACTAACCAGAGTAAGGATGACAACAAATAGTAAAAGTTAATGCAATATAAAGAAGCAGGTACAAGAAATAAGAGCAACTACGAAAGTAACCTTAACTTATATGCACACACAAAAGCACATAAGCTAAGGGATCTGGCAAGAAGTAAACTCATCGCATAAAAGAGCCCATACTGATTTATACGATGAGGTCTCTGTTTGTGCGGAATGCTATGCTATGATGTGCAATGCAATGATGCAATGATTGTATTATTATTTCATACACATGCAACTCACCCACACGACTCTGTACGTACAGACCTTTAGTTCTCACTTTTCGGAGGTAGCTAACCTCTCGGACACCTCCCGTCGTGGTCAAACGGTGGCAGAGGAGTGGGCGTCTCCTCACCTAGGTGGGTAAGTCACACTACCAGACCTAGGCCCTAAAGTACACGGTGATACCGGTACCTGGTACTCACGAGCTCCTGCGTACTAAACTGAGTTGGTCAGGCATGGTTTAGGGAATTCGTCCCGTCGGACGCGCAGTAAGACAACCTGGCCCCCATAAAACCACTAGCACTGCCGAGTCAACGAACTGCTGTCGGTGTGATGACTAAGACAGAACCGAAGACCCACCACATCTTATACACAAGCAACATGTATTAGCTATTTACTACCGAGCCTCCAACTCGCAATTCTATATCAACATTTATAAAGTAGAGCCTACCGCTCACCAGACTATACCAGTCTTATATTTAAAACTACGAGCCTACCGCTCGCTAAACTATATTAGTCTTATATTTAAACTATGAGCCTACCGCTCACTAGACTACACCTGTCTTATATTTAAGCTACGAGCCTACCGCTCGCTAGACTATACTAGTCTTATATTTAAACTACGAGCCTACCGCTCGCTAGACTACACAGTCTTATATTTAAGCTACGGGCCTATCGCTCGCTAGACTACACTAATCTTATATTTAAACTACGAGCCTACCGCTCGCTTGACTACACTAGTCTTATATTTAAGCTACGAGCCTACCGCACGCTAGACTATACGAGTCTAATATTTAAACTACGAGCCTACCGCTCGCTAGACTACACCAGTCTTATATTTAAACTACGAGCCTACCGCTCGCTAGACTACACTAGTCTTATATTTAAACTACGAGCCTACCGCTCGCAGGACTATCCCAGTCCTTCCTTATTTATCCCGAGCTTACCGCTCGCAGGACTATCTCAGTCCTTCCTTATATCTCGAGCTTACCGCTCGCAGGACTATCCCAGCCCTTCCTTATATCTCGAGCCTACCGCTCGCAGGACTATCCCAGTCCTTCCTTATTTATCCCGAGCTTACCGCTCATAGGACTATCCCAGTCCTTCCTTATTTATCCCGAGCTTACCGCTTGCAGGACTATCCCAGTCCTTCAATATATCTCGAGCCTACCGCTCACATGATTATCCCAATCCTTCCTTATATCTCGAGCCTACCGCTCGCAGGACTATCCCAGTCCTTCCTTATATCTCGAGCCTACCGCTCGCAGGACTATCCCAGTCCTTCTTTATATCTCAAGCCAACTGCTCGTAGGACTATCCCAGTCCTTCCTTATTTATCCCGAGCTTACCGCTCGCAGGACTATCCCAGTCCTTCCTTATTTATCCCGATCCGGTTTGGGATGGAAGATAACTTGTCAAGTTCTCCTACTTAACTAGTCTTGTTTATAATTTAGTTGATCTTAGAAGCTTAGGGCTAGCCTTGGACTTCCGAAGGGTTACCCGGTGAGGGGCTCGCAGCGATACTAGGAAGTGTGGCGGGCTGACACCCCGAACTTCCTCTTCCCAAGGCACTTAATCTTGTTGGTATCTACCCCATTCTACTTGATCCCCATTTTCCTCTCCAATTACATTAAATCTATAAGGTGAGTTAACTTGGCTCTTAGTAGTGGGGGAGTTCTTTTGAACTCCAACACCACCAATTGTGATCGGGTGCTGACTCTCCTGTCGACACATTCTAAGCTCGAGTTCCCTTCTTCACCGAGGAACTGCACACATTCAATTAGCATTCTCAACCTTACTTGGACCCACACTCCTATTCTTCGTCATCCTTAATCCAGGGTTTGCCTTAGATATTTCTCGACTTCTCCCTTGAGTATTTACCTTAAGATGGCTCACCCGACTAAGGGTAGTTTTACTTCCATATAATCATTTAACACTGATGAGTTGTCTGTGGGGCCCTTGATGAGGTCTAACCTCCTTTTTATATCATTATAAATTCCTGCACTTATAGCTTTGCTAAACGCACCCCAACCCTTATTTCCCATGATGCCCTTAGAGGTGTTCTTCCAAATAATCTGAGCCATCATAATAATCAAAGAGTTAATAGTTCTATGTGTGAAAGTCAGTGGTGGTCTAAATCATATAAATCAGTTTTACTATTCGCAGACCAAATGAGATTGAGCTAGATTTGACTCCTGTGGTGCAATCTTGATTATATCATATCCAAATGAGTTCCAATTATTACCATAGGTTCACATTGAGTAGTGTTTTAACAACCTCAAAATCTAATTTCATAAATCCTCTAGGGGATTTTAAATTATAGTTTCTGTTTAAAACAGAAGATGTGCAAATAGTGATTTATGCATCGATTGTCAACTAATGATCTCCATAAATTCTGATAAATTCACTGTAACATAATATTGGTCAAAAAAAAAACACCAGATCCTAAGTCTCATATTAGTCCAAGGAGCATTTACCTTTATTTATCATTTATTACATTTGGTGTGCCAATAAGGGTTTACACTACAAGTGTTATGTTAAGGCTTCAATAAATTCTGGGAAAATTAAATAGCACAATATTGGTCTAAAAACACCAGATCTTAAGTCTCATATTAATCCAAGGAGTATTTACCTTTATTTATCATTTATTACATTTGGTGTGCAAATAAGGGTTTACACTACAAGTGCTATGTTAAAACTTCAATAAATTCTGGGAAAATTACTATAGCACAATATTGGTCTAAAAACACCAAATCTTAAGTCTCATATTAATCCAAGGAGTATTTACCTTTATTTATCATTTATTATATTTGGTGTGCCAATAAGGGTTTACACTACAAGTGCTATGTTAAGACTTCAATAAATTCTGGGAAAATTACTATAACACAATATTAGTCTAAAAACACCAGATCTTAAGTCTCATATTAATCCAAGGAGTATTTACCTTTAATTATCATTTATTACATTCTTACTAAATGCACCTCAATTTTTTTTCCTACACCCTTAAGTCCAAAACTTCAACTTGAAGTTTAGAGAAATCCACTCACGTACATGAGTTGAATTCTTAACTAGAGGTGGTTGATAACATATCTGAGGCATGGACAAATCTTCAAAGCATTTGCATGAGCCAAAATCACTAAACACACCAGATACACTTTTATACATGTCTCACTAAAAATGGTGCTGAGGGAGCTACAGGGATCCAAATGACATGAAATCAGTGGCATTTTAAAGGTAACTTCAATATCTACAATTTTTATGTTGGTCACTTCCTCTAGAAATGATCCTAAACTAAGTAAAATCAACATGCAAGTTCTGTTACCAATTATTTATCTTAATCAAAATACACTTATATACATGTCTCACCATAAATGGTGCTGAGGGAGCTACAGGGATCCAAATGACATGAAATTAGTGGAATTTTAAAGGTAACTTCAAGATCTACAATTGTTATGTTGGTCACTTTCTCCAGAAATGCTCCTAACCTAAGTAAAATCAACATGCAAGTTCTGTTACCAATTATTTATCTTAATCAAAATACACTTATATACATGTCTCACCAAAAATGGTGTTGCGGGAGCTACAGGGATCCAAATGACATGAAAGCAGTGGCATTTTAAAGGTAATTTCAAGATCTACAATTGTTATGTTGGTCACTACCTCCAGAAATGAGCCTAACCTAGGTAGATTCAACATGCAAGTTCTGTACCAATTATTTATTTTAATCAAAATACACTTATATACATGTCTCACCAAAATGGTACTGAGGGAGCTACAGGGATCCAAATGACATGAAATTAGTGGCATTTTAAAGGTAACTTCAAGATCTACAATTGTTATGTTGGTCACTACCTCCAGAAATGAGCCTAACCTAGGTAGAATCAACATGCAAGTTCTGTACAAATTGTTTATCTTAACAAAAATACAAATGTGACAATTTAAATTAAATAGAAGACATAATAAATCTAGCTCTAATGACCTCCAAAATCTTGGATTTGGATGGTTAGGTCACCATACAAGCATGGTCAAAGTTTTAGTGACATGCAAGGTGATTCTCATCTTCAATCATATCTAAAACCTCAACTAGCCCCAAATGGCTATTAGCAACCCAATTTCCTCCTAAGTCACAAACTTCATTTTGAAGTTCAGAGAAATATCCTCATGCATTTGTGATGAAAATTTAACCAGTGTCCATACATGACCTAAAGAAGCCCTCACCAAAATTTGGGATCATTAGGAGATATATAACTCCAAATATTCTATTTATTTGATTTTCCATGTTCAGAATAAAACTTTAGAAAAATAATTTCCTAAAAATCTGATTTTTGAACCTAAGCTAGGTATATGGCACATGCATGCATGGCCAAAATCTCAAGTCCATCAGACTTATATTTTAGAGTGTGCACACTAATTAATTTCTGGTTTATGTTTTGACCAGCCTCACTAAAATGAGTGATGTGGGTCCTACAGTGATCCAAATGACCTGATTTAAATTTCAAAGGAAAGTAGACATCAAGGCCTACAAAAGTTATATCAGGCAATTTTTCCTAAAAAGGCCTCTAAGGGCCTTAAAATCGGGCATGAAAAATCACATAAAAGTGTGACAAATCATTTAATTAAAGAAATGTGGTCTGCATATAGCAGATCATCCCAGATCCAACGACTCTCCATCATCTCCTACCTCCAGCCGACGGTCTGGATTTGCCCGACCTGGGCCAACTTCCATCTCCATTTCCCGGCCACCCAGCCACATCCCTGGACGGCCACCGCCACCACCACCTCCGTTGAGGTGGTGGCTATCGACCGGCGGTGGTTTGGCCGCCGGAGGTGGTGTTTTTCGGCGAACCCACACCATGGATAATCCGAATTTTCTCCATTTTCTCTCCAGGGATCGGGCTCAATTGAGCTCGATGTCTCTCCCAATGGATCTAAGAGGCTAGCACAGAGGGAGAGGGGGAGAAACCGGACCTTAATGGAGCTTCCCGGCGGCGGCGGTTGGCCATGGATCTCCTCTCCTCCGGCGAGCTTGCTCAAAACTTCATTCCTCCACAATTTGAAGTGATCCAAAGCTCGATTTCATGTGCTCTCCACCTTCTGAAGCTAATGGTGGAGTCAATTTGGGCTGAGGAGGACTGTATATGGCTGTGCCATTTTGGAGATTTCGGCCAAGCTTTGGTTGCTTCACCAAGATGCCATTTGGCACTCACATTGCTGGAATTCGGCTGGTAATTACTCCTTAGGGTCAGAGGAAGGCTTGGGAAGAGAAGAGCCATGCCAAGTGGAGCTCCATTCCATTCTCCCAAATTTGCCTAAATTCAAAATTTGGGGGGAAAAATGAAATTACCATGCATGCCACTCAAATCTCAGAAATAATTCATGGGCCATGGTATTGGGCCTATGGAGTGGTGGTGAAGTCAATTTGAACGGACTTAGCCCAAGTGAATTGGGTCCAATTGGCTCAAATGGCCATTTTAGGTCAATTTTGACTTGAGTTGACTTTGGGTTGACTT
Source organism: Dactylorhiza incarnata (assembly GCA_033032865.1). Lineage (NCBI taxonomy): Eukaryota > Viridiplantae > Streptophyta > Magnoliopsida > Asparagales > Orchidaceae > Dactylorhiza > Dactylorhiza incarnata. Next base: position 3,602,499 of record JAWHQI010000133.1, on the reverse strand, counting down.
GGTCAACTAGGGTTGACTAGTCTAGAATGTTGAGCTTGGGTCCCTTGACACCACCCAATGCTGTTTGGGTCATAGTGGAGACCTAAGTGAGCTAATTTGACAAAAAGGTGTGATTTTGACCAAAATTGGGGAAATGTTGACTTTGGTCAATTTGGCCAAATTGTTGACTCCATGATGGGGCTTTTGAGTCAATTGGGTCCTTCATGATGTCCTAAGACTAGGGGTGAAGTCAATTTCATGTTTTGGGGTTCATTTGAACCTATTGGGGAGGAATTGACTTATGTTGACCCAAGTTTGACTTTGGTCAAATTGGGTCAACTAGTGACCCCATGATGGGGCTTTTGGGTCCATAGCATTCCTTGGAGTGTTTATCATCTATTGGTGGAATCAATTTGTAGGTGTGAGTTCATGTTGAGCTAGTTTGACTTAGGTTGACTTGAGTCCTATAGGAGATCACATGTGAGTTCACCTAACCCTATGTGTTCTAAGGTTGCAACCTAGCACAAACTCACAACATCCACCACTTGTATCACCCTGATTGAGGTTAAGGGGTCTAGAAGTTTTGAGGATGTTACAAATCGTAATGCACTTCACAGAAAACATCACTGATCCAGGCTTATCGTCACTGGTAGGCTTCACACAGCGTGCCTAAATCCAGACTCGCATGTCGGATCACTAAGGCATATTTTATGTCGGGGATGGAAAATACACATCACGTCCAATTGGAGGCGGGTGACCCTCCTAAGCAAAGTAAAAGCAGAAAAACTGCACCAGGGTCGCAATCCCATGCCCTGGCGGATTCCCCGCTCTCCACCGCGTAGCGGGAAAGGGACTCTACGTGCATCTCACACAAACATACGTCGGGGTCACAATCCCACACCCTGGCAGAGTCCCCGTCCTCAATCAAAATGGCGAGAGGGGACTCTCATTGCACGGAACATAATTGTATGCACACCAAAATATAGAAAAGTATGGTCCTAAGACCGGGGAAAGGAATCATTACCCTTGACGCGCGTCGCGGAGGCATCGAGACGACCGTAACGGATGTCCTCTTTCAGATCTGCCTTCCTTTCGACGATTCTAACTTTGGCTCAGCTTCGCATGCGGTTCTCGGGAACGTAACTCTACGACGAAGGCTCCTCCTTCTTCAAGCTCTCTAGATCGAGAGGGGACACAAAGCCTCGGCAAACCGTGAAGGAATCGACGGCCACTGCAGCCTTTTAAGACTCGGCAAAATGGACGTTCGCCGAGTGAGAGCTCGATCAAGCTGTGCAATGGCAGCTCTGACGGCGGCCGCTCTAGGAAGAACGAGAAAGGGATCAAGAGAGGGGGGACTTCTGTTTCCTGCCCTCGGGAGCGACTGAGAGCGACAAGGGAGGGGCTGCTCGGTCCTGCTGCACGCGAGAGGGAGAGAGCAAGGGGCGGAGCTCCACCTTGCTGCACGCGATCACGATCGTACGCGCTACAACATTTTGTGTCTATGACCACATTTTTTTGCAGCGTTTTTAAAAATGTGGCTATTGAGTTTTGGATATTGCAGCATTTTAATTAAAGCGTGGCTGTAGAAGAGAATTATTTGCGGCGCTTATATAAAAATGTGGCCAAGATAACGAAATAGGAAGAATTAATATATAGCGCTCATTTTCGCGCTATTCCTCCGATCCCCTGCCCTAATCTTTCGACTCGAGCTCTGCACGCGGAAGGAAAGCCGACATCGATCGCAGATCAATCTCCACCGTCCTCCATTCGAGCGTTCCTCCTCAATCACGCAGGTGAATCTCTCAGGTAGTATGCCTTGCATTTCAATCTAGATCTAGGGTTCCCCGCTTATTTCCTCTGTTCTCTCTCACACCCGCCAACGACATCTTGCCGGAGCCCTAATATCATCAAGTGAGAGAGAGAGAGAGAGACGGTGCCAGAAACAAACAACTGTCGGCATCGCACGCCGGAAACCATTCATGGCCGGAAGAGCATCTACCTTCTCCATACCCCTCCTCAACGACTGATCTTGTCAAGGTAGTTTATTTTCATGTCTTTGTCTGGGGAGCCAGGATTTTGGTAGGACTATTTTTGTTGTAGTAGGGCAGGCCTCTAGAGTTATTCTACCATTTTCTTAAATGATTGCTACTTGAATGGACAATTTAAGCAAGTAGCAATGTGAGTTCACTCTAAAATTGGTCTGGTATTTGTAAATCAATATACATGAAAACTGATGCAATAACGGCCAAAAGAAATCTTCATTTAGGTCGTTGATTATGTTAGATCCCCTTCCAGGCTGATAATAAAGAGGGCTGAGGAGAGGAAAGGAAAATAGAGAAGAAGAACTTTCACAAGTTTTAATATTAAACACTGTTTTTATTATTTCAAAAAACCTTATTACATTAGACACAACATTTGGTATTTATAGGCCCAAGTAAGACGGTGCCTTTCAGTTTAGACAGAAATATAAACAACTATTTTTTATTTTTACTTTATCCTTATACAAGTGGTACAGAGGATAAACTCTGATTTTACTGAGGGCTTTTTGTTGAAATGCTGCAGATGCTGATCCAAGCATATCCTGCGACTTTTGAGGCTTTTGGGTGGACAACGACGGCGGTAGATCATCATTCCCCCTCTATGTCGTGGATGTGCCGACTCCAATTTTTCCGCACAGGTCTGCAAATTGGTTTCGCTGTAGAGGTTTTGTAAGGAGATCGGCAAGCTGCAGTTCGGTAGGGCAAAAGTTTACATCGATTTTCCCTTTTTTCAAAAGATCCCGTATAAAATGAAACTGCAAGTCGATATGCTTGCTTTTCTTCCACGTAATCGGATTTTGCGCTAGGAATATTGTGGAGGTATTGTCACAGTAAAGGATCGCCGGGTGCTCTTGTTCTGCTCCCTTGATTTCACTTAGAATTCAGGTAAGCCATAAGCATTCACAGCTTGCAGAACTGATGGAGATGTATTCAGCCTCAGTTGTTGATAATGCAACGGTAGGTTGTTTTCTTACTCCCCAAGCTATGGGATTTGATCCTAGAAAGAAAATGAATCCACTGGTGCTCTTCCTGTCATCTAGGTTAGCACCCAAATCAGAATCAGAATATCCTACTAATTCTGATGTTGGGTCTTGTTTGAAGGTTAGACAATAATCTGCGGTGCCTTTTAGGTATCATAGAATATGATGTACAACAAGCAAATGACTCTTGGTAGGTGTATGCATATAACGGGCTACTTGATTGACTGCATTTGCAATGTCGGAATGGGTATTGGTCACGTACATCAATGATCCAACAATGGATCTATATTGCTGTGCTTTAACTTCTTCTTCATCTTGAATCTTCTTTCTCAAGGTTTCATGAGTTGGCATTGAAGTGAGAGTGGCATTGCACATATCAAACTGCATCCTTTTTAGAAGTTCTAAAATAAATTGATGTTGTGAGATATGCATACCTGTTTTAGTTTGCTGAACTTGCAATCCCAAAAAGTATTTCATCGGGCCTAAATCAGTCATGGCATAGGTTGATGTCATTTGTTTCCTGAAGTCTTCAATCATCATTTGGGAATTACCAGTTATTAACATATCATCGACATATAGTCCTTTGATGATTTGCTTATTTCCTTCCCACTTTGTATATAGGGAGGGTTCATTAGCACATCGATGAAACCCATGATGAAGAAAATGTTGATCTATGTTTTCATTCCAAGCCTTTGGGGCTTGTTTCAAACCATAGAGTGCCTTATGCAAGCGATATACTTTTGTTCTATCCTTTCCTTGGCAGATAAACCCAGATGTCTACTCAACATAAATTTCTTCTTTGATCTTTCCATTTAGGAATGCTTCTTTGACGTCCATGTGAAACACAGGATATTTGTGTTGTGTAGCATAGGCCAGTACAAGACGTATGGTATCCATCCGGGCTACCGGGGCAAACGTGTCATCATAATCTTCTCCTGGTTTTTATGCATATCCCTTTGCTACCAAGCGAGCTTTGTGTTTAAAAACCTTACCTGATTCATTGTATTTGGTTTTAAACAACCACTTGAGACCAATAGAGGATTTGTTGGGAGGAAGGTCCACTAGACTCCAAGTATTATTGTTTTGGATTGTTGTCCATTCTTCATTCATAGCTGATTGCCACTTTGGGTCTGAGCGGGCTTCCTCGTAATTTAAAGGTGTAGATGCAAGAAGAACGACTTCTGTAGCATGATATATGTCTTCAATACTTCTTGTTTTAATGGCAGATGATGAAGAAGGGATGGAACTTGGCAAGGTAGTGGACTGGTCTTCAGGACTGGGTTCCTCTTGATCCTTAGTAGTGATATGGATGGGGCTATAACAATGCTCAACCATCACTCTAGGTTGATTGAGCTCTTGATATTCTGATTGCCATGTCCAGGCAGCATTTTCATGAAACAAAACATTTCTTGAAATAATTAGGCGTTTAGTAGCTGAATCATACAGTCGATAGGCTTTTGAATTTTCACTATAGCCTATAAATATACATTTGTTACTTTTACGATCCAACTTGTCTCTTTGTTGTGGAACAGTAAGAGTATATGCTATGCGGCCAAATATTTTTAAGTGTTCAACTGATGGTTTTCTCTGTTTCAACAGAAAGTAAGGGGTGTTATTTACAAGAGATTTTGACAGCACACGATTGAGCAAATAAATTGATGTTTGGGTGGCCTCTGCCCAATATTGTTTTGGAAGGTTCTTCCCATGAAGTAAGGCTCTTGTCATTTCCAATATGGTGCGGTTTTTCCTTTCTACCACACCATTTTGCTGAGGTGATCGAGGTGTTGTTAGCTCTCTCCTAATTCCTGCATCTTTACAAAATTGCATAAACTGATGTGACGTGAATTCCCCACCACGATCAGTTCGAAAAGCTTTAATCTTTAAGTCCAACTCCAATTCCACAACTTTCTTAAATGTTTGGAAGGTGTCAAAGGCTTCTGCCTTAGTGGATAAGTGAAATAACCACATATATCTACTATAATCATCAACTAATAGTAGATAGTATAATTTACCTCCAATGGAAGGGATGGGTGCAGGACCCCATAAGTCACCATCTATTAATTCCAGCGGCTGATGAGCTCGACTGGACACTATTTTCTGAAACGGCAGAGAGTGAGCTTTCCCATATGTGCAATCTTCACAGAAGGAGATATCTTGTTCATTTAGTTCTGATAGACCTCTGACCAAAGCTTTATGTTTCATTTTTAGTAATGCTTGCCAATGAAGGTGTCCTAGGCGATGATGCCAAAGAATCATTTGAGTTATTTTAGGTTGTTGTTGGCAAACGAAAGACTGATGCTTTACATTTGACATGTTTAAGATGAATAGACGGTTCTTTGTAACCATTCCTGAGCCTAACAGGACACCTGAGGCATTATGAGAGATATTCCCCCCTGAATTATTGAAGGTAAGAGTATACCCTCTTTGTACTAACTGGCCCACACTCAATAAGTTTTGTGTCAAGGAGGGTACAAAGCAGATTTCATCTATTTGTTTGATTTCTCCATTATGAATTGTAATTCTATGGTTCCTTTTCCTTCAATACTAGCTGTGACTCCATTTCCAAGTTGGACTTGAGCTTTAATTGTTTCATCCAGTTGAATGAAGTTGTCTTTATTGTATGTCATATGACATGAGCAGCCACTGTCGACATACCAAGTATCTGCTTTGGTTGGATCAGGTGATGTAGAGGAATAAAACATGTCTTCTACTTTTGTTTGTTCTATTTCTGTTAATTTAGCCTCTTCCTTTCCTTTATGCCAGCAATGTTGCTCAGAATGATTTGGGATACAGCAGGACTTGCATCTAAAGAAACAATCTTTGGACTGATGATTGTTCTTTTTACATATGATGCAATATTTCTCCTCTGGACCTCGTGTGTGGTCACTGTTAGGGAATGGTTTGGCTTTCCCACTTTCAGGCTCCCATTTGGTATTTTTCCCTTGCTTGTATTGAAATGTAGAGGCTTGATGAGGTAGACCTTTCTTTAACTCTTTACTTCTTGGTTTTGTGATATGCACTTTGGCTTGCAAGGCTTGATTAAGTGACTGAGTTGAATAACCCAGTCTTTCTTCATGAAGAGTTAATAAGCCCATAAGTGAAGTTAAAGAAAGAGTTCTTAAGTCTTTGGACTCCTCAATAGTGGTGACAACTGGATAAAAACTTGGTGGCAAGCTGCGTAGTAATTTGGGCACTATCTTTCTATCCTCTATAGTGTCACCATAACTACGAATTTGATTGATGATAAATAGTGTTCTTGCTAGTAATACCTCAACCTTTTCTCCTTGTTTCATAGATAGATTTTCAAAATCTCTCCAAGCGTTTTGTAGTTTCATGTCTATTACCTTTGCATCGCATTTAAACTCCTCTTTTAAGATGTCCCAAGCTGCTTTGTCAGTTTGAGCTCCCAGAATACGAGGGAAGATGTTCTCAGACACACCTTGATATATAAGGCAGTTTGCACGAGCATCTTTTTGTATATCATCATCTTTTATTTGAGGATCAATGGTTTTACCTGAGTCAGAAGGATTTTCAGATATCAATTTAGGCCCATGTTGTATGATATCCCATAATCCTTGAGAGGTAAAAACTACCTTCATTTGGATGCTCCAGTAGGCATATTTCTCCCCAGTGGATACTGGAATGGAGGTTTGAGAAACCAAGAACATACTTCCAGAGGTAAAAATGATGCCCCTCTGATGATGTCCCTAGAACAGAGGTGTAACTGCAGCTCTGATTCCCCTGATAATAAAGAGGGCTGAGGAGAGGAAAGGAAAATAGAGAACAAGAACTTTTACAAGTTTTAATATTAAACACTGTTTTTATTATTTCAAATAACCTTACTACATCAGACACAACATTTGGTATTTATAGGCCCAAGTAAGACGGTGACTTTCAGCTTAGACAGAAATATAAACAACCATTTTTTTTATTTTTACTTTATCCTTATACAAGTGGTACAGAGGATAAACTCTGATTTTACTGAGGGCTTTTTTTTGAAATGTTGCAGATGCTGATCCAAGCATATCCTGCGACTTTTGAGGCTTTTGGCTGGACAACGACAGCGGCAGATCATCACAGGCTTCATCCAGTTGGCTTGGACATTTTTTGAGCCTAAGGTATACAGATAAGTATTAATTCAAATGAATTTATCATAAACTACATGCAAGTTAGCTAGCTGATCTGATATAAGCACCTGGAAGTTAAGCAATACCATTTTTATTTACTTCTGTGAGCGTAATGTGGTGCTTGTTGCAATATGAGATACTTTTAAGAAGAAGTAAGTATATTGATTTCTCTCTTTCGGTAGGTTTTTATAAGTATTCTAAGCATAAATGACTGTATCAATTCGGTATTACCATTTTTCCTATTTGTAGGATCTGATATTTTTGCACACTTGATTGATCTGATATCTTTGTTTAATTCTAATAGATTCTTGTATATGTCTCTTCTTCCATGCAATCAAGAAGGCTATGCTCATCTGAAACTACATTTGATTATAAATCACAGTCAAGTAACCAATTAAATTAGTACCATGTGGTACATTTTCTGTTAAAATGTCGACGGAGAACGAAGTTACACAAACAAAAGATGGGACGACGGACATTCATGGCAGTCCTGCTAACAGAAAGAAAACTGCAACTGGAAAACTTGCCCATATATTCTTGTTAAAAGATTTAGGGTCCTCTTTCATCCCAGTTCCCCCACCACCCTGACATCTTTATTTATCAGAGTCTATACATGTATATATATGTAGTAAGAGAGAGAGAGAGAGAGAATAAAAGAAATGTTGATAATGCGGCGTGGTCGGTTCTTTATTATGGTGTTTGCAGCGTTTGTTATTGAGTTTGTGAACCTGGACCGGTGTGGGCTTTTGCTCTTCTATTTGTTGTATATAAAAATTACAACATATGTATATGGCTGCCAAACATATATTTTATGATAGTCGCATTTTTATTCAAACTCATATCGGAGCAAAAATGACATGCCGAATGGACACTATAACATTTTAATTAGTTCTATGCCAATATTTTTTTGCAGCATCCTTCTTTTATTTTTATTGAACTTGTCATCCTTAGATTTATAGCACCCAACAATCATGTTGCGATTTAATATTTTTTCTATAAAATATGTTTCTATTCTATAATAAATTTTTGTCCCTTTATATAGGTACGTACCATCTGAATATTATATATATAGCAACAATGGATAAAAAATGGATGTTGGAGCCCCGTCACTCAAATACTTATTTAGAAGGCATGAAATATTTGCTAGATTTATATTACACTGTCACAACAATTGGGGAGAAGTGTCCATGTTCATGTAGAAAATGTTTGAATATGAAGATGTTGGGTCGAAATGTGGTAGAGGAACATCTTGTTTGGAATGATATAATAGAAAATTACATAGATTGGATTTATCATGATGGACGATTGTCTAACAATAGGATCTTGCACAAAGATAAATGCTCTTTTAATCCAAATCCATTTTACCCTAATTACAACTCCAATGATCCAATGGAAGAACTTTTGCATGCTGCTATTCCAAATTTACAACATGATGAAAACTTGAATGAACACGATTTACTTCATAATGATATCGGTGAAACGAGATATTTGAGCATCGTGAAGTTCCCGTATATATAGATGCAAATAATATATATACGTCACTCTTAGAGGAAAATAAACCATTGTGGGAAGGATGTCAACATTACACCAAATTATCTTTTTTGTTGAATCTTCTTCATATTAAGACACTTGGAAATTGGAGTAATGTGCATTTTAATATGTTATTGAAAATCCTTCAAGGTGCAGTGCCTGGTGGATATAAATTAATTCATGCTAGCTATCATGAGGCCAAGAAAATTACTTCCAAATTAGGTCATCATTACCCCCTGACACGCCAATTAGTGAAATTCACGAAGCTGCTTTTAGGTAAAAAATTGAATTGTCATAAATTATTTTTCTTCTTTTGTGAAATCTATATATAATATTATAACATTTTATTTTATTAATCAACATTTGGACCGGACCAGAATACTATGGTCGTTGTCAGGGTATGAGAATTGGGGTAACTGTTATTCAGATGTTCCCAGATCTATCACGTCACTCAAAAACAGCTTGCCATAACCATACATATAATGATTCATCTATTTGTAAATGTGTATTAACTAGCTTTCTCTTAATATTTCTGTTGAAGCCAGGAAAATCCCGACTCCAAAATTCGGATCAATGCAGCCGGAGGTTACTGATCCCACGGTCGAACGTCACAACTCTAATGGCTAGAATAGGAGAGAGAGAAATGTCTATAAGCATACCCCAAGTGCTCCAGCAGGGAGGTCCCGCCACATACCCGGAAGTCTAGAAGAGCTTCCCCTCCAAAACCAAAGGCTGAGCTAGGTACGAGGAAGGCAGGTGTTGAAGCCAGGAAAATCCCGACTCCAAAATTCGGATCAATGCAGTCGGAGGCTACTCGCCCAGCAGTCCGGCTAGAAGGCTAGACTGGCAACGTCGAAAAGGGCTCGAACAAAGAACAACAGGACCTCAGGCGTTGCGACAGGGAGGTCGCACCACGTTCCCAGAAGCTCAGAAGAGACTTCCCCTCCAAAACCACAAATGGATGAGCAGGGTACGAGGAAGGCACCGACTTGGCTAGTACCGGGAGTAACGGCCAAGGATGACGGGTCCGAGAATTTAAGAGTGGGAGTTCCAAAAGCTCAAGTTCAGGTGCCAATCCAAGTACCCATGAGGTCCTATTTATTGGAAAACCAAAGAGAGGTGGGGGGGGGGGGGGGGGGGGGGGGGGTCTTATTTATACCCACCCAACTCGGCAACTAGACGACATTGAGGCGACCTCGCTTGGAAAGGGGCGAGCATCACCTATGCTCGCCCACCTTTTGGCGAGTACCAGGGCTACTTGCGCGAGTCCACCCATACTCGCCCAGGCCTTCTTCTGCTCCTGCTGCCTTAGATGTCTTGTGTGTTGGACTGCTGGCCTCTGTACTGATCATTTGACCTTGACTTCTGCCTACGTGGCTTTGAGTGGGCCCACCCTTGGAGAATGAGTGTTGTACAACAGGGACCTGGCGAGTATCTCGCCTGTGGGGGTCAACCTCATCCAAAATAGTGTCATTCCTTGTACCCCTGGGGATCTATTTATAGACAAATCCTGGGGGGGGGGGGGGGGGTAGTTACCAGACCATACTCGCGAGTTGCAATGGGCACTCGCCTCTTACTCGCCCATGCTCTCCCATGCTCGCTCATGCTCGCCCATGCTCGCCTCTGCTCTCCCATGCTCGCCCATGCTCGCCCATGCTCGCCCATGATCGCCCATGCTCGCCCAGCGAGGTCTGCGAATAGGCATCTCTTTAGGCATTTCTGATCTCGACGAATTACGGGTTATACACAATCCCCGCTTTTTTCAAGTTTGATACGGGCTCGGAAAAACAATGTTGAACCCGTAGTTTGGAGAGATGGGCGCTAGATGGTGTATGTGCGAGGTCCTTCCCAGGAGGGGATCTCAACTATAGGGGGAAAAGAGTCGACACCTCGCAGGAGTCGAGCTCAACTGGAGGAGGAGAAGAAGTCGACAGCTCGCAGGAGGGGAGCTCAACTGGAGGTGGAGAATATGTCGACACCTCGCAGGAGCCGAGCTCAACTGGAGGTGGAGAAGAAAGGTCAACACCTCGCAGGAGGGGATCTCAACTGGAGGTGGAGAAGAGGTCGACACCTCACAAGAGACGAGCTCAACTGGAGGCAAATAGAAGGTCGACACCTCACAGGAGCCGAGCCCAACTGGAGGAGGAGAAAAGTTCGACACCTCACAGGAGTTGAGCTCAACTGGAGACGGATAGAAGGTTAACACCTAACAGGAGCCGAGCTCAACTGGAGGCGGATAGAAGGTCCACACCTTACAGGAGCCGAGTTCAACTGGAGGCGGATAGAAGGCCGACACCTCACAGGAGCTGAGCTCAACTAGAGGAGGAGAAAATGTCGACACCTCGCAGGAGCCGAACTCAACTTGAGGAGGAGAAAAAGTCGACACCTCACAGGAGCCGAGCTCAACTGGAGGGGGATAGAAGGTCGACACCTCACAGGAGCCGAGCTCAACTGGAGGCGGATAGAAGGTCGACACCTCACAGGAGCCGAGCTCAACTGGAGGTAGATAAAAGGTCGACACCTCACATGAGCCGAGCTCAAATGGAGGCGGATAGAAGGTCGACACCTCACAGGAGAAGAGCTCAACTAGAGGAGGAGAAAAGGTCGACACCTCATAGGAGCGAAGCTCAACTGGAAGCGGATAGAAGGTCGACACCTCACAGGAGCCGAGCTCAACTGGAGGCGGATAAAAGGTTGACACCTCACAGGAGCCGAGCTCAACAAGAGGCGGATAGAAGGTCGACACCTCGCAGGAGCCGAGCTCAACAGGAGGAGGAGAAAAGGTCGACACTTCATAGGAGCCGAGCTCAACTGGAGGCGGATAGAAGGTCGACACCTCACAGGAGTTGAGCTCAACTGGAGGCGGATAGAAGGTCGACACCTTACAGGAGCCGAGCTCAACTGACAGTGGAGAAAAGGTCTACACCTCACAGGAGCCGAGCTCAACAAGAGGAGGAGAAAAGGTCGACACCTCACAGGAGCCGAGCTCAACTGGAGGAGGAGAAAAGGTCGACACCTCACGGGAGACGAGCTCAACTGCAGGCGGATAGAAGGTCGACACCTCACAGGAGCCGAGCTCAACTGGAGGAGGAGAAAAGATCGACACCTCACAGGAGCCGAGCTCAACTGGAGGAGGATAGAAGGTTGACACCTCACAGGAGCTGAGCTCAACTGAAGGCGGATAGAAGGTCAACACCTCACAGGAGTCGAGCTCAACTGGAGGCGGATACAAGGTCGACACCTTACAGGAGCCGAGCTCAACTGGAGGCGGATAGAAGGTCGACATCTCACAGGAGCCGAGCTCAACTAGAGGAGGAGAAAAGGTAGACACCTCACACGAGCCGAGCTCAACTGGAGGCGGATAGAAGGTCGACACCTCACAGGAGCCGAGCTCAACTTGTAAGACCCCCTCCCCAAAACTGAACCCGGTTCAGGGAGGGGGGATCTTACTGCCCAAAGACGACCACTAGTGCTTCCCGAATGGCAACGACCCACCCTCTCAAGCACTGAGTGGTCGCCTTGTCAGGCATAAGAATCACAACAACACATCAGAATCACATTTTGAAAGCAATAGAATAAGAAAACTAAGCACACAACTTATATTTACATAAAGAGAAAAGGCCGAAGAATATTGTTTACTACATCTGCCTCGGGGGCAACACATGACTATAACAAAATGCTCTTGAGCTAGTCCTATACTCTAGGAATCACGTCGTGGAAGACAGGCGGCGAGGCTGGAGTATCCGATCGGGCCATCTCTAAGGCCGGCAACTCATCCTGCGGTGCAGGGGCTTCGCGCTGTCCCATCATCTGTGATTGGTTATAAGAATAACCATTAGTCACAAAGCTAAGTAGAAAACATATTCCCTCCCCGGATCCATATCCTAGGGGCGGGCTAAAGTACATGAATAAATAGCCGAAGCAAGGTAAATGGTTAGCAGCAGGCAAACATATATACATATATATATATATATATCTATAGGGCCTACCAACCATAATATCCACGAGGTGACATAAACACGCAGTACGTAATAAAGGCAATACTATCTCACGCACACTCGCTCCCAGGTATTCAAACATGCACACACAAAAACCCTGTGTCGACACAGCTTGGACCGCTTTGCTTCAAGCGGGGTTGCGAACCCCCGCGACCCTCACCGATATGGCCGTCGGTGACAGTGGCCAGTCCTGCCACTTCTGAATGTAGTCGTACCGTATCACTCAGGCCCTCTAGTACAACTTGGTGTACTAACTGGATGTGAGCGACATCTGACGATTCCGAGATTTAGGCCGACCAGCGAAGGCAAAACTGCGGGTTCGGAGTGGTGATAACCCGCTGCGCACATCTCCCTATCGCCATGAGTCATCAACCCTCCCGCACCGGTATGAACGGTCTGCGGGCGTGACCGACCCGCCACTTTCACAACAAACAATCTTCAAACAGCTTAAACAGAGAGTAAGCGCTTTAAGTCTTGACGCGACATTCTTAACTCGACCGGTTACTCGACTTTTGACCGGGTGGCTCGGCGGTAGGAGGGCTCCTTATTTGGGGCTAACTCGGGAGGAGGGACTCAACTCCGGGTTTTCCCCAACTAAGGCCTCACAGAAAGGAGGAGAAGCACCGCTTGCCCGCGTAGGACTGTGGTTAGCACAAAAATATATATAAAGTGCAACATAAGTTGTAAGAAAGGCCAGAAGCAGGGGCCGAAATATCAGGACCAGTACGAGACTGGAGAATTGAAAGTAAAGAAAGCAGTAAATAAAGGACCAGTGCGAGACTGGATAACTGAAAGTACAGCAAACAGTAAATTAAGGACCAGTGTGGGACTAGATAACTGAAAGTACAGCAAGCAGTAAATAAAGGACCAATGCGAGACTGGATTACTAGAAATGAACGAACAGAAATAAGTAAGGGGACCAGTGCGTGACTGGATTACTAAAAGCATAAACAGAAAGCAAAAGTAGGGGGACAAGTGCGAGACTGGATTTAAAGAATAAATGCCGAAAGTAAATGCAGGACCAGTACGAGACTGGAGAGCATAGTAAATAAAAGGGATAGTAGTCCAATCACTCCATAACAGGAGGCTTCAATGTCGACTCCGTTCTTAGAAGGAAATTCCGTTCGATCCCCATTCATAGGGGTCTTTTCTCCGTTCATATGAGCTTACTTAGATTTTATGAGATTACATATATTTCGTGTGCCTTGGGTTCACATCTTAATTATCACCTTGTTATCGAATTGAAATAACGCTTTGCGATCTCGACTTAATCGTACGTTTTGACGCTCTTAACTCGGTCGATTACTCGCCGAAATTGGTGGGTTTACCGCTTAACTTTAGTATGACCCACACAATTTTATTATATAGTTAAAATAACGCGTCGAGGATTTGCAAAATTATTCTGATTATTTTCGTCCATTTTCGAACAAGATTTTGCTCGTAGGAATATTATTTAGGCTTTTTAAAATATCAAGAGATTTGATAAAAATGCCAAACTTTGATAGTACGTTTAAAATGACAAAAATTGACACTATAATTTTTCCAAGAATTTTCCCAGGTGATTTGGGCATTTAATTCTTTTTATTAAACCTTGTGAAGGTCCATAAAAATAGCAAACCATTTGAAAAAAATCCCAAAAAATTACTGGGGGTGCCCCTCTAGGTGAGGAACATTTTTTGTGTTGGGAGTTTTTTCCACAGATGCCCAGTTTACCCTCAGAAAAATCAGAAAGGGAAAGGGGCAAGTGGGGTGCGGTTAGAGGAAAGGAAAGAGGCGGGAGGGCGCTGTACCGCGCGCCCTCCCCTCTTCCCCATGTGGGGGCACTCATGCCCATGCGGCAGGCGGGAAACGAGGATATGGGGGCTGCCTGATCTCCTCGTGGAGATAGGACGGCCCCCACTAATCCTGCGGGGCTGCTGCGGGAGGCGGTCGCTGCCGCCGCCGGGCAGCGGCCGGCTGGCGCCGACGCCGGACCTGGCCGGTGAGCCGGGGGTCGGCGACCTCTCCGGGGGTGGTCCAGCGGCCTGGCGCCGCCAGCCACCGCCGAATTTTAATAAGACGAGGGGGTGGGGGCAGTGGCACAGCTTGCATGCGCCATGCAGGTTTGCTGCGCCACCTCCCCTGTCGCCCCCATCTGGGGCGCCGGGGAGGATGCTAACCTCCGGTGGGGGTCCGGTGGCCTGGAGCCACCGTACGCCGCCGGGGGTGGACTTTACCATGTACAGGAAATGGGGAGGGAGGGGAAAAACGGCGCGGGTGCTGCCGGAGGCGCGTCCTCTGGCTGCCCTGCCGCCTCCTCTCGTGGGAGCCAATGTCCCCCGGTGGGGACCTTCTCCCCCAGCGCCAACACCGGCGCTGGGGGTGTAAGCTTCACTGCCAGCCCCCACCCTAGCCTTGGTAAGGTTCGGGGTGGGGCTGGCGGTGCTCCGGTGATGGGGGGGGGGGGGGGACTTCCTTAGGGGAGTAGGAAAGAGGAGGGAGAGGGTTCTACCTGTGAGGGGTGAGCTCTGGAGGTTGGTGGTGCGGCCATGGAGGGGGAGTGACGGTGGATGCTCAGCTAGGCTGCTCCGGCGGGTGGCTGCTCTGCTAGGGAGGGGAAGAGCTGGTCGGTAGGGGAGGAGGAGGAGGAGGCTGGGGGGTGTGCGACTAGGGAAGGGGCTGGGCCCCTCCTTTTGTAGGGGAGAAGGGAGGCTTCCCCTCTCCCTTTCTTTATCCCCACGTGGGGTTAAGGGAGGGATGGGTGAGGGGAGATATTTTGTCCCCCCCCCATCTCTTCTTCCCATGCCCGAATAGGGTTGCCTGTTCATGGGCAGCCCCCCTCCCTTGAGGGAGGAGCCTCTCTCTCCCCCCTTTCTTTTCTTTTCCCAAGAATTTGTGCTTGGGGGGGGGGGGGGGGGGGGGGGGTTGACCAAGATCAGCTTAGGGTGGGGTCCTCCATGGTCCCGGGGGTCCACCAAGACTTACAGGGGCCGGTTCCGAGTTTGTGCGCTCCGTATTTCGTGCGTTGTGCCGAGGCGGTTTGCATAATCCAAAATAGGCATATTCTCTGTATGACCTCAGATCAAAATGGAACAAGTCCCATTACACTCGTATCGGTTATACGAGTCTAACAGAACTGATGGAAGTCAAATCAGGGTACATTTGGCACTGTACCCCAACGACTTAGTTACGGTGGACAATAATACCTAAAACGGTCGTTTTCTCCAAACGATCTCGGATTGGAATGGAACGAGCTCCATTACACTTGTATCGATTATATGAGTCTAACAGAGCTGACTAAAGTTAGATCGGAGTACATTTTGTCACTGTACCCCAACGACTTAGTTGCGGCGCACAATAATACCCAAAACGATCGTTTTCTCCAAACGACCTCGGATTTGAATGGAACGAGTTCCATTACACTTGTATTGATTATATGAGTCTAACGGAGCTTACAGAAGTCAGATCGGAGTATAGTTGGTCACTGTACCCCAACGACTTAGTTACGGCACACAATAATACCCAAAACGGTCGTTTCCTCCAAACGACCTCGGATTGGGATAAGACGAGTTCCATTACACTCGTATCGATTATACGAGTCTAACGGAATTAACGGGAGTCAGATTGTAGTCCCATAGTACACAATCCAATATCGGGTCATTTTCTATCACTCGGGCCTACTTTTATTGAGCTCACTAGGGTCTAGTGACCCAATAAAAGTCAGAATGTTACACTCCAATAAAAATAAAGGGATTTTCGTCCTTGAAAATTGCCTAAAGTAGGGGGGTTTAAAAGACATACCTGGGGAAAGAGTGTCGGGTATTTCTCCCGAACAAGCGCCTCTGGTTCCCAGGTAAATTCCTCGCGTCCACAGTTTGACCATAAAATCTTGACCATTGTTATGGTTTTGTTTCGCAGTTCTTTTGTAACATCCTCAGAACTTCTAGACCCCTTAACCTCAATCAGGATGAGACAAGTGGTGAGTGTTGTGAGTTTGTGCTAGGTTGCAACCTTAGAACACATAGGGTTAGGTGAACTCACATGTGATCTCCTATAGGACTCAAATCAAACAAAGTCAAACTCAGGTCAACATAAGCCAATCCTCCATAAATGGGTTCAATTGACCCCCAAAACATGAAATTGACTTCACCCCTAGTCTTAGAACATCATGGGGGACCTAATAGACCCAAAAGCCTCATCATGAGATCATCAAATTGACCAAATTGACCAAAGTCAATTTTTCCCCAATTTTGGTCAAAATCACACATATTGGCTAAATTGGCCCAAACAGGGCACCACCATGACCCAATCAACATTGGGTGGTGTCAAGGGACTCACGACCAACACATTGGACCAGTCAACTCACCAATTGACTAAGTCAACTCCAAAAGTCAACATAGGTCAAAATTGGGCTAAAATGGGAATTTGAATCAATTAAGCCAAACCACATGGGCTAAGGCCTCAATAGGTGGCCCAACCTGCATCCCATGACCTAACTACCTTGCATGCCCTCAGAAATTAGGAGGAGATGGCATGCAAGAGGCTAATTTGGACTTTCCCCCAAATCCAAGAGAGGACAAAGGAGGAAATCATGGATTGAAAGCCACTTGTCCCTCCTCTCCTCTTCCCAATCCTCTCACTGAGCTCCAACAGTGATTCCCAGCCGAAATTCCAGCAGTGGGGGTGACAAATTGCATCATGGAGGAGCATCCTATGCTTGGCCGAAATCACCTTAATGGCTGCTATGAATTAAGCCACCCTTAGCCCAAATTGACTTCACCATTAGCTTCAGAAGGTGGAGAGCATATGAAATCGAGCGTTGGATCACTGCAAACGGTGGAGGATTGAAGTTTTGAGCAAGCTCGCCGGAGAGGAGAAGATTCATGGCCAACCACCGCCGCCGCCGCCGTCAAGCTCCATTAAGGTCCGGTTTCTCCTCCTCTCCCCTTGTGCTAGCATCCTAGATCCATTAGGAGAGACATCAGGCTCAAATGAGCCTGATCCATGGTGAGAAAAATGGAAAATTTCATAATATAATGGTGTTTTAGGCCACGCTCAAAATTGTCGTACGGGCCGCCTCCGGCGGCGGTGTTGCCGGGAATCCATAGCCCCCACATCCGCGATGGAGGTGGTGGTGGTGTCCGGCCGAAGGGTGCCCAGGTGGCCGGGAAAAAGGGGCCGAAATCAGCCCTGTAAACTGGAATTTCGGGCTCAAAAAGGAAGATGATGAATAGTTTTTAATGAAATGTTATATAGTTTAATTAAATCTGTCACATTTATTTTATGATCTTGTACAAATTATTTGAGTCCCTTAGAGGACATTTCATGAAAAGTGACCAGAGATAACTGTTGTAGATCTAGATGTCTACTTTAATTAGAAATTTGTTTCAGCTCATTTTGAGCACTGTAGAACCCCCAACATCCATTTTAGTGAGACTGGTCATAATGAAAATCAGAAATTAGATTGTGTATATATTTCAAATGGTAGATCTGATGGACTTGAGATTTTGGCCATGCATGCATGTGCCTCATACCTAGCTTAGGTTTAAATATAAGATTTTTTGGAGATAATTTTTCTATAGTTTTGTTCAAAACTTAGAAAATTAAATAAATGGCATATTTGAAGTTATATAACTCCTAATGATCCCAAATTTTGGTGAGATCTTCTTTAGGTCATGTATGGACACTGGTTAAATTTTCATCACAAATGCATGAGGATATTTCTCTGAACTTCAAAATGAAGTTTGTGACTTAGGAGGAAATTGGGTTGCTAATAGCCATTTGGGGCTAGTGAGGTTTTAGATGTGATTGAAGATGAGAATCACCTTGCATGTCACTAAAACTTTGACCATGCATGTATGGTGACCTAACCATCCAAATCCTAGAGTTTGGAGGTCATTAGAGCTAGAATTATTATGTTTTCTATTTAATTTAAATTGTCACAAGTGAATTTTGTTAGGTTAAATAATGTGTACAGAACTTGCATGTTGATTTTACTTAGGTTAGGATCATTTCTGGAGGAAGTGACCAACATAACAATTGTAGATCTTGAAGTTACCTTTAAAATGCCACTAATTTTATGTCATTTGGATCCCTGTAGCTCCCTCAGCACCATTTTTGGTGAGACATGTATATAAGTGTATTTTGATTAAGATAAATAATTGGTAACAGAACTTTCATGTTGATTTTACTTGGGTTAGGATCATTTTTGGAGTAAGTGACCAACATAACAATTGTAGATCTTGAAGCTACCTTTAAAATTTCACTAATTTCATGTCATTTGGATCCCTGTAGCTCCCTCGGCACCATTTTTGGTGAGACACGTATATAAGTGTATTTTGATTAAGATAAATAATTGGTAACAGAACTTGCATGTTGATTTTACTTAGGTTAGGATCATTTCTGGAGGAAGTGACCAACATAACAATTGTAGATCTTGACGTTACCTTTAAAATGCCACTGATTTCATGTCATTTGGATCCCTGTAGCTCCCTCAGCACCTTTTTTAGTGAGACATGTATAAAAGTGTATCTGTTGTGTTTAGTGATTTTGTCTCATGCAAATGCTTCGAAGATTTGTCCATGCCTCAGATATGATATCAACCACCTCTAGCTAAGAATTCAACTCATGTACATGAGTGGATTTCTTTATACTTCAAGTTGAAGTTTTGGACTTAAGGGTGTAGGAAAAATTGGGGTGCATTTAGTAAGAATGTAATAAATGATAAATAAAGGTAAATACTCCTTGGATTAATAAGAGACTTAAGATCTGGTGTTTTTAGACCAATATTGCGCTATAGTAATTTTCCCAGAATTTATTGAAGTCTTAACATAGCACTTGTAGTGTAAACCCTTATTGGCACACCAAATGTAATAAATGATAAATAAGGGTAAATACTCATTGGATTAATAAGAGACTTAAGATCTGGTGTTTTTTAGACCAATATTGTGTTATAGTAATTTTCCCAGAATTTATTGAAGTCTTAACATAGCACTTGTAGTGTAAACCCTTTTTGGCACACCAAATGTAATAAATGATAAAAAAGGGTAAATACTCCTTGGATTAATAAGAGACTTAAGATCTCGTGTTTTTAGACCAATATTGTGCTATAGTAATTTTCCCAGAATTTATTGAAGTCTTAACATAGCACTTATAGTGTAAACCCTTATTGGCACACCAAATGTAATAAATGATAAAAAAGGGTAAATACTCCTTGGATTAATAAGAGACTTAAGATCTGGTGTTTTTAGACCAATATTGTGCTATAGTAATTTTCCCAGAATTTATTGAAGTCTTAACATAGCACTTGTAGTGTAAACCCTTATTGGCACACCAAATGCAATAAATGATAAATAAAGGTAAATACTCCTTGGATTAATATGAGACTTAAGATCTGGTGTTTTAGACCAATATTGTGCGATAGTAATTTTCTCAGAATTTATAGAGACCTGTAGATGGCAGTTATAGTGTAATCCCTTATTGGCACGCCATTTATGTTAAATAGAAATCATGGTTAAATAATCCCTGGAAAAGGTGAAACTTGGGGTTTTAGGTTTTTAGACCAATACTATGCTAGTGTGAATTCATCAGAATTTATAGAGATTCGTAGATGATACTTATTGCGTAAAACTTTACTTTCATCACATCTATCTGAATAGAAACTATGATTAAGAATTCCCTGGAAGAGTATGAAGTGTAGGCTTTGAGGTTGTTAGATCATTACAAAATGGGAACCTATGGTAATAACTGAAACTCATTTGGATATGATATAATCAAGATTGCACCATATGAGTCAAATCTAGCTCAATCTCGTTTGGTCTGCGAATAGTTAAACTGATTTATATGATTTAGCCCACCACTGACCTTCACACATAGAACTATTAACTCTTTGATTATTATGAAGGCTCAGATTATTTGGAAGAACACCTCTAAGGGCATCATGGGAAATAAGGGTTGGGGTGCGTTTAGCAAAGCTATAAGTGCAGGAATTTATAATGATATAAAAAGGAGGTTAGACCTCATCAAGGGCCCCACAGACAACTCATCAGTGTTAAATGATTATATGGAAGTAAAACTACCCTTGGCCGGGTGAGCCATCTTAAGGTAAATACTCAAGGGAGAAGTCGAGAAATATCTAAGGCAAACCCTGGATTAAGGATGACGAAGAATAGGAGTGTGGGTCCAAGTAAGGTTGAGAATGCTAATTGAGTGTGTGCAGTTCCTCGGTGAAGAAGGGAACTCGAGCTTAGAATGTGACGACGGGAGAGTCAGCACACGGTCACAATTGGTGGTGTTGGAGTTCAAAAGAACTCCCCCACTCCTAAGAGCCAAGTTTAACTCATCTTATAGCTTTAATGTAATTGGAGAGGATAATGAGGATCAAGTAAAAAGGGGTAGATACCAACAAGATTAAGTGCCTTGGGAAGAGGAAGTTCGGGGTGTCAGCCCGCCATACTTCCCAGTACCGCTGTGAGCCCCTCACCGGGTAACCCTCCGGAAGTCCAAGGCTAACCTTAAAGCTTCTAAGATCAACTAAATTATAGACAAGACTAGTTAAGTAGGAGAACATGTCAAGTTAACTTCCATCCCAAACCGGAACATTTTATAAGGAAGGACTGGGATAGTCCTGCGAGCGGTAGGCTCGGGTTATAAGGAAGGACTGGGATAGTCCTGCAAGCGGTAGTCTCTGGTTATAAGGAAGGACTGGGATAGTCCTGCGAGCGATAGGCTCGGGTTATAAGGAAGGACTGGGATAGTCCTGCGAGCGGTAGGCTCGGTTATAAGGAAGGACTGGGATAGTCCTGCGAGCGGTAGGCTCGGGTTATAAGGAAGGACTGGGATAGTCCTGCGAGCGATAGGCTCGGGTTATAAGAAAGGACTGGGATAATCCTGCGAGCGATAGGCTCGGGTTATCAGGAAGGACTGGGATAGTCCTGCGAGAGATAGGCTCGGGTTATAAGGAAGGACTGGGATAGTCCTGCGAGCGGTAGGCTCGGGTTATAAGGAAGGACTGAGATAGTCCTGCGAGCGGTAGGCTCGGGTTATAAGGAAGGACTGGAATAGTCCTGCGAGCGATAGGCTCGGGTTATAAGGAAGGACTGGGATAGTCCTGCGAGCGGTAGGCTCGGGTTATATATGGAAGGACTGAGATAGTCCTGCGAGCGGTTGGCTCGAGATATAAGGAAGGACTGGGATAGCCCTGCGAGCGGTAGGCTCGAGATATAAGGAAGGACTGGGATAGTCCTGCGAGCGGTAGGCTCGGGTTATATAAGGAAGAACTGGGATAGTCCTGCGAGCGGTAGGCTCAAGATATAAGGAAGGACTGGGATAGTCTTGCGAGCGGTAGGCTCGAGATATAAGGAAGGACTGGGATAGTCCTGCGAGCGGTAGGCTCGTAGTTTAAATATAAGACTAGTGTAGTCTAGCGAGCGGTAGGCTCGTAGTTTTAAATATAAGACTGGTATAGTCTAGCGAGCGGTAGGCTCTACTTAATAAATGTTGATATAGAATTGCGAGCTGGAGGCTCGGTAGTAAATGACTAATACATGTGCTTGTGTATAAGATGTGATGGGTCTTCGGTTCTGTCTTAGTCGTCACACCGACAACAGTTCGTTGACTCGGCAGTGCTAGTGGTTTTATGGGGGCCAGGTTGTCTTACTACGCGTCCGACGGGACGGATTCCCTAAACCCTGCCTGGCCAATTCAGTTTAGTACGCATGAGCTCGTGAGTACCGGGTACCGGCATCACCGCGTACGTTAGGGCCTAGGTCTGGTAGTGTGACTTACCCACCTAGGTGAGGAGACGCCCGCTCCTCTGCCACCGTTTGACCACGACGGGAGGTGCCCGAGAGGTTAGCTACCTCCGAAAAGTGGGAACTAAAGGTCTGTACGTACAGAGTCGTGTGGGTGAGTTGCATGTGTATGAAATAATAATACAAACATTGCATCATTGCTTTGCACATCATTGCATTCCTGCACAAACAGAGACCTCATCGTATAAATCCATATGGTCTCTTTTATACGATGAGTTTACTTCTTGCCAGATCCCTTAGCTTATGTGCTTTTGTGTGTGCATATAAGTTAAGGTTTCTTTCGTAGCTGCTCTTATTTTGGAAATGCTCGTCAAAAACGTAAGCAATCTTGAAGTATTCAACTTTACTTGACTTAAGAAGAGATTTTGAAGTATGCATAATCGGTCTGATGACCAACCCTTCCTGGAAGTCAAGACCCTTGAAGAATTCCTTCGTCTTAAGAAAGGAGAATTATTATTACTACGACGGGGCTGATATGAATACATAATCGGAATAAGAACATAGAGCCTTTAAAGAATGATTATTCACCCCCTTAATGCTCTAAGGTTATGCAGATAAGTAAACAAAGAAAATAGTAAATGAAATCTTGAAGTTATAGATCAGGTCGCCTAGAAAATTCTTTGCATGCGACTCTTGAGAACAAGGAAAACAGTATAAGACTTCGAGAGAATCTCCAAAGTCCGAACGTAATGCCGTAGATAGCTACTTAGTACGCAACCTAAGGACCGATTGTGCCTTCCCTAATACAAGTTATGGTGTGAATCACTTGCAAATTCAAAAGAAAATTGTGAAATCACTTTAAAAGACCTAAGCTTGAGGTAGCACTGATTGTGGAAAGAGTTTTACACTCAGTTAAGGTGGTGTGATAATTATTGCCTCGCCAACATATTCATATACCCTCTACCATCTCAACTCAATTGTCGTAACACACGATTAATGACTTTAATGCCGACTAAAGATTTGATGAATTAAACTCTTGAAAAGCGCAAGAGAGAACCGACATGAATTATGGACTCAGCGCAGGTTTAAGTCGGATATGGACCGGATAAGAATGGAACGAACAATAGGCCCTCGCGATCTTAAGAGGTGAACAAATGTAAACAACCTCATGCAAGTGGGGTACCTTAGATCTCCCTCCCCAACTCGGAGACGATGATTCAGTTATATTTGGGGCAAACGGTGCAAATATCGTTGGATGATCAAATATCTGAATTCAGTCGAATCGATTGAAACATAGAATGGCCAAGCTAGTTTCTGGGGACAAACAAATCACTTTATGAGCTATGAGGACTGGAATTAGATTCCAGCGTGATAGAACTATAATTGGAATTTCTTGAATTTCAGGGCGTTCGAAGATAAGGTACATACAATTATTGAAAAATCAAGCCCCTCTTTTCATTTTCGAATAATTATATCGTGGCCAATATCCATATGCCTTGGGAGTGATAAACACGGGAATTGATTATCATTGCTACCAACGATATTTGGATTTAACCAAGTCACGAATCATAGTTATCAACTATGAACTTTTGAATGACATAAATAAGCAATGCCACCATATTAGATCGTTGAAATTATACCTATGGATTAAGTAAATAAGAGAGTACTTATGATTTTTTTTCATGGCTTGACGAGCCTGGGAATTGAAGGACAAATGTCACTATAATCCCCAAGAATGTTGTATGGTTTGGAGAGTAATACGTGATATTGGGAAATACGACCTCTCACTAAATCATAACTTTAGAGGTTGGATTATGGTTTATACATAGTAGTGATGATCTCACGAGTATAATGAACTTGGTGATTTATTGACTCATACGTATTGGTCGATGTTGAACTGTATGAATGATTCAGGAAGGATGACCACATGTGCAC
The DNA here is from genome assembly GCA_033032865.1 of Dactylorhiza incarnata. Lineage (NCBI taxonomy): Eukaryota > Viridiplantae > Streptophyta > Magnoliopsida > Asparagales > Orchidaceae > Dactylorhiza > Dactylorhiza incarnata. The sequence goes on along the minus strand of JAWHQI010000133.1, from coordinate 3,578,180 downwards.
TAAGTTGAATTTTCATCATAAATAAGTTCATGCCTATAGCTAGATTATTGAGGTATATGTCGACTTAAACATAGAGATTTGTACCATGAAATATAGTTACTGGATTGTCATAGAGACTTGCACATGGGCTTCTCATATCAGTAGGAAACTTGGAGAATTTTGTTAGAATTAATCATTGATTAAAGGACAGGCTTCCTTCACAAGTACAATTTGAGATTACAACTTGAGGAATTATTTTCCTGAATTATTGGTGTTGAAATGTCATGAGTTTTGATGTATGATCTTTTAGATCAGTGGCAAGCTCTGGGAATTTTATTAGATTCAACCTCTGAGTAAACTTCATGCTTCGTTCACATTGAAGAGTTGAGGTGATAATTTAGAATGTCCATACCATGGACTGTAATTTGAGAAGTAGACACCTTGGGATATTAATACGGGAATGTTTTAGAAATCTGTATATAGATTTTTGATGTCAATATAAACCCCTGGAAATGATGTCAGGTTTAATAACTGAACAACCCTCATACTACCTCCACAAGTGGAACCCCGTAGACCCGAACTTGAATTTCGGGGACGAAATTATTCTTTTGTTTATTGGGATTTGTAACATCCTCAGAACTTCTAGACCCCTTAACCTCAATCAGGATGAGACAAGTGGTGAGAGTTGTAAGTTTGTGCTAGGTTGCAAACTTAGAACACATAGGGTTAGGTGAACTCACATGTGATCTCCTATAGGACTCAAATCAACCAAAGTCAAACTCAGGTCAACATAAGCCAATCCTCCATCAATGGGTTCAATTGACCCCCAAAACATGAAATTGACTTCACCCCTAGTCTTAGAACATCATGGGGGAACTAATAGACCCAAAAGCCTCATCATGAGATCATCAATTTGACCAAATTGACCAAAGTCAACTTTTCCCCAATTTTGGTCAAAATCACACATATTGGCTAAATTGGCCCAAATAGGGCACCACCATGACCCAATAAACATTGGGTGGTGTCAAGGGACTCAAGACCAACACATTCGACCAGTCAACTCACCAATTGACTAAGTCAACCCCAAAAGTCAACATAGGTCAAAATTGGGCTAAAATGGGCATTTGAATTAATTAAGCCAAACCATATGGGCTAAGGCCTCAATAGGTGGCCCAACCTGCAGCCCATGACCTAATTACCTTGCATGCCCTCAGAAATTAGGAGGAGATGGCATGCAAGAGGCAAATTTGGACTTTCCCCCAAATCCAAGAGAGGACAAAGGAGGAAATCATGGATTGAAAGCCACTTGTCCCTCCTCTCCTCTTCCCAATCCTCCCACTGAGCTCCAACAGTGATTCCAAGCCGAAATTCCAGCAGTGGGGGTGACAAATGGCATCATGGAGGAGCATCCTATGCTTGGCCGAAATCACCTTAATGGCTACTATGCATTAAGCCACCCTCAGCCCAAATTGACTTCACCATTAGCTTCAGAAGGTGGAGAGCATATGAAATCGAGCCTTGGATCACTGCAAATGGTGGAGGATTGAAGTTTTGAGCAAGCTCGCCGGAGAGGAGAAGATTCATGGCCAACCACCGCCGCCGCCGCCGTCAAGCTCCATTAAGGTCCTGTTTCTCCTCCTCTCCCATTGTGATAGCATCCTAGATCCATTAGGAGAGACATCAGGCTCAAATGAGCCCGATCCATGGTGAGAAAAATGGAAAATTTTGGAATATAATGGTGTTTTAGGCCAAGCTCAAAATTGCCGTACGGGCCGCCTCCGGCGGCGGTGTCGCCGGGAATCCATAGCCCCCACATCCGCGATGGAGGTGGTGGTGGTTTTCGGCCGAAGGGGTGCCCAGGTGGCCGGGAAAAAGGGGCCGAAATCAGCCCTGTAAACTGGAATTTCGGGCTCAAGAAGGAAGATGATGAATAGTGTTTTTAATGAAATGTTATATGGTTTAATTAAATCTGTCATATTTATTTTATGATCTTGTATAAATTATTTGAGTCCCTTATAGGCCATTTCATGAAAAGTCACCAGAGATAACTGTTGTAGATCTAGATGTCTACTTTAATCAGAAATTTGTTTCAGCTCATTCGGAGTACTGTAGAACTTCCAGCATCCATTTTAGTGAGACTGGTCATAATGAAAATCAGAAATTAGATTGTGTATATCTTTCAAATGGTAGATCTGATGGACTTGAGATTTTGGCCATGCATGCATGTGCCTCATACCTCACTTAGGATTAAATATCAGATTTTTTGGAGATAATATTTCTATAGTTTTGTTCAAAACTTAGAAAATTAAATAAATGGAATATTTGGAGTTATATAACTCCTAATGATCCCAAATTTTGGTGAGGGCTTCTTTAGGTCATGTATGGACACTGGTTAAATTTTCATCACAAATGCATGAGGATATTTCTCTGAACTTCAAAATGAAGTTTGTGACTTAGGAGGAAATTGGGTTGCTAATAGCCATTTGGGGCTAGTGAGGTTTTAGATGTGATTGAAGATGAGAATCACCTTGCATGTCACTAAAACTTTGACTATGCATGTATGGTGACCTAACCATCCAAATCCTAGAGTTTGGAGGTCATTAGAGCTAGAATTATTATGTTTTCTATTTAATTCAAATTGTCACAAGTGAATTTTGTTAGGTTAAATAATGTGTACAGAACTTGCATGTTGATTTTACTTAGGTTAGGATCATTTCTGGAGGAAGTGACCAACATAACAATTGTAGATCTTGAAGTTACCTTTAAAATGTCACTAATTTTATGTCATTTGGATCCCTGTAGCTCCCTCAGCACCATTTTTGGTGAGACATGTATATAAGTGTATTTTGATTCAGATAAATAATTGGTAACAGAACTTGCATGTTGATTTTACTTAGGTTAGGATCATTTCTGGAGGAAGTGACCAACATAACAATTGTATATCTTGAAGTTACCTTTCAAATGTCACTGATTTCATGTCATTTGGATCCCTGTAGCTCCCTTGGCACCATTTTTGGTGAGACACGTATATAAGTGTATTTTGATTAAGATAAATAATTGGTAACAGAACTTGCATGTTGATTTTACTTAAGTTAGGATCATTTCTGGAGGAAGTGACCAACATAACAATTGTAGATCTTGACGTTACCTTTAAAATGCCACCAATTTCATGTCATTTGGATCCCTGTAGCTCCCTCAGCACCTTTTTTTAGTGAGACATGTATAAAAGTGTATCTGGTGCGTTTAGTGATTTTGGCTCATGCAAATGCTTTGAAGATTTGTCGATGCCTCAGATATGATATCAACCACCTCTAGCTAAGAATTCAACTCATGTACATGAGCAGATTTCTCTGAACTTCAAGTTGAAGTCTTGGACTTAAGGGTGTAGGAAAAATTGGGGTGCATTTAGTAAGAATGTAATAAATGATAAATAATGGTAAATACTCCTTGGATTAATAACAGACTTAAGATCTGGTGTTTTTAGACCAATATTGTGCTATAGTAATTTTCCCAGAATTTATTGAAGTCTTAACATAGCACTTGTAGTGTAAACCCTTATTGGCACACCAAATATAATAAATGATAAATAAGGGTAAATACTCCTTGGATTAATAAGAGACTTAAGATCTGGTGTTTTTTAGACCAATATTGTGCTATAGTAATTTTCCCAGAATTTATTGAAGTCTTAACATAGCACTTGTAGTGTAAACCCTTATTGGCACACCAAATGTAATAAATGATAAAAAAGGGTAAATACTCCTTGGATTAATAAGAGACTTAAGAACTGGTGTTTTTAGACCAATATTGTGCTATAGTAATTTTCCTAGAATTTGTTGAAGTCTTAACATAGCACTTGTAGTGTAAACCCTTATTGGCACACCAAATGTAATAAATGATAAAAAAGGGAAAATACTCTTTGGATTAATAAGAGACTTAAGATCTGGTGTTTTTAGACCAATATTGTGCTATAGTAATTTTCCCAGAATTTATTGAGTATTAACATAGCACTTGTAGTGTAAACCCTTATTGGCACACCAAATGCAATAAATGATAAATAAAGGTAAATACTCCTTGGATTAATATGAGACTTAAGATCTGGTGTTTTAGACCAATATTGTGCGATAGTAATTTTCTCAGAATTTATAGAGACCTGTAGATGGAAGTTATAGTGTAATCCCTTATTGGCACGCCAGTTATGTTAAATATAAATCATGGTTAAATAATCACTGGAAAAGGTGAAACTTGGGGTTTTAGGTTTTTAGACCAATACTATGCTAGTGTGAATTCATCAGAATTTATAGAGATTCGTAGATGATACTTATTGCGTAAAACTTTACTTTCATCCCATCTATCTGAATAGAAACTATGATTAAGAATTCCCTCGAAGAGTATGAAGTGTAGGCTTTGAGGTTGTTAGATCATTACAAAATGTGAACCTATGGTAATAATTGGAACTCATTTGGATATGATATAATCAAGATTGCACCATAGGAGTCAAATCTAGCTCAATCTCATTTGGTCTGCGAATTGTAAAACTGATTTATATGATTTAGACCACCACTGACCTTCACACATAGAACTATTAACTCTTTGATTATTATGAAGGCTCAGATTATTTGGAAGAACACCTCTAAGGGCATCATGGGAAATAAGGGTTGGGGTGCGTTTAGAAAAGCTATAAGTGCAGGAATTTATAATGATATAAAAAGGAGGTTAGACCTCATCAAGGGCCCCACAGACAACTCATCAGTGTTAAATGATTATATGGAAGTAAAACTACCCTTAGCCGGGTGAGCCATCTTAAGGTAAATACTCAAGGGAGAAGTCGAGAAATATCTAAGGCAAACCCTGGATTAAGGATGACGAAGAATAAGAGTGTGGGTCCAAGTAAGGTTGAGAACGCTAATTGAATGTGTGCAGTTCCTCGGTGAAGAAGGGAACTCGAGCTTAGAATGTGACGACGGGAGAGTCAGCACCCGATCACAATTGGTGGTGTTGGAGTTCAAGAGAACTCCCCCACTCCTAAGAGCCAAGTTTAACTCATCGTATAGATTTAATGTAATTGGAGAGGATAATGGGGATCAAGTAAAAAGGGGTAGATACCCACAAGATTAAGTGCCTTGGGAAGAGGAAGTTTGGGGTGTCAGCCCGCCACACTTCCCAGTTCCACTACAAGCCCCTCACCGGGTAACCCTCTGGAAGTCCAAGGCTAACCCTAAAGCTTCGAAGATCAACTAAATTATAAACAAGACTAGTTAAGTATGAGAACATGTCAAGTTAACTTCCATCCCAAACCGGAACATTTTATAAGGAAGGACTGGGATAGTCCTGCGAGAGGTAGGCTCGGGTTATAAGGAAGTACTGGGATAGTCCTGTGAGCGGTAGTCTCGGGTTATAAGGAATGGCTGGGATAGTCCTGCGAGCGATAGACTCGGGTTATAAGGAAGGACTGGGATAGTCCTGCGAGCGGTAGGCTCGGGTTATAAGGAAGGACTAGGATAGTCCTGCGAGCGGTAGGCTCGGGTTATAAGGAAGAACTAGGATAGTCCTGCGAGCGGTAGGCTCGGGTAATAAAGAAGGACTGGGATAGTCCTGCGAGCGATAGGCTCGGGTTATGAGGAAGGACTGGGATAGTCCTGCGAGCGATAGGCTCAGGTTATAAGGAAGGACTGGGATAGTCCTGCGAGCGATAGGCTCGGGTTATAAGGAAGGACTGGGATAGTCCTGCGAGCGGTAGGCTCGGGTTATAAGGAAGGACTGGGATAGTCCTGCGAGCGGTAGGCTCGGGTTATAAGGAAGGACTAGGATAGTCCTGCGAGCGATAAGCTTGGGTTATAAGGAAGGACTGGGATAGTCCTGCGAGCGGTAGGCTCGGGTTATATAAGGAAGGACTGGGATAGTCCTGCGAGCGGTAGGCTCGAGATATAAGGAAGAACTGGGATAGTCCTGTGAGTGGTAGGCTCGAGATATAAGGAAGGACTGGGATAATCCTGCGAGCGGTAGGCTCGGGTTATATAAGCAAGGACTGGGATAGTCCTGCGAGCGGTTGGCTCGAGATATAAGGAAGGACTGGGATAGTCTTGCGAGCGGTAGGCTCGAGATATAAGGAAGGACTGGGATAGTCCTGCGAGCGGTAGGCTTGTAGTTTAAATATAAGACTAGTGTAGTCTAGCGAGCGGTTGGCTCGTAGTTTTAAATATAAGACTGGTATAGTCTGGCGAGCGGTAGGCTCTACTTTATAAATGTTGATATAGAACTGCGAGCTGGAGGCTCGGTAGTAAATGGCTAATACATGTGCTTGTGTATAAGATGTGGTGGGTCTTCGGTTCTGTCTTAGTCATCACACCGACAGCAGTTCGTTGACTCGGCAGTGCTAGTGGTTTTATGGGGGCCAGATTGTCTTACTGCGCGTTCGATGAGACGGATTCCCTAAACCCTGCCTGGCCAATTCAGTTTAGTACGCAGGAGCTCGTGAGTACCGGGTACCGATATCACCGCGTACGTTAGGGCCTAGGTCTGGTAGTGTGACTTACCCACCTAGGTGAGGAGACGCCCGCTCCTCTGCCACCATTTGACCACGACGGGAGGTGCCCGAGAGGTTAGCTACCTCCGAAAAGTGGGAACTAAAGGTCTGTATGTACAGAGTCGTGTGGGTGAGTTGTATGTGTATGAAATAATAATACAAACATTGCATCATTGCATTGCACATCTTAGCATAGCATTCCTGCACAAACAGAGACCTCATCGTATAAATCTGTATAGGCTCTTTTATACGATGAGTTTACTTCTTGCCAGATCCCTTAGCTTATGTGCTTTTGTGTGTGCATATAAGTTAAGGTTACTTTCATAGCTGCTCTTATTTCTTGTACCTGCTTCTTTATATTGCATTGTCTTTTGTTATTTGTTGTCATACTTACTCTGGTTAGTATAGAATTGTTACCTCTACTTGCTTAGTATATATATACCCTACTAGTCTAGACATTTGTCACCTGCCTTGTTTTTATTACCCCTTGTTTTTCCTCCGCTTCGTCCTCCCACACGGTGCCTAGGAGTCGCGGGGGGGGGGGGGGGGGGGGGGGGGGGGGGGAGGCAGGGACAAAATCGGCTTAGTCTTTATGACTAACAGTCGGTTGTGACCGTAGGTACCCGAGGTGATGGAGCCCCAGCTAGAAGAGGAGACAGGACCTGAGGAGCTATGCCGCGCATTACTTCTACTACAAGACAAGTGTTCGAGAGTTGAGAGTTTGTTTAGCTTCCGCATAGATGTAGAGTGAGAGAGTTTTTGTACTTTGCTTGGATATGTACCGGGCTTAAGCCCTTTCTCTCCTTTACTTGTTGTACTCATTGATGGACTTTTTATATTTTGTTGTATAAATGTGTGATTGTGGACATTCTTTTGTTTATTTTTCCTTCTTACCTCTTGTTGGCCTGTTGATCGTTCTGCCGGCAGGATCAGCGTCTTGCGGAGGTAGCTAACTCGGGTGTTAGTGTCACCGTAAGGCGGCGGTTCTGGGCAATTGATCTGGAAGCTCTCCAGGTGCGGGAGAGGGATCTTACATCTTTGATCTTGGAATCTACTATCTTCACTGGTTCAAGTTGGATGGATCGGTCAGATTGCACTGACGTTGGTGGCACGGAAAGATGTTTATCTGGTTGGCGAAGGACACGTCTTAGCGAGGAGACGTGAAATACATCGTGAAGATTCCCCAGTTCAACTAGAAGGGCTAGCCTATAAGCAACAAGGCCAATCCTTTTTATGACTTGATATGGGCTTAGGTAGCAGGGATCCATCTTTTTCTGCTTCATTATTCGGGATATCCCATGCATCGGTTTAATATTCAAGAATACCATGCCTCCTACGTTGAATTCCACCAGTCGATGACGTGCATTGTAGTATTTTGCTTGACGGCTCTGGGCCTCCAGCATTCGCTCTCGAATTAACCTTATAGCCGCGGTAGTATCATCTATGTAGGTGAATCCCAAAGCTTCTGGGTCTTCATATTGTGCCCACGATAACGATGTTCGACAACGTCTTCCGTAGAGGGCCTCGTATGGTTCTATCTTGATGCTTTCCTGGAAGATGTTATTGTATGAGAATTCTACCAAGGGTAGTACCTGTTCCCAAGGTTCATTGTGTTCCACTATACATAGTCGGAGGAGGTCTTCTATGGTCCGGTTCTTCATTTCGGTTTGCCCATCGGTTTGGGGATGGAAAGCGGTGCTAAAAGCCAGTCTGGTTCCCAGATAAGCTTGCACACTCCTCCATTCCTTTGATGTGAAGCGCTCATCGCGGTCAGATACGATTGACTTGGGTACTCCATGAAATCGGACCACTTGCTCTATAAATAGTCGGGCTAAAATGTCGAAGCCGTTGCCTTGTCGGTTTGGGATAAAACGGGCCACTTTGGTGTGGCGGTCTACTACGACCCATATTAAGTCGTTTCCTGCACGAGATCGGGGTAAGCCATGAACGAAGTCCATGGAGATATCTTCGAACTTCCATTCTGGTATTGGCAGGGGATGTAGCAAACCTCCTGGGCTATGACATTCTGCCTTGACCATTTGACAGGTCTGGCAGTGCGCCACATAATCGGTGACGTCCTGCTTCATACCTGGCCAGTACAACATTCTTCGTAGATCGGTATACATCTGTACTACTCCCGGGTGTATTGAATACCTTGATTGGTGTGCTTCGCAGAGTATTTCTTCCCGGATTCCTTCGGTAGCGGGAATGAATATGCGGTGTTTGTACTGCAGGATGCCATCATATAGATTGTAGTCTTCCTGAGCGCCGTGTTGCAGGATCTGAATGATTGGGACCGCTTCTACGTCGATCTTCTGTGCCTCTCGTATTCTGTCACTGATGTCACAACGTATCTCCATCCAGTAAAGCTGGTCCTGGTAATCCATCGGGTTCCTCCGGGTGATGAGGATGATATCCAAGTCTGCCAAGGACTTGACTAATTCTTCTGGTATCATCTCTAGCCTATTCCCGACCATCGGAGGTTACCGACTTAGGGCATCTACAACCTTATTGGCTTTACCAGGGTGGTAATGAAGGGCTAAGTCGTAATCGCACAGGAACTCTGACCACCGACGTTGTCGGAGATTTAGCTCTTTCTGGGTGAAGATGTATTTGAGGCTCTTGTGGTCGGAGAAGATCTCGCATCTTACTCCGTAGAGATAATGCCTCCAGACTTTTAGTGCGAACACTACCTCACCCAGTTCCAAGTCATGGGTGGCGTAGTTTAGTTCGTGAGGCTTTACCTGACGTGAGGCTTAGGCGACTACCCTGTCGTGCTGCATTAGTACGGCTCCTAACCCTTTCAGCGATGCATCGGCGTAGATTTGGAAGCCCTCAGTGCCTGAGGGGAGTATCAGAATCGGAGCCGATGTTTGTCGGTTCTTTAGTTTCGCGAAAGCTGCCTCGCATTCAGGAGTCCATTGGAACGTTGTATCCTTTTTGGTGAGGGAGGTGAGGGGTAAGGCTATTTTAGAGAAACCTTCTACAAACTTGCGGTAGTAGCCGATGAGGCCAAGGAAGCTCCTGATATCTGCTGCTGACTTAAGTGGCGGCCAGTCTCGTACTGCTTGTACTTTGGCTTGGTCTGCCGCCACCCCATTCTTGTTGACCGTATGCCCAAGAAAACCAACTTCCTCCATCCAGAATTCACACTTGCTAAACTTTGCGAAGAGCGAGTGTTCCCTTAACTTGAGCAAAACCATTTGGAGATGCCTGAAATGATCGGTTTTACTCTTTGAGTAGATGAGTATATCGTCTATAAAAACGATCACAAAGTGGTCTAGGAAGGGTTCAAACACTTTATTCATTAGAGCCATGAAGTCGGACGGGGCATTGGTCAGCCCAAATGACATTACCATAAATTCGTAATGCCCGTAACGGGAGCTGAAGGCTGTTTTGGGAATGTCCTCCTCTCGTACTCGGAGCTGATAGTAGCCGATTCTTAAGTCCATTTGGGAGAAGACGGACGCGCCTTGTAATTGATCGAATAATCCATCTATCCTAGGTAGTGGATAGGTATTTCGGATGGTGAGTTTGTTTAGTTCTCTGTAATCGATACACAAACGCAGGGATCCATCCTTCTTCTTGACGAATAGCACTGGAGCTCCCCAGGGCGAGGTACTCGGATGAACGAAACCTACATCAATTAACTCTTGTAATTGTATCTTGAGCTCGGTTAGTTCCCTTGGGGCCATACGGTAAGGTGCTCGAGACACTGGTCGAGCTCTATGAGCAAGTTCAATCTGGAAGTCCACTTCTCGTTGCGGGGGCAACCCGGGAAGAGATTCTGGAAAGATGTCTGGGAAGTCTCGAATTACGGGTACTCTAGAGAGCAGTTGCGTCTTGTCCTCCATCTCAAAGTAGATCAGGTATACCTCATCCTTTCGTCGGACAGCTTTGACTATTTAAGCGGATGTTAAGATGATGCGAGTGGCAGAGGGTATACCTGCTAGTGTGATAAACTGCCCATTTGAGTTCCGGAGGTGGATCTCTCGAGTCGAACAATTGATTTGGGCGCTGTGCTCAGCCAACCAATCCATTCCTAAAATGATGTCGAATCCGGTAATTGCTAGAATGGTTGCGTTGATTTCGAATTCTACGCCTCCTAGCGTTGCTTGGAATGAGCACTTCTCTGTGGACGTCATGTCTGATCCATCAGGGAGTCGTATTCGTATCGACATTCCAGATGATCGTACGGTATTTCCTTTATCTGCGATGAAATTCTTAGCGACGAAGGAAAGCGTGGCACTAGTATCGAATAGCGTTTTAGCGGGATGACCTTCTACCAAAATTAAACTTGGTGATATATATATACTATGATCATATGATTTTTACAGATATACAGAAGGAGTAATCACATAGTCGAAAGAGAAGCTACATCACATATTTCTACTATATCATATCATCCTAGTATACCGTGGCTAATGAAAAAATATACCTATCACTACATCCGGTGTAGACCCATGCTGGAGATCTAAAGCGTATGCCTCGAGCGGTGCTGCTCTGCCCGGTTTGGCCTGGCCCCTCCTGCCTGCAGGTCGTCCTTTGCGACCTCATCCTCGTCCTCTCTCTGCGGCTCCCTGCACTGCTCCTAAGCTGGGCCTACCTATAGCCTGAGGGCAAAAAGCTTGTATATGCCCGGGCTGCTGGCAAACGTAGCAGTTCCCTGCAAAGGGAACATCTCGTCGTGCGGCTGGGACGACCTGAGGTGCTGGGGCTGGAGGTGTCGGTCAGGGATGGGGTGCCTGCCTATATGGTCGGTGGCACTGACGCTATCTCCTATCCTGGTCCTGCCTGTGAGGGCCTACTCCTCTTTCTCGACCCTGAGCCCGAGGAACATCCATGGGTCCACTTCGCTGCTGGGCCGCCATCCTCTGATCCATCTCTAAAGCTGCGGCGTGTGAGGCAATCCTGTGGAAGGTCGACTGAGAGATCATGATCAAAGCATGTCGGAGATCGTCTCGTAATCCTCGATAGAATCTAGTCGCTCTGTCTCTGTCTGTAACTGCCAAAGTCCCAGCGAAACGGGCCAAGTGGATGAACTCTCGTTGGTACTCTGGTACCGTCCTCTCTCCTTGCCGAATCTGCAGGAACCGCTCCTGGAGTGCAATCCTGAAAGTGCACAGTTAACCTCACTAGAATTCTCTAGAGGGGGGGGGGGGGGGGGGGGGTGAATAGAGATTTAAAATATTTTGTGCAAAGTAAATATATATATATGTGTATGATCACAGATTAGAGCTTCCACACACACACCAACAAAAATTAAACAAATAAAAAAGTAAATGCAAGAAAAGAAATCACAGCACAATGCAAGAAAATATAGTGGTTCCCCAAACTTTGGGTAGTCCACTCTTCTACCCCCTTGGTAGGAATTCACTATCTTGCACTGAGTCTTTTGATAAGGAGACTCTTAGAACCACCCTGAGTCTTTTGATAAGGAGACTCTTAGAACCAACTGAGTCTTTTGACAAGGAGACTCTTAGAACCAGTACAACTGAATTTTTTGAAGAGTGATTCTAAAAACTCTTTTACAATATGTGAGAATGAAAATAAGAAAAAGGAAAATAAGTATTTAAAACAATAATGAATCTTCTTCCTAGCAAGAAGATTGGAAGCACAAGAAGTAGTGAATTAAATCTTTCTTCTATAGAGAGAAGAAGATTTGTAGCTTTTCCCTCTTATGTGAGAGCTATCAGAATTTGCAGCAGAGTGATTTCAGAAGCAGGAGAAGAAGAATGCTTGAATATTGCTGCAGGGCTATTTCTCAATTCTCACTTTATCACTTGGGAGATTTTTCTCTTTTTCAAATGTAAAATGGTGAATCCTCTAGTGCACTTTCTCTGCCGACCTCCTTGGTTATTTATAGCTCTGTTCATTAAAATAACAATATAGGAGAGTAATCAATTAGCAGGCAGAGTATTAGAAAGAAAGAGAAATTTACATAACAGTTATATCCATAGAAGTAAAGTATTCAATCTGATTTCAAATAATGTCCATAAATGATTTAATCAATTTAGCCAAGAATCTAATAGAGGAAAAGAAAGATTCAGAACGGCTATAAGACATAAATTGATTCCATATAAATCAGATCTATAAGATAAGGAAAGAGATCTGGCGATTTTGAATTCTGTCATAAAGATCGACGTGCGTCGATTACTATTCGACGCAAGCGTCGAACACATCCTGTTTGGACGTCGAGAGGAGAATAAGGAAGGTGCATCGACTAAGGTGCGTCGACTTCTCAAGATACCTCGACTAGAAGTCAGAGCTACGTCGACATAGGATACGTCGACTTCTGCTTGGAGCTACTTCGACTCATTCTGATAGAAACGTCGACTTTATCTCGACGTTGCGTCGAATACTATTCGACGCATATTTACTTAGCATTTTTTTCATTCTTAGAATTCTTCTTTAACTCATTTCTAGGGGTTAAGAGAAATCATTTCCCCAACAATCTCCCCCTATTTATCTTAACCCTACTTAGAGAGAAATTGTATTTAGCATATAATTAACATAGCAAAGCATTTGTACAGATAATGAAGATTTCACACAGTCAAAAGCAAACTTCATGTTCAGACCAATCATAAAGTATATGAAGCATTGTTTTCAAGTATTATTCAGGAGGGGTAGGGGGAGTCTTTCTTTTTCTCTTGAATACTATTGTGGATTGCTCTTTCCCAGTAGCAGGTGACTCCCTCAGCTCCCCCTGGGTCTCAGTCATTTGCTCCGCCTGAGTCTCAGCTCCCCCTGCCCCTAACTCCTGAGCCCCTTATTCAGCCATCACAGCATCTGGCTCTTTCTCTTTCCCAGCATCAACTTCATTTCCTTTTTCAGTATTCAGCTCTTTCTCACCTTCTTCCTTTTCAGCCTCATTTTCTGCTCTGCTTCCCTCCCCTTATAGTAGTGCCACTTGATTTGCAGCATCTCTTGCTATGTTGAGTACCTCTATTGTTTGTTCATCATTGTGTAGCTCAGGTACTATCTCATTCCCAATTGTCTTGAGCAGTGCAAGACTGTCAGATTTTGAAGAAGGAGGGGATTTGTGTGAGGGAGATTTAAGATTGGAGGGCTGCTCTTCATCAAGCTTCTCCCCCTTCTTGACCTTCTTGGCCAAGGAGGTTAAGAAAGACTTGGTAACTCTTGAGGAAGAGAGAGAGTTCTTCAGACTTTGCACAGAGGCACTGACCCCATCTATTTGGGTGTGCATGTGTAGGATTAAGGAATGAATCTGGGAGCAGTGCTCATCCAGCATTGCTTGGAAAGTTTGAGTTGCTGATGCAATGCACTGAGTGAGGAGAGCTTTAGTGGATGCAGATGGTTCATGTTGTGGTTGGGGATGAGGAGAGAGTGGTGAAGGTGGTGATGAGGCTGGAGAGAAGTTAGTTGATACATGAGGTATGGGTGATAAAGGAGGTGGAGAAACTGTTGTTTGAGGAACAGGTGTTTGATAAGAGGTAGGTAGAGAAGGAGTTGTGAGGGTGGTAGAGACTATTTGAGTGGATGATGGTGGTAGAGAAGAATTGTCTCTTTGAGGAGAAGGAGGAGGAGATGGATGAGCAGGAGATGGATGAGCAGGAGAGTTAGGAGGAGAGGGAGTCCTTTCAGGAATGTAACCAGGCTTAGGAATTTGCCTGGTCCACTTGGAGAATAGGGCTATTGACATTCTTTTCCCTGGAGGAATGGGGATTCCTTTTGACCTGCAGAGGTCAGGGAAGGAGTGGAAGAGTACTTGACTCATAATCCTCATATATGCATTTTCTTTGTGTGAGTATTTGGAGCCTATTATTTTGAGTAACCATGTGGCCCAGTCCACCTTCTTCTTCAGCACAAGGCCCCCCATGATGTTCAGTTGCTGCTTGGGAACTGCATCATGGGCTGAAATTTTGCATAGTAGTATCTTTCCTACTATGTCTGCTAGCAGTCTGTATTCCTCAGAAAAGTTTATTTTCTTTAGATGGATTGGTTTATCCCTTGAAAACTTCATGGTGGTTAGCAGATGCTTGATTTCATCAGGTGTGAGGTCTATAGATTCATCACCTAATGGGGGAATGATAAAGACTTATAAGGTTACTCTTTAAAAATTGATTTGTTTTCCCTATTTTATTTAAACAAAGATAATATTAGGATATACCTGTAGGAAGATCAAAGGTGGTCCTAATATGTTCTGCAGAGATTGAGACTGGCGTCTCATAGATTGTTCCCTGGATTTCTCTTTGTTCAGATATCTGAACATGAGTTATTAGCTCTGTGAGCTCTGATTCCAGGAGCTTGCACCTAGTGGAGATGAGCTTGTCCAGTCCTGCTGCAGTAAAAAGAGCAATGATGCTCTTGTAGTTTTCTGCGGCTGCTTGGAAAGACTCAAGGTCAATGTCGAAGCCAGAGTTGATTTTGGGAGCCATTTTAGTTCAGTGAAAGGGAGAGGAAAAATCGGCTGGTCTGAGGAGCAAGAAGGATGAAAGATGTAGAGTCGTGAAGGCTTCTAACTGAAGATACTATTTAAGTCAGGTGAAGCATCGAAACTGGACTCAAGTCGAGGCTTATTCGGTACTTCCGTGGATGTGACCAAAATATTTTGGTATTGCCGCTCGTTTTCATGAAGTCGACGTTACGTCGAGTGGAATTCGACGTGAGCGTCGATATAGTCTGATTTGGGATGATAGAGTTTCCTATCGACGTATGCGTCGAGTGGAGTCGACGCATGCGTCGGTTTCACTTATTGAGTTGAGTTATCGACGGTGCGTCGATAAGAAGTCGACGTGACTTTTAATTTTCCTGAAGAATTCTAGGTGTTTATCTCTACCTAGTTCTAAGTCGGTCTTGGACTAATTTTTACAGATAGTTTGATTGGTTGTACCAGCATTGTTTGGCAAAATGGCCAGCTTTGTTACATATATGGCACTTGATTATCTTATTATTATGATAATTTGAGTTTAGAGAGGAATAGAAGGGTTGATTAGAATAGAAGGTTTGATTATGATGGGAATTTTGGTTAGGATAGAAATTTTGGTTAAAATGGGAATTTTGGTTACCATGTTTAGGGTAGAAATCATGATGGAGGTGATAGAAATCATGATTGGGATGAATGGGTCCTGAATATGGGTTAGGATGAAAGGCTTTTGGAGGAAAGGTATTTAAGTTGCTCTGAACTTTTGTGCGTCGATATCTATTCGACGCATGTTGATAGTCGCGTCGATTTGTATTCGGCGCTTTCTCCAGATGGCGTTGATCTGATTTCAACGCATAGAGAAAGTTGCGTCGATTGGAAGTCGACGTGCTTTTGTTCAAGCGTCTAGAAGAGGTCGAGGCATCTGAGAGATTGCGTTGAGTATAAGTCGACGCACTATCATTTATGCGTCGATATGAAGTCGACGCAATTGTATCTTCAATTTTCATTTTACCTTTTTCTGTTTTTACTCCTTTATGTGTTGTTTTCCTTGGATTAGTTGTTTCTTCAGATGAAGTTTGTGAGTCATCAGCTGAATAATATGATGTCTCATCAAATTCTTTTATTTCTTTGAAGGAGTTTTCTTCCTTATCTTATGGGTCTTTTTCTTGGTTTGTCCATTTGACAGATTTAGTGAATTTTACAGGGCTCATCCAAGCAGGTTTGCTGGATCGATTTAAGCTGGTTGATGGATCAGCTCGTAGCCCAAGATTTTTGTGTCTCATTGTTTGTTTTTCAGTGATTTCCTTAAGAGTTTGGCTTCTCATGTTTATTGATTCTTCAAAGGCCTTTGCCTGGGAAACCTTATCCTTAAGGAACTGATTTTCTATTTTAGCCTTTTATATCTCCTTTTCTATGATGTTAGCCCTTAATTCATAATCTTTAGAGCATTTAACTTCTCTATTTCTCTGGTTTTTAGCTACATTGATTTGTTCTTTTAAATCTTTAATTTCTTATGTTGCTTTTAGTTGATCTAGACACATTCCCATAAAATCATTTCTGAAGTTATCACTTTGAAAATCTATTTCATCAAACATGCTTACCTCATCCTTATCCTCAGATTCCTCTATGAGAATAAGGCTATCTTCTTTTTCATCTTCAGAAGATATGCTTTCTTCTGATCCTGTCTCACTCCAAGATTTAGCACTATAATTATTTTTTGATCCTTCAAGGGCCATCAAGCATAGATCTTCTTGCTTAGGTTCTTCATTGTCACTCTTGGAAGAGGAGCTGTCCTCAGAGTCTGTATCACTCAAGGCTTCTGCTATAAAACCTCTTTCTTTCTTCTTCCCCTTTTTCTTGAGATCTTTCTTTGTCTCAGCATTTTCTGGACATTCTGGGGCAATATGTCCAGGTTTCCTGCAAGAATAACAAATAATTTCTTTAGTAGGAGTTTTGTCATACCTTGGTTTTGACTCTCTCCTTCTTGATCCATCTGTCCTGACCCATTTCTTGAATTTTCTGGCCAGGAAACTGAATAGTTCTTCTTCAGTGATAGAGCCTCTTTCCTCTGTTGCTTTTAATGCAATGTTCCTGTCTTTTGAGGAGATTGGAGTGTTTTCTCTTCTCTTCTTCTCTTCTCTAGTTTTCAGCAGTTGCTCATATGATTTGAGTTTTCCTAAGAGAGCATCTGTTGAGATTTCCTTTTGTCCTCTTGTGTCTCTTATGACCCGTGTTCTTGAGTCCCATGAACTAGGGAGACTCATTAGCAATTTGTCATTAATCTCAGTGAGAGAGAGATCTCTATCCAAGTTTTTCAATTGATTGATGATTAGACTGAATCTGTCATACATCTCAGAGATACTCTCTTCACTTTTCTTTTGGAAGTTCTCATATTGTGAGATCAATAGAGCCTTCTTATCTTTCTTTTCATCAGCACTTCCTTCCACCATCTTTGTAAGAGCATCCCAAATTTCTTTGGCTGATTCATAGTCAACAACCCTTTGAAAGATGTCATCTGAGAGGGTTGAGACAAGTATGTTCATGGCCTTTAGATCACATGTTCTTGCCTTCTTCTCATCTTCTGTCCATTCAGATCTTGGAACAAATGTTTGTGTGACATTGCCATTTGCATCCTTTCTATAAGGCTTTGGGGGACCTGTCACAGTAATATTAAACAAGTTATCATCAATAGAATTCATATAAATTCTAATTCTTGTTTTCCAAACTGCAAACTTTTCAAGATTGCACATTGGTGGTCTGGTGGAAGCATAATCTTTGATTTGTGCCATGTGAAAAATAATTGTTAGAAAAATATATATTTATAAATAAGAGGTAGGATCTTTTTGATCAAGGAGTTAACCTTTTTAGATCAACCTAGCTCTGATACCAATTGAAAGTGCACAGTTAACCTCACTAGAATTCTCTAGAGGGGGGTGAATAGAGATTTAAAATATTTTGTGCAAAGTAAATATATATATATGTGTATGATCACAGATTAGAGCTTCCACACACACACCAACAAGAATTAAACAAATAAAGAAAGTAAATGAAAGAAAAGAAATCACAGCACAACACAAGAAAATAAAGTGGTCCCCTAAACTTTGGGTAGTCCACTCTTCTACCCCCTTGGTAGGAATTCACTATCTTGCACTGAGTCTTTTGATAAGGAGACTCTTAGAACCACCCTGAGTCTTTTGATAAGGAGACTCTTAGAACCAACTGAGTCTTTTGACAAGGAGACTCTTAGAACATGTACAACTGAATTTTTTGAAGAGTGATTCTAAAAACTCTTTTACAATATGTGAGAATGAAAATAAGAAAAAGGAAAAGAAGTATTTAAAACAAGAATGAATCTTCTTCCTAGCAAGAAGATTGGAAGCACAAGAAGTAGTGAATTAAATCTTTCTTCTATAGAGAGAAGAAGATTTGTAGCTTTTCCCTCCTATGTGAGAGCTATCAGAATTTGCAGCAGAGTGATTTCAGAAGCAGGAGAAGAATAATGCTTGAATATTGCTGCAGGGCTATTTCTCAATTCTCTCTTTATCACTTGGGAGCTTTTCCTCCTTTTCAAATGTAAAATGGTGAATCCTCTAGTACACTTTCTCTGCCGACCTCCTTGGTTATTTATAGCTCTGTTCATTAAAATAACACTATAAGAGAGTAATCGTTTAGCAGGCAGAGTATTAGAAAGAAAGAGAAATTTACATAACAGTTATATCCATAGAAGGAAAGTATTCAATCTGATTTCAAATAATGTCCATAAAGGATTTAATCAATTTAGCCAAGAATCTAATAGAGGAAAAGAAAGATTCAGAACGGCTATAAGACATAAATTGATTCCATATAAATCAGATCTATAAGATAAGATCTGGCGATTTTGAATTCTGTCATAAAGATCGACGTGCGTCGATTACTATTCGACGCAAGCGTCGAATAAATCCTGTCTGGACGTCGAGAGGAGAATAAGGAAGGTGCGTCGACTAGGGTGCGTCGACTTCTCAAGATACGTCGACTAGAAGTCAGAGCTACGTCGACATAGGATACGTCGACTTCTGCTTGGAGCTACTTCGACTCATTCTGATAGAAACGTCGACTTTATCTCGACGTTGCGTCGAATACTATTCGACGCATATTTACTTAGCCTTATTTTTCATTCTTAGAATTCTTCTTTAACTCATTTCTAGGGGTTAAGAGAAATCATTTCCCCAACAAATCCTATCAGCGTCTGAGATGAAGTGCTCTAGGAAGGCCTCTAAAACTATCCCCAGAGGATCGTGCTGATTGGTCGTCCTCTAAATGTGGAGCGGCTGGCTGCCCTCCACCAGTCTCGGGCATAGACCTCCAGTAAGGTCACTACTAGAGACACTGCGGCCACAGCGGGGCACATCATCCCAACCAGGAGCTCCTCTACCCTCTCTACCCACTCTTCTGCCTGTATGGCAAACTCGGTGCCTCGGAAGGTGGGGGGCCTTAGCCCCCGAAACGTCGTCATAAGGTCGGTAGGCATAGTGGTCTGCTGGGGTGGTCGTAGGATGGCCGTCTGAAAGGTGGCTAGCAGAGCTGTCAGTGTCCGTCCTAGATCCGTATCAACAAATGGGACTGCAGCTGGGGCGGCCGGGGCTGGTGGTGGAGTGGTAGGATGGTACTGATCCTTAGAGGAGGACCTTCGGTTACTGGACTCCGGTATCTGGAGAAGTAACAGGCGAACATCAGTATTTGCAAAAATAAGGGAATTTTGCAGAACTGACTGAAAGGAAGCGGAAAAAACGTGTGGGTGTACTACTATACAGTCTAGAATCCTTAAACCTTAAACCTAAGGGTCCACTAGGCTTCCGCTGCGTGGTTCATCCCGAACCAAGGAACGAAAACTGGGAAGGGAGGTTCTATAGAATGCCCCATGTAGCCAGATCGTGGTAGCTCTGATCCATTTGTAAGACCCCCCTCCCCCCCACCCCTCCCCAAAACTGAACCCAGTTCAGGGAGGAGGGATCTTACTGCCCAAGGACGGCCACTAGTGCTTCCCGGATGGCAACGACCCACCCTCTCAAGCACTGAGTGGTCGCCATGTTAGGCACAAGAATCATAACAACACATCATAATCACATAGCGAAATCAATAGAATAAGAAAACTAAGCACACAACTTATATTTACATAAAGAGAAAAGGCCGAAGCCTATTGTTTACTACATCTGCCTCGGGGGCTACAAATGACTATAACAAAATGCTCTTAAGCTAGTCCTATACTCTAGGACTCACGTCGCGGAAGACAGGGGGCGAGGCTTGAGTATCCAATCGGGCCATCTCTAAGGCCGGTAACTCATCCCGCGGTGTGGGGGCTTCGCGCTGTCCCATCTCCTGTGATTGGTTATAAGAATAACCATTAGTCATAGAGCTAAGTAGAAAACACATTCCCTCCCCGGATCCATATCCTGGGGAGGGCTAAAGTACATGAATAAATAGCCGAAGCAAGGTAAATGGTTAGCAACAGGCAAACATATATACGTATATATTTTCTCTTTATGTAAATATAAGATGTGTGCTTAGTTTTCTTATTCTATTGCTTCCGCTATGTGATTCTGATGTGTTGTTGCGATTCTTGTGCCTGACAAGGCGACCACTCAGTGCTTGAGAGGGTGGGCTGTTGCCATCTGGGAAGCACTAGTGGCCATCATTGGGCTGTAAGATCCCCCTCCCTGAACCGGGTTCAGTTTTGGGGAGGGGGGTCTTACAAATGTATCAGAGCTAGGTTGAAAACACATTCCCTCCCCGGATCCATATCCTGGGGGCGGGCTAAAGTACATGAATAAATAGCCGAAGCAAGGTAAATGGTTAGCAGCAGGCAAGCATATATACATATATATATATATCTATAGGGCCTACCAACCATAATATCCACGAGGTGACATAGACGCGCAGTACGTAATAAAGGCAATACTATCTCGCGCACACTCGCACCCAGGTATTCAAACCTGCACACACAAAAACCCTGTGTCGACAAGCCTTGGACCGCTTTGCTTCAAGCGGGGTTGCGAACCCTGCGGGCCTCACCGATGTGGCCGTCGGTGACAGTGACCAGTCCTGCCACTTCTGAATGTAGTCGTACCGTATCACTCAGGCCCTCTCGTACAACTTGGTGTACTAACTGGATGTGAGCGACATCCTGCGATTCCGAGATTTAGGCCGACCAGCGGAGGCAAAACTGTGGGTTCGGAGTGGTGATAACCCGTTGCGCACATCTCCCTATCACCATGAGTCGTCAACCCTCCCGCACCGGTACGAACGGTCTGTGGGCGTGACCGACCCGCCACTTTCACAACAAACAATCTTCAAACAGCTTAAACAAAGTGTAAGCGCTTTATGTCTTGACGCGACATTCTTAACTCGGCCGGTTACTCGACTTTTGACTGGGAGGCTCGGCGGTAGGAGGGCTCCTTATTTGGGGCTAACTCGGGAGGAGGGACTCAACTCTGGGTTTTCTCCAACTAAGACCTCGCAGAAAGGAGGAGAAGCACCGCTTGCCCGCGTAGGACCGTGGTTAACACTAAAATATATATAAAGTGCAACATAAGCTGTAAGAAAGGCCGGAAACAGGGCCCGAAATATCAGGACCAGTACGAGACTGGAGAATTGAAAGTACAGAAAACAGTAAATAAATGACCAATGCGAGACTGGATAACTGAAAGTACAGCAAGCAGTAAATAAAGGACCAGTGCGAGACTGGATAACTGAAAGTACAGCAAGCAGTAAATAAAGGACCAGTGCGAGACTGGATTACTGGAAATGAACGAACAGAAATATAAGTAAGGGGACCAGTGCGTGACTGGATTACTAAAAGCATAAACAGAAAGCAAAAGAAGGGGGACCAGTGCGAGACTGGATTTAAAGAATAAATGTCGAAAGTAAATGCAGAACCAGTACGAGACTGGAGAGCATAGTAAATAAAATTGTTAGTAGTCCAATCACTACATAACGGGAGGCTTCAATGTCGACTCCGTTCTTAGGAGGAAGTTTCGTTCGATCCCCATTCATAGGGGTCTTTTCTCCGTTCATAGGAGCTTACTTAGATTTTATGAGATTACTTATATGTCGCGTGCCTTGGGTTCACATCTTAATTATCACCTTGTTATCGAATTGAAATAACGCTTTGCGATCTCGACATGATCGTACGTTTCGACGCTCTTAACTCGATCGATTACTCGCCGAAATTGGTGGGTTTACTGCTTAACTTTAATATGACCCACACAATTTTATTATATAGTTAAAATAACGCGTCGAGGGTTTGCAAAATTATTCTGAATATTTTCGTCCATTTTCGGACAAGATTTTCCTCGTAGGAATATTATTTAAGCTTCTTAAAATATCAAGAGATTTGATAAAAATGCCAAACTTTGATAGTACCTTTAAAATGATTAAAATTGACCCTATAATTTTTCCAAGAATTTTCCCAGGTGATTTGGGCATTTAATTCTTTTTATTAAACCTTGTGAAGGTCCATAAAAAGAGCAAACCATTTGAAAAAAATCCCAAAAAATTATTGGGGGTGCCCCTCTAGGTGAGGAACATTTTTTGTGTTGGGTGTTTTTTCCACAGATGCCCAGTTTACCGCGCGCCCTCCCCTCTTCCCCACAGCGGATCTGGACCGATCCGCTGTGGGGGAACTCATGCCCACGCGGCAGGCGGAAAACGAGGATATGGGGGCCGCCCGATCGCCTCGTGGAGATCGAACGGCCCCCGCTAATTCTGCGTGGCTACTACGGGAGGCGGCCGCTGCCGCCGCCGGGCAGCGGCCGACTGGCGATGGATGGCGATGGCTCCGCCCCTGGCCGGTGCTCCGGGGGCCGGCGACCTCTTCGGTGGTGGTCCGGCGGCCTGGCACCGCCGGCCACCGCCAGATTTTTATAAGACGAGGGGGCGGGGCGGCGGCGCAGCCTGCAAGCGCCATGCAGGTTTGCTGCGCCACCTCCCCTGCCGGGGGAGCCTTCCCTGCCTCCCCCAGCTGGGGCGTCGGGGAGGGGGCTAACCTCTGATGGGGGTCCGGCGGCCTGGCGCCGCCGGCCGCCGCCAGGGGTGGCCTTTACCCTGTACAGGGAAGGGGAGGGAGGGGAAAAACGGCGCGGGTGCCACCGGAGGCGCGTCCTCCGGCGGCCCTGCCGCCTCCTCTCATCATAGCCAAGGTCCCCGGGTGGGTACCTGCTCCCCCAGCGCCACCACCGGCGCTGGGGGTGCAAGCTTCACGGCCTGCCCCCACCCTAGCCTGGGTAAGGTTCGGGGTGGGGCTGGCGGCGCTCCGGTGACGGGGGGGGGGGGGGGGGGGGGGGGGGGGGGGGGGGGGGGGGGGGGGGGGGGGGGGCTGCCTTAGGGGAGTATGAAGGAGGCGGGAGAGGGTTCTACCTGTGAGGGGTGATCTATGGAGGTTGGTGGTGCGGCCATGGAGGGGAGCGGCGGTGGATGCTCGGCTAGGCTGCTCCGGAAGGAGGCTGCTCGGCTAGGGAGCGGAAGAGCTGGTCGGTAGGGGAGGAGGAGGAGGAGGAGGAGGCTGAGGGGGGGGGGGGGTGTACGACCAGGGAAGGGGCTGGGCCCCTCCTTTTATAGGGGAGGAGGGAGGCTTTCCCTCTCCCTCCCTTTATCCCCACGTGGGATTAAGGGAGGGATGGGTGATGCGCGATTTCAGCACCGCTAATTAACAAGCACGAAATGCGATACGACGGCAGTGCATCGGTCGCTCAAGTAATAAAATAGGGAGGAACTCCCCGAATGTCGATCTCAAAGGACAGCAAGTTGGGTAGTATGATTCGCTCTGCCCGGAAATTAGTTAAAAGGATTACTAAGTAATAACAAAGGGGGTTGTGATTGGATTCCTAAGCTATTGAGGAAATAAGAGAAATGCGGGTCGAAAAGCACCGCTTCGCAAGGTGTTGGTGAGTGCAGCGGCCGCGATGTCACACTTCGGTAAGCGGATGGAATCGCCACAGTGCGAGGTTTTGTGAGGGTCGTACTCACCTCTTCGCCAACATCACCACTAGCAATTGCTAGATGGCTTCACACACAAACAACCTAAGCTATCACAACAACAACGAAAGCTATTCTCACCACCACATCATCATTGCACATGAACACAAGCAAGGATCCATAACATTAACCTAACAAGCGTTCGTACAACAATACAAAGAGAAAGCACAAGCATCAAAGTTTAGAAAGGACCACATAGAAGATGTCACCGCGTCTTGGGTTCTCGGCTGGAGTGAGAGGTTGTCGGGCTCTCTCCGGGCTCGGCCCTCAGATGGTGTGCGGACTCGAAGGAGGCTGTCACCGCTCCAACGATCTTCAGCGCTTTTATGGTCTCATCGGCAAAGAATGCTTGAACTAGTGGCGGAGAATGCTTGCAAATGCTCCCGGATGGAGGAATGACGAAGGAGATCGCTGGAAATGGTCTCCTCTTGTCTCCTCCGGTGGAAAGGGCGAAAATGGCGGGATTCCTGGCTTTTCCCGCGAGGGGAATCGGGCTTCTTTGGTAGCAGCATTTCCTGTTTTAAATACTAAACATGCAGAGTTTTGGTCACGCACGGGCGAACGCACGATCGTGCGCTGCCCGTGCGATAATTAATGATAAAAACTGGCATGAAGACGAAGCTGCGCCGCCCGTGCGATTTACTCACGCACGGGCAAATTCGCTCGTGCATCAAAACGCACGGGTAAATTCAAAAAAGCTAAAAAAACAGGAAGAAACAGGCGACCGTGCATTTTACTCACGCACGGGCAATTCCGCCCGTGCGTCAAAACGCACGACCAAACTCAGATCTCCTTTTTTCTGCCCAGATGAGAACGCACGACCGCAACCGTCCGTGCGTCAAGGAAACGCACGATCATGCGTTGCACACAATCATGAATTCTGGGGGAAAACTGGATGATCCGACCACCTGTATACATGATAAAACAGCTGGGAAAACACCTCCAGCACTAGATAAACATAGAGAAAGGGATGGGGAGCACCATGTGCTTACCCCCAATAATAAGGAGCGCAAATGCACACCGAAACGGGCCTAAGAGTGCACCTAGCAAGGAATAACAAATATGATCGAAAATATGCCTAAAGTGTAGTGCATCGACTAGAAATACGGCCCAGATGAGTCCATAAATGTGTATATAAATGGGACTCATCACACGCCCAGACTTAACCATTTGCACGTCTCGGGCAAACTACTCAGCTCTCCTGTCGGAACAATTGGATGTTAGAGTGAGTTTGAGCGGTAGAGACCTATGCGAAGTCGCATGCATATGTGCTTAGAAATACATTAGAACAGAATTAAACTCAAGATTATATCTAACTATTTCTAGAACAGTGATTTGAAATTTACTTTACTTGGATGGTGAATCCCGGTGAATCTTTCGGTCGTGCAAAAGGGAAAATAGCGTGACTAATGAGTAGAGTATTACTCGAATTAAAGCTCGGGACAAACTCCTAAGAAATCCATCAAAGTCGGTGTCCATAGGCTTGCACGTTCGCACTCTCTCTACTGCATGAGACGACTCGTATCTGAAATCAATAGGACGTATAGGTTAGGATTGGGCTTAGGTTGAGTTTAGGCTAGATAAGTAGAAGGACGATGGGAATCGCATTCAACATAAATTGAGCACTCAAGAGAATTACAATCACCAATACACCATTTTCAAGAATTACACAACACCCCCAGACTTCAACTGAACACTAAGTGCGTGCTAAGCCAAATATAATTTGAATTTGTCGAGAGAATATTCATTTTGAACAACCCCTTTTTTCTTCTTCTTTTCTTTTCTCTTCTCGACAGAATAACTTTTGTAGGCACAATAAAAATGGCTCCTTTAGCTAATTCAAAGCTGCCATACACCACAGAGATAACACAAAATGCGATCGATAAATAAATTTCTTTCAGCTCAAAAGTTGGTGCGAAAATAGGTTTGGCAGTATGGCTTTGGTGAAATTTTAGTGGAGCTAAACAAGGAGGAAAGGTAGGCTCAAGTGGGCTTGCAAAGGTGATTACGTTGGTAAGGATTTCAAAAGCACAAACGGATCAAGAAATGGCCTATATCACATTTTATAATGAGTACTTCAACACAATCGTTTCAAGAGTAGCCTAGTGCAAGTTCTAGCCACCGAGAAAGGTTGTCCTTCCTTCCGACCCTAGTAATAAGCTACTATTAGTCCAGCTACTGTGAAATTTTTTGAATCTTTATGGAGTGAGCAGGAAACATACAACTTAGAGTTCACAAGCCAAACAACCAGAAGTAAATGGAGGCAAACAGGTAATCTTTATTGATAAGCAAAATCTTCATTACAGGGAGAGGTATGCTTGGCGAGACATGATTTCGCCAGCACAAAAATTCCAAAGAGAAAATTACACAACTTGAAAGAAGATAACTAAGACCGCTCCAGACCGCGCGGTCTCCTTGCTGATATCTGCAAGCCGCCTAACCGCACAACACTGCCGGTTACAGAACACCACCTCAGACCACTGAGCAGACCGCACCCTCCTTACAAACTCCACTGATTCTCCCGAACTTCAGCAACTCACACTGCAAGCCGCAGACCGCCCAAACACTTTCAGAGGAAGAGGTGATCGATGCAGACCGCACTATCCGCAGAAGCTGCACAAGAAAATTCAATCAGCAGACCGCCCGGTCAGAAAACACAGACCGCAGGAATTAGGATAAACTCAGCTTACACTTGGTGTGTCTTAATTTGCTGCTACACTAGCTCCTGTTTATAGGCGTGGGACCTGATCCAGCCGCCGCCCTATGAGATAGGATCACCACCCCCAGACCGCGCAACCAGACTGGTCAACCCGCGCGATCAGCAACAATTCTTTCTGCTTCATTTGATGAGCTCGCCGGCTTCACTCCAGACCGCGGGAGATCGCCACTCCCTTAGTCAAATCGCGACTCCACAAGGAGATCGCCAGACCGCCAAGAAGCCGCTCACCACCAGTGTTTGCCCGAGATCGCAAACACTGTCTGTTCGCCAAAAGACCGCGAACACCTGTTCGCAAGCCGACCTCCTCCTGAGACCGAGAACAGAGACCTGTTCGCATACTAGTCTCCTCCTGAGACCACGAACAGAGACCTGTTCGCATACCAGTCTCCTCCTGAGACCGCGAACAGAGACTGTGCGACTAAAAGCCTTAGTCCGCGAATACCGCCAGAAAACCCGGACAGCCACATCCACCAGACCGGCTGCCAGCACCACGCGGTCATAAGCGCCAGACCGCGCGACCTGAAGACGCCAACCCGCCACGTGGTTACAGATAGACCGCGCGGCCTCACCTTCAGCCGCCTTGGACAGATACCAGCGGTCATGCCAGGAGACTACGGCTAGGCAAGACAAGCCAGACCGCAGAACAGATCGCCAGGTCGTGCAGTCTCACCAGACCGCGCGACCTCCTCCCTGGCCGCCCAGATCCAAAAGCTCCACAAACTTCCACTTCAACATTTTCAACAGCTACACTCGACCTTATGCTACAGTTGAATTCACCGGATTCACCACAAAAGTAAAATAAATTGCAGCTACTATAATAGAAATAATTAAATTATAACTTTGAATTTTATTCTACTCTAATTGAATTTCTAGGCGTGACGGGAGCATTTGACTAGAGCACTACTCGAGTCAACATTTTTCTCTACTCCTCACTCTGACACTAACAATCCAATTCTTACGAGCGGGGAACCTCGCAGCAATATCCAATAAGCGCGCGTGATCAAGTGCGCGTGAACTAGGTGCAAGTGTATGCAATGTGTGCAACAAAATAATAAATCTTAACTCAGCACATTCTAACATGCCATGCAAAGTGTGTGCACGTGCACATCTCGCTCTCTCCCCCAGACTTGATCAAAACGAAATAAAATCGACAATTCAGGAATAGGGAAAATAGGGGTAGAGAGGACCTGTGCTCATAAAAGAGCATGCCAGAAGTGCGGTAGTTCCTTCTTTACATTTTTCTCCTTCCGCATCCACCAAGTGAGAGCTTCAACCTACAACGTTAGCAAAAAGAAAATAACAAAATATAAAAGAAAATAAAAGGCAAACGGAACCGGGTGGTTCCCATGGGTTGTCTCCCAAGAAGCCCTTTTATTTAATGTTCTTAAAGGTGGACCAAATACCTGTATTAAGCATTGTTCATAAAGCAGAAAATTTAGAGAAAAGTTTCACACACACAGATCACGGCATAAGAAAAAGAACATCAGCTATATGCGCTTTTGTAGTGCACGTCTCCAGTGGCTTGTAGGCTGGATGTGAAAGCTTTAGGGCCAAAATTGGTGTCACCCAATTTTTTCCTAGCCTCTGCCATCTTGCCACTGGAAGTAGTGGAGCGTGCACCACGCAATCGTCTTTCTTGTTTCAACTTCTCCACGGTTGGAGAGCGCCAGCGTTGATAGTCGTCAGATTTTCCCACCTTGGTGGTGGGTGGCATCACTTTTGTTGCCGCAGTGGCAACTGGGTCAGCCCAAGAGACAGATTGTTTAAGAGGTTTATTACACGATTTCTTGCTAAATAAAAATGGGACATTGTCCCGAGTTAAGTTCTGCTTGGCGGGTTCAGAAACGAGGCTCTCCTTCCTCTCCGGGTCACATTCCTTTCGTAAGCCTGCTTCTTCTTCTTTTTCGCATGACTGCTTCTCATCCTTTTCTTCTTCCAACGATACTATTTCAGCCCTGATTCCTGCATTACTAAGAGATTCATCAGAAATAATTTGGGGAGAGAGAGACAATGTTTCGGTCATAATCTTGGGGCAAGTAGGGATGATAACACTCCTCGCAGAGAAATCCAAAGTAGCACCCCTCTCTTTCAAGAATGGCACTCCCAAGATGGGGATAGATTTATTCTCTTGGGGTCCCAATACTTGAAAGTCAGCGACCGCCACCGTCCCCTCGACCATGACTTCAACATTTTTCACTTCTCCTTCCGACTGAATAATGGTCCCATTAGCAAGCACCAAAGACTTCCGATCGTCCGTGTTCATTTCGAGTTGCAATTTAGCAACGTCTTGCAATGCAAGGACGTTGCGGGATGAACCGGAGTCACATAAGGCAGCAGTTTTGACATTATTAATAGAACAAGTGATTACTAATTCACTTGGGTTAACCACTTCCGTGTCTGTAAGACTCTTCCCTTGATTGATAGGATTTTTTTCTGTGTTGCTGGGAAGGGTCCCTTGCGAACGCTCGGTTAACAATTGAGCCAAATGGCCCAATTGCGTCTCCAAGATTCGCATGGACGCGGTTTGGTTAACCATATTCGAGTTTGCGGTCTGCATAAACCTCTCCATCATTTCTTCGAGGTTGCTCTTCTTAGGAGTCGGGGCACCTTGATTATAACTCGGTTGAGGCAGCCGCGGTTGGCTACCGGAGGCTTGAGCATCGAATTGATGCGAGCCTCCATGCCATCCTTGGCCTGGAACGTTTTGTTTCCAAGAGAAGTTTGGATGACTCCTCACGCCCACGCCCGAGTTATAGGCATTATTAAACGGTGCTCCATGATTTTGATCATTAATATAATTGATGCTTTCATCAAAAGAAACTTCGGTAGGTTGCTCACCTGTGGGGCACTCATATGCATGATGCCCCGGGCTTCCACAACCTTGACATGAGATCATCATCACTGGGTCAGAAGGGAGGGTAGGCCTCTTTAGTAGCATGGTACTTTCAGCGGGTGCACCAGAGGTGTTCACCTCAAAGAGTCCCCGAGCATTCCTTGGAGTGTTTCTTCCAGCAGTCCAAAAGGAGCTATGAATGGCAGTGTCTTGGACGATCCGTAATGCGTCTTCCGGGGTGTGGTTCATCAGAGTTCCACCTGCAGTAGCATCAATCATGGCCCTGTAGTTAGGCTCAATAGCAAAGTAAAAATTTTCTACTATGGTCCATGGTTGCAGCTCATGCTGGGGACATTTCCGGAGAAAGTTCATGAACCTCTCCCAAGCTTCTGCGAGAGCCTCCTGATCGTGTTGTTGGAAGGTTACAATTTCCCTCCGCAAGTTTAAGACCTTGTCGACAGGATGGAACTTCGCCAGAAATTTTTCTTGCAGAGCGTCCCAAGTGGTAGCTGTGTCAGGTGGTATCGTGTGGAGCCACGCCTTTGCCTTGTCACATAGAGAGAAAGGGAACAGCCTGAGCTTCACCGTCTCGTCAGCCAGCCCTGCGTACCGAAATGTCCCGCAAATTTGTGTGAATTCAACCAAGTGAAGATGGGGGTCTTCACTGGCTAACCCAGAGAATTGGGCCTGGTTGCGGATCGTGTTCAGGATGGCCGGCTTTATCTCAAAGTTGTTGTTGGTGATAGCCAGGCCGAATCCATGGTACACACTCCCAACTGTGGGTGTAGTGTAATCTCTCATGGTCCTGGGTCGTGGCCTAGCCACTTCATTCTCGTCAGCTACCTGACCCACGACCGGTGCGTTTCCCACTCCGGTATCAACCTGATTTCCATTAACATCCATGGTGGCAGCAGCACGGAGACGCGCCCGCAGGGTACGCTCTATTTCAGGGTCAAATGTTGCGCACTCACCGGGATCTCTTCTATGCATACACACTCTTCAACACAAAATAAAAAAACAAAAAAAACCTTAAAACGAATTTCCAAAGAAAAACAAATCATACACGATTGCAGTGCCCGGCAACGGCGCCAAAAACTTGATGCGCAATTTCAGCACCGCTAATTAGCAAGCACGAAATGCGATACGACGGCAGTGCACCAGACGCTCAAGAAATAAAATAGGGAGGAACTCCCCGAATGTCGATCTCAAAGGACCGCAAGTTGGGTAGTATGATTCGCTCTGCCCGGAAATTAGTTAAAAGGATTACTAAGTAATAACAAAGGGGGTTGTGATTGGATTCCTAAGCTATTGCGGAAAAAAGAGAAATGCGGGTCGAAAAGCACCGCTTCGCATGGTGTGGGTGAGTGCGCTGCCGCGATGCCGCGCTTCAGTAAGCGGATGGAGTGGCCACAGTGCGAGGTTTTGTGAGGGTCGTACTCACCTCTTCGCCAACATCACCACTAGCAATTGCTAGATGGCTTCACACACAAACAACCTAGGCTATCACAACAACAACGAAAGCTATTCTCACCACCACATCATCATTGCACATGAACACAAGCAAGGATCCATAACATTAACCTAACAAGCGTTCGTACAATAATACAAAGAGAAAGCACAAGCATCAAAGTTTAGAAAGGACCACATAGAAGATGTCACCGCTTCTTGGGTTCTCGGCCGGAGTGAGAGGTTGTCAGGCTTTCTCTGGGCTCGGCCCTCAGATGGTGTGCGGACTCGAAGGAGGCTGTCACCGCTCCAACGATCTTCAGCGCTTCTATGGTCTCCTCGGCGAAGAATGCTTGAACTAGTGGCGGAGAATGCTTGCAAATGCTCCCGGATGGAGGAATGGCAAAGGAGATCGCTGGAAATGGTCTCCTCTTGTCTCCTCCGGTGGAAAGGGCAAAAATGGCGGGATTCCTGGCTTTTCCCGCGAGGGGAATCGGGCTCCTTTGGTAGCAGCATTTCCTGCTTTAAATACTAAACAGGCAGAGTTTTGGTCACACACGGGCGAACGCACGATCGTGCGCTGCCCGGGCGATAATTAATGATAAAAACTAGCGTGAAGACGAAGTTGCGCCGCACGTGCAATTTACTCACGCACGGGCAAATCCGCTCGTGCGTCAAAACGCACGGGTAAATTCAGAAAAGCTAAAAAAACAGGAAGAAATAGGCGACCGTGCGTTTTACTCACGCACGGGCAATTCCGCCCGTGCGTCAAAACGCATGACCAAACTCAGATCTTCCATTTTCTGCCCAGATGAGAACGCACGACCGCAATTGTCTGTGCGTCAAGGAAACGCATGATCGTGCGTTGCACACAATCATGAATTCTGAGGGAAACTGGATGATCCGACCACCTGTATACAAGATAAAACAGCTGGGAAAACACCTCCAGCACTAGATAAACATAGAGAAAAGGATGGGGAGCACCATGTGCTTACCCCCAATAACAAGGAGCGTAAATGCACACTGAAACGGGTCTAAGAGTGCACCTAGCAAAGAATAACAAATATGATCGAAAACATGCCTAAAGTGTAGTGCATCGACTAGAAATACGGCCCAGATGAGTCCATAAATGTGTATATAAATGGAACTCATCAATGGGTGGGGGGAGATATTTTCTCCCCCCCCCCCCCTCTCTTCTTCCCCTGCCCGAATAGGGCTGCCTGTTCATGGGCAGCCCCCCTCCCTTGAGGGAGGAGCCTCTCTCTCCTCCCCCTTTCTTTTCTTTTCCCAAGAATTCGTGCTGGGGGGGGGGGGGGGGTGTTTGACCAAGGTCAACTTAGGGTGGGGTCCTCCATGGTCCCGGGGGTCCACCAAGACTTACTGGGGCGGGTTCCGAGTTTGTGCGCTCCGTATTTCGTGCGTTGTGCCGAGGCGGTCTGCATAATCCAAAACGAGCATATTCTCCGTATGACCTCGGATCGAAATGGAACGAGTTCCATTACACTCGTATCGGTTATAAGAGTCTAACGGAACTGACGGAAGTCAAATCGGAGTACATTTGACCACTGTACCCCAACGACTTAGTTACGACGCACAATAATACCCAAAACGGTCGTTTTCTCCAACCGACCTCAGATTGGAATGGAACGAGCTCCATTACACTTGTATCAATTATATGCGTCTAACGAAGCTGACGGAAGTCAAATCAGAGTACATTTGGTCACTGTACCCCAACGACTTAGTTGCGGCGCACAATAATACCAAAAACTGTCATTTTCTCCAAACGACCTCGAATTGGAATGGAACGAGCTCCATTACACTTGTATCGATTATATGAGTCTAACGGAGCTGACGGAAGTCAGATTAGAGTACATTTGGTCACTGTACCCCAATGACTTAGTTGCGGCGCACAATAATACCCTAAACGGTCGTTTCCTCCAAACGACCTCGGATTGGGATGGGACGAGTTCCATTACACTCGTATCGATTATACGAGTCCAACGAAACTGACGGGAGTCAGATCATAGTCCCATAGTACACAATCCTATATCGGGTCATTTTCTATCGCTCGAGCCTACTTTTATTAGGCTCACTTGGGTCTAGTGACCCAATAAATGTCGGGATGTTACACAACTGGAGGCGGATAGAAGGTCGACACCTTACAGGAGCCTAGCCCAACTGACGGTAGAGAGAAGGTCGACACCTCACAGGAGCTGAGCTCAACTGGAGGAGGAGAAAAGTTCGACACCTCACAGGAGCCGAGCTCAACTGGAGGCGGATAGAAGGAGTCATCCGAGGAGGCAAGTAGCCGGCTTGCTGGAGAAGGGCTCGGGCAGAGGCTTGGATTATGGCAACTCCACAACTTGATAACTTCCTTTCACTCGAGGGGGCAAGTAACCGGTATGCAGGAGAGGATCTCATGCAGTGACTCGCGGTAGGGCAACACCGCGCTGAAGGACTTCTTTTCACTTGAGGGGGTGAGCAAGTTCGGGCTAGGAGGGAGGCTTCCAACTCTACTATGATAATCTCTCTAGACGGATGAGAAGTACAATCGGGGGGGGGGGGGGGGGGGGGGGGGGTTAGCTCGGCCAGCGTGCAAGGGGGAGCTGATCTCGACCGTCACTGTAGAGGCTTTGTCTTAGGAGGACGCATTAAAAAACCTGGTATACTGTCCCATCACCCGCTTTTGATGTTATGAGAGCTAAGCAGGATACTCATCCTCTAACCCACTCATGACGCGAATCGATGACTGCTTCGGAGGAATTTCGTCGCATTGCCTGGATAAGGCATGCTCTTGGGGGGGGGGGGGGGGGGGGGTCCTTCTGGACACACACACACACTCGAGGTCTCCACTCTGCCTGCTGAGAAGTTTTCAGGAATCACAGTAATAATAACAAGAGTGAGAACATGTTAAGGAGAGTAGGCAAGTGACAGTCGAGGAGGTCCAAGGGGACACACCATCCCGAGGCCTTCATCTTACTCGGATGCTGGATATCGACCAGTAGGGAATGACAGTCGGGGAGGTCCAAGGTGACGCACCATCCCGAGGCCTCCATCCTACCGCGCTGCTGAATGCTAACCAGTAGGGAATGACAGCAGGGGAGGTCCAAGGGGACACACCATCCCAAGGACTCCGTCCTACTTGGATGCTGAGTGCGAACCAAATCTTTTTCCTACTACTCAACAATCAGAAAGGGCTAGGCACACCAACTCAAATGAGTGGATGAAGCAACATAAATATTAGGCTTTGCCGCTAGAGGTCAAATGACACATTTATACAAGGGTCCCCCAGTCAATTAAATCGATCATCCTTCGTCGAATTGGGAGGTCGGCGTCCAGACTTTCTCCTGATAATATCTCCAGTCGGATGAGAAGTACAATCGAGGGGTAACTGCGGCCAACGTGCAAGGGGGAAGTTGATCTCGACCGTCAATGCAGAGGCTTGGTCTTAGGAGAACTCACACCTGAGGCACTGTCCCATCACCCGTTCTGGGTTTTATGAGAATCAAGTCGGAGGCTCGTTTCCCAACCTATCATGGAGATCAGTTTCACCTACTTTCTTTTCTTTTGAAAATACTTGCTGAAAGAGAAAGAAGACTCACTCCTTCTCATTTTTCAGGGGGCCGAGAATTTATAGAAAACATAACTTGTTGAGTGGTCGCGGGATATCAACTTGAAGGCCTTACGAGTAAGAACTCTCGTGAAACATAATCCGATAGAAGAAGCATCGCGAATAAGGAGCTTGTAGAATACCAACAGGAAGACGTCACGAGTAAGCATTCTCGTAGAATGTAAGCCCTTGATGAATATCATCGCTAGTAGGAGCTCACGGAATGCTAGCTTGAAGACGTCACGAGTAAGCATCCTCGTGGAATATAAGCCCCGGATGAAGATCATCGCGAGTAGGAGCTCGCGGAATACTAGCTTGAAGACGTCACGAGAAAGCATCCTCGTGGGATATAAGCCCTGGATGAAGATCATCGCGAGTAGGAGCTCGCGGAATACCAGCTTGAAGACGTCACGGGTAAGCATTCTCGTGGAATATAAGCCCTCGGTGGATCACCCTATTTGTTAGTCATACAAAAGCACTCACGAGCATTACCAAAGCACCCGTATGTATGAACATGTATGGAAATCACTGGCATTGGAAAAAAAAGAAACTGGGGGGGGGGGGGGGGGGGGGGAGTGCCCCTTTTGACATTAGAACCCCCTACATAGAGTTTTCGGAGGTTCCGCTGGCCTTGAAATCGCCTCTCAGGAACTCGCCATCCTGAACTCGCCTCCCTTGAACTAGGCATCAGATTCTCATAGCCTCGCGAGTAGAGAACTCGCCTATGTGCGAGTATAGATCTCTCCTATGGGGGAGTATAGATCTCGCCTATGGCGAGTAAGGAAAGAGCTCGCCTATAGGCGAGTAAGGAAGGAGCTCGCCTATGGGAGAGTAAGGAAGGAGCTCGCCCAAGCCCAGTATCGAAGGAGCTCGCCTATGCCGAGTTTCGAAGGAGCTCGCCTATGCCGAGTATCGAAGTCGCCTCATTTGATGTTGCTCGCCTCCGGAACTCGCCTGCATGAACTCGCCTCTGGACGAGTAAGGTAGGAGCTCGCCCTACTCGCGAGAACTCACAATCGCGAGTTGTCATCTTTGGCCTCTATCTCGCCATCTTGAGCCATGACGTCTTCTCGCTAGACTTTCCTCCTCTGACTACGATCCACGTTCACCACACCAAAGTGTTGAAGCAAGGAAAATCCCGACTCAAAAATTCGAATCAATGCAGCCGGAGGTTACTGATCCCACGGTTCGAACGTCACAACTCTAATGGCTAGAATAGGAGAGAGAGAAATGTCTATAAGCACACCCCAAGTGCTCAAGCAGGGAGGTCCCGCCACATACCCGAAAGTCTAGAAAAGCTTCCCCTCCAAAACCAAAGGATGAGCTAGGTACGAGGAAGGCAGGGAGATGACCTTGCGAGTATCTCGCCTGGGGGGTCAACCTCATCCAAAAAAGTGTCATTCCTTGTACCCATGAGGGTCTATTTATAAACAAATCCTGGGGGGGGGGGGGGGGGGGGGTAGTTACCTGACCATACTCGCGAGTTGCAATGGGTACTCGCCTCTTACTCGCCCATGCTCTCCCATGCTCGCCCATGCTCGCCCCTGCTCGCCCATGCTCGCCCATGCTCGCCTCTGCTCTCCCATGCTCGCCCATGCTCTCCCATACTCGCCAATGCTCGCCCATGCTCGCCCATGTTCGCCCAGCGAGGTCTGCGAATAGGCGTCTCCTTAGGCATTTCTGATCTCGACGAATTACGGGTTATACAATTTCAATGTTGGAAGGATAAATAAAGCTACAATTATGTGAGTGTTGTGCATATCAAAGACTTAAAACCATTCAGATTCATTATATTTTCATTTGATGTGTCATTTCATATGCAACTAAAGCAGTCAAATCATGAGGATTGTAGTATCTGAAGATCTAATTTTAGCTCGTGGTTGATTTTGTAGTATTTGTATTTTAAAAATCTGTATTACATATTTTTTCATGATAATATAACTCGTGTAACTATATTTTTGCCCAAATTTTATATTTTATTTCATCTCACATTTTCTTTTTGGTATTTATGTATATCACATGCTAAAAACCGTACTGAAACTGCACCTCAAAAAACCGCACCAAACCGAAACCGCACCGCGTAATTTCGGTGCGGTGCGGTTTTGCTTGGGCCAAAACCGCGCCCTTGCGGCGGTTGCGGTTTGGGCCAAAACCGTACCAAACCACACCACGCACACCCCTAAATTGCCAAGATTCGAACCCCTAACCTCAGGATTTTAAGAGACAACTCTCGACCACCTATCCGACCAAACCAACTTGTTGGTTCCTGGCGGTACTTCTATTAATACAAAATACTTTATATATATTTTATATATATATACATGTATATTTTTTGATAATATATATACACATATATATTCTAATAATATATATACTTCTATATAATATATATATATAATTCTTATAATATATATTCTTATATATTATTATTGCGGGTCGCACACGGCTCTTCCGCGGTCCGGTCTAAATCGACCGCCTTAGCTCGGGGGTCGAGCCGGTGCGCGCAAACAGTCAAAGTTGACGGCAATGGACAAGGAGACTTTTTACCGTGGAAAACCTCAAGGCTGGGTGAAAAACCACGTTGTCGGGACGGTGTCGACCGAACTTCACTATCTTCCCGGGAGGTTACAGCTTTCGGAGAAGGACGAGGGCGACAGGCCGCGCCTCTTTACAATTTTGAGTGAGAGAGATGCTCAGAGGGTGACAGGCCACCTCTCACGATGCTGAGTGACTCGGGAAAATATTCTAAGTGTTGGACCCTTCGGTTGTAGGATTGTGCCTTTGAATGATGACTGCTTCGCTGACGCTCCGAGCCTTGCCTTGTTCAGGGGTCTCGCTGCACGTTGGGAGAGCGTGTATGCTGGAGTCAAGTGCGTTCGTCGGAGGCGAACGGGCAACGCTCGCTTCAGCGGAACGAACGGCGCTCACTTCCGCCGAACGGACGACGCTCACTTCGGCGGAACGGTCGGAGTCCGTTGGAGGATTTTCCGGAGGCAGAGTTCCTTCAATGAGAGAGAAATCCGATCCCCAAATGAAGACCCCTGGGGTCCTATTTATAGGATTCAGAGGTGGTTATGGTAGTTATGGCGTGCGGTTAGTGTTTTTAAATAAATAAGTAATTAAATAAATAGAAAAAGAGGATGATCGGACTGCCCATACGCGATCCTTCCATGATCGGGCGGTTTGGTAACCGCCGGGCGGCGATCTCGGCGGAAGCGGCGACGCCGGCCACCGCCGGAATCCCAAAAATGGGCGGTGGTGGCGGCGGCCTTCTTCCTTGCGGGGAAGAAGGGCCGACCGCCGCCCTCCCTCAAGGAGGGAGGGGCGGCCGGACTCCTCCCTCGAAGAGGGAGGGGCGGCCGGCCCTTCCCAAGGAAGGGGCGGCCGGCCCCTTCCAAGGAAAGGGGCGGCCCCCCTTCCCATGGAAGGGGCGGCCGACCCCTTCCAAGGAGAGGGGCGGCCGGCCCCCTCCAAGGAAAGGGGCGGCTGGAGCCGGCCCCCTCAAGGAGGGAGCGCCCCCCCCCCCCCCCCCCCGCCCCCCCCCCCCCCCCCCCCCCCCCCTCAAGGGAGGGGGCGGCTAAGGCCGGCCCCCTCAAGTTGAGGGTGGCCGGCCGGGTCGACCCCCTCCAAGGAGGGGGCGGCTGGCCCCCTCGAGGGAGGGGGCGGCCGGCTCCCTCCAAGGGGACGGCCGAGGCCGGCCCCCTCAAAGAGGGGGCGGCCGGCCCCCTCGAAGGAGGGGAGGGCATGGCCGTCCCCCTCCAAGGAGGGGCCGGCCAAGACCGGCCGGTCCCCTTGAGGGAGGGGCGGCGCCCGGTGGCCGGCGGCCGACCTCCCTCTCGAGAGAGAGGGGGCGGCGGTTAGCCCGGATTGGGCTTGGCGGTTTGTCCATCGTGGACGGTTACGCCGAGTGGCATTTATGCGGAGCGGGCGGTTACGCCGAGTGGCGGTTACGCCGAATGGCGGTTACGCCGAGTGGCGGTTACGCCGAGTGGCGGTTACGCCGAATGGCGGTTGCGCCGAGTGGCGGTTACGCCGAGTGGCGGTTACGCCGAGTGGTGGTTACGCCGTTTGCCTGCCACGTAGGACAGAGAAGTTTGTCCGGTCAAAGATTTGACCGGTCATGGAGGGAGTGGGGTTAGTGGAGTTTTGGGAAACCGTCCACTAACTGTCGGTCCGGTCCAAAATATGCGGACGTATCAATTGCCCCCCAAGACCTTTGACGGGAAGGTCGCTCGGCTAAGGAGGAGAAGGTCTTCCATCTACGGCCACTTGGTTTCCTCATGGTGGGAGCGTGGAGATTGCCCCGAACGAAGTGTAAGGAAAATGGGGCGCGTACGGGACAGCTGGTGCGAGAGGTCGGATGCGCGCATGTCCTGGAGGGCTGCCCCCAGATGCGCGCGCGTGCACCAGGTGCGAGCGCACGGGCGCATACTCGTGCGTCCGCGCGCGGACGGGCGCGTGCCTGTGAGCTGTGCGCGCCTGGGTGCGCGCCCACGCATGGGCGTGCGCGTTGGGTGAGCACGCTTGGGCGCGCACCCGCGCGCGAGAATGCACGCTGGACAGGCGCGCCCGAGCGCATGCTCGTGCGCCCGCGCGCGCATGGGCGGGCACGATGGACAGGCGCGCCCGAGCGCACGCTCGCGCGCCCGTGCGCGCACGGGCGAGCGCGCTGGGCAGGTGCGCCCGAGCGCACGCTCGCGCGCCCGAGCGCATGTTCGCGCACCTGTGCGCACACGGGCGTGCGCGCTGGGCAGGCGCGCCCCAAGCCCATGCTTGGGGTGGATTCCTTTGGTGGTCGCGTGCGCGCCGTTCGTCGTGTGTGACCCCTTGCGGGGCGTGTGCGGGATTTATGTCGGCTTGTCTGGCGCGGGTGTCCGAGGTGTGCGTGTGTTTTCGTGTTTTGAAAAACTGCGCTAGTGGCTTCCCGGATGCAGTTGCCAAATTTCCGGAAGAATGCATGAGTTTACCCCAGTGCTAAGCTTCGCGGATGCGGGCTTGCTGTCAAAGACCCTTGTTCGTATATTTGCGTTTGGTGTAGTAGCGGTCCTTGATTTAATCCTCCCCACTATTTCCGCCACTTCTCAGTTTCGGTAGTTCCTAATAAACCGCATATTGAAACTCTTAGTTCCTCCTCATCACTTCATTTTTATGATTTAGGATCTTTTTGGTATAGTGGTGGCAGTCATGAACGCGGTGGTAAAACCGTCATTCATGAACGCCCACCTAAGAAACTTCATCCACTTGAACATAAAAGTGGATATAAAAGTTGATGAAGAAACTTAGGTGCTCGTTCACGAATGACGATTTTACCACGGTGCTCACGACCGCCACCGTCGTGACAAACGGAGCCT
Source organism: Dactylorhiza incarnata (assembly GCA_033032865.1). NCBI lineage: Eukaryota > Viridiplantae > Streptophyta > Magnoliopsida > Asparagales > Orchidaceae > Dactylorhiza > Dactylorhiza incarnata. The sequence goes on along the minus strand of JAWHQI010000133.1, from coordinate 3,538,324 downwards.
TAGGTTCCTTGCTTCACTCCTCGACTCCGCTTCCCCTGTATCCAACGAACTACCCACTTCAATCGGCTCTACACATCGCTCGAAAAGGATCTGTTGCCGCTGCTCTTTCACTCGCTTCGCTCCTCGTTTCCGCTTCTCCTACATCCGACGGCCTATCCACTTCAATCGGCACTACACACCACTCGATCCGATTATGCTGTCGTTCCTCCACCTCTTTTGAAACATCGACTCTAGGTATGTTGAACGAATCTCTCTTGAATGCAACATCCGACAACATTGGGCGCCCAACATTCGGCAACATATTCGTCGTCTTCTTCTCGCACACTGCGACAGACGCTTCCATTCAACTACTCTTGCCCATGCAGCCCCTGGAGGCGAAGAACGATGTCGAAGTTGCCCTCCAATTCCTTCTTTCTAAAACCGGGACGCTTCCCTCCAGCTTTTTCTCCAAGATCTCTGCATTTTCTCCTCTAGAAGGCCGGAGACAGACCGGCTTCTGCTCTTGCAGGAATCTTGAAGCTCCTCGTCACATCAGATAAAGACTTCAACAACGTTCTTTGTTAGGATTGTGCCACCTCACTGATCTGTATGCCTATGTGATTCCTAATTTGGGGGAGGCCTACATTTGGAATGATCCATTATTGGGAGAATATTAAAAGTCATTATCTACCGGGCTGGCCTTCCTTTTACGCTTCCCTTTGTTTGGCATTTTCTCTTAAATAAGAAATGACGAGGGCTCATATTATAGGCTCCTATCTATAAGAAAACCGGATGGCGGTTACTCCCATAAACCACTCCCCCCACGACTTTAGTGGGAGAGAGTGGGAGAGCAAAGCCGGAACCGCCATTCCCTCCGCCAACCGCTAATTTGAAAAAGCATGATCATAACTCCGCCGCGCCCGTATTTCACACCCGGAGCAGCGCCGAGCGAGGCCAAATACCGCACCCCACTACTGGGGTACGGTTAGTCTGCACCCCACTAAGTGGGGTGCGGATAGCCCTCTACCCCACTACGGTGGGGTCCGGCCAAGCCGCACCCCACCATGGGGTGCGGCCAAGCCGCACCCCTCCATGGGGGGTGCGACCAAGCCGCACCCTTACATATGGGGGGTGCGGGCAAACCCCCCCGGGGGTCGCGGGGGATGCAGTCGAAACCGCATCCCCCCTGTCTAGGGCAAGCAGAGCCTGTTCTCCTCCCTGGAGGGCTTCGGTTCCCGCCTTCCAAATAGATGAGTTCGCTGGGAGCCACAACTCGACCGCATGACGACTGTGTTCCCGCACCGCTCACCTGTTCACTTAGAAAATACCTCCGTGCACGCTCAGAACTCTCCCGTTCGCTCAGAACGCTTCACAGCACGACCAGGACGCTACCATGATCGTTGCACGCTCAGAACACCTCCGCGCTCATGCGCGCTTGGAATGCTTCTGAGCATTCTCAGAACTCTTTCCCAGTCGCCTAGATTGCTTCTCCGTTCGTTGCGCGCTCAGAACGCTTTTGAGCGCGCTCAGCTCACTCTTTGTCTTTCCGTCGCGCTCACTTTTTGTCTTTCTAGCATGCTCACTTTTTGTCTTTCCAGTTTCTCAGATTTCAGGAACAGCTTGTCGCCTTTTTTGCCTCCAACGAAACTGCCCGAACTGCCCGAACTGCTCGAAGGGCAAGATGGTCATTTACGAAAAATGGCGATCCGTGTGCTCCGAACCAGAAAATATGATTCGTCCGCCAGGTGGTTACGGTGGTTACAACGGCGAAATTACCGGGCTACCCCCAGCCAAAGCTATAAAAGGAGCCCCAAGGCTTCATTTCAAGGGACCTTGCCTTCTGGACCCGGGAGAGCTTCTTGCAGACTTTCGCGGAATTCTCCTTCGGCGCTTGAAGATTTCCTTCATGTACTTGAAGATTTCCTTCGTCCCGAAAGGCGACTCAGCATTCTCACTTTCATTCCTAGCAGTTCTCAGAAGGAAAAAGACTTAGTTTTTCTGGAGGTGGCCTGTCACCTTCGGAACTCTCTCTCCCTCTCTCTCTCTCTATTGTTGTAACGAGCAGCGACCTGTCGCGCTCGAGTTCTAAGTCCCTAATTGTAACCCCCTAGAGGATAGTGGATGTTTGGTCGGCACAGCTCCGACCGCGTGGTTTTTTACCCTTTCCGGGTTTTCCAGGTTAAAAAGTCTCAGTGTATTCAGCGAATCTCTAATTGACTGATTGAGCGCTTGGTTCGCTTCCGAGCTAAGGTGGTTCAATTCGACCGGTTTACCAAAGCACCCGAGCGACCCACAACAGTTTGGCGCGCGTCTGTGGGAATGGATTTCCAACTACCGAGCAAAGGATTTCCGAACACGGTGCCCGCTTCGCCTGAGTTCACGGAACAGGCGAGAGTGGACACCTCCCCCGAACTATCCGGCGCATGCAGTTCCTCAATCCCTGAAGGCCCGGCGAATAGAGCGCTCATCGCTGCACCCATCTAGCCCCAGTGGATCGGATCAACTAGCAAGCCAGCCCCTCTCATAGCGGGGCAGGATCCGAATGATATCACGCACCAGCAAAGGCGACCCCCCCTGTCAAAGTCAATTTTGGCATACCCAGTACCGTCATGGCTAAAGCTCCCGCACTTCAAGGAGTTCCACGGAGCAGAAGACCCGTACGTGCACGTTAATCACTTCTTGATAACGGTGCGGACGTTCGGACTTCCCGACCAAATCAACTGCAAAATCTTCACCAAGACACTACGCGGAGACACCCTCCGTTGGTATCAATCCCTGCCAAACGGAGCGATTCACAACTTCACCGAGTTGTCCCAACTATTCGTTGAATGGCACGAAGCGCGCACGCCAAGGATCTGGGAAAAAGATCCCGAGACGGATGAGTCGTCCCACCTAGGGGAAGCGGAGCGGGGCAAGCAGCACGAGAAGATCTACACAAGCTTTCACCGAGGGCATCCCCGGGGATGGTTGGACTTCTCCTTAGACGCAAGCATATGCAATCCAGCCTGTGAGCTAAGAAGGGCATTGATAACCCATCACATCTCGTTCAATATCCTGTTCGTGGCAGCCGTGGTGCGGCTCAAACTCCTAAGAGGGAACCTTAAGCTCAGGGCCAGCGACGCAGAGCTCCCAGATGGAACTATGGTACCCACCATAGGCGTCGTCACCCTCCCCGTCCAAGTAGGGATGCATTCAGAACCAATCCAGTACGACGTTCAGTTGGTCATCGCAGAGGCAGACTCCCCCTACGACGCAATATTTGGGAGCCTCCTACTCGACGCCCTGGACCACGAAGTTTCCATGTCTGGACGCATGACCAACAAAGGGAGAATCCTCAGGGATGCGATTCGTGGTTTCGACATGGCCACAACCGAGCTCCCTTGGATCAACTACGACCTGTCACCAAAACCAAATCCTGAGAAGCAAGGCGTGCGAGAGTGCCGCGCAACCCTCACATTGGCAGAAAAAGCTAATCTTCCGGCACCGGCAAACCCACTACAACTTGGGGATACGTGTCGCAAGATAAAGGGACAGCAACAACAGTTCGAGAAGGCCGTACCACCCATTCAAAGCCGAGCATATCGCTCCCGAGGGCTAGTAAATCAAAGCTCCTAGATCTACACCCCGTTAAATGCCCCCCGCGAGCATATACTGTCTGTCATCTACAACAGCAAAATCATCAACTGGCCCAGGCCGCTCTCCCAGCACAGGGGAGATCAATCCCAGTTTTGCAATTTCCACAAAGGCCGAGGACATCGTACGGAGCACTGTGCCAGGTTGAAAGAAGAAATTGAATGCCTTGTCCAGTCAGGACACCTTGAGGCTTTCCGCGAAGAAGCACAGAAGGATGCCACCGAGGGTCGGCCCCTAGGTCACCGCCGTCCGCCATCCTGAACGACCAAAAGAGCTCGAGCCAGCACAGCACAAAGGGAGCGCAATGTTACCTTTTCTCTCTCGTCAAACTTGTATCAAGAAACTTATTAGCTCAAAAGCCGCAAGATTGCACTTGCGCATGTACCAATGTTCATTTTCTGATAATGTTTTACCTGTCCTAAACTATTATACTGCAGGAGCGCACCTTGGGGCCCTGCCCCGGAGACTTTGCACCACGGTCGATTGAAGGTTCGCCCTTATCCTCCGCCGTCGAGTCCCAGCGTCGTAGGGGCCTGCCCCCCCCCCCCCTTACGTTCGCCCTCGGTTTGAATACACCCGCTATTCACCGGCCACTTTGGGGCCCTGCCCCGGGGACTTTGCACCGCCGTCGATTGAAGGTTCGCCCTTCTCCTCCGCCGTCGAGTCCCAGCGTCGTAGGGGCCTGCCCCCCTTATGTTCGCCCTCGGTTTGAATACACTCGCTATTCACTGGCCACTTTGGGGCCCTGCCCCGGGGACTTTGCACCGCCGATGATTGAAGGTTCGCCCTTCTCCTCCGCCGTCGAGTCCCGGCGTCGTAGGGGCCTGCCCCCCTTACGTTCGCCCCCGGTTTGAATACACCAGCTATTCACGGCCACTTCGGGGCTCTGCCCCGGGGACTTTGCACCGCCGTCGATTGAACGTTCGCCCTTCTCCTCCGCCGTCGAGTCTCGACGTCGTAGGGGCCTGCCCCCCTTATGTTCGCCCCCGGTTTGAATACACCCTCTATTCACCGGCCAAGTCTATATTATAAAATCCGCGAGCACAGACACGTGCAAACTAATTTTCTATTATGTAAAATTCGCGAGCACAGACTCGTGCCAACTAATTTTCTATTATGTAAAAGCCGCGAGCACAGACTCGTGCAAACTAATTTTCTATTATGTAAAAGCCGTGAGCACAGACTCGTGCTAACTAATTTCCTATTATGTAAAAGTCGCGAGCACAGACTCGTGCAAACTAATTTTCTATTATGAAAAAGCCGCGAGCACAGACTCGTGCAAACTAATTTTCTATTATGTAAAAGCCGCGAGCACAAACTCGTGCAAACTAATTTTATACTATGTAAAAGCCGCGAGCACAGACTCGTGCAAACTAATTTTCTATTATGAAAAAGCCGCGAGCACAGACTCGTGCGAACTAATTTTCTATTATGTAAAAGCCGCGAGCACGGACTCGTGCAAACTAATTTCTATTATGTAAAAGCCGTGAGCTCAGACTCGCGCGAACTCATCCATAATTTTGGAAATGCCATCAAGCTACGCAAGTATCAATAACCAGAACAACAGAATCACCCAAGGAAATAGGTACAATAAATGCAATAAAGGAATACAACCACATCAGCGCAGCGCTGCACACAGACAAACAAGAATACGGAAAGCAGGAAAGTGGAAGACAACCAACATCAGTCCTCGGCTACATCCGAGCAATCATCCCCTGAAAGATCCCCAACTCCAAGGCCAGTAGTGTCACATCCAAACTTCCTCCCCATCATACGAAGAGTCTTCTGAATGCCTCGCTGAAAAGAAACTTCGCGTTCGTCTGCTATCATAGGCTCAACCTCCTTCGTCATGACCTCAGCACGAATCTCCTCCGCCATCTGGAACCGCTCCTCTACAAAGGCAAGAGAATCTTTGTACTCGGTCACCCCGACTTCCTTGGCCTCCTCAAGACCGCGCTCGATCGACATCAACCGTTCCACCTCGCTACTCAGGTAGCCCAGCTCCCCCTCCAAGCGGAACATCTCCCCCTAAGCTTCTGACAGCTGATGAAGCGCATCCTTGGCAAGCGCCTTGTCATCACCGTACTCCACCCGCAGCTTCTCGACTTCAGATCGAGAAGAAGAGATGTCGGCCTCCAACTGCTTCATGCGAGACAAGTCGCGATCCCTCTCCTTTTGCAAAATGGACAAATCGCTCCTCGCCACGCGTAACTCCTCCTGAAGTGCGAAGTAGTTATCCTTGAGGCCCACATAATGATCGTTCCATGTAAGAGCAACGCTAGTCAAAGCCTCCGCCTGCAAACAAAAGATAAACGGTCAAAGCGATAACGGAGAGGAAGGGCCAAGATTAGAGAAGAAGAGCTTCACTTACCGCAGAAGACATCGCCTGAAGAGAAGAAGAAACTCGCCTCGTCGGCAAGAGGGGAGGTGGCGGCAAGTCTCCCTGCGGGACCATGTCGGTAGTAGGAGGCGCTAAAATCTCAATCTACAGATCCGGAGAAATCGGCTCTCCCCTGCGACGGCTCGGGTCGGCCTCGCAATCGTGACTCAGAGGCGCCGGCGGAATAGAACACGAACTAGGAGCTCCGTTCTTAAAAACAATCCTCCTCTTTTTCCCGCGGTCTAAGGGAACAGCGGCCTCTCGCTCGGCATCCCAGGAAAGCCCCACTGAAAGCAGTCGGCTTTCCTCCACGCATCTAGAAATACAGAATAGGGCCTTCGACAGCCCTTCTCGACCAGGGAAGCCCGGGATAGGAAGGAACTCGTCTTCCCATCCAGTCTGCCGGCGACAGCGTCCTGGGAGTGCCCTCCATAGCTCCGGCAGCTCCCATCGATTCCGCACATACCCATAAAGAGTATTCCCGTGGCGGTAATCGGTCTTCTCCCCAAAGTGAAACCAGCTCTTGTTGCTTCGAACTTCAATACGACCTCCCGAGTCGGTAGAAACCTCGCACCAGTCCTTAAAAATCTCGAGTGAAAAGCAAGCACTGTGTTCCCGAAAAAATACCACCATCCCTATGATGTTCGCCATCCCGGCATGCGTAAACTGGGTAATCGGGACACCGCAAAATCGGAGTATCTCAACCACCTCCTCAGATGGAGGAATACGAAACCCAGATTTCAGACAGCTTTCAGAAAGGGTCATAAAACCGGTGGGCGGGTTTTGAGCGCGTTCCTCCACCCGCGGAATCTTCACCTCGACATTTGAAGGCAACCCGAACCGCTTACACCATATGTCAATCCGCACACCATCAAGAGAAGGGCGTAGGCGCATTGGCCTCGACTGGCCTCCCCGTTTTGAACCCTGAAAATAAGAAAGACGTACACAAACACGAACGTCGGAAAATAATAATAATAAGTCTGAAGGGGCACGCAACAAATGCACGCCCCCGGTCATAAAGGTACGAGTGCACCCACCACTCCCGCAAGACGCGCGGCCATCCCCTCGGACAACACCAACCACCCGCTCCCTCAGCCGGGTCCGTCCGCGCGCAAGGACGTGCGGGAGCCGGCCGCCCGTGCACTCGGCCGGCCAAGGCCGCGCGCAAGAGCGCACGAGCGCTGGCCGCCCGCGCCCTCCACCGTCTCCCTCCGTGCGCAGGCACACACGGGAGGCGGCCGCCCACGCCCTCGGCCGGCCAAGGCCGCGCTCACCCTCGGCCGGCCAAAGCCGCGCACGTGAGGGAGGGCGGGCGCCGGCCACCCGCACCCACCGCCGGCCTTGGCCGTGCGCGAGGAGCGCGTGCGCCGGCCGCCCACGCCCTCGGCCTGGCCCGGGCGCCCGCGAGGGCGCGCGGGCGTCGGCCGCCAACGCCCTTGGTCGGCCCCGGTCGAGCGCAAGAATACCCGGGCGCCGGCCAATCGGACGACCGGCCGCCCGCTTTCCCGGACACCACCAGCGCGCGCGAACTCCGACCGCCCTCGCGCACGTACGCGCTTCTCCCTCTCTTCTCTCCTTTTTTCAAAAATAAAAATAACTTACCTCTGCCATCGTTCGGCATGCTGTGCGGTGATGACGGTCGAACCCGCTATGGACTAGTGAAAACCTTCGCAATCCTTCACACGGAAGATCAGACTCCGAAGGTTTGAGGGGCTTATGATGAGGGCTCATATCATAGGCTCATATCTATAAGAAAACCGGATGGCGGTTACTCCCATAAACCACTCCCCCACTACTTTAGTGGGAGAGAGTGGGAGAGCAAAGCCGGAACCGTCATTCTTGCCGCCAACCGCTAATTTGAAAACGCATGATCATAACTCCGCCGCACACGTATTTCACGCCCGGAGCAGCGCCGAGCGAGGCCAAATACCGCACCCCACTACTGGGGTACGGTTAGTCTGCACCCCACTAAGTGGGGCGCGGATAGCCCCCTACCCCACTACGGTGGTGTACGGCCAAGGCGCACCCCATGGTGGGGTGCGGCCAAGCCACGCCCCTCCATGGGGGGTGCGGCCAAGCCGCACCCTTACCCATGGGGGTGCGGGCATACCCCCCCCCGGGGGTCGCGGGGGATGTAGTCAAAATCGCATCCCCCCTGTCTAGGGCAAGCGGAGCCTGTTCTCCTCCCTGGAGGGCTTCGGTTCCCGCCTTCCAAATAGACGCGTTCGCTGGGAGCCACAACTCGACCGCATGACGACTATGTTCCATCACCGCTCACCTGTTCACTTAGAACGCCTCCGTGCACGCTCAGAACTCTCCCGTTTGCTCAGAACGCCTCGCAGCACGACCAGGACGCTTCCATGATCGTTGCACGCTCAGAACACCTCCGCGCTCATGCGCGCTTGGAATGCTTCTGAGCATTCTCAGAATGCTTCCCCAGTCGCCTAGATTGCTTCTCCGTTCGTTGCGCGCTCAGAACGCTTCTGAGCGCGCTCAGCTCACTCTTTGTCTTTCCGATGAGCTCACTTTTTGTCTTTCTAGCATGCTCACTTTTTGTCTTTCCAGTTTCTCAGATTTCAGGAACAGTTTGTCGCCTTTTTTGCCTCCAACGAAACTGCCCGAAGGGCAAGATGGTCATTTACGAAAAATGGCGATCCGTGTGCTCCGAACTAGAAAATATGATTCATCCGCCAGGTGGTTACGGTGGTTACATCCACGAAATTACCAGGCTACCCCCGGCCAAAGCTATAAAAGGAGCCCCAAGGCTTCATTTCAAGGGACCTTGCCTTCTGGACCCGGGAGAGCTTCTTGCAGACTTTCGCGGAATTCTCCTTCGGCGCTTGAAGATCTCCTTCGTGGACTTGAACATATCCTTCGTCCTGAAAGGCGACTCAGCATTCTCACTTTTGTTCTCCGGAGCATTCTCACTTTCATTCCCAGCAGTTCTCAGAAGGAAAAAAGACTTAGTTTTTCTGGAGGTGGCCTGTCACCTTCGGAACTCTCTCTCTCTCTCTCTCTCTCTCTCTCTATTGTTGTAATGAGCAGCGGCCTGTCGCGCTCTAGTTCTAAGTCCCTAATTGTAACCCCACAGATGATAGTGGAAGTTTGGTCGGCACAGCTCCGGCCACGTGGTTTTTTACCCTTTCCGGGTTTTCCACGTTAAAAAGTCTCAGTGTATTCAGCGAATCTCTAATTGACTGATTGCGCGCTTGGTTCGCTTCCGAGCTAAGGTGGTTCAATTCGACCGGTCTACCAAAGCACCAGAGCGACCCGCAACAAGAAGCCTATTTATAAGGAAGTTTTTTGATGCCTTAACCTGGGAACGTGTATAGGAGGATTGGCAGATCTCTATATATAGAGACGATTTTATAAAATCTAATTAAAATTCTTTTTGGAATTCTCTAATCATCTTGACAAGGCAGCGGCGACAGGTTTTATACAGCAAGGGTGGAGCATTGTAGAAGCATTCCGGCGATGGCGTGACAGGAGGAAGCCTCGGGTTTCTCCGACGTTCGTGCTGGTGAACCCCCGAGACCGGCTGCGAGATTGTCAGGTGGAGGAGAGGTTCCAGTGGAGTCCAGCGAAGAAGGCGGCGGTTCCGTCCCAGGCGGTGACTTGGTCCCGGCAGGTCAGAGGTGGAGCAGCGGCGGCATCGGCCAGGTGATCCAGGCGTGCGGCGGCGGCGGGACGTGGTCCCGGTGGCAAGCGGCGGCGTGCGACGACCGTCCAGCGGAGGCGGCGAGGTGGGATCGGCCAGGCGGCACCTGCTGTGCGGGAGGAAGAAGGCGGTTGTCTGAGGTATCTCCCGACGACATCCTCGGCGACAGCGATAGCTCCAGTCCTCAGTTTTATTAGTGGATCTTTTCTGGCGCGCTCTGCCCGTGGACGTAGGAGCTCCTCTCCGAACCACGTATATCTTTGTGTCGTCTGTGCGTGCTTGAAATCTCATTCCGTATTTATTTATTTTGCGCTATTGCTTGTGCTCAATTTATTCCGTTGTGCTACCGCGGTTCTCGAACCGATTGCATAACAATTGGTATCAGAGGGAGATTCCGCGGGGGTGATCATCTGGACGTTCCGGTTTTAGATTTGGGTCAACGGTAGGTGACGACATCGGTCCGCTCCCTATCTTCTTAGATCTGATCCGTGAACATTATTCAGATTGCCCAGTAGCTCTGCGAGCAAAGCAATGTCGGCAAAATTTGAGATTTCAAGTTACGACGGCAAGATCGATTTCGGCTTGTGGCAAAAGAGGATCAAGGCGGTTCTAGTTCAGCAAGGTCTCCACAAGGCGCTCCTCGGCAAGGAGAAGTCCGGAAAGAAGGATGACGAATGGGAGGAACTGGATCTGAAGGCCATAAGCACGATTCAGTTGAGTCTAGCCGATGAAGTGATGTATAACATTGTCGACGCTGAGACAACGGAGGATCTGTGGAAGAAACTAGAGGAGCTGTACATGTCGAAGTCTCTCACGAATAAGCTCTACGTGAAGAGACAGTTGTACAACTTGAGGATGTCCGAGAGCAATCAGTTACTGGAGCACATGAACGTGTTCAACAGACTTATCTCCCAGTTGCGTAGCATGGACGTTAAGGTCGAGGAGGAAGACCAGGCTCTGCTCCTGTTGTCTTCATTGCCGAAGTCCTTCGATCATCTGGTCACCACGATTCTGTATGGGAAGGACACCCTGACGATGGAAGAAGTTATGACAACGCTGGTCTCGAACGAAACGAGAAGCAAGTCGAGTCCTAGTGACGACGTGGGCTTATTCGTGAGGAGCAATGACCCACCACGGGCTAGATCGAGATGAAAAGGCAAGGAGGAAGACCGACCTAGGTTTAAGTCCGGAGGCAGGAATACTAAGTGCCACCACTGCAAGGAGGAGGGGCACTGGAAGAATAATTGCCCGAAGAAGAAGTCTAAGGAACAAACGCATGAGCCACATCAGGCTGCGGTGGCATCTGAGGATGAGGACGATGCCGACGTTCTTCATGTTTCACCCAGCCTTGAGACCACAGGTTCCTGGATCATGGATACAGGATGTTCGTACCACATGTGCCCAAACATAGAATGGTTCTCCATTTTTAGGCAGTGTGAAAGTGGTCGTGTTCGTATGGGGAACCAGTTAGAGTGCGAAGTTGTGGGAGTCGGTAACATCAGGATTAGGATGTTTGATGGAGTGGTTAGGACCCTCACCGACGTTCGGTATGTGCCCGGGTTGAGAAAGAGTTTGCTTTCTCTAGGCATTCTGGAGGCTGCTGGGTATTCTTATACCGGTAGCGGTGGATATCTGGAGGTCAGGAGAGGCGCGCAGATAGTCTTGAGAGGGGAGCGTTCTGGAACGCTCTATAGACTGATTGGCACCACGTGCGCGCAGAGGAAAGGCCGTGGCGAAGGTGAAATCTTCGCAGTCGTAGAGAAGAAGGGCAGAGAGTCATCTCAGGAGTGCCCAGACACCGCAAAGGGAGCCATCTGGCTCAAAGGTCCCACCAAGGAACTTAGGATCACTCAGGAGAAGATGGAGTTGCACAGTGAGAATTCGAGTGTGAGTCGTCTTGCAATAGACCCGGTCTATCGTGCAAGAATAATGCACGTTGGTGTGCGCCACCAGGAGTCGAGGGAGTTCGCTGGAGGTGGAGACGTGAAGTTGCGGGAGATATCTACGGAGGGAAATATTACGAGCATGCTAGAAAAATCAGTGACAGGAGTCAAGTTCAAGATCGGTCTTGACTTGGCTCATACTGGTGCATTTTGATCAGGGAGACCCCAGGGAGAGGGGGTTCGTAGTCGCCGGTAGAATCCGAGCTGGAGGTGGAGATTATCGCGTGAGGCGTCAAGGTGGAGATTGTTAGGATCATGCCACCTCACTGATCCGTGTGCCTATGCGATTCCTAATTTGGGGGAGGCCTACATTTGGAATGATCCATTATTGGGAGAATATTAAAAGTCATTATCTACCGGGATGACCTTCCTTTTACGCTTCTCTTTGTTTGGCATGTTCTCTTAAATAAGAAGCCTATTTATAAGGAAGTTTTTTAATGCCTTAACCTGGGAACGTGTATAGGAGGATTGGCAGATCTCTATATATAGAGACGATTTGATAAAATCTAATTAAAATTCTTTTTGGATTTCTCTAATCATCTTGACAAGGCAGCGACGGCAGGTTTTATACAGCAAGGGTGGAGCTTTGTAGAAGCATTACAGCGAAGGCGTGAGAGGAGGAAGCCTCGGGCTTCTCCGACGTTCGTGCTGGTGAACCCCCGAGACCGGCTGCGAGATTGTCAGGTGGAGGAGAGGTTCCAGTGGAGGCCGGCGAAGAAGGAGGCAGTTCCGTCCCAGGTGGTGACTTGGTCCCGGCGGGTCAGAGGCGAAGCAGCGGCGGCATCGGCCAGGTGATCCAGGCGTGCGGAGGCGGCGGGACGTGGTCTCGGTGGCAAGCGGCGGCGTGCAACGACCGTCCAGCGGAGGCGGCGAGGTGGGATCGGCCAGGAGGCACCTGCTGTGCAGGAGGAAGAAGGAGGTTGTCAGATGTATCGCCCGACGACATCCTCGGCGACAGCGATAGCTCCAGTCCTCAGTTTTATTAGTGGATCTTTTCCGGCGCGCTCTTCCCGTGGACGTAGGAGCTCCTCTCCGAACCACGTATATCTTTGTATCATCTGTGCGTGCTTGAAACCTCATTCCGTATTTATTTATTTTGCGCTATTGCTTGTGCTCAATTTATTCCGCTGCGCTACCACGGTTCTCGATCCGATTGCATAACAGTTCTTCACCATTCTTAGGCTCCGACAATCCTGCAGATTTATTTCTTCCTCTCAACCTCTTCATAAGACCCCCTACTTCTCCTTACCATTTTGTCCTCTCTTTAATTTATTTACTTCATATTATTCTGCTGCGATAGCTTCCCCTCCAACAGCTCTGCAATCCGCATGCAAGCTATATAACCTAATTCTCCGTACTATTTTGTAACCTCCTTAACTTTTCTTCTTCCTATTACTCTGCTGCAATACTGCATTACTCCTCATCTATGATGTTTGGAAGTTTAAATCTAGCTTCAACATTAACTTTCACTACTTTATTTTGATCTGCACACAATGTGTTCGACTTACGACCTAATAGAGAATTTTGCACTCTACTCAATGCTAACATCAACAAAGTTTGGCCTCAACTTTTAGAATAAAAAAGCTTGATTTTGATTTTATTTTTGAGAGATTCTCACTCTAATTATTGAGAGATTCATGTTCAATTTAATTTTTATAAACCAAATTATTACTTATGCTCTCACCAAGCCTGCTTCAGTTTCTTTTTGTTCAAACAGATTTTTATATTGGTTTTGATTTTCAATACTCTTGATTTCTCCTCTCCAGCTGCTTGCAACGCCGCATCCAACTATTCCGACGAAGGCACCTGCGACACAAAAGATTACACCTTTAACACCGTAGGTTTAGCTTCGCAGATTCACCTGCCTAGTACTCCTCTTGTCGCCCTGTAGCCAAATTAAGATTGTTATGTTAGAATCTTGTGATCAAGAAGTAGTCAAGGGATTAATCTCACTGCCAACGTAATACGAACCTACATTATTGCACATAAGAATGTGCGGAAATTGGAGTGTTTGATCGTGTTGGTTTGTTAAACCAATTTCTGAATGGGCATGTATAATATGTTGTATGGTATTTGAGGCACACGACCCGAGTCAAATGCCTATGTGCCAAGGGTGTGTGTTCTCAAAATGTCGGGATAACGGTTGACATCAGTTATGGATCAAAATGTGCGACTTTCGGAGGCACATACATGTGTGCTTTGGGCGTGTGTGTGATTTTTCGTTCCAGAGTCATCACGAGGAGTCGTGTCTGTTGGAACAACCATTCCGCATCTCTTGGTTTGAAAAAAACAAATCTCATTTTATATTTGATCATGCGTGTTGTATCTTTATAGTGTGCAGGAACTACTGGTATAATACCCCTATCTGTAAAATGAAGAATGAAGACGATGCTCTGAAAAGTGATCTAGTGCCCGACGGTAACATTTACCGCTAGCGGTAGCTTGTCGGCGAGAAGGAAATGTCGACGAGAAGGGAATGTCGGTGAGATGTCGCGGTGCACTTCGAACTAATACGTCGTGTTAGTACTTACCGCGATGAGGTAGGACCACGTCTACCACGGTTGCACAAATTTGGCCACACTTCTCCACGATCTGATACCACGCGGCGGTAGATGTTATCGCCAACGGTAGCTCCTTGTTCTATTTAAAGAATCAGATGCTCTCATTTTGTTTGATAAGAAACTATAACTCCAATAGTTTGTGAGAGCCTTCATCCCTGAGTTTCAGAGCACTTCCAACTTCATCTATGAAGATCAAGAGTTTGAGGGAGAATTCTAAACGGTCATACTACGTGAAGAACGAACGCATCAACCCCAACGATTTCTTTGGCGGTTCTTCATCATCTCCTTCAGAGTTCTTCATTATAGGGAGTCTTTATTTCTGAATTTTCATTGTATTTCTCTGTTACTTTTTAATCCATTTGTGTCAATAGGAAATTCACCGCGGTTGTTGGCGACTAGGTATTGCAAGGCTTAGGAGGAATTCGTCGCGGGTGTTGGCAACTAGGTCTAAGTTTAGATCTAGGGTGAGGCTAGAGGCCTTATCTGGGGTAAGATATGTTATATCCAATCGATCCTTAGGAGAAGGATCAGTATATAAAACCAAAGATTATTTCTCTAAGCCTCGATCTCAAGCGTCATTGTAATCAAAATTTTGTATTTATATTTTTGAAATAAAATCTTCTTTTCGTCTTTACCTTATTATTAAGATTTATTACCTTCAATTGAATCAAAAAAGACTCTATTTTACACAATTTTCGAGAAGGTTCAATCTCTGGGCATTAATGTCGCGCGGTAGCAACTATCGCCGTCGATTGTTAACATAAACTTAACTTCTTCCTTGATCATCATATGAAAATTAATCTTCTGTGTTATCGTCTCTGAAGCCAAAGTAAAAAAATTTAAACAATATTTCTGAAAATATTTTTGTATTCAATTTCTAAGGAAATAAAATTATGTCTCTCTGTCTTATAATTTTGATTTTATTTTCATGCTATACAATGTTTTAAATAATTATTTCTTAAAGCTTTAAAAGGAAATTACACTGCGAATTTCTTTAGTGTTCAATAACTCTTATGATTCAATTTCTGTGAGCTAGTGTCGGGCGTTAGTACCTTCCACCGGCGGTAGTGAATATAAATTGAACACAATTTTTTTCTAAAAATGAATCTTCAGTATAATCTTTTCTAAAATATTAAAATAAAGTTTTTTATAAAATATTCTGAAACTTTTTTTATTAACAACAATATTTTTATTTAAGACTAAAATTCATATAACCCTTATTCAATCCCCTCTAAGGGCTTCTATTGATCCAACACTTGGTATCCGAGCTAGGTTATTCCAAAACAGTTTCACAACCGGGAAAAATGATGCATCATGATCTCACATTTTATGAGGGGCAAGGGATTATTAGACCTCCTTTATTTACCGGATCAGATTATAATTATTGGAGAAATAAGATGCGATATTTCTTAATGACTTTAGATATAGAAGTCTGGGCTATGATTGGACATCGTTACTCTCTTTCTACAATTGTAATTGGACATATAACTATTGATAAAACTAAAAATAAATGAGATGACAGTGATAAGACTAGATGTAAGAATAATGCAAAAGTCATGAGTGCTTTATTTTGTGCCTTGAATAGAACTGGATTCAATCAAACTTGTGCTTGCGAAACTGCTTATAATATTATGAATCTGTTGGAAATAACTCATGAAGCTAAGTACTTTGCAGGTCAAGGATTTGAAGCTTTTCCAATTGGAATCAGAATACGAGAAATTCCGAATGGACGCCGATGAAGACGTAGATTCCATGTACTCAAGGTTCACCGAGATCGTCAACGAATCTAAAGTACTTGGAAGGTTGTTCTCCAACGACAACTTGGTGAGGAAAATCCGTAGATCACTTCCTCCAAAGTTCAACCCAAAAGCGACGGTCATCTCAAAGTCGCATGATCTAAAGAAGCTCCAAATTGAGAGTCTTAGTGGGAATCTCAAAACTCATGAGGTATAACTAAAAATTCAACAAGAGGAGTACAACAAGGAACCAAAGAAGAAGGCGTTCTACAACAAAATCGCTTTACGGCGACGTTTTTTTATGTCTTTAGTGACGATTTCAAAGCGTCGCGATAGTTTTCGTGACGTTTATAAAAACGTCACAAAATCGTCGTGATTGTGCATGTCGCCGTAGCTCATTGCGACACTTTCCAAAAAAAAACGTCGTGATTGCCAGTTACTCTACTGCGACATTTTTTTCAAAAACGTCATAATTGGCAATTGTTCTACCGTGACACTTTTTAAAAAAAACGTCATAATAAGTAATTGCTCTATCGTGACACTTTTCCAAAAAACGTCGCAAAAGATGTCCATCCTACCACAACGTTTCTTAGTCAACGTCACCAAAGCCAAAACTATACAACAACATTTTTTTTCAAAAACGTCGCAAACTAATATATTTATAAAAAAATGAAAACAAATTGTGATAATACTTCTCAAATAATCTATATACTAATCAAAACTCCATTAAATACTTATTTTTTATTTTAATTCAATTTTAGACATTCAAACACAAAAAAAAATGCTTAATAGCAAAGAGAAGTGCGTTTAATATTCATTATTTTATTAATAGAAAAAAAAGAGGGTGGGAGATGGCCCAAACCCCTCAGTAAATACTAATTGTACTTTCATCCATAATTAAACTAAATACATGAAAAAAGTATCTACAAAGAAGAAAAATCTATAAATGTGCATTCTTGTACATATTTGATAGTCAACTGATATCTTCTCCTCTCTTCTTTAGATAATATCCACTAGCATGAAAATCAAGCTGCTACCTGCATCCGAAAATGCAAGAAATATGTTAAAAAGCATACTTGTATAGTAGTATCTCAGCACCAAGAATTTGGTAAAAGAAAAGATTCGGTATATCAAGGAGCTTCTAAGGACAATGATTGATGGACTAAAAGATTTATAAGAACAAATGACATTCAGACAACCATACCAAGAAAAACATTTATAAGAAAGCATCAAAATGTTATGGGTTTTTACTGACTTAACTACATATGGTGTTGTATGATGATGATTTTCATGCATCATACGATTTCTTAAATGAAAGCATTAACACTTTATTGCGCACGGGCTTCACATATGCTCGACTGCTCTCTTGCAGGCTAAGCTCATGCTCGATGCCTCTATGCCTACATGTGTTGTAAAAGTTAATGAAGTAATTACTGAATTAATTACTGGTGTCTACACTAATTACGGAACATTCAAAACAATATTCAGTACCTAAAACAATATTCAATACCAAAAATAAAAGTGAAATGATAAGAAAATTAGAGGTTACCTCTTTTGAACTTTATCCACTTTTGAAAATTAGAGTCATGCATACAGCGCAACAGACCTTAGCTTGCAAATAAGAGGAAGTACATAAACTGTCAACTCGAACTGCATGAAGTTATGGATGTTAATTAATGCACACATCGATCCCATTTAGGTACGTTTATAAAAAGCTATGAAATTGTGATCCATTTAGAGTTTAGAAGTTGAAATTTTTTACATTAATAGCTTAGTTGAAGATCTAAATGAGAGAGAAAATAACATCAGTTATAAATCATACCAAGGTCTACGTGCACCAAGGTCTCTAAAAAAATTTCCTGCTTGATTGCTCTTCTCCACAACCAGTGAGTGCAATGAGCGTGCAATGTAGCAAAACTTGAGGCCTACACAGCAAGAGTGCAATGTAGCAAAACCTGCCACTGCTCCAGTCCCTGCAAACTCACTCCCGATGTAGTAATTTCTGTTAAAATCTAAATAGGCCCTGAACAAAATAATGAAGAATAAATGGGTGAATCTTAATGGAATTAATACCAGTAAATTAAGAGTTGATCTAATAGAACATATAACACATGTACATATACAAAAAACATATTTGATGGGTACTGTATTCAGAAATATGCAAAAACCAATTACATCTTTACAACAAAAGTGTTTTCAGAATCCTAAAAATAGGTGAATTAAGACTAAAAATAGGTATTGTATAAGAATGCAAAAAACAATAGATGGGTATTGTATAAGAATGCAAAAAAACAGTAGTTGTTAGGTAAACTTTAAATAACATAAGCTGAATCCAAGTAAAAAAGTGCATTGATCAAGTTTTAGTGTGGAGAGGATAAATCAGGTGCTTTGATTTTGAACTAAATAAATCAGGGAACGCAATCTGTGATCTGTACTGCAAAAAGAGGAAGGAAGAGATGAGTTGGAGCAAAAAAATTTGAAAGAAAAAAAAATGGATAGAACCGGCTGGAGCCTCTTGCATGATTCGAAGAGAACGGAATGAGAGAAGGTCGGCGCTGGAGTTTCTTGTGAGAAGAAGAACGAAAACGGGTGTGGTCGCTGCTCCCCTATGCGCTTCATCAAAAATTGCAGCATATGTCCAATAATTGTGGCGCACATTCGAATGCTGAAAAACATATAAGAGAAGAGACAAAAAAAGAAGAAAAAAACATGAATCAAATTCTTAAGAACTCAAAAAGAAAAAAACCTTTGGCACTTTCTACTTTACGCTCGTGCTCGATACTCTCCTGTGGATTGCGGCACATTATATAAGGAATCAAAATCGTAAGATATTTTGGAACAACTAATAGATAAGTTGAATGGGGCAATTTATGGTGGAATAAAGAGAATGTTGATCACAATACGGAGTAGATTGATAAAACATGTTATGAATTGAGTAGATTGAACTGAAGTAATTCTTGTATGCATGTTGGCCTATCAGTTAATTCTTAACACACTATGGGAGACCACAGCTTTAGACCTTCACAAACTCATACCCCGGCCAACAAACTCATCCGTTAAATAACACACAATCTACGAACATAGATCCAATCCTGGAGAAACAATCGAAAGCAAAAAAAGCAAAACATCATTAAAAATGCTTGACTGGGAATAATATTTGGTGGCATGATTCCATAAATATTTAAATAGTCAAATACAACAACAACAACAACAGAACCCATATAGTCCCCAATCATTGGGGGTATGGGCGGGGGAAGATTGGAGACAGACCTAACCTTTGGCACTATGCACAAAGTGGCTTCTCTCAGAGGAGAAAGACCTAACCTTTGACAATAAATGCACAAAGTGGCTGCTCACAGAGTACCACTGAAATAGTGGCCCCCTATACCGTCGCGTTTGCTGCGGAATCATGCCCTCAAATCAAAGCCAAAGACATCAGAGAGGGCAGACCCAAGAATCCATTTTGATTTATGTGCACATAACCATGCTTCCTTCATTCAGCATCCAGAGCATTGGTGAAGCACAGTATATTTAAATAGTCAAATAAAGCTAAAAAACAATGCAAGCAATATAAAGGGGCGAAAACTAACCAATAATTAAAATAGCACATAACACATTCAACACCAAGCAAGCTGCACCATCAGTTTTCTTCACTTCCGTAGCCAATATTCCAATCCATAAACTCAAAATTGGAAAAATGACACCCTGTTTTATTTAAATGAGGCGACCTCATCCGTAAATCCAATAAGAAAACTCCATTATTTCATTAATCACGATAAAACTTCTAATCTATCAAAGACCAAACTAATCTAGTTGTTGTAAATTAGAGAATAAGATGCAATAACTAACTGTAATTCAAAATAAATAAAAAGAAATGAACATAGCTGTAGGATGCGTATTACCTTTCTGATTCAATTGATAACATATTAGAGAAAGAAATGAACATAGTTGTGGAGGTGTGGAAGTGGCGGTAGTGGTTCTGCTACGAAGAGGAATAAAGAGAGTAGTTGCATTTCAATATTTGTGCAATGTTTTCAGCTCTGTTGAGGGTGTCGAGAAGGAGAAGCTATTGCGGTGAGGCACCGTAGAGGAGATGCTCTTTCGACGGAGGAGAAGCTCTATTGATGAAGGAGGAGCGTCGTGGAGGAGCATCGTGAAGAACCTGTGGAGAAGGTGTCCAACTTTTTAAAAAAAAATGGCAGTGTGGAGAGGAGCTAGGGTTTTACTTCTGTGGAGAAGGAGCACCGTGGAGTAGCTCTTACGGGTGGAGTTAGGCTGCAGAAGGACCTCTGTTGAGGGTGTCGAGGAGGAGAAGCTATTGCAGTGAGGCACCGTGGAGGAGATGCTCTTTCGACGGAGGAGAAGCTCTGTTGATGAAGGAGGAGCGCCGTGGAGGAGGGCCATGAAGAACCCGTGGAGCAGGAGTCCAGTTTTTTACAAAAATGGCAGTGCGGAGAGGAGGTAGGGTTATACGTGTGTGGAGAAGGAATGTCGTGGAGTAGTTCTTATGGGTGGCAGTCGAGGCAGGATGCGACGATACGACGGTGGCGTGCGGAGAGGAGAAAGAAGGATGAGCGAAGTTGCTTTCGGCGGGAGAGCCGGACTGGCGCGTTAGCAGGTCTGGCGGAAAGCGCAGATGCAGAAAGCACTGGCTTTAGCGTGCGTTTGGCGCGGCTTATTTGCTCCGGTGCCGTTGGAACGGAACGGAGGTTTAGGCAAAAGCATTGTTTGGCGCGGCTTATGGACTGAAACGGAGGTTATTAAAAACCTCCGTTTCTTTGTTAACCCCAGCCGCGCCTTTTATTGCCAGTCCAGCCGCACCTCACCGCACTTCTATGGTTTCTCTCCCCCGATCTCCTTCGCCCGCTCCTGACGACTCTCCCCCGATCTCCTTCGCCGGTCTTTTGTCGCCGCCGCCGCTCCTCACGTCGTCG